>CM032161.1:4964399-6164399 GCA_018901935.1 Pugionium cornutum | reverse complement strand
ATCATCTTGGATGATTGATCTGTACAAAAAGATGATTCAAATGATTATCTTTGTACGAGATCTTGAAATGATGGACAACAACTAATGAATGAAAGCCATTTTTCTCGATCAAAAGTGATATTATTATCTTTATCGTAATTATTGTTACCCTTTATATATATAAGTAAATTTTATCTTTATGGCTTTGAATGAATCATTAGTCTTCCCTTCAATAGTTCATTATTATGCAAAATAATATTCGTGTACTATCATTATATATATGTACACCGTATTGACTTCTGGTAATTGCATAATTACGCAAGTGTTTTCCCTTAAACATATAACATTTGTGTTTGTATTATGTAGTTGTGCATGTACATTACATTATTTATATAATTATATATATATATATATAACTAGATGACTTAGCATGATTAATGATGACTTAATCTTTACGTATATTTCTTCTAGATTGCTGCACAAAAACGTACAAAACGATTAAAACAAAGTCATGTTGATAATGATTCCGTCACTTGCCATTTCTCACGTATTTTATTTCTTTGTATTCTATAATTTTGTGCACGATATTTTATTCTCTCTCAAAGTCGTGTTGTAAATTGTGGAAAACCCTTTAAGTCCACTGGTTGATCAATAATTCATTACATCAGAAGAGACTTTGAATTTGATTTTCAGATAATACAATTATACAGATTAATTGTCTGAGGCAAGTTTACAAGAAATCTCCAGCGTAGTGTATGAAAAATTGTTCATTATAGTCTTGTCTTTTTCTAACATAAACATGGTGCATAGACAAAACCGTATGGATTATTGTGAAATAATTTTAAAAAGATTTGTTCATGTAATAATTCTCATAAGTTGTAATAAGATATTAAGTCAGGGACATTCTAATTAGAGGTTTATATATCGAAACATAGAGTATATCCTCTATTAGTATATATGCCCAATAATCCAACCTAATACAAACTTTTCTCTTTGGAAACATATCGTATTATAAAATGTCATATAATAGATATAATAAAGAATATACAAGATTACGTTGTGGATAACGTGGAACTCTCCTCTACAAGCAAATTATTGCATGTGTACATGTACGTGTTACCAAATTGATCACTTCCTGTCCCAATAAAGAGGAAAAAATTTTAAAAAAAATTTTAAGTAATTAATTTCCCATGCTCATTTTCGTTTTCATATGACCTCTCACGTAACGATGTAAGCTAGTGGAGATATAATTGACTATACAAGAAAAAGGAACTTTTATCATTTAAAGTATCGAGTCAATTCTCTAGTTGAGAACATTGAAAGTTTTTATATTGATTTATCTAGCTAGCTATACGTGAATGTTGGAAATTGGCTTCGTCTTTTCCTTTCGATATCATTGAGAGCTCGATCTAAGAAGAAATTAGGCCAGTAACCATAAAATCCCATTAGAGTGGAAGATTTTCACCATTTTTGAGTAAATAAAATAATTTTTCAAAATATGTGATTTCGTTAGATATCAAAAATGACTATAAACGTTTTGAGAAAAAGCATTAATCACCATTAATGAGCATTGTATTAATGACCAAAAATTTAAAAATTTAGTAAGTTGAAAATATAAAATAAAATAGTTGGTATCATAGAACAAAAGAGAAAAAGATTGTCATTGAATAGTTTATCAAAATGTTCGAATTGATAAATAAAACATATTTTATTTATTTATTTTTCTAATTGTTATTTTTGAATTGTTTAAGTACTCTGAACATATAATCAAAATTCAACGGTGGACATTCTCTATACGTAAATTCCATCATGGTTTGATAACCACTTAACCCGATTTCACTCATAAGTATATAACTAATTAATTGTTCATAAATCTTCATACTCTTTGATTGAAAAACAGTTTGCAATGGTTATTTATTTGGAATATAAAAGTTTGTTTCAAAAAGCTGATTGTTTACCTAGAAACGTATTTGGAATTTTCCGAAATACTAAATATATTTATTTGTTTATTTAAAGTAATAATGTCATTCATTTGAATTATATAAATCAATTCAATCAATATTGGAATCCACCTAAGATGTTTTGTCATTGCTCACTATGAATATATATTGGCAAATGTTAAGCTAAATGCTACTACTAACAATAATAATCATAATTGTGATGATATGAATTAGGTGATAGGTTGCAAAATCCAATCAAACCCCACCCATGTCTCCTTCATGGAAAATACAAGAAAGTAATTAGCATTTTTTTTTAAATAAATGCAAAATTAGTGGATATTTGTTATGTGGTAGGCACATAAGTGGGTGTCTATCAAAAATAAAATTATTACTTATAGTCCCAAAAGAATCATCAATCATCATGGTTGGGAGTTTTTCACGTTCTTCTAAACAAAATATAGTTTTAGTCTTACATCAAAAGTTATATATTTTCAAAAATAATTCATCTATTTTTCATACTTTTTTACGAAAATAAGGTTATTGGTCTAGTTAAAATATTTTTTTATATTTATAAAATTTTATATAAATCGAATATATAATAGTAATACGTGACTTTTTTCTTAATTTAATTTATTTTCTGATAATATTTTTCTTTTAGTGTTATCTTATAGTATTATTTTATATTATAAATTGGGTTATTAGATTTGTCCATCGTAACCCAAAAAAAAACTTAGGTACTTGAACTTGTCGGGTTTTATTCCTATAAAATGTGACAAATTCTCGTTACTGAGGCCGTGCGACAAAGTTTGAGTTATGGGTTTCTCATTCTACAACTTTGGGTCTGCCAGATGGTTTCGGCCCACTAACATTTCGGCCCGTTCTAAACCACCACTGGAAAAAATTTAACCTACGACGACGGTTATCAGATTCTCGGTCACCGCTTCATGATTGTCCCGTAACTCCGAATCGGTCCCAACTACAGCGCCGAGTTCACCGGAAAATTCAGATAATTCGGACTCTACTCCAGCCGCTGACAATCTATCGGGATCTTCATCTTCGATTCACTATCTTATCAGCTCCTACGTCACTTGTGATCGATTCTCCACGTCGCTTCTGTGACAACAACAATCATACCACAGTCATAAAACCAAGCTATTGGACAGAAAGTATGTCGTGACGCCAAGCATGGTCTAGCTGATGCTTTGTGAAATGGAGTTTTGCTTATGCAACTCTGGAGGAAGCTATGAACTGTGGCTTTTTGATATTGAAAAGGAAATTCAATTTTGTTTGCCAATGGAAATGCCACCGGGAACTGTTAATCCGTCTGATCAAATGCAGCTTCCAACCACATTTATCAACTGTTATGACAAACTTCACTTTTTTTCTTGGTCTCGAACAAGCAGAAGGGATATGACTCCATGAGTTTGGCCAAATGTCAGTTTTGGTTCGCCTTACTTCAAAGATGGCGTCTTTGGCGAGATCAGGTCGCATAACAAGCGCCCGTCAAGTGTTTGACCAAATGCCTGACCGAGATACCGTAGCTTGGAACACAATGTTGACGAGCTATTCTCAAATGGGTCTACATCAGGAAGCTATATCTATTTTCACCCACTTGAGATTCTCCGACGCTGAGACTGATGATTATTCGCTTACATCAATCTTGAGTACTTGTTCGAGTCTACATGATGTTAGATTCGGAAGACAAATTCAGTCTCTAGCCATCCAGTCTGGGTACGGCTCTTCGTTGCCCGTTAATAATTCGCTTATTGATATGTATGGTAAGTGCTTTGATACTATTAGCGCAAACAAAGTGTTTCGAAATATGTGCACTTATAGTAGAAATGAAGTAACTTGGTGCTCGCTTTTGTTTGCGTACATGAATGCTGGACAGTTTGAAGCAGCCCTCGATATTTTTGTTGAAATGCCAAAAAGGGTGGCATTTGCATGGAATATTATGATCTCAGGTCATGGACAGTGTGGAAAAATCGAATCTTGTTTAAGGTTATTCAGAGAGATGTTGCAGAGTGAGTTCAAACCAGATTGTTATACGTTTAGTTCTCTGATGAATACTTGTGCTGATTCATCAAATCTGTTTTACGGACGGATGGTACATGCTGTAATGGTGAAGAGAGGGTGGGATTCTGCAGTTGAGGCAAAAAATTCTGTGCTTAGTTTTTATGCGAAAGTAGGGTGCAAAGATGATGCCATGAGAGAGCTCGAGTCTATTAAAGTCCTGACTCAGGTATCCTGGAATTCTATTATTGACGCGTGTATGAAAATAGGAGAAACAGGTAAGGCTCGTGAAGTTTTTCATCTGGCTCCTGAGAAAAATATCGTTACTTGGACTACTATGATTGCTGGATATGGTAAGAATGGAGATGGAGAGCAAGCACTGAGGTTTTTTGTTGAAATGGTGAAATCTGGGGTAGATTCCGATCATTTTGCATATGGTGCTGTTCTTCATTCGTGTTCAGGTTTAGCCCTTTTAGCACACGGCAAAATGATCCATTGTTGTCTGATACATCATGGTTTTCAAGGTTATGCTTATGTTGGTAACGCCTTGGTTAATTTGTATGCAAAATGTGGAGATATTAACGAATCAAACCGTGCATTTGTTGATATAGCTAACAAAGATTTGGTATCTTGGAACACGATGCTTTTTGCATTTGGTGTGCACGGGTTAGCAGATCAAGCTCTACATCTCTATGACAACATGATAACATCAGGGACTAAACCGGACAACGTGACATTCATTGGATTGCTGACAACTTGCAGCCATTCTGGCCTTGTAGAGGAAGGTTGCCGGATATTTGAATCCATGGTTAAAGATTATGGAATCCCAGTGGAAGTAGATCACGTGACATGTATGATAGATATGTTTGGAAGAGGTGGACATCTAACAGAAGCAAAGAACTTGACTACAATTTGCAATTCACTTGTCACTAATGCTAGTAATAATAGTTCATGGGAAGCTCTTTTGGGTGCTTGTTCTACACATTGGCATACAGAATTAGGCAGAGAAGTTGGCAAAGTTCTAAAGATAGCTGAACCAAGCGCAGAGATGAGCTTTGTTCTGTTATCGAACTTGTATTGCTCGAGTGGTCGGTGGACAGAAGCAGAAGATGTGAGGAGAGAAATGGTTGAGCGAGGAATGAAGAAAACACCGGGGTGCAGCTGGATCGAAGTAAGAAACCAGGTCTCAGCTTTTGTAGTCGGTGACTGTTCACACCCACGCGGTGAGGAGCTTTCTGAAACTTTACATTGCGTTCAGTATGATATGAGAAACCCAGAGATGTATGGACCTTGAGGATTTAGTGTTAATAGATAATCAGAGATATGAAACAGAAACAAAACTTTCATACTTACAATCTAAAACCTTCATAGAGCATTATCATCACTTAGTTTGCTTTTTTTTTAAACATCATGATCATCAAGAAAATTGAAAAAAAGTAATTTATACATCATTTTTATATAAATTATTAGAAGGTAAAGTTATATGCATATGTAGCTAGAGAATTAAGAAAGGACAAGAACAACACACTCGCAGAAGAGATGGAGTCTGTGACTCCGAATCTGATGATGACTTTGATGTGTTATATTCTGAAGCAGAGAAGTTTCTATCTTTAGAATACAAAACAGTGTCCTTTTTATTTTTATCCTGATTCAGTGATTTACCATATATAGATTTATTTAACCCTCAACTTTAATTTAACAAAAGGAAGATGTGGAAATACAAAAGGCCAGAATTTTTCCACGTTTCATCTGTTCCGATTTTTCTTTAATTTCTTACAATATTTTGTTTAAAATTTAGAATAATACCATAAAATACTACTATTTTAATTTTATTTTCTAATTTTACCACAATAAAACTAAAATTCAAAAAATATCACAAATTATTATGTGAAAATAATTATTTACTTTAAATAAATTATATATAATTAAACTATAATGTTTGGGTTCACTTTTTCCAATTTAGGATTTAAATTTTTTTCATTAATAACAAGTTTTTAATTATTTTAATATTAAATTTATGTTATTTTTGGGAATTTAAATAATTAATACTATATTTGGAACAAAAAATCTGAAATAGTGATATTTTAGTCCATTGTTCTAAAATTCAAACTGAAAATGAGGTTGTTCTATGTAAAAATACAAATATGTGTTATATACTTATAACTAGATTTAGATCCACTAGAAGAAAAATATTCATACATTATAGTTAATTGTTTCTTTAGTAAATATAAATTAGATATATCCATAATTTATCTCTTATTTAATTATTTTTTTGAAAATTTTAATATTGATTATACAAATGAAATAAATAATAAAATTTAATGATACAAATAAATTTAAATTATCTCTATCTTGGATGAACAATGTTATTAAATAAATAAAAAATTGTAGATATCGTAGGTGTATAGATATTCAATTTAATTCAAACTTTTGTTTCATATTTTAGTTTACTAATTTTTCAAAATTTCTCAATATTTTGCTTTATATTGTATTTTTATTTTATGTCAAAATAAATTTTATATCGAAATATTAGAGATTTATATATATTAAACTGTTAAATATTCATTTAGTGTTATTTTTATAAATACTCTAATAAATTATGTAATATGTAATTTTATGATAGCGTATCACATTTGTAAATCACACGTGAAATTAAAAAATTTTCGTTAAAATACTTCTTAATTAATATATTAAAAAATTTTATTGATTAATATATTAAAGATACTTATTGATTAATATATTAAAGATACAACAATGAAGTTGTAACCAAAACGTATTCAAAAGCTATCCATTGGAACCAACAAAGCAAATACAAAATTTAAACTTTCTATTTACGTATGCACATTGATATGTATATATACAATTTTAACATGATAACCCAAGATAACCAAACAACAGAGACTGTAACATACATTATTACATTATAACAAGTTTTGAGTTTGGATATTGATACTAATTAACATAATATACAAAACATCGGAAAAATGATAATTAGAAAAGGAAAAGAATTTATCTCAAATAAAAACAATTAAGAGTCGTTGCGGTCGCGATTGTGGTCGCCCCAACAGACTAACATGGCAATACAACGGCGAAGAATATAAAACTTGGCTCGTTGTTTCTTCAAGACATGACTGCACTTTTGCCCAAAAGTCTTGCACGGCTCGCATGTGCCATTATCCTCAGCTGCCATTGCTCTTACCACAATATTAAAAAAAAATTAACGAACAAAAGAAAAGTTTTTGCAAGAAATATGGAAGAGTTTGAAGGTTTCTGCGTATGAGCTTTAATTTTTAGAAGAGAAATAAATATGGAGAGTTTAGTAATATAGTCGTCAACTAGAGGGGGAAAAAGCATTATCAAAAACTCAAAAAGTATGTTTTTTACTAAGATATTGTCCAAATCAACCATCACTGTATGTGAATACATTTACTTTATTTATTTTTGCATAATTTTTTAAAAACAAAAAATCTCTTTGACTCGAAAGTTTCGAAAACTTTATACTGTGTTATGCTTTTGTTTTATTCTAGTTAATAATATATAAACCAAAGAAACTTAAACCAAATGAAAATACAAGGTGAATTTTTAGTTCTTACAAAATAACTCCTGAAATATATATGGAATTACTATGCAAAGTAAGCCAATTATCACTAAGAAGAAAAACAAAACACTGACACTGTTGAAAAAGAAGGCTTGCACTGTTCTGCAATGTTAAGTTATGTCGTAATGGAAAACAACAAAATATAGTAATGCACAGTTATCTTTAAATTTTTTTTTCGACAATTTCCAAAAATATACAAGAAGTTTTTATTTTAAAAATACAACAATTAAATTTTATCTTCTCAAATTAATTTTGATATTTTGGAATAAATTTTTTATTGTATTTCAAGGTATATTTTATTTATTTATTGTTTAAACATAATATAAATAGAAATTGAGGTGGTTAATAATGGTGAGGTATTTGCGGCATAGGCGTGCACCTGAACGTGAGTGGTCGTCCGTGTAAGCGGAACCCAACCATCTGAACAACTGTCGTCTTCATTACAATTTATTGGGTTCGTACGATTCTACATTTTACTCGGCATAGCCTTTTCTGAAATTTCACGTATCAAATTTGGAATTTACCTTCAATTTACAGAAAATATAACTCTTGAAAATATTAGAATCTACATATAAAACTTATTTATGTTGGTTTAGTGGGTAAAAAATCTTCATTTTGAGATGAATAATTGATGATGCTCTGCATGCTTTAACGACTAGTCTAAATTTCGATTCAATTAAGAACCATGATTCTCTAGTAAAAGTACAAATTCAACATTATTTGTAACACAGTATATTCTAAAGATTTTCAGCAATTGTTGTACTTCCTTTTCTTGAAAACAAAAGGTCAAGCGAACCACTAATTTCCTTTCAAAATTTGAGAATTTGATCGAAAGAACTTAGAAAGATATACACAGCAATCAGAGATAAAGAAATTGTGAAAAATTTGATATAATCATTACCAAGAAAAAAGTTTTAAAGACGAAACTGTTGTCCAAGAAAACATTATTCCTCATAATATAACCAAAACCCTTATATAACAAAAAGTATAATTTGTATACACATGATAGAATAGAAATCAAATATCTCCATGAGCTAGACAAGTAAATCAGCATAAGCATGGAGTCCATGGCTGTTCATATTCTGTTTAAGCCTGTACAATGCCCGGCTCTCTAGCTGCCTTACCCTCTCCTTCGACAGTCCGTAAATCTCTCCTATCTCCGACAATGATTTCTGTTTCCCACCATCAATCCCAAATCTCAGCTTGATGATCCTTTTCTCCTTTGGGCTCAGTACATTTAGGAGATTCCTTACATGGTTCCTCATCATCTGCTTCCCCACGCTAATCGTCGGTGTCTCAATCCCACTGTCTGGTGTTATTTCCTATTGACGGAGTAAACAATTATTACCAGGTTATGTTCGGACAACAAAAACGAAACCTACAAAATGGATGGTTACCTGAAAGGTTGTGTCTTGATCAGCCCAAATGGGCTGTTGCATTGAAAGAGGTGTTCTTGTATTGTACAGCAGCTTATCGAGCTTCTCTGTTGAAACCCCTACGTGGCTTGCGAGTTGCTCTTTGCTCGGACGGTAATTCCTTTCCTGAACGCACGTTTTTCTGGCTTCGGATACTTTTCCCAGAAGCATGTATACGTTCTCCTGTATTAAAAGGAGTAGATTTGACCAAGTCTTTCTTTAAAACTTCATCCTATATTGTCTAGTCTGAACAATTCTTTAACAAGTTTTTAGTTACCGGCAAACGGATCGTTCTTGAATTTTGAAATATAGACTTCCTTATGGATTGTCGAATCCACCAGTAGGCGTAAGTAGCAAATCTGCATCCGGATTGTGGTTTGAACTTCTCTACACTCTTCATTAGCCCCATGCTTCCTTCCTAAGAGCCATTTAGATAAGCATAAGATAAGAAATGGACTTCAATTTAGATCACTGAAGAGCTTAAAATACTACAACAATACCCGAAATACTGAAGAGCTTAAAATACTACAAGTCTACAACAATATCAGATACGTGACCATGAAGTTTCTTTTTGTGTCCAGACAGCCGTTTTTCATTTCGATCAGAGATATTTAGAGGACAAAACAGTGGTTTTGTTTGAAGTTAACCTGCAATAAGTCCTGAAAGTTGAGTCCGCGATTTTGATATTGTTTAGCAATATGGACTACCAGACGTAGGTTTGCAGTAATCAGCTTTTCCCGGCTGCTTCTGCCACGGTGGATTTCAGATTTCAAGACAGGGCCACTTAGCCCCATAGCTTCAGCCCACTCACCTATTGTTGGTTCACAGCCGTTTTGAGATTCGAGTTTAGTCTTTACCTTCTCTAACTTCATCCAATGCTGATATATCAATGAATATAAAAGTTAGCATCAGGGACAGCTTCATAGGAAGTTCCACAAGAAAGAAGTCCAAGGATACAGGAATAGGGGGAAGCATGCACCTGTATATGTGCTATCAGCTCAGCTTCCTCTTTAGCAGTCAGAAGTTGTTTTGTCTCAGGTCCCCACAAGAAGAGTTGGAGCGCATCATCAGTATCAAGCCCTTGTCTCACTTTTTTCTTGGCGTTAATTTTCAAAGGAACATAACCCTCGTTGTCCAAATTGTTAGATTTTGGAGCCCTTCTGTTCTTGGCTCGTCTCTCCAGCTGCCTCTTCGATCTCACTATTGTTCCCTCTTCCGGTAAAGACATGGAAGAGCTAAAATCAACATTTAGAAACGGAAATACTATCACATTATAGCCCGCACGTAGCAGAAGCAGATTGATGAGATCATGAGATAGACAAACAAGGTTTAAAGAAAGCAACCTAGTTGAGAGAGAATCCCCGGGGTTGTCAAATGGATCTGCTTCAGAATCTTCAGCCAACAATGCAGCTTGTTTTGAAGCTGATAAAGCCTTCTGAGCTAGTGCAACCACATCACAAGGCTCCGCATCTGCTAAGGGCGATAAAACTGTCGGCAATTGCTTTTCAGCTGCTAAAGGAGATATCAATCTGCAAAAAAATAAATGAGTACATCATTCAGGAAACTCATAGGTTAAATGAAAAAACTAAAGTTGCGGGTTTAGAGAGGAAGAGACATTACAAATTCCATAAACCAGAAGGGTGAAGCAGTTGCCGTTCAAAATTCTCATCTTCTCGGGCTGAAACCAATTCATCAAACTGCCTCCTCTCCAGAGTCAACTAAAATCGCAAGGAACCAAAGATCATATCAATTGAATTCGTAGGTGGAAGCAAGAGGCTAGAAAGTTGAGAACTTTATGAGATTCATGCTTTTATATGACTATACGGCTGCTATAAAATGCACCTGAGATGTTTTATCTTCTCTTAACGCATGCGACAGAGGCCTAGACTCATCTCGTGGCTCCTGTAAGAGAACCGACGCAGGAAAATGTCGAGATAAAGAGGTAAGATGACGTGAGTTAACTACAGGAGTTGCTGTTTGTTCATGAAGCATTACTACTGCAAAATAGCCAAAAAAGATGATAACAAAAAAAAACATCAGCAAATGCTAACACAAACTCTTCTTGAAAGAAAAATCCAGAAACATTTGTAAACAGACATGTCTGTCTCAGTTATTGCAACTTTTACTTAACAGCCAAATTTGAGCGCATAATATCAAAAGCAACGATAATCTAAGCGGGAAATGAATAACGAAACAGATTCCCTCGAAATTTTCAACACATGAACTGAACCTAAAAGAGAGAAAACACTATCTACAGGAGAAAGAAGATGAAGAAGAAGTAAAGGCACAATATGTATACGAATTCAAATTGAAATGCGGGTAAAACGTACCAGAGGAAGGAGAAGAGTAGCCACACTTGAGATGGGTCTTCGTCTGAAACGGCGGAGATGAAGAAACCAAGTTCCTCGTAGCTTCCATTTCAAGCAAAAAAAAAAACACCAAGAAACTGCGAATGGCTAAGGAAGAAGAATCATAACATGAGGCTACTCTACTGAGTCATTACGGAGCAGATAAGGCAAAAACACTCCCAAATTTTATTTTTTATCGAGCCTTAACCTGATATATTGGGCCTACTATTGGGCTTCCATCTCCCGAGAGAAGTGTGCAACGTGTCAAAAATATATGAAAAAGATGAATATGATGTTTCTCCCGATCAAATGCTCATATACTCAAATAAAAATATTTTCATTTTTTATTATTTTAATATTAAAAATAATTAAAAATCTTATACTTTGATATTCTATTTAATTTTTATTTAGTATTCGTTTTTTCTTTCTTAAAAAACTTTTAATTATTTTTCTATTTTATTTTTTTCAATCTAAATATGCTTAGCATTCGATTTTTTTTTCTTTAATTATTTGTCATATTTTCTTTTGAATACAATTGACTAATTTGTAACAAATCTCATTGTTTAATATATATTTTTCCTGTTCAGTTAAAATATTAAAAATTATATCAATTTAATGAGATCGAACCGTATACGGTCAATTAAGATAAAAAATTTGTAACCAATATGATGTTATACCTAATCGATATATAAAAATTTGATTTTAACTAAATTATGTTTTCACCTTTATTTTAATTGGAGGAATCTTTTTTATTGATCAAAATGTTATATTAATTAATTTTTATATTGAATCATATATTTATCATTAAAACCTATTTTAGTATTAATATATATAGGATATTTCTGTTCTTTTAAAGTTTCTCATATTTATACTTTTGTAATCTATTTTAAATATTATTTTTCTATTTTTTTAGAGTTTTTTTTAAAAATCAAATAAAATTAGTATAACCAAATACAAACGAATATAATTATTATAATCAAATACAATCGAATATAACTAGAATAACCGAATGTAATATAACTAATATAATCTATTTCAACAAATAAAATTTATATGATTTCTAAAATAACTGAATATAATTAATAAAATATAACTTGTAAAAATTATATATATATATATATATAAAAATATATATATATATATAATTTTTACAAGTAGTACAATCGATACTTATAACTATCTATAAATATATTATACAAAAAAATTATAAATAGTTATTAAAAATAAATTATATTCGATTAATCAAAAATATATGAGATTTTTTTTAATTATATCAGCTCTTCACTCAAGTTTTATAACTTATGGGCCTGTTTAAGCCTTTTCGTTTTCATAGGCCTAATAATTAAGCCTTGTTGTTAATATGGGCTTCGTGCCAATCTCAAGCTTTCATTCAAACCGCCGAATTAGGTTATATTGTTTTGTCCATTTGGATTGAGTGTGAAGGTAATGAAGGGACAATGGTCCAAAGCTGATGATGACTGTATAAGTTCCTATTTTTTCCCTTTAATATAGAGTAATTTAATATGAAGTAATCCTATGATGGGGTCATCCTGGAGACGAAGTAGGGCTAAAAAAGATTTGTTCCCAAATTAGAGTTTTATAATGAAAAATGGAACATAGTAGAAAATATTCTAACTTGATTGAAAAAAACCCTTCTTGAAACTTTGCTTTGGTGAAGAAAATGCGTATAAAAATTTGCAACGATAATACAAACTCACGTCCGATGAGGTTATTAGAAGCAGGGGCGGCCCGGCCCGATGTGCCTAAATCATATCCAAAAATTGATATCCTTTAGTTTTATATTTTTTTCTGTTATATTTCAAACAAAAATTAAACTATTTGGTGCCAAAATCGCTTGATTTACCAGATTTACCTCAAAGCCAGTTCTGATTAGAAATATATTGTCTTCTTTTATATATAAAAAATTGTGTTTGAATTTATTAACTTGAATTTTGAATGTAAGTGGAGGAAAGTTTTACGAGAGAAATACAAAAGATGAAAAAGCAATAAAGTGAGATGTATTGTCATGATTAATTAATATTTACCATTCCTTTGATCCACTTTAGTAATTTGTTGTCATTTTAAGTTATAGAGAGATAAAATGATACGTATTTAAGTTTTTGTGTTTATTATGTTCAAACATTGTCTATTTCATTACCATCATGGCGTATGTCGAAAAGAAATGTTTTCTTTTTGTTGCTTTGGTCTAATCATCTAATCTAAAGTCTTTTTGGACCCATCTGCTTTTACTCATCTTTCTGTCTTCTCATCTTCATAATTTTGTTCCCCACGTATGTTCGTGTGTCTATATATCTCTTTTTGACAACATTGTCAAAAATTCTAATAATTATTTATACGTCTACATTGCTAATCATGATCTAATTGAAAAACCCCATGATTTACACACAGGGGACAATTTTAATTAGTGGACCCACACAATAACCAAAACCCACCTAACCAATACCATTAAAAACCTTAAAATCTCACATTTCGTCATATATCATTATTCTCATGATTATAAAGTTAGTATAATCACCTTCACTTCACTTAAAGGCATCATAGATTGAAAGAGATAAATGGGATATTACAGAGGTGAAGAATTAGATTAATCATAATAATACACAATAATAATACTATACCATCAAATCTGAAACGTACTTCCAAAAATAAGTAACCCCAAAATTAAAACAGAAAAGAAAAAAAAAAAAATGAGTTCGTAGGAGTTTTTGTTGTCTTTTTTTACTCTCTTCTTTTCTCTTCCTTCTATATGACCGAAATAGTAACTAGTAAATCGCATCATCTTCCTTAACCCTAGAACTCGAACCTGACGTCATACCAATAACCTGATTATGCGTAAATCTCTGCAACTGTATCATCCTTGCGTAGATTCCATCAGGATAGTTTTTGAGAAGATGAGAATGTGATCCTTGTTCCGCGACTTTTCCATCATCGATCACTGCGATCACGTGAGCGTTCCTGATTGTGGAAAGCCTATGAGCCACGACGATCGATGTTCTACCAGAGCAAGCTTGGTCCAATGCTTCTTGGACTGATCTCTCGGACTCTGCATCAAGAGCGCTTGTGGCCTCGTCCAGCAGCATTATCTCTGCTTTCCTCACGAGGGCACGTGCGATAGCGATCCTCTGTTTCTGTCCTCCCGAGAGCTGAACGCCTCTCTCCCCGACATACGTCTTGTAACCGTCAGGCAATGCGGATATGAATTTGTGGGCGCTGGCTAGAGTCGCGGCTTGTATGATCTCTGCTTCGGTCGCACATTCGTGTCCGTATGCGATGTTTTCGTAAATGGTGGTTCCGAACAAGCAGGGTTCTTGAGGGACTATGGCTATGTGTTTCCTTATGGCTTTCAGATTGTACTTCCTTATGTCTTTTCCGTCGATTATAACTCGGCCTGAGGATGGTTCATAGAATCTCTGGATAAGGGAGATAACCGAGCTCTTCCCACACCCGCTTGGACCCACAAGAGCTAGAGTCTTGCCAGCTCTAGCACGAATGCTAAGATCACGGAAAATCTGGATGTCGGGTCTTGAAGGGTAAGAGAAATCAATGTGTTTGAGCTCGACTTCACCACGTAACCGGTCTGGGACTGGGGTGGTATCAGGATCATCAGGTTCAATCTCGGTTTTTCGGTCAAGAAGTTCGAAAACAGACCGCATAGCCTGACCACCTTTGATGAAATCAGGAGCCAATGTGAGTGTCTCTGCTGCACCATTGGCTGATACCATCAGAACCATGAATACTCTTATGGTTTTGGAGAAGTCAGATATGCCATGTTTCACAAGCCACGACGCATACCATAGCCCAAGAGCATAAGATGCATAAAGACAGAACTGAGCTACACCATAGCCACTTCCAGCGATCTGTCCTTTCCAGAAACAGCGTTTCAATGGTGGTTCTAGGTTTGCAGTGTAGAGACGAACAATCTTTGCCTCCGAATTGAAGGCCGCTACTGTCCTAACATTAGCTATGGCTTCACCAGCGAGCTGCGTTCCCTTGGCATGCGCTGCTTCCAGGTCTCCAGAGAAACCAGTCATGAACATTTTCTGTTCAAAAGATATAACAAAAGTGTCATATGGAAGAACAGCAATAAGATTGCAATTTCTTTGCAAGAACACAAACCTGTAAGACAGTTGCAGCAACAACTACAGGGAAGACTGCGACAAGGACGAGTGCGAGTCTCCATTGCAGAACAAATCCAGCAGTACAAGCAACGAGCATCAGTGCTGTGTTCTGCACTATGACCGAGATTCTATCTCCTATGGCGGATCTCACATTATTGGCATCAAGAGCTAATCTTGCTGAGATTCTTGCGCTCTCGTTCTCCTCTTGATCAAACCAAGCCATCTCGTTTCTGAGTACGGCAGTAAGCATCTTTTCACGGACTCTCTTGGTAAGATTCTCGCCCACGATGTCCCAGAAAGAATGCTGGAGCGTGTTGAAGATAAGTGCTGCAGAAGAGAGACCGATCAAGAGATAACAATATTTATCAATCTGTTTGATCATGTACTCGTGGTTCGGGTTGTAGTAGATGCTTAGGACTGCGCTGAGGACATATGCAAAGAACGCACTGAGGGAGCCACAAATGACAGAGCCTACCGAACCAAGCAGAGCGTATTTCCACTCTGGGGAGTTCATTTTAGCTAGTCGCCAGAACGAACTGGCTTGATCCTTAAAGGCCAGCTTCTCGTGTCGATAGTTGGGGTACGAAGAAGCTTCAATGGAAAGGCTGAAATCTGTAGTTGAGAAATCCGAAAGTCTCCGTGAATAGGGTGATCTTCCATATGAAGAATTCCGGGCTATTATTGGTGAGCTAACGGAGTTTCTAGCACTCGAAGGTCTGCAACAGATAGAATATCATTATTACACCAAAAGAAGGAAAGTGCAAAATGAATTGGAATATACCTCGCGCTACTCTTTCTCGCATTGCTCATAGCGGTTTCGTGAGCTGCCTCTTGCATTCTTATAAGCTTAGCATAGATTCCGTTTTCTCCCTTGGCGAAAAGCTCATCGTGTGTTCCAATCTCAGAGACACTTCCTTGCTGAAGCACAGCAACAAGGTCGGCTTTGCGAATGGTAGAAAGGCGATGAGCAATGATGAGAGTCGTCCTTCCAATCATGAAACGATCCAACGCTTCTTGCACAAGCTTCTCTGATTCTGAATCCAATGCACTTGTTGCCTCATCTAAGAGAAGGATCGCCGGGTTCTTCAACATGGCTCTTGCGATTGCTATTCTTTGCTTCTGCCCACCTGACAGCTGCAATCCTCTCTCCCCTACCTGACATTACCCACGTTGCTAAATGAATATAAACAGACATATCATGGAAAAATATGTCTTATCGTGGTTGATTCAGATTATATCCGGTCAGTCACAAAATCCCCTGGAATAGTGGTTGCTGGTTTTCAAGTTAGAGTAGCAAGGAAATAAAAAAGAAAGCACATGAACATCCAAAAGTTCAACATCAACACACATGACTGAAACTACTTGTCTGGGTCACATGCCTTGTTGACCAAAACCCATGTTACTCTGTTATAAATGCTTTCCCATGAGGCCATGACCATACCTCTTCTCTCTTTTGACTCTTTTCAAAATTACGATAAACTAATGAAACCAACGAACACAGATTCGAAAACCGGCAATATGGATGAGTAATGTTTAAACCCAACCTGTGTGTCGAAGCCATCGGGTAGTTTGATGATAAAGGAATGAGCATTTGCGACTCTAGCAGCCTCCTCTATCTCGACTTGATCTGCGTCAGGACGGCCTAAGAGTATATTTTCTTTGATAGAAGTGGCAAATAATGCTGGTTCTTGGCTCACAAGCCCTATTTGTTGCCTTAACCACTTCAGTTTCAGCGTCTTCAGGTCGTGCCCATCTAGTAAAACTTGTCCTGCAGAGAAGTTAAAAATGTGTTTAAACAAACAATTCTCGAGCAAAACAAGCTACTAAAAGCATCAGAATTTGTTGGGAGATTTAGTTAACCTGAGGTTGGGTCGTAAAACCTTTCGATAAGCGAAACAACAGTGCTTTTGCCTGAACCGCTACTGCCGACCAAAGCTATAGTCTTCCCGGCGGGAACAGAGAGGCAGAAATTGTTAAGGATCTTAACATCTGGCCTTGACGGGTACGAAAAGTCCACGTTTTTTAGCTCAACAAGACCCGTGACCGACTCTAGCTCCACACCAGATTCGCTGTTGCGCTCTATAGTGGGTTTATGATCAATGATTCTAAAGATCTTTGCAGCAGCAACCTTTGCTTTCGCAAATGCAGCCATGCTCGGTGCTGATTGTCCCAATGCCCTGTTAACAACAGTCAAAAAACTCATTTCCATCAATAAACCATTATCAATCAAATGATGAGAATGATGAACAGAGAAGAAGGATAAGGAGTGCTTACAATCCACCGATCATAACGGCGAACATTGTGGCGATTGCGAGACCACCGTTAGTCAAATGGTGCCGAACGAGGTAGCCACCGTACCAGAGCAGTAGAGCATAGCAACAGAAGACGACGAAGTATGTAGCACCAAGTCCCATTCCTTTAGCTAAACCTGTTTTGTAACCAAGTTTCTGAGCGATCTTCAGAGCAGATGAGTAAGCTTGTAAAGCTCTTGATTCTCCAACAAACGCCATTACTACCCTGATTTGCACCACTGTCTGCATTTATTTTAGAATCGAATCAGACCCAAAAAAAACCAGATGAAAGAATGATTTGATTACTGGATCAACAAAAGAAAAGAAGTCTTTTTGTTTCTTGGGATTTGTGCACTCTACCTGTTCGACGATGTTACCAGCTTGTGAAAGAGACTCTTGACTTTTGTTAGAAAGCTTAGAGAGAGTTGTGGTGTGGATTCCTCCGATCACAGCTATCAACGGAACCACCGCGAGAGTCACTAAAGCCAGCTGCCACACCGCTGTGAAACCGACGATGAATCCAGAAACAAAAGTCGCCATGTAATGGATGAAATTACCCAACTGAGATTGAGGATAAGATTAGATGAGTAAGAACGTAGGAAAGGATAAATTTGAAGTTTACTTATTGAAAGTGTTTTCTTCTTACTTTCTCGCTGATGGCATCTTGGACCATAACTGCGTCGGTGTTAATGGCGAAGACAACATCGGAAGTTCGAACCTCTGTGTCGAAGAACTGAATGTCTTGGTTTAAAGCTGCTTCTAAATACTTTATCCTCATCTTCGTTGTTTGTCTCTCTCCAGTCCACATCCAACACGAAATCTCTGCAAAAAAAAAACCCGAATTAAAATCGAATCTAGCTCACGGATCAAAAAACACAAAATTTAGGTTTTTTCTTTCTTCCACCTGCCCAAGACGAAGCCCAGATTGCAGCACCAACCACCAAAAAGTAAAGCGCATACTGTAAAAAAAAACACAAGTTTTTAATTAGTTTTTCAGAGATTGAAGATGGAGAATTGAAGAAACAGAAAGGCTAAAACTGGTACCTTGAGAACTTCTTGCATCATCTTGTCGACGTTATTAGCATTAGAACCAAAGGAATTAACGAGATCGGCGAAGAATCTGAGAAAGAGAGGCAAAGAGCATCCATGGACGAAAGCACCAACAGAACCAATTCCCATCAACACGTAATCCAATCCATCTGCGAATCTGAAAAGCTCTTTGAAAGCAACTCCACGAATCTCAGCTTTTTTAGGCTCCTCAACTACTGTAGGAGGACGAGGAGGTGAAAGAGGAGGAGCACCAACGCCATTTTCCATTTCCAGCGAGTGTTTCTGGAGCTCTGTTTCTAAGTTTTTCAAGTTATTATTTTTGCTAAAATCAGATGAAGCTTCAGTGAGAAGCTCAAGGCCTTGCATTTCGGACCAACGCCATTGTTCCACTGACTTTATTTCTTCTTCTTCTTCCTGATCAGATTCGGACATTTGTGAAGATGTTTTCCTACTTGCCTTTATAGAGAAACTCAATAAAACCACAACAGCCCTGAGAAAAAAAAAACACTATTCTTTTTTACTTTCTCATAAATATTTAAAATAAAATAAAACTTAAACAAATCCCCATAACTTCTTCTTCACAACACTTATTTTTATAATCTCATCATCTCCATTTTCCTCCCCTCTATTTGCCTTCTTCCATACTTTACTAAATCCCACTTAAATTAATTTATTTCCTTACTTATCAACCCTTTTACCGTTTAGTATAATTTTTTTTTTTATCTTTTATACCAAATTTGTAATTTGAAAAGAAGATATATATAGATTTGGATGTTCTGGTGTCGTGATTTTCAGCCCACGATGTTTTTATTTCCTTTTCCACATTTGTGTTCCATGTTCTTGGATCCGTTTGCTTAGTGGGTTTATTTATTTTGTCATAAAAAAAACAAATTGATATTTTTTTTTGGGGTTTCATGTTGCGTATAAAACAGAGAAAGTGACAGATGATGGGAGAAAGAGAGAGAGAGAGAGATGGAATCCGACACAAAACACTGTTCTGAAAATGAGATAAGTTTTTTCACTCATTACTCTAAAAATGGTTTCTCTTACCTTTGAAGAACTTAACAATAAAAATATAATATAAGAGTATTCAACTATTCATAGTGAGATGCAATGAGTAAAACAAATCAGATATTACTTTTAAAATTTAGCATCTAATACGCAAAATCACTTTTTTAACTGACCAAATTTGGTAGGTACACTTATTATCGATTATGATTGTTTTTTAGATCTTCGAAATGTGCACAGTAGTCACAACCCACATCACCAATATATAATTACTAAAATTTAAACGTTTTTTCTTATAAATTTTTGTTTATTAAAACATTAACATATAAAAATGTGATAAATTAAGAGACTGAATGTTATTTCTATTTTTATTTTGTTTTTCATCTTAAAATTCAACGTTTACAGATTTTTAGTGAATTTAGACAAAATTTACCATATTGCTAATTGTTTGTTTTAGTTTTTTTTATAAATAAAACCGGAAATTTTATAAAACTAACACCTACCAAAAAAATATAGTTAATCTTGGCTAAAATAGTTGGTCTCAGAAAACAAAGTCTAATATATGAAAAAAAAATCAACACCAATCATCATCGAGCTTGTTTAAGTTTATTGCATCTGGTTTAGTGGTTTTACCATATGTACATCTATATTAAAGGTGTAAATTTCTATTTCACTTTTTTATATAAATATCTTAAATTTTCATACGAAAATGTTGAGCTATTGGGCCGATATGTTGTGGATCAGATGACAAAAAAAAAGAGCTTATTGCATCTTTTTACCAACATTATTTATTAATAGATATAAATTTGAACGGACACAAATCAATAAATAATGATTAATATTCTAAAATAATATTTTTCAAATTTTTGTTTCAAATAAACACATTAAAATTAAATTTCAAAAATAATACAAATTATTACATAAAATAATTATTTATGATAAATAAATATACGGATTCATTTTTTAATTTAAAGTTTATATTTTTCTGACTAAAAAAATATTTTATAATATTATATATTCAAACTATAATTATTATTAGAAATTTAAATTAATAATATATATTTGAAATAAAATTAAAAATATGCTATTTGGGAGAACTATCAATCAATAGTTGCTATGTTCAATTTCATTCTATGTGTTTTAAGTTTTAGGGTGTTAAATATATTTTTACTAAAAGAGAAACACTAAAATGTATGTATGCATCATGTCATCAACGGTTGATTGTTGTTGCTATAATTGCAACTAATTATAGAAGATTTTGTAAAAAAAAAGGATTATGTTTTACTTACTTAAACCAATCTTTTTTTGCTATTTCAATTCGGTCGTTTCTTTGGGGTTAGAAGCAAATTTAGTGGTTGAGTTTATGTTGGGCATTGAATTGTGATAGTCTACACATCTTCCATTTTTCCATTGCTTTTTTTTATGTTATTGGTTCTAATTGTTGAAATCACAATTATTCTTCATCATTAACAAAATTAGAAGATAATGGGGTTCACATTAACAGACATCTGTTAATCAAAATACGAATCTAAAGGATTTAGTTTAATCTATATGAAAAAATGAATTATTTTATGGTTATTTAAGAAAAAGAAATAGAGAAAAATCAGAGTCAGAATAAGACACTGTGGTACGGAAAAAATAAATAATATAATTGAAAGCCATATTTTATGGGAAAGAAATTCAGTGGCTTTAATATTGTCTCCTCCTTTTCTTAAGTTTGTTTCTTTATTCACAATAAAATTTTAAATTACAAATAAGTAAAAATGTGACTTTCTTTCTTAATAAAAGTTGAGATTTAACAGATTTTACTGTCTGAAATCAATTATCAAAAGGCAAATTAATAGCTGATTGATTAGAACAGCTATGAATGTGATATTATCATACATATATATTAACTTAAATGGCAAAATATTAGTGTGCGTGTGTGTATTTAAAACTCAGATAGATCATATATTTATGTTTGTATAAAAATGATTCATTCAGCTTTTTGTGTATAACACTATTCTAATTTTAAACAGTTACATATTAGTATAATTCTTTTGTTTTCAAGAAGTTTGATTCCACTATACAAAATCTAGTCGTCCAACATAAAAGTTATAGATTATTGAGGTTAGTAAGAGGAAGAAATTGGGCTATGAATAGACGAGTGAATAGTTCAGGCGAAGTTACAGTCTACAAGATTATTTGAGTAATTAGCTTAGCCACAAGTCATGTTCCTTTATTAGTTAGAACAAAATTGTGGTTGTGGCTATAATAAATTGTTGTTCCTTTATTTGATACAATAATTTATGGTCATTCGCAGTGATTAAACGTTGAATCTTACATGATAATTTTTTTGATCGTTGATTAAAATAGTACTGCGAATAAAAATCTATAATCAATTGTAACTACAACTACCAGCGACAAACAAACGAACGTAGGAATTGCAACCACAATCACGAATAAGATAACAATAAAAAAATCTATTAAGAGAAAAAAACAAAAAAGACAAAGAAAGTTCAACTAGGTTTTTTTACACATTAGAAAATTAAAGGTAGTCATGAATCTAGTGATTTGGGCGAGTCGAGAATACTTCAAAACAAAGGTTGATTATTTTTCTGATTATGAAATAATTAAATTAAAAAAAGATTTATAACATCAGATTTCTATATTAGTTCATATGTTGGAGACGACATGCTCGCTCCAAGGCAGCATATACAACAATATTTCACACACAAACACTATTTCACACACGAACCAGTTTGTCCTTGTAAAGCTGATCGTGATTAATATTAGAAGAAAGAAAATTATAAAATAAATGAGGAGCTTATCAATATTTTTTATTATAAAATATTGATTTATTGTAAAGACTGATATAGAATAAAAAGACGACATGTCCTTTGATGCTTTTGAATTTGTGCTTTTAAATAGTTCGAATACGACCCAATATCCAATCCTGAACTAGAGAACTCTATAAACCTTCGAATTAGGTTCTTAACTCTCACTTTAACAATAAAAAAGGAACTTCTAAGTAAGTTCGTCGTAAAAGTCAAAACACATGAGATGAACACTTATTTGAGACACAATATCTCAAACCTATATATTAAACAAACCAGTTTTCTCATCTTTTATTTACAGTTTTTTTTCCTAATTATTGTAAAAAATAATTTTATGGTAGAAAAACTCATCCAAGAATTTCTCATTTGAGATATACGTCTTGTTGTTTTAGTATTTGGGTCTAAAATATTTGGACATTTTCTGAGGAACTCAAAATATTACATCAGATTTAAATTTGTTATAAAGAAAATCCATGTCTTTGTCGTAATAATACAAATCAAGAGAAAGCTGAGAAATAGAGTAACAGTAAATCTAGAGAGAAAAATTATTACGTAGAGATTTAAGAGAGATTCTTCTTCTTTTGTATAATTTATCTGACATGTGAATAAACGTTTGTTTTCAAAATGTATTATTCATAATATTTTGCTGTTATACAATTCTGTCATAATTAGTTTAAACTATTTTTATATTTTTATAATTATTTTCACTTACACTAATTCCTAGAAACTATTCTGTTTTTAACCGAAAGTCACGTCGGTGATTCCCAGTTTGTTGAAGCAAAACCTAACCTACTTTTTTCATAATTATTCATTTTTTCTAAATTATTAATTTATGCAGAAATACTGTATTTGGATTTGGTAGAGTAATGCAAAAATCCTTTGCTTAAAAAAGGTTACTACAGTTATTGGCCCACTTGTTTTTTCTTTTCCCTAACAGTAAATGGAGACAATATGTGCTCACTGCAATGGAACTACTGTGATTCTGACATTACGTTAACTTAACCTTGTCAAAACTTTCTCCGGTTTTAAAAGGAAATCCGATTTTCTTTTATAACATTTGATGTTGAAAATATGTTTGGTCTATTGTAATGAATGGATATTAAAGAAATATTTGTAAAGAATCAGTCAATTTATCCTCGAGACCTAACACATGTGTTCCGATACATTATGTAGGGCGTAGGTAGGGAACATATATCTTTGATTTTTAGATGTATCTTTGATTTTCTTCATTCTGTGCAGATTAATATTTTTCCAATTCTTATCTACTTTATAACAAATTAGATATTTGCAAGTGATAACAGATATATTGCTTTATTTTTTTAAATAATTAGAAAAGTTTTGAAATGTTAAATAAAATCAGATTTAACTCAATATTTAATACAATAATTTTTAATTTCTTAAATTTCTAAAAAAATCTCATAAACACATATTCTTAAAATTTACATATATATAGATGTAATAGTTATACAATTTAAATTAATACTATTTATATATATATATACATCTACTAGTAACCATGTCCAGCTCAAAAAATTTTTGGACCTTTTATTCAACTAATACAAAATCTGTTTCATTGATATATAAATTAAAATTTTGGGATTTTAAACACAATTTTTACAATTTTGGAACCACTAAAAACCATAAGAAAAACGAACAAAAATGGTAGGACCTAGTGCAAAAGCATTGTCAACACTCCCTCACCGTCTGGCATGTTCATATAATAGAGTAGAAGAATGGATATCTATTTAAAAAAATCATTATGTGATTTGTTTTGTTTTTAAAAGATATTAAATTTTTGTATTTGATTTGTTTTATATAAATATGGATATTTTAAAAAATTATTATGACACTCACGTAATTTGCATTATATTACTATAGAAATTCGATTCTAGTTATATGTATTATAGAATTTAATTATTTTGACATTCACGTAAATTGTAAAACCAAACAATTTCTGTAATTTGTATAGAAAATATCTTCTGACTTTTCCTTTTACGCATTCAGATTCAATCACTTCTTTGTAAATTACATCTGAGAGTCAGAAATCGATATCGTGTTCTTGTGAATATAAACTCAAATACTTATTTCTATCGACATGACATGCATTCCATTGACTTTTCTTACCTCTTCAGATTGATTTCTCCACATGTATTTGATGATTATTAAATGCTTTAAGGTGAATTTTCCACGTTCTTTGACTGTAAAAGTTAATATCTAGTGGATATGATTTCCTTAAAAATAAAGAATGTGTACATGGATAAAATTGTTAGGAATTTGGCTGGGGTTTTAAATTAAAAGAGCCAAAATTGAAAAACACAATGAGGAACGTACGATTAAACCAGTTGAATTCAAGTATTCACACACAAGAATTTAAAATGAAATAAATGTAAGAGGACTTTTAATAGCTTTAATGGCAGACAATAGACCAATTTCGGAGCAAACGAGGCAACGACCATTGTGAAAAAAGTCAAAGAACACAAATATAAGAAATAATAATAACTTTTGACACGTGACAATAATTTTATAAATTTCTTAAAAATAATAGAGTTTCGAGAAACAATACAATTTATAAATTTGAATAATTGTAGTTTGCTAAATCCATAATCAGTTTTCCCTAACTTAATAGCACATATACTAACTAAAGTCATATATTTCAAAATATTTTACTAGTTCAGACAGTTATGTCGAATTATAAAAGAACAAAAATATATTTTAAACTTTTCTAAAATCTAACAAATTAAAATTCAATATTAAATAACACAAAATATTATGTAAAAATATTTATCTATCCTAAATAAATTATTAGTCATTTACGTTCTTGATTTTTTTTTATTTTTATAGATCGCCAATAGTAAAAAAATTTCTAACCAATTGTAAAGGTTGTTTTTGTCAAATTCCTTGAAACCACTGTAAAGGATTTTATTTTATGTTAAAAAGTTGATAATACTATTTTATTTTATAACAGGGCATAATGTTAGTCAAACGTCATTAATCAAATTTAATATTTTATGTTTTAAACACATCATAATTAATCAAAGATCATGTGCTCTCTTGCTTAGTGACTGACTCACTTATAAGGAAAAGCTATATATTATTAAAGTAAACAATTAATAACTATATATATATGATAATATAAATTAATGTGGTCCAAATTCTTTCCCAAAACAAAGGGATTATAAAACTATATTTTCGTATCTTTATTCTAATTAAAATAAAATTCACATTAGATACATACAAACATACATATATAAATATGATGTTTTATATTAGGATTTGAATTAGAGACAAAGAAAATGAATTGAATGAATGCCCACTCAAGTGTGCTTCTATTGTAAAGCGGTGGACGTGACACTCATTGTGCTCCCAAATTTTATTTCTCGTGATGATTTTTTGCATTAATTTAGAAGTTAAATTAATGGTTTGATCAAGCAGGCATTTTGTATTATTGGTTTTTCTTCCAGAATTAACAATTTGTTATTATATTCGATCAAATGTGAAGTCAAATGATTCCGAAAAGTCTTATCCATCCAAATCAAAATAGTTTTATCAAAGTATTATCAAATTCGGAAAACGGCCGATTCCCACACAAACTATCTTCTATTGGATTATGTATATACGAATTAGTAAACAATGCTAAAATCTACATTAACTAATCTTAAATTTGAAATCACTACACAAACTATTGTTAAGCAGCTAAAACTTACAAATTAACAGAATCCGTTTGTTTTGCTGTCTAACCATGCTGACTCAGATTCCACGTAGGCGAGATTAGTAAAACGACGCCGTTTTACATTAAAACCGAAACACAGTGAAATGGCGTCGTTTTGAAAGAACTTAATGTTATCACTTATTAAAACGACGTCGTTTTAATAAGTGATAACATTAAGTTATTAAACGACGTCGTTTATAATTTAGGGCAAAAATTAGATTAGAAATCATCTCCATGGCCACCACCACCTCCATCTTCCTCGCTTTCTTCACACAGCTTCGCTTGAAATTTTGTCTTTTTCTTTCTCCAATAAGTTCTTCCGAAGATGGATCGGAATTCATTGATCTCAACGCCTCCGGTGGCAAAAACGAGCTTCTTTCCCTGGAATGGATCGGAAAGCTTCTCGATTCATTTCTCTGTTGCCAAGAAGAGTTTCGAGCTATCGTATTCAACCACCGATCTCAGATCATTAAACCCCCTATGGACCGTTTAATTTCGGATTACTTCGAATGAAGCATCAAAGCCCTCGACGTGTGTAACGCAATCCGCGACGGAATCGAACAGATCCGGCAATGGCAAAAACTCGCTGACATAGTAATCTCCGCTGTAGAAAATCACCGTCCGATCGGAGAAGGACAGCTCCGGCGAGCAAAGAAGGCTCTGGTTGAATTAGCAATCGGAATGATCGACGAGAAAGATTCTTCGTCGGGAACGAATCTAGCGCATCGTAACCGTTCGTTCGGAAGAAACAAAGACGGTCACAATAACCACCGTTCGATTGGACATTAGATTAAGTTCTTCCAAAACGACGCCGTTTCACTGTGTTTCGGTTTTAATGTAAAACGGCGTCGTTTTACTAATCTCGCATACGTGGAATCTGAGTCAGCATGGTTAGACGGCAAAACAAACGGATTCTGTTAATTTGTAGGTTTTAACTGCTTAACAATAGTTTGTGTAGTGATTTCAAATTTAAGATTAGTTAATGTAGATTTTAGCATTGTTTAATAATTCGTGCATACATAATCCAATAGAAGATAGTTTGTGTGGAAATCAGCCGTTTTTCCTATCAAATTCTCATTTTAGAGATTTTTTGCACTCCAAAAGTAACCTTGAAATCTCACATTTGAGGTTTTATCATTTTCTTTGCTAATTAGGCGTTACAATTTTCTCATAAATATTCTTAGACGTTTTTTAATCATTTTAGTATAAAAGAAATATTACATCAAATTAAAAATTAATATTAAACAACAATAATATTACAATAAGCAAATTTAATACCAAATAAAATAATAATAGAGTAATTTATCACTTCCAAATGCATTGACTGATCATACATTACAAAGATAATTGAGTAACATAATATCTATTTGTAGTTTATGATTTAGTTTATGTATTTTTATAATTTATATGTAATTTTATTATAACCCATTGATTAATATTGCTTGTACCATTTCTTTATATATGTAATTTTATTATAACCCATTGATAGATATTGCTTATACCATTTCTTTATATATGTAATTTTATTATAACCCATTGATAGATATTGCTTGTACCATTTCTTTATATATGTTTTATCGTTATTATAATCTTTTTCCATGATTTAGTTAATTATACATGATAATAAAGACTATAATGCAAAATATTATTTCTTAGATTGAATTTGAGATTGTATAATTTGCAATAGACTTATCAAGTCGGAAATTTTAAGTTTAGCAGAACTCAAAAAATGAGATTTTATACTTTTAGGTTTCAAAATTGATTTTGTAAATGTACTCTTCATTTATTTGATATGATATTTTTCTTGTCACTTTTTTTAGTTTAGGATTTTTCGTTTAATTCAGTATGAAGCTTTGCTGTTAATAATTGGCTCACTTTTTCAAAAGTTCTTATTTAGTAGATGTCAAGTGGCCTGAAAAATTCGTTAGTGATTTCACAGTTGTTGCGATTATTGTAAATGTTAAGGAATCTTGGTTTTATGAATTGTCAGTTTCGTACATATTTTTTTTTTAAGAAACATATGCGATAATTACTTGATCAAGATTCTTTATAGCTGTATTACGATAACTAAAGTTCAGATTCCTGAAAAATATATTTTGTTGGTCAATAATTAAACAGAAATTAAAATAGTATCAATCTTCGAACAATAAGTCATTGGCTTCTGCATATCTAATAACTAAAAAGGATAAATTTATTTATGATATATGATCTTATTCGTTATCTTATGCTTTGATAAGTTATAAAGTTTATGATATCCAAAGTTTCAAATTCGAATACATGTAATGACGTATGGATATTTGGGAGTAAAGATACTAAAATTACGAAATTAAATATGTGCTTATACGATGTTAGTCTAAAAATATGTGTGTCTGTACTAATTGCGTAAAATATTTTATTTTTAGTAATATATAATTTATTTGAAGAAAATCATGAAAACAAATCATGAAAAAATCTGATTTTAATTAAATATACGTACTCGTATATTGGGTTGGATGCATGTGTGAGCATGTTAGTCATCTATGTGTTAGGTTTAATTGTATGTGTAACCATTTGCTTTATAGCTTCTGTTTCTCTTATATTTTATTATTTACATTTATATGATCAAATAGGATAGGTCTTCCAATCAACTAATCGATCTTATATATAAGATTGATATTACATGAATTGAAGTAGATAACAAAGAAATGGCACAATGGTGAAATTTTTCATGCTAAGCAACACTAGTTCAAGTTGTTTTTATGTGATTAATATTTGTGGGATGCATAGCTTTTTTTTTTTAATCTAATACCATATTTTTCTATTTGTAGCGATCAATTTTTTATATGGATTTTTATTTTTATCATACAAGTGTGTGATATTATTTTTTGCCAACATTCTTAATTTTATTAATTGAAAATATCATTTATTATAATAGATCTTAAAAAATATGGACAAATACGATTTAAACTCTAATTAACATTAGATATAATACACGAAATCGTCAATGCATAGTGCATTGGTTAATTGTGTGAATGTAATATTTGCATCGCAAATGAACTCTACCATGATTTATTAAATTGTTTAAGAATAAATTATCTTTTTTAAAAATAACCTGTCGATATTCAAAAAACCAACAAATTTGTATAGTCCACACAAGAGCAGAAAATTCCGTTTCGAATATTGTATTGCCTTTAAAATTTACCTATACCAACATTAATAAAATATCCATAGTTATCTCATATGATCCATATAACTGCCTGATATAGTAACTTGTTTAATAGAGAAATAATTTAAAATACAACAAAAATAATTCTTTCATGACACCAATAAAAATATCATTAAAATGATATTTTCTCTAAAAAATGACAAATACTAATAATATTTTTTGAAATTTATAATTTAAATATTTGATTCACAGATTTAATATTTTGGTTTTAAAATTTAGGGTTTAATTAGTTTTAAATTTTAATTTTAGTTTTGTGATTGTTTTTAAATTTTTTTTATTTTTTAGAAAAATAAAACTATTGAAAGAAAACAAGAAAAATAATATTGTTGACAATAATTTTGAAAAAATCTATTTGGGATATTTTTAATTATTTCTTGATTTAATATTTATATATCATTTTTGTTAACAAATTTATTTGTACTAATTAAATGGAGTTACTTTAGCATAAGAAAATGCAAAAATCTTTGCTACGGAGTCCATTATTACAAAATTAAAACGAAAAACATAATAACGAAATGATAGAAGAAAGTTGTGGCGAAAGATATCTCGAAACATCATTTGAAATACATTTGAAAATGATCGATAGAGATTTGATTTCAAAACCTTAAAATGATAGAAGTTTTTTGTTTTGCCATTAGCTAAGAAAGTATAAGCTCTTTGTACTTCCAAAACCAAACTTTTAAAAACATTTTCCAAAAAGAAGAGGATTGGTGGAATGGTTTTCTCCATAGTGGAGGTGGTGGAATAAATCTCTTCAAAGAAGAGGAAAATGGTGAATAGTCTTTCCAATCAATCACTAGATCTTTTTCTTTTGTGTGAAAGTTGTATTATTGTACGGTCATGAGATGTCAAATTTTTTTTTGTTTGCTAATGCTTTTATGATTCTAATTTATCGATTTATTAACCTCTCAGCCAATTTATCCAATCCTATCTTTATTCCCAAAATATGCACCACACTTTTATATGTTTACATCATGTAATACGAAATTGACTAATTCTAAATAATACAACTACTTTAATTTTTTAAAAATATATCATCATTAACTTTTTAAATACTACAAATTTAACATAACAATGTTTAACAACTTTTTTTAGAATAAACCTTAAATTAGACTAATAAGAACCAAAGTATAATGTTTTAATTATAATTATAATTTATTTAAAATAATTAAGTATTTTTACACAACATAATTGGTGTTATTTTTGAAAAATCTATATTTCTATGGTATTTTAAAAACTTTCACGTATAAAAGTTACTCAATATTATTATTTATTTTTAAAGACTCATTCACTACAACTACATTTATATCCACTCCATGCGTAGAGAAAAATATTCGTAAATTGTATAATATTGTTTATTAGTAAATATAAATTAAATATTTATATAATTTTAACTTTTATTTAAAATTAGTTTTGATATTAATTTTTATATATATAAATTAAAAAAGAAAAGAAAATTCATTATTTTTTACGAATTTAATAATATTTTTTGGTTAGTTTAATAAAATATATTGGTTTTTAACAAAATTAATAACAATAACATATATTATAATTGTTTAGTAAGTTAAACTCATTTATATATTTACTTGAAAATCAATCTAGTGATGAAATTTCAACATAGCATTTTTGTTAATAAAACGTTAGATTAAAGTTTTTTTTTAAAAAAAAAATTGTCGACAAGATATTAGGAATTTTGTCAATGATGGTTTGAATTTGTTAGATTCATCCTCCCTTCTACTATGCGACAAGTTAGATATACCCACCATGAAGAAGTTGAACTTAGTGCTAATAAATCATGATAAAACAAAAAAGTAGGAAAAGCTTTCCAACTTAACAACTATAGCATTTATAACCACAAGCCTAGATCTCCTTTTTCTTCTTCTTCATGACGATCGTAGTCGAGGGTCATCGTTGTTTTAGCTCTCCAAGTTACGATGCTTGCGTGGCGGTGGAGCCACACACCCATAAAACCACAAAACAGTGGTAGAGACAACGCCAGCTCAATTTGTCCCTTTACTAGGAATGTGGGCAAAGAGAATGACCATGTCTTGATGCAATGACTCGAACACTAGACGCACTGCGTGATTGGTATGCCTTTTGGAGGTCTCTTGCAAACCGTATTTGGGTTAATAAGTATAATATTTTTATCCATAAATTAGATGAATCATCCTATTGTTTCACATTCTAGATAATCTACTAGAATTCTAGTTCTACCTTGTTCATGTTTGGGTTTCTCTAAAAAGTATCCTAAGTCATTTGTATTCTCATATATGGATGGGTTTTCTAAAAAGTATCCTAAGTCATTTGTATTCTCATATATGGATGGGTTTCTCTAAAAAGTATCCTAAGTCATTTGTATTCTCATATATGGATAGATAGCTATGAGAACCGATAAGAATACAGAATACAAATACAAATCGATGCAAGAAACTAAGTTATTGGTTGAGATAGAATTAGATGAAAATTTTTGTCATAAAATTGCGATATGGATAGGAAATGTATAGTTTCGTATGGATGAAGAATTTTGTCATAGAATTGCGATATGGATAAGAAATGTATAGTTTCGTTACTAAATCATATGTTGAGTCCATACTTTCTTCTGTTGCATCACCGATTGGTGCAACTGTAACAAGCTTCAAAACAACTGCCACAAATACTATATTAACCACAAATTGTCAAGCTACTGTTGTGAGAACATTCATCACCCCCATTGTATCAGCTCAAACCATTGATATAATTCAAGTCGTTGCTAATGTTGTACCTGTTCACCCACTTTTGAGTTAGTGCTGCTTCTTCCTCTCGTTTGCTGCTATTTTTGGTAACTGTCTCAACTTTTCCTCAATTATATTTATTAGTTTATGATGTGCAAGAGAATGTCTTGGATTGCAACCATTTTGCCTCCTTAGGGCTCGGGAGATTATACAAAATATAAAATTGGAGACATTCTCATTACAAATACGAGGGGAAGGTAAGAGGGGACATCATAGAAATTATCACTTAAGTCCAATTCTTCCAAGAGTCGAGGATTAAAAAAATTAATTGGATGTATGCATGCGTCTAAACCGGTGGTATAAAACTAGGCATGCACAAATAATCCAAACCGAATTAATCAAATCGAAATCGAACCAAAAAACAGATTACGCTTAGTATTCGGTTATAAAAAAATAACCGAACGGATATTATTTTAGAAACTATAGTTATTGGTTACTAATCGAAACCGAAGCAAAAACTAAAATTAATAATATCTAAAAAAACCGATTTATTTTCAGTTATTTTTGGTTATCCAAAAATATTTTGGATATTTCAGTTATTTTTAGTTATTTTCGGTTGTTTTTTTTTGTTTTTGGTTATTTTTTGTTTATTTTTGGTTACCCAAATTATTTTTGATTATTTTCGGTTTTTTAATTTAATAACTAAACCAATCAAAATTGAAGTATAATCGAACCAAAATCAAACCGAAATACAGAAATAACCGAATGGTTTTTAATTTTAACAACCGAAAAAACTAAAAAAAAAAAAATAACCGACCAAAATCGAAATAGATATCCAAATGTCAAAACCTACATAAAACCAAACACAATTTATGAATTAGATCATCTAACTTAGATGTCTAATTAATTCGTAGCTCTTGAATTGGACTAGCTGCTTAGTAAAAAATAAAAAGAAAAAAATCAGAAAAGTTACTAAAATAAATGGTTCCCTTTGAGATCGATCGGTTTACAAACTAAATCAAAATATTTGAGTCATTAATTAGCGATTAGCTTCTTCTAAAACATGGATATAATATAATCATATGAAGAAAAAAATATCAAAATGTCAGTGAAGAAACAATGAAATGGAGACAATGAAAAGGAATAAGGTGAGGTAAAGAAACAAAGGTTGGCCCTTTGGCAAATGGATAGCATGTGCACTTCACGTGTCCCCTACTCCTCCTTCATTATCATACTTTAAATATATTTGTTCCCATTCTATCATATTTTTTTTACTTCTTATTCCATATTAATATTTAACTTAAATGTATAAAAAACTGAATATAGCATGGGTATATTTATTTTTTTCTTTTGATCAAGTTTTACGATTTTTTTTTTAACTCTTCTATAAGCTTGCAATATTGAAATGGTTTTTCAATTAACGTCATTTTCTATTGAAAGAACCAAATTTCACATTAAAAAAAAATAATCACGTTACCAAAAGAAAAGAATTTTCTGTTTGGTGAATCTTGGAAAAACTAGAAGTGGTGTTAGAACTATACATATGAAATTGCACGTGAATTTTCGAGATAATTACATTTTTTGTAATAAAAATCAACTAAGAGAAATGTACAAAAACGATTTTGGACCACTGAATTTACAATCTTACTATTTTTATGAAACAACCTTATACCTAACTAGTGAGTCGTGACTATTGAGCTTTCTTTCACACATAAAGAATCATTGAAATTGTAAAGATTATAACTTAACTTTCATGTACACTCACGTGAAATCATTGAAACTTCAAATTCTATCACTTATCTTTCACGTAGTTAAGTGTACACGTGAATAATAACACTAGCTAATACTATAATTTGTTCTAGAATATATTTTATTAGTTAATGAAGTATTTTATTTATAATAATTTGCTGCAATACACTTCAGTATCAACGTATAGTAATATTCCATATAATTTATTTTCAAAAAAGTTCTTTTAATTTTTAGATATTACAATGTGTTTTTTACCACCGCTATTACAAAAATAAAAATGTCTTTGTTTTCAAAACATTTCTTTAAAGAAGAGTTGGTAACACCTAGGCATTAATTTTCTTTTTCTTTTCTGTCACTATCATTTTAAAATAAATTTCTAAATTTACTGAAACGATAAAGATATTCAAATTAATAAGAAAAATAAATAATACATGATGTAGGAAAGCTAATCTATTGAAAATTATTCTTACACTTATAGAATAGTAAATAACTAGATTTATATTTACCGTGGATAAAAATATTCGTAACTTATATAGTATTATTTATTAGTAAATGTAAATTAGATATTTATATAATTTTAAATTTTATTTAAATTTTTTTTATATTAATATTTTTATATCTAAATTAAGAAAATAAAAAATTATTTTTACGAATTTAATAATTTTTTGGTTAGTTTAATAAATATATTGATTTTTTAACCAAATTAATAATATATATTATAATTATTGTAATAATTTAAACCAATTTATATATTTATTTGAAACTTATTGTAATAATGACATGTCAACATGATATTTATGTTAATAATACGTTATCGTGAAGTTTTTTTTGTTAAATATCAACATTACATTTTTTTTAATAACATGTTAAAATGAAATTTCTTTGTTAAAATTTTTTTCAATTAATATATTAGAGATTATTTTCAAATTTAATCCCATTTTTGTTATACATTCCAGCTTCCACTAACCAAATATACGAAATAAAATTTATTTTTTAGTCAAAAGAAAAATAAAAAGTGAGAATAAAGTTGTGGATTTGCACATCATCAAAACTTTCCTCGAGTTATATTTTATTGCAGAAATGAGTTAATTTACATTTCCATGTTAGCCCAAGCTTAATGGAAAATATGAACTTAACTAATGAGTTATCATGTAAAGTAATGTAACGGAAGATACCGTAATTGATATTTTCTTTAGAGACAAAAATTCATGTAAAACAAAAGAGACTACTTGGAGGCCCATAAACATTTAATGGGCCTCTAGCATAGCATCCAGGAATAAAAAGTCTCGCTCTCGATCGCTCGTCGGAGAGGCAATTGCTTGTAATATTCCGGTAGCCATCTCCAGGACGGCACCGCAAGCCTTAGAATTTTCTTCCTCTCGTCTTCTTTCTTGATCAGGTGATTTGATTTTCGATCCGCTCTTTGATCTTCTCCAAACTTGTTTTTTATTTATTTACACATCGATCAATATGTATGTATATCTTTAATTCAGAGACGTGGCATTGAGAAGATCTGAGTGGTATAATGGCGTCTGGGATTGTCGGTGGAGGCGGATCCTTGTCGGAAGTATATAGTAGTGCGAAAAGGATTCTACTCAGGGCTCGCGACGGAATTGAGAAATTGGAGAGGTTCGAATCCGCTGCACCTATGGATTCTTCCGATCTGGCTTCCTCCGTGAAACGTGACATTACCGAAGTCCAATCTCTATGCTCCAGCATGGACGGTCTCTGGCGCTCAATTTCTGTTAAATCCCAGCGTGATCTCTGGAGAAGGTGAGCAATCCGTGTTTTACTTCGTTTTCCAAGAAATCTGAAATGATTTTGCGAAATATCTAAATTAGCGGAGAATCATAGGATCAAGAACTTAGTGGTCTGTAAATGATTTGTTGAATTCAATTCAAAAACAAGGGTAATATATATGCACTTCGTCCATTGCAAGCATTTTGCAATTACGAATTCGTCATTGGCGATCTGAGATGACTGAAAAGTTCAAAGCTTACACACATTTTCATACGTCATCCAAATGGTGGATATCTATGAATGCATATTCACTCTTTTGGTTTTGACATCAATATGTATTTGAATCTCTTAAGTAGTGGTTAAACATTAGAGGTAGTTTCGTCCGCTTGATATATTATCAGCCAATCTATGTTGAGATCACAAGCATTTCAGCCTATTTTTGTTGCAGAAAGACTGAACAAGTGGGAGAAGAGGCCGAGTATTTGAACCAAAGTCTGGAAAAGTACATGTGGAGGAATCAAAGAAGGATGTTGGAAGCCAAAGAAAGAGCAGATTTGTTAGGGAGAAGGAGCGGAGAAGGAGCTCACATTTTGCAAATATTTGATGAGGAGGCTCAAGCAATGAGCTCTGTTAAGAATTCAAAGAGAATGTTAGAAGAATCATTTTCAAGTGGAGTTGCTATCCTCTCCAAATATGCTGAACAAAGAGATCGTTTGAAGGTAAGCTTAATCTGCCTTAAGCACCAAGTCACATTTTTTATGCCATTAACGTTTGTTTGTTTATTAAATTCGCAGAGGGCACAGCGTAAAGCTTTGGATGTTCTGAACACCGTAGGGCTCTCCAACTCTGTACTCAGGCTCATTGAAAGGCGCAATCGTGTTGACAACTGGATCAAATATACCGGTATGATCGCAACAATTGTCATATTGTATATGTTCATAAGATGGACACGCTAAACCTAAGGAAATTGGAACGGCATAGTTACAAAGATTGTATGTAGAAGAGTTTTGTGACTTGAGATCTTACTGGTGTGCGGGTAAAGGATGCATTTTGTTTCGTGTATGACTCTTGTAAGACATTTCCATCATATAGTTTGAGATAGATTATCAAAATTAGTCGTGGGATTTAAAAACCGAACCGATTCGAACTGGTTGGAATCAAACCGATCTAAACATTCAGTTTTCAGTTTGAGTGAGTGAACGGTTTGGCAGCATTCAAAATTAGGATTGGTTTAGCTGAATTTTGGTTTAATTTGGTAATGGAGTAAATTCGAGCAAAGCATTTAAAAATATGGGATCTGAAGAATTTCAACGAAATACAATAAAATTTTGGTTTAAGTCGGTGAAATTTTTAATAACCAATTTATTCGAAACCTTAACCGAAACAAATCGTAGTTAGAATTGGTTAATATCAGTGGTATTTTCATCGAGTGATTTAATTTGAAAGCCGCACTACCGAATCTTTCAGTTCGGTTAACCTAAAACTCAATATTAAATTTAAAAATGAACTCAAACATTAATTAAATTTATGTATAATTTATTTAAGAGAAATATCCTATATTAACACTAAATTAAATTTATTAGACAAATATAGCATTAGGTTTAGAAAGTCCAGCATATAGCATTATAAACCCAATCATAAGACTCTTTTACCTTCTTTATTACGTGTATTTGATTTTTATGATGTTATAAAAAAAACAAAAAAGAAATGACGTGAGGTGAATAGAAAATTCGACGTTCGTGACGACCATCATCTCTGCACCAACGGATGGCAAGATCTCCGGTGTTATTTGTCATCTCAGGCGACGTGCGTTATCTCCGGCGACGTTCGTCATCTCCGGCGACGTTTGTCATCTCCGGTGACGTTCGTCATCTCCACTGAGATCGATTGCCGACGCCATCTTTGTTCTGACTTCGTCTCTTTCATCTCCCTCGAAATCTATTTCGGTGATTTCTCTGGCAAACTCTACAAGTTTCTTCTCTTTCTGTCTGTCTCCTCTCCATCTTCTTCGCCGATCTGTTCATAAGGCATCTGTTAAAAGTTTCAATCAGTTGCTAGATGAAGCGTATGAGGTATATTTTTTTTAATGAATTGAGTTTGTTTACTTTAAACTAGCTTACGTAAAGAATTCTATTATTTGGTATTGAATTTTCTCGACTTGTATATCTCTTGTGGAAATTTATTATTCTCGGGATAGTTTTCAGAACATTGATCACTGCTGTAATAGAAGCTAGAGAATGGAGAAGATGAAGAAGCTCTCAAGCTTTTAGAGAGACTAGTAACTGCACAACAAAAGAAAGCGGAGTGGAAGTTCTCAATAACGCACGCCAAGTGTTCGAGGAAATACTTCAACGAAACCCACTGTCGTTCGAGGTTTTATTCGAGAACGCATTGCTCATGGACCAGTTCATGGAGGGAGACGCAATGTTGATAAGGCTGGAAGATGCATTAGCCATAGCCAAAGCTAAGAAGATGGTAAAATGTAATGAGTTTATATTCATGAAGGAAGCAAGGAACGTGAGATTGATCATTGCGCAAATACAGTTCTTGCAAAAGAATGTAGATGGAACATTGAAGAGCTATGAGGAGCTAACGAAAGAGGACCCAACAGATTTCAAACCGTATTTTCGTCGAGATGTGATTTATAGTTTGTTTGACAAGAACGCAGAAGAAACAGTTTGCTAAATACATAGAACTTTCTCCGAATAAATTTGAAGTAGAAGGGTACCTGAGAACTCCATTATCTATAATGAAATTGTTTGGTACTAGTAATTGAATTTGTGATTTTTGTTTGAAGTCTCGAGGAATAAGACACGGAAAACTATAAAAATTTTGTTTTCTACTTAGAAATTTTGTTGGATTAATACTTTAATAAAAATATAAAAAGTTTTTCTAAATTTTAGGAAGTATGTCTTATATTTTAGGAATTGTTTTCTAAAACGTAAAATTACATAGGATTTATTAAATTTTAGGAAGATTTTCTACAAATTTAGATAGTATCTCTTAGTTTTTAGTAATTTTTTCCTAAAATGTAAAATTGCAGAGAATTTATTAAATTTTAAGAAGACTATGAAAATTTAGGTAGTATCTTTTATGTTTTAGGAATTCATTCCACCATGAAACAGAAAACACGTCTAGCATCATTTATTGAGCCGCATTGAGCATACATATTAACAAGGCCATTTCCAATGTCAACCATGAAGTCAACTAAGCTTGTTTTTATTACATGTCCATGAACCTCTCTGTTTTTTCTCAGCCCAACTTCCTCAGCTAGAGAATACTCAAGAAATGAGCTTAGGAGATTTACGTATGACTTAGGACTAACATCGATCATGCTATTCATATCCACAAAGACCTTAGTTGCTTTTTCTCCCTGTTTTTGTCAAAGATTTAACGGATATAACGAATTTGCACCAAAGGAACATGTGTTTGATAATGTGTCGAGAATAAGTTGCTCCAAACATGTGGAGCAATACCGACAGTACCATCTTCAGCCGTAAACTCAAGAACACAGAGTGAGTTGTCTTTTTATTATATGTTTGGTCAACGACAGAGAGCTCAAAATACAAAGAGTCTTTATCGAAAACTCCTTGATCAGACAACTCCGTAAAACACGATGATGGAATTTTGATCTTATCTCCATTTCCTTGAAAAGAAACAGCTTGGAAGACCCGTTCAAGCACTATGCCTCCTCCAACAACTAATCTTTCTTGCATATGTTGATTAACCTGGAGATAGTAAAAAGCCAATTTAGGGATTTTCAAGTTACATCTTCAAGGAAGAACCATTGAGGCAATCGCCGTAGTATTTGTTCTAGTTAGTAAATTACAAAATTCAAAGCGAGAGGATCAATTTCAAAGATTATATATGCATAAAAATCTACAATATTGCAATACAAATACGAATCTGGTGAACTCTATTAGAATGGCACTATTGCAGGATATGAAAAAATTCTACATAACAACAGAGATGGGATCGAGTGATTAGAACTACATAAACGGGATCAAAATTGCAAAGAATTAGAGCTAAAGATTGACCTTAATCTGGGCTTCAATGGCGTCAAGCCTTCTCGCTCTCTGAGAAGTTTCAATGGCTTCCCGTTGCCTAATCGCAGCCTCCTTGGCCTTTTTCTCTCGTTCGAGCTTAGGTTTCGCCCTTTCCTTTCTCTATCTCTGCTCTCTCTCAAGCTTCTCCCTTGCCGATCTAAATTCGAAATCCATCTATGACAATTCGAAATCTGAACGTAGGTTATTTACTTAACTGAGAGCAAGACAGAAAAAAAGAAAAAGATTAGACCAAAAATATCACAAAATATATGTTGAGAAACGATAAAACGAGATTTTGAAATTATATCTTTGCTTCAAATTCTGGTGGAAGCGACGAGGAAGATGACGACAATGGTGATGAACAAGTCTCCGTAGCAAAAAATTCTGGTGGAGGTGACGGCGAAGATTTATTGCGCAGCGACGGAGGTGGGGTGACGGAAAGGAATTTTGACGGAAGACTTATCGCGTGCGGTTGTAGGAGTGGAAATATGAAAAGATGGATTACATTAAATGTTAATAAGGATAATTTAGTCATTTTTAATAATAAAAATGCTATATTTGGGAGTTTAGCATAGTGATGCTAATTTAGTCACTAAAATTTGATTTAGTGCTAAATTAGTCATTTGCCCTTTATTTAAAATAAATAAATATTTTTACATAATTATTTATGTTATTTTTAAAATTTTAGTTTTAACATTTTTTTTTTCTTTTTTCAATGATAACTATAACGTCTATTCTTCTTCCCAAAGGGAAATTCTTATAGTTGGAGAAGCAAAGTTTTCAAAAATAAATTGTATAAAGTTTGGATGCAGTAGAGATATTTTTCGGACATGCATAAATATTTTATAGTAAACCGTAAGTGAGAGATGTATCTTCTTGACCTGCTGAATCACCCATGCATTGTGTTTTTAGAGTTACCTCAAGTGGAGTCTTCATTAAAAATAATATTTGGATACTTAATTTTTCTTTTAAAAAAGTCCAATATCATATGCACTTAAACGACTTTCAATTTTCTGTCTTTTCTTAATCTTTTAATTGAATATACATAATTGATCACTAATATATATCCACTAGTCTAATGCATATTATCAAGATTCAGCTTTAAAAAATATCTTCCATAATACATCTTTATTTAGATTTCCATTGAAAACTTTATAAAATATTACTTCCTTTATTCCTTGTATTTAAATTCCAATATTCTAGTAATATTCTTTTCTTTCAATTCAGCTAACCATAACCATCTCTTTGTAAACTATTTTGCACAATTTGTCATATTAGACTTTCATAGCAATATAAGCAAAAAAATCATTCAAAATTGATATTGGATCCAACATTCTTTTCACTAATATTTATTTATTTTTCGATCAATTAGTGTTTCAAACAATTATTAAATCAATAGCACAATGATAGGCATCTTTTACAGAGAGGCAATGTCGCATCTTTTGTCAATTTCCTCTCCACTCAAACAAGACATTCTTTCTATAGCCATTTTTCCTCATTCCCTTAAATACTCATATTATATGTTATTGAGAATTTTTAATAAATAATCAAAGGTCCAAGAAGAAAACAAATTTGGCGGAGAGGCTAATTATAATATTATCTACGAAAATATGATATAGTAAAATATTTCAATCCTACTCTCCGATTCTCGTAGTTATATTCGTTTGCTAATCGTAATTTTTTACTGCTACGATTACGATAAATTGTTGTTCGTTTATCTGTTGCAGCTATATGTGGTCAATCGCAACGATCAGATGTTCTGTCATGTATTACAATTTTTTTTACCGTTGATTAAAACAACGATACGACTAAAATTTTGCGATCAAACACAATCGAAATCGTCGACGGCAAATAAACGAATAATATATGTCACAACCACAACTACAATGTTAACTGTAGCCACATACATAATCACCGATAACGAACAAACGAACGAAATTAATATATAATAATCTTTTTTGTTGCGATGATCTCAATCGATTTATTAATGGGTGATAAAAAAAATTTCCTAATAAAATTTTCTCACTATTTCAGATAGGTTAAGAGGAGCCATGCAAGATAGGATTGCCCGGCTTTGATGGAAGAATATGATTGAGTTAAGAATAATGTGATTTGGACATATCTTTGTCACCCATATTGTTTTGAGATCCTCTATCTCTACATATAATAGATGATGGTGGTGGATATGATTATAACTGTACATAATTGGTCTTTTTTTTCTCACATAATCGGTCTTTAATCAACGATTGGTTGATTAATCATTCAGTATACATAAGCAAAGAGTATGAAAAAATAATAATAATAACAGTACGTACATTAAATAATTGCAAGTGGGAATAGTTTTCGAATTTAGAAAAAAAAAACAAGATACAAAAGTATGTATGCATGTGTTTTATTTTGAGTTTATTGATAAGATTTGAGATTCGCTAATGTGGATGAGAGGAACAATACAAAGTAATACTCTAATCTTTTGTTGTAAAGCAAAGTTCTAAGAGAATGTTAATGACAGATTAATATAAAGTATTGATGAATAATTAGTTTATTTAGCTTTAAAAATATGGTGTGTATATTCTTAGGTATCCGAACCCTACAGATAAATTTATTCAAGTTACTTGCATCGAAAATAATTAATTATTACATAATTAAAATAATTATTGAATATAATTTAATTTAATTTATTATAATTATTCGTGATATATTATTATTTGATATTTAAAATCCGATAATATATATATAAAATATTAATTATTATTTTCAATATAATGCTAGTTTTTATGCTATTTGAATGATTGAAAATTTATATGTAAAATTATTTCACTCGTAAAATATTATAAATATTAATTTTTTCTTACAAAATAACAAATATCAATGTTTTAAAATATCAAATTTATACTATATGTCAATTAAAATTTTTTATATGAATGATTAATGATTCTATTTTTTTTAAATGATCAAACAAAAATAATAAAAATATATAATTACTAAACATAAATAATATGATATAACTGAATTACAAAATTATTTCTTCGATGAAAATGAGTATTAACTATCTATAAGTTTTCGTATATATAACTTAAAAAGGTAAAGAGAATTATTTTTTAAAAATAAATAATTATTTTGGCTAGTTTAATAAAATATACTAATAACCAAATTAATAAAAGTTATATATATTATAATTATTATAATAAACTAAATCTATTTATTATTTATTTAAAATCTATTTTGGTAATAACATATCATAATAGACACTGGAAAATATTATACATAACAATAACTAACTAGATTTTGATTATTTACAGATAATAATTAATTATTTATTTTGTTAATTTAAATCAAATATATATATATAATTTATCTCATATTTAAAATAATTTCTAAAAAAATTTAATATTAATTACAAAAGTAAAATAGATAATAAAATCGGATTATACAAATAGATTTAAATTGTATATATTTTGGATAAAATTATACATATGATAAATATTCAATTAAACTAAACTTTTGTTTTATATTTTGTTTGACTAATTTTTCAAAATTTATATTTTGTTTTATATTATATTTACATTTTATGACAAAATACATTATATGTCAAAATATTAGAGATTTACATATAATATACTGTGTAATGGTAATTTTCGTAAATACTCTAATAAATTATGTTTTAGATAATATTTATTTTAAAATATTCTAATAGTGTGACACAGCGTGACACACTTGTAAATCACACGTCAATACAAAATTAATTTATTAAAATGATTCTCAATTAATATATATATATATATAGATATAAGCTTATGTTTATATAAAACTGCTCACAAAGACTTTCATAAATATCAGGCTAGTATATATGCTAAAGATATGGCAGATTAGCTGGATGTTATTTGAAAGATTTCGTTATATTTATTTGATGTGGATACTTATTGGTAAAAAGTAGCAGCATTATTGCTATAATGTTTTGAAAAAAAATCTATTTAACAAAGTTGTTAAGATTGATTCTGTAAAGGTAGTTATTTGGTAAGCAAACAATTTGACATATATGTAAACGTACTTTATTGATCATCAAACTGGAACCAACCTTCAGATTGACATACTTTGAATTAACGACGTTGATAATTAATAATCTTTTTACAATATTTTTTCTTTTAAATTTGGTTTATTAAGAGTTCAATTTTTGTAAGAAAACTCAAATATAATATTTTTTAAAAGAATAAAAATAGTACAAAAAGCAATTTTTTTACTAGTTCCTTTCAGTTTTGAGAGAAGAGATTGAATCAAAGGTTGTAATTAGAGTGATCAATAGTACAACATGAACTTATCCTCTGTCTTGTTTTCATCAAACCACAAACTATTGCTACTACTACTCGTACAACTACTACTTATTAATTGCTTGATCTCCTCCATTCCATAATCTTCCATTGATCTCTCCTCCTCTTCATAATGATGACGATGATGATCATGATGTTCCATCTTCTCTCTTCTTACTGTACTTGTTGTACTTGAACCACTTCTTACATCACTCAACAACATTATTCCCTTGTTTGTACTTTGCTTATGGCTGTCTTCTTGATGGCTCATTATGAACTCGTTGCTGTTCGGGGAAAGTACCAAACTACCCATTTCTTCTTGATATAATAGTTGTTCTTGTTGGCCCGTCATTGTCATCATCATCTCCTGATGAGGTGTGATCAACTGGTTTGTTGATATCGATGGGTTATACGGAAAAAGACTAGTGATCATGTTGTGATGTGATGATAATGATGGTGACGATGGTGATGATGATGATGAAGCAATGGCTAAGAAGTGATTATGAGGTTGAGGAGGAGGAGCCATGGTAGCAATGAGCTTTTTCTTGAGCTTAGTGTTCCAATAATTCTTGATGTCATTATCAGTTCTTCCATGCAAGTGAGCTGCTATTACTGACCACCTGCATTTTGAGCATAATTTATGTAACCACAATATATAGTGATATAAGCTTAATTCTTCAAAAATTGTCAAAGTGAATTTACTCCTCATTTGTGTTTCTAATTTATGAACTAAAGACCCACAAAAGGAGGCAATTATACTGCATAAAAGGTGGCTATGTAAAAGCCAAAATCAATAGAATAAATTAGCTTTAATTTTTTTTATAAGAATAAAAGATTGAATCTTCCTTGAAACATGCAAAGTCTCTTCTTTTTTGTACCCACTTTCTCACTTTCTTTCCCATAATTTGAACAAAGAGTACTAATTTCACATCTTTAAGATCATATAACTTTAAGATCATGCATATATAATTTATATTGGAATCATTATTGACTTTCTTAATAACCTGCTTCCAATGGAGGCAAAGAGACTGCAAATAATATTATCTTCTTCCTCGGTGAAATCTCCATGTCTTATGTTTGGTCTCAAATAGTTCAACCATCTCAGTCTGCAACTCTTCCCACATCTTCTTAAACCTTAATTCATTATATGATTCAAAAAAAAAATCAAACAAGACCTACATCAAAGGAAAAAATCTAAAAATCTAAAGAAAATCGAAGCAAACCAGCTTTGTGAGGGAGAGTAATCCAATTGCCACCAGTGCCTTGTTTCTCTATATAATCTTTAAGCTTTGCATCTTCTTCAGGAGACCATGGACCTCTCTTCACATTAGCCTTGTCACAACATGGTGCTCTTCCCATCTCTCTCTCTCTCTCTCTTGATCCTTAGTTAAATCTTTCTGTTTTGCTTGAGAAATCTTTTTTTTTTTTTGAAAGAGAAGAAGAGAAAGAAAAAGTTTTCTCTGGTTCTGTAATTATCAAAGATAAAGACATCTATTTATTGCTACATTCATGTATTGGAAAACGCTCAAGTCAATGAAAAAACTATTTTCTATTTTTCTTTTCATTATGCTTTTCCTCCTCTCCCCATGTGGATTAACTTCATTATCATAATATATAGAGAGAGAGAGAGAGAGAGTGAGAAACAGTGCATATATGTGTAAAAAAAACAGTGTGTATGAAAATATAGATGTGTGTTTTTGGTCACCACAGCAAACAAAAAAATAACAGCTGGTCTAAGTTGTGAAAGTGGAGAGATAATTAAAAAACTAATAACAAAAACAAGTCGTGAAGAAGAAATTAATAATGTTAGTCAATAAATTGATTTAATGATCTTTTATTTTATTTTTTAGAAAATGATTTTTGGGAAGAAACCAATTTAGATAATTTAAAATTTAAAATTCTCAATTATTTTTAAAAAATATATATTTATTATAAATAAATTATAAATATAATCAAAATATTATATTTGAATTTTTTTCCAATTTAATATTTAATTTTTTCTTATTAAAAATAAGTTTTAAAGTGTTTTAATATAAAATTTGTGTTACGTTTGGAAATTTAAACACAAAAACTCAAAATAATGCTACTTTTTTCAATTGACCTAAATTATACTATTTCTGGTGTTTAAAATTTGTATATTAGGACAATCGAAATATTATGTATTAGCTATATAAAACTAATTAATACAAAGAACTAAAACAAATAAAACCTATTTTTATTAAAAATTGAAAAATCATATAAAACGAAAAAATAATTAGCTACAATCTCAGTGATTATGAATCGGAATACATTTAAAAACCAGTAATCAATAATATATATGGTATAAGATACTGCATGGTAAAAACTACACAAATGAACAAAAAAGCAGTGCATGTGGAGTCAAACATTTATGGTATTAATTTTCTTGTGGCACTACCAATAAAAAAATATAAGGAAATAGTTCATGGACTGCCCGAAAGTAGTGACTACTGATAAGAGAAAAAAAAATCAATAAAAATAAAACGAGAAGTTGACATTAAAACAAAATTAAAGAAATCGTGAAAGTGATGTGTACTTATTTTCCAGAAAATCAAAGTGAAATGTTTGACTAAGTCATATTCCTACAAAAACATTGTCAAAGTGATTGATCCCGAGGCCACCACACATTCCTAATATATCCTTATGCGAAGAATATATGTGTATATGTATTATTATTTTCATACGAAAACATATTTATACATTGACAACAAAGTAGGTGTTCCAGTTTTCCAAAAACTATTTAAGAGTGTTTCCCAAAATGAAATATAACTTGTTTACACTCATTTCTTATTTTAGATAGTTACATACTTCTCAAATCAGTAAACTATAAGCCTTATCACCAGCCACTACCTTTGTCGTTTCATATACCAAACACATAGCCTAATACAATTGTAAAAATTGATGTATGATTCCTTACTTCTGATATTTCCATATTGTCCACTATGTTTGTTTTATTGGTCTACGTATAGATTGTTACAAGTAAGTTTTGTGTTTATATGTAAAAATTCTACATTTTTAAAACGTAGAACTTTTGATTTTTTTAAAAATATTTGTGTAAAGTGTTATTGTTTTTTGGTGTTTTCATTTATATTTTAACTAGATGTTCATATGAAAATGTATAATTTAATACTATAGATGTGTTGAATTAATTACTAAATGCTATTATATGGTTATATATTGTAAGAACTAGAATATGAAAATATTGTTGAACACATACATACAGAGATATATGTGTGCAAATTCACATAAACTTTATTAGGAATCATTTAAACAAAATCTTTAGAATTTGTTTAATCAGATTTAAGCGACGTCACACACGACTCGTCTCTGACCAATTTCTAATTTAGTCAAATTCATTTGTGCGACGATAGTTGTTCATACTTTTTGTTCACTCACCGAATTTAAACTTTAATCTAAAGTTTTTTACCATACATCTATTTATATGAATTCTTATATATTCTTTATTTCTATATTTAATGAATGTTCAATATTGATCAAATATGTATTTTTTATTGTGTAAATTTTTGTCTTATACAATATTTTCAATATCCACACAACGTCATATAGATTTACATCATCTATGCAACGTCCACATGGGACACTCTCATGTTATTGTATCACATGTGTAACATCAACCTTGCATCACCTGTGCAACATCAAATTTTATATTGTCTTTTTGCCTAAAGTATGTAACAATCGAAGCTTTTATGAGATGAGAATCGAACTTCATGAGTGATAGATCAAGAGCATGAGATAAGATACAACGGGTGATCTTTCAAGTCATGATACTGAGAATTCATGGAAGGGATGGTACGTATATTATTATCCGATTTTGATAGCTCATATAGTCATATTCAAAGAATTGATTCTTTAAAATCAGCAATGTACATTACGATGTTCATTATTTTACGTTATGATTTTGAGTTTTGCAGGTTATCTCTATTGTTTTATCACCTTTATATATCTTGTTTTTTAAAAAATTTCAAATATTAATATATTCGAAGTGGTCATGGTCAACAAAACGTATTAGTCCAATTTATTCACGAAAAAATGTAAAATTTTTGGTTATTAACATATGAACAAGATTATACATTACAAAAAAGGTTGAGCATTTTTTTTTATCACTGGATCACAACGGGTCAACCCAATATTCCAATATTTTCATACGAAAATTTAGCACTCTCCTACGAGAGGCGGTGGAATCGAACTCTACACCTCTGGGATGAACGTAGAGGTGGTACAACCACTAAACCACTTGCTCCTCCCAAAGGTTGAGCATATATAAGACAAAATTTGCGACCATGACAATTTATAATTTAAAGAAATCATCCAATCGACCATTTAGTATATGCAATCGATCGATCGATTCGGCAATGCATCAGTAGTCATCAAGTATAGCAATCTACTCAGCCGTATGAATAACTTTCGAAGTATGTCTTATTCACCTTTGCCTAATCTCATTTTTTACATTTTCTATTTTGTTTTTTCTTGGCCAAGTGAGAAATATTTAAAAGTTTTCCCTTACATCAACATTTATAAAGAGTGAAAATGAGTGGGCTTTTGAAACTGGTATATTTGAAGGCATCGTGGCTCAAAATCTTAGTTACTTTCACACACAAATTTTCAGAATGTTTTTGGTTGATAATTGAAATTAATTTAAAAGCTCTCTCTTATATATTTTTGTCATATAGAGAATCAGCTTATTCTAAAAAAAAAAAACTCATTAAGCTTGTTCAATTTTTTTTTTTTATTAATGGGACATGGGAGCGTGTTGAGTCCACGCGAAAAAGGGTAAAACGACAACGTTCTGAACATACCGTCGTGTCACTTTCTTCGCCTTTTCTTCCCAAACTATCTCCTTCTTTACCACTCCCTTCACCAGACAACACTAAGCTCTCTACTCCGATGACGACCATTACCGGATTCTCTGCTCTCTCAAGTCTTAGTTCTCCTCCGCCATCACTTCCGGCGTCGTCTCTACACATCTTCACTCCGTGTCTCTCCAGATCCTCAAATGTGTCTCCGTTTCCCGCGCTCTCTACCTCTCGCCGGAGAAGAATTCCGTTGATGCCGGCGTTTTCTAGGATAGGCGACGGAGATGAAGGGATTGAAACAAGAGCTGATGATGAGATTAAAGAGACTTTGATGTTATCAGTCTCTCCTTTGCCTCTCCTACTCATTGCTTCTCTCCCTGGAGGTAACCAACACAAACTTCTCAGCTCCAATTTATAGTTATTCAGTAACCATTGGTGAGAAATTTTGCAATTCGTGTATTCACTAGTTGTTTTGTGTGTGATTGCTATATTAATCAAACTGGATGGCTTTATGAAACAAGTTATTCTCAGATATTCCCCAGTGGGATCAAAGAATGTTGTGACAAGAAACATGATTGTGCTAATCTCTGTCTCGTCTTGTGCCAGCTGCAACTGTAAGATCTGTTATTGGACCCTTTGTGGAGATTGTCAAATCCTTGAATCTACCTGAATGGCTTGTTCATTGGGGCCATCCAGGGAACATGGTATACTTAATAGCTTTTTCTTGCCTACTTCTTTAAATTTTGCCTCTTTTGCAATAATCCTTAACCCATGTTTTCGAAAGCCAGTTACTTTAGACATAGAACGCATCTCCTAGTTCCGCGGATGAACTTGTTCTTGTTTTGTTTATGAACATTCAACATCTATAATTGTCTGTGATGGTTTGGCTTTTTCTCCTCTTTGCTCTTAGGCTGTAGTTCTTTTTGCTATGGGTGGCTATGGAACATACCTAGGCTTCCGGATTCGTTATTCGGATGACATTGTAAGATAATATAATTAATTAGTCTGGCTATAATATTTCAAGAACCTGTGCTGTTTAAAAAGGATTTGGTTTTCTTCGTTTGCCTTGAAATGTCAGGAGGAGAAGGCAAAGGCAAAAGATCTCCACCCGAAGCTTCTAGCCGGAATGTTTTTCTTTTTCTCCCTTGGAGCAACTGGTGGTATCACATCCCTTCTTACCTCCGATAAACCCATCTTTGAAAGGTATCTTTTTTCTTTTTCTTACAGAGTTAAGCCCTCTTTTACTGATCCCAAACTTGAAGAAACAAAACACTGTTGACTTGTAATAGCAAGAAGAAAGGCCTGTGTTTTTGCTCATAGATGATGAACCACTATTAACTTAGCATTGAGTTTTCAAATACACGGACTGATTATGGCTGCGAATTTGTGCAATGTAGCCCACACGCTGTTACAGGATCCATAGGTCTTGCCCTCTTGACGATTCAAACAATCTTACCAACTTTGTTTAAGGTAAAAGTTCAATGCAAGATTTATAGTCGCAAACGTCAGTGATTTATGAAGTTTTAGGATCAAGAGACTCGTTGTTTCGAATGTTTCCAGGATAAACCCGAACTGAGGAACGTGCACGGGATCCTTGGGAGCGGGATAATGGCGCTTTTCATCGTCCATGCTGCTCTCGGCCTTCAGCTCGGTCTCAGTTACTGACCATTCTTTACTCATCTCTTCTCATATGTTTGTACTCTTCAGTTGCAACCACAACCATTTTTCGTTTTTCTTTTATTTGTATAACGTCTTAAATAGTATTTTGAATAAAAGAAGTTATATAGAGCCAAAAAGCTTGTAAAATAATGTGAAAAATTTATTTATCTGGTTTACTATCATAGGTGATGTTTTTATTTGAGTTTTAAGAACCAAAAAAAGTTAAAAGAAACAACGTCACCAACCAACACCTAAATATGAAAACAAAATTAAATACAATTTATTTTTAAATTCTAAACGAACTTCTTGATAGTAAATGCTCCATGTGTTATTCCGATCGGAGTTATATCTATGACCCAATTACTATATCGGGTCGGGTCGGATACTCGACTCACCAACCACACCCACACCAACGACTCCGGGGTTGGTGATGGTGAACTGGTGAGATTAAGTATGGTTGGCTACATCTCACCGTCCATTTCTTTTTCATTCGAAATCAATGGTGTAAAAGAATTACACTACTGTACACTCCAAAACAAGTGAGTACAGCTTCGCCAACAATATAAACCGAAGAGATGTGAAGCAAGAGAAGAGCAGGCAAACACAGAGCGAGTCGAACTCATTTCATTTGTATAATTCTCTCTCTCATTCATTTCTTATCCAGTTATCGAATCCCTCTACTTCGTTAACAGGTTTGTTTCCTGGATTCACTGTCGCTCTTTCTTCGTAAGATCTGTTCATTTTTGATGGTAGCTTATATGTTCTATGCTATCACTTATAGCGATTCGGAATCCTTGGTTTGTAGTGATAGATGATAGATTTGTTTGAATTTCTTGCTTAATTATTTAAAACCCTATCATAATTGATGGTATTTGTAACTTGATAATTTCGGAATCGTTATGCAGGAAATTTTTATATTAAAACTATTCGTGTTCAATTGTGTCGGTGTACGTGGAACAATACAAATCTTTGGCTAGGATATGTTTCTAGGAATGGTAAAATTTTGTGCTCATCTTCTTTGTAATGATTCGGAGTAAAAATGGATTCTGTTTTCTGTAATTCCAGAAATGGAAACGTTCCTATTCACCTCTGAGTCCGTCAACGAGGGTCACCCGGACAAGCTCTGTGACCAGGTTTCTGACGCCATCCTCGATGCTTGCTTAGAACAAGACCCTGAAAGCAAAGTCGCGTGTGAGACATGCACCAAGACCAACATGGTGATGGTGTTCGGTGAGATTACAACCTCTGCCAAAGTAGACTACGAGAAGATTGTTAGATCCACTTGCAGGGAGATTGGCTTCACCTCTGCTGATGTTGGCCTTGACGCCGACAAATGCACTGTCTTGGTCAACATTGAGCAACAGAGCCCTGACATTGCTCAGGGAGTTCATGGCCATTTGACCAAAAAGCCTGAAGATATCGGAGCTGGTGATCAGGGACATATGTTTGGATATGCCACTGATGAGACACCTGAGCTCATGCCGTTGACCCATGTCCTAGCCACCAAGCTCGGTGCCAAGCTCACTGAAGTGAGGAAGAACAAGACTTGCCCATGGTTGAGGCCTGATGGTAAGACCCAAGTCACAGTAGAGTATAAAAACGATGGTGGAGCCATGATTCCGATTAGAGTCCACACAGTTCTCATATCAACTCAACATGACGAAACTGTCACCAACGACGAGATTGCTGCGGACTTGAAGCAGCATGTGATCAAGCCGGTTATTCCTGCTAAGTATCTTGATGAAAACACCATCTTTCACCTGAACCCATCTGGTCGTTTTGTTATTGGAGGGCCTCACGGTGATGCTGGTCTCACGGGGAGGAAGATCATTATTGACACTTACGGTGGTTGGGGTGCTCATGGTGGAGGTGCCTTCTCAGGGAAGGACCCAACCAAGGTTGACAGAAGTGGTGCCTACATCGTCAGGCAGGCTGCAAAGAGTGTGGTCGCAGCAGGACTCGCACGCCGATGTATCGTACAGGTATCATACGCCATTGGGGTGCCTGAGCCGCTTTCAGTTTTTGTTGACACATACAAGACTGGGACCATCCCAGACAAGGATATCCTCGTGTTGATCAAGGAAGCATTTGACTTCAGGCCGGGAATGATGGCTATTAACCTGGATTTGAAGAGGGGAGGTAACTTCAGGTTCCAGAAAACCGCTGCATATGGCCATTTCGGGCGTGAAGACCCTGACTTCACTTGGGAGATCATCAAGCCACTCAAGCCAAAGGCTTAAACAAACACAAAAACTGGGAATAGCAAGAACTGAATTAAGACATTTCCTTCCCCTGTACAGGGAACTTATCATTATACCATTATTATTGCAAAAGACAAATAATCCCATACGTTTACATTTGTTTTTGCTGCCATTGGAGTTCGGACACAAGGCCAAAGGTTCAAATATTTGGTAAACGACGACTGCGAATGGAAGATTTGAGTTTCATGTTTTGAATTTCAGCCTTTTCTTATAACTTGTATTGTACTTTTGATTGTGTATCCAAGAAGAAATTCATCGTTGTGGTATTAAACATTGTCATATCGTGCAAAATGAACAATCTTTGAACTGCAAAAAAGAAGAAGCAGAATGAGTATATGAGAATATGTTCATGAGTGAAGCCAAAGCCGGTCATGAAGCCTCTCTTCTCCAGCTCCATACATCTCATCTACTTTCTCTCCGTCTCTGTAAAACTGGAAAGTCGGTGTGTAACGGATTTGCTGAGTGGTTTCAGGGCATTCGTCGATATCCGTGTAAACAAAAGTGTGCCCTGGGAAACTGGAACTGAGCTTGTGGAACACAGGGAGAATCTGGCTACAAACCTGACACCTGAAAGCTTCATCATTTTACTTTGAGAAAGTACAAAATTGTCTAGATTTTTTCGCAGTGAAGCATTTCAACAAACAGTTTGTATGCATTATTTGGTTTCTTCGTTGAATTCTTACCAGGAAGCTCCGTAGTTAATAACAGCCTGCAAGTAAGACAAAACACAGTGAAACCATTCAGAGCGCAAAGAGAATTCGAGAAGAAAAGAAAAACAGAGCTTGATGTTTGAGAAGAAAAAGTAATAACTGGAGATTTGGAAGACTTGATGCGTTGAAGAATTGCGAGGTGACTTTCATCGGTCGAAGCAATTTTCAGATTTGGCGAGTCCGATTCTTGATTTCCCATTTCAATTTTGATACTTTGATTTCTAAAGTCTTTCTCTTTACCAATTTGTACGCAACGACAAAACCGGACTGATCTGATTCCGAATTAACTGTACCAAACATTCAATTCGGTTTCATCTAACTAACAAAAGCCCAAAACGAATTCAGCTTTTTTGGGTTCACACTTTTTTCCCTTTTTCTGTGATATTCTATTTATGTTGGTCAGAAGTATAATTATCTAATATAAAAATACTGTAAAGATTAATAGAAATTCTGTGGTGCTCGACATTCCTGGCCAAAAGATAAATGCTTCAAATATACACCAAGTTTTAGGTTTGTACAAAAGAAATGCAAGATAAATTATTTGTTACAAAAATTTGTAAAGAGAATGTATGTTGATATCATAGGTTTAGGTGAACTCTTATCTTAGAAGAAAAGGGAAATCAATTTTTATGAATATGGCAAGACTATAGTGTTGTTATGTTTATTTTGCGGTTGCGACTGCGATTAACCCTACGATTGTGACATATGTTGTTTGTTTGTATATCGTTGATGGTTATGATTACGGTTGATCGAAAACTTTTAATTATACTGTTGTTTTAATCAGCGGTCAAAATAGTCATAATGTAAAATAAAGCGTTTAACCAATACAATTGACAAAAAACAATATATATGCTGGCAAACGAACATTATTTGTGTATATGGAAAATCATGAACAATAACAATAACAAAAATAATTATTCGAAACAAAATGTATCATATATGATTATTTTTTGTGGTTATGTGATTTGAGTATTTCTTGTATTCAATATTTTTGTATCATACGGATCAAATTCTGTTAGAGTTTTAGTTGAGAATTTTATCATTATTAAATTTGAAACCTCTCTTTTATGGTAATCTTTTGTTAAAATGTGAAATTTATTCCTTAATAAAAAATAATATTTATTAGAAACATTGTAAAAAGAAGTTTTTAAAAGATGTCACAATAGTGTTTATGTGGTCCAATGATTGTTGTAAATTTATTTACAAATAGTCTCCCCAAGCAAAAATATTGTACTTATCATTCATTATTATATTTAACTTGAATTCAATATAATCCCACTCAAAATTATTTTTTCTCCACATGTGTCCATATTTCACCTCTAATTGATTTCGTATTTTGTTAAAATGACAACCAATCCATAAATTCTTTTTCACTATTGCTTAAAGAAAGTCTTTATGGTATCAGAAATTCATTGTCTCTATAGAGTGAAGTGAGTGTCCCAATATCATTTTTGTCTAATTTCATTAGCCATTTAAAATAACTAAAAAATCTGCTGGACATATTTGTGAAAAATAGTTTTTCTTTTCACCGACCAATCATTACGTGTACGTGTAGGTTGGAAAAACCTATGAAAAATAGTTTTAAAAACTTGGTAAAATAAAATAAAATTGATTAGAAAGCCATGGATCACTCAACTCATTGATTTTGTCGTGTGTGCAAGCATCCAAAATGTCATAATTAACTAATATGACATATTCAATTATGTGCATATCCTAAGTGATTCTTCTATATATTTATTATTATATATATGCATACAAATACAAGTGTGTGTAAATCAAGACACTCTCAGAGCCCCCACGTACGCTATACACATGCTTTAATAAATACCTCATAATAGTATAAATATATATTTAACAAAAACTTGAAGAAAAAAATAATACATAGATACATACAATCATACGTCCACATAACCTTATTTGTCATATTTATAATTCTTATCTACAAATTAATATAACTGGCTAGATGATTATTGATGCAATTGTTTTTCGTTATGGCCTAATCAGTATAGTTTGTTAACTCTTACTTGTTTAAATATTCTTTAAATGTGAAACGTTGTGACAACATCCATCATATATCCAACCAATTTTATTATTTCCAAATATTCGATTCCATTATGACATAAGTTCTACCATAGCGCAAACTCGTCTTTTTACTTATAATTAATTTAAGTATTGCAAACAATCAAAAACTATATATATTTCCCAAAACAGAATATTCAGAAAAGTGATAAAACAAAAACAGGGATTTTGAATCATTAACATTAATAAAGAAGTAAATTTTAAGTTTTTTCATCTGAACCAAAAGAAATCGGTCAAATAATGCATTTGGATTACATTTCTAAAATAATTGAATCATCAAAAAATATTGGTAGACATTCAAAAGAAAAAATATCTAATTAATTTGTAAATAATAGAATTTTATATCCGATTAATTTGTATATAATCGAATTTCACATTTGTAACACTGTAGCAAATATAATTAATCAATGATACATATTTGTTGTTATCAGTAAATTTTAAATTAGATTCACATAATGGTTATAAATAGAATCGAATAACTACATTCAAAGATCTTTCAAGCATATAAATAATAGATGAACTAAAATTATGTATTTTAAAATTTAAAATTCTTACCGATAATTTTAGAACAATTAACAAAAATAAAATTATTTTTTATTTTTTCAATAAATATATTATCATTATTTAAATTTTTTAAAAATAACACAAAATTAATATAAAATTATCATAAATTTTATTTATAATAAATAAAAATAAAATTTTAAATTAAAAAAACAAACTCAAATATAATAATTAGTTATGTTTGTAATTTATTTATGGTAAATATGTATTTTTTTAAAAAAAAATTATGCTATTTTAGAAATTTTAAATTTAGAGTGCTAAATTTAAAATAAATTTTTTTAAAAATATGATTTTAGAGTATTACTCATAATTTTATTCACAAAAACCAAACAACATAGTTTTCTCGTGGTTGGAGATAATTTTTTGAAATTATTTTTTTAGAAATTGGAGTATTTGGTATATATTTTTTTCTAGAAAATAATTTTTTTGAATTTTTTTTTTAGAAATTGAAGTATTTGGTATCCAGATATTTGATATTAATCTTTAATAATATCACATTTTAAAAAATAGAAGAATGTTAATTTGGGAAATTGTCATTTCCTTGAAGGGAAATGGAATTATTGACTTTGAAAACTCTCAAATAATACTAGACCACTCACTTGATTAAAAGAAACAAAAAGAGTTGAAAAAAGCTTCAACCAACCAATTAGAGCCAAAATAGCATAAATTATATCTAAGTTAAGTCTATATTACTCATCCCTAAATTATAGCTTCAACAAATCTTAAGTTATTTTTATATCGTGATCACTGAAATATAAAAAGTGATAAAAAAAAACTTTGGTACCTATCAATAAATGTTCTATGGTTATAGACTGAATAATTAGAATTTGTTTGCGTGATTTAACTAATCTAACGAGTCCTTTTGACATATGTCTAGAATGTGTAGTGTGCTCGAGATTCCCTGCATTCATATTATTTTTGTTCAAACATTTCCAAAACTTAAATGAAAATTAATGTTGATGAATACCTCATAGTTTTACTTATTTAACTTTTATAAATAATGTCTTGTACACGTCGTCTGTTATTAACTTCTAATATCAGAATTTCTATCAGATTTATAGTCGTATATAAGAATATGAATTTATAGTATTAATTGATTATGTTAGAACAGTTATACAAAAATGTACCAAATTTCGGTTTGATAATGTAAATAATTTCTGTAATTTTTTTAACTCGAGAAAAAAATGAAGGATAAATAATTTTGGTTAACTAGTGAGAAACAAATAGACATGGGATGATTCTATAACTCTTTTTAACTTGAGGAAAAAAAGAGTAAAAGGATGAGTAATATAGTTTACCAAATGCGAAGAATCACACATTATATTTTTTTTTGTTACCGGTGCACAACGAACCGATCTAATAGTTTAATATATTCACATGAATATTTAATATTTTCGTATAAAAAAGTATAATCAAACTTCATACTTTTGAAATGCACGTAGAAATCGTGCAACCACTAACGTAAGATTAGATAATGCCAATCATATAAGATATTTTATTAACAAACCCATACATATCATCCATTTTGTGGATTATGCAAAATATTCATTAATCAGTACATTCCAATCACTCTTATAATTTCAGATTGATTGAATTACTTTAAAACATTCTATTTTTCGGAATAGTATTATAAATCAAATTTGAGAAAACATTTATAAATTTTACACTATAAACTGAAATAGCAATCGGTTTTCCACTACAACTAAATAAAAGAAATTGGGGTTAGGCTTGCCAACTTTAGCATGTTACGATCTTGTTTGATCACTTGTTTCCTTACTACATCGAGACTGGCCGAATTTATCTTTGTTCTTCTTCTAGTGGAAGCCACTCATTCTCTTTATCAAATTCTCCTAATGCTGATTTCTTTCTCTCTCTCTCTCTCTCTTGAAGTAAAAGTGGTGATATATGTAACTCTAACCTTCTTTCTAATTCTGGATCTTTTTACCAAATTTTCTACTTAAACTTCAATTTATCAAACGACCAAACGTCTTCTTTCTTTCTTCTCTGACCCAAAACTCTTTATTTCATTATACTTTTGTAGCGCTATTCATTCATTCTATGTCCCGATATAAAAGTATGTGAATCGCAGTCCACAAAATGTTTACCCAAAACTCACAAATAAAATGGAATTATGATGAAGTACTGACATGAGAGTAAAAGATAATAGTAGAACTATCTATAATTTAACTTATTTACTGTTGGATCAATTTGAATTTATTTAAATGCTACAATCAATTCCTTTCATTACCATATAATATTCTTACATGTGTCATTCAATACAAATATGTTGTATTTATATTGGATCTTGTGACAGCCCAAGAAATGCAGCTTTCTTACTATTTTTATGTTTTCATAAGTTACTTGGGAACAGACAAATGTAGTATACATTCCAATTTCGAATCCAATGAACATTCCATAAGGATGTAATATAAGTTTTTTTTTTTAAACCATTAATCTACATTTTTAATAGTTATCAAATCTACTAACTCGTTCTAATCATAAATGCATTACGATGGTATTCGTCTAACAAATACTATAATCAAAGAACCAATGAATAAAGTTTTACAATATCTCAAATGATAGGGTTACGAAATTTTTTAAAATTATAAAATAATATTTTAAAATAGTATTTTTTAATTTATCTTCCAAATCTAACTTATTAAAAATAAATTTTTAAAATAGCACAAATTAGTATATAAAGATAATTAATAATTTTAAATTAAACTATATATAAAATTAAAACATAATATTTGTATTCATTTTTTAATTTAGAGTTTTAAATTTTTATTAAAAATGATTTTTCATTATTTTATTATTAAAATTATATTATTTTTGAAAATTTAAATGATTAGTGTTATGTTTGGAAATTTTTTTGAAAGAATCTTTTAAATAATTGTCCAAAATCATATGACGACATTAATAATGAAATCGATTTTGTTGGAAAAAAAAAAGAAATTGGTGTATGGCTAATGAATTAATGATATTTTTTGTCGGTCAGGTGGGACCCAAAAACGTCGATTATCAAGACTCCTATCACCGCTACCTACAAAAACAGTGAAAGCTTATCTTTTTTTATATATTTTTATATTAATAATCGTTCATATAATTTCAAATTAAAAAATAGTATCGAATATTACAGAATTTCAGAATTGTCCTTTGGGGGATTGATCAAATTAATTTGTTTAAAGAAATATAAAAGTTAATTTTTTACCAAGTAGGAGTAGGAGTGTAGGACCATGAGACAGAAGAGGTCCGGAAGTATTGAATAATATATGCATAATACAAATAGTGATATACAATATCCTAAAATTTAAATATTAACATATTTTAATCATACGAAAACGTATAAGTAAAATCTATGATGCCGACAATCTTTGATACAATTAAAAATTATGAATTTATATAAGGTCTAGGACGTCACTTATGGTTTACATGTTGGGCTTAAGGTTAATTTCACGATTTAGAAACTAAATATGAAGAAGTGAAATTTTAAATGAGCAAGATGAATAAGTTATCTTTAGGGCAAACACGTAAACCGATTCTAAAAGCATGTAAAGATTTCCGAAAACGTGAAATTTCATGATAATTTAGCTACCTAACGAAATGAGAATAGTCTAAATATGAGGAAAATTGTAATGTACTGCTCCATAAAAACATATATAATAATTAAATTGTAGAATAAAGAACCCGATAAATGTCATTTGTATAATATATAGGAAAATTAAATAATTATGAAAAAACTAAATAAAATAAATAAAAATATTGATATAAGAACATAGAATAAAAGAATAAAATTGGAAAGTTGAAATGTTATTTTTTAATAGTGAAAATACTATGTAGTGTGATGGTTGTATGATGCTTTAAATTGTAGTTAGTTTGCATGACTATTTGAATTCTAAAATGTAATTGTATGTTCTTTTATGATTCACATATAAAATTTTAAAAAATTGAATCTATGTGTTGTATTCTAAAATTAAAAGAAAATAATAAATATTTTTATGTTGTATTTTCGTAAAAAATAGAAAAACAAATTAATAACGAAAGAGAAACAAAAATGAAAATTGTCGTTTTATGAAAAGAGATACAAAAGGTTTTAAATCTCATTCATAAAATGATAATAATTTTTAATCTCACTCGGTATAAACAATAATATATTATCGATTTATTAAACTAAATTATTCTTTCAAAGATAAAATTAAAGTCTTGACCAACTTTAATTTTCTTTTATGTTGTTTATTCATTTTTAATAATTTTAAATAATATAGTGATCAATTAAATAAATAAAAAAGATTATAAAGATAGGTAATTAAACCAAAGTCTATCTACCTAAACTCTTGAGTATGAATCCAACAAAACTCGTTCTGGTGTGCGCACATGTGATTTATTATGAGTTCACTCTTTTTATAGTGTTTTTAAAGATTTGAAAATTGTTAAAAAAATTTCTACTATATAAACAAAATGATTTTATATTATATAAACTAGATGCTTTTATCTCTAACCTTCAATATAACACTAATTATATTTTTTCAATTTTATATGTATCAAACCATTCATATTAATCATTAACTTTTTGAATGTTTCATATTTAATATAGAACATATTATGTTATAGTCTTTTTTATCAAAATCAGGGTTATTGTGGTAGACATCTCCATAAAAAAAACGAACAAAAAAGGTCAAAGCCATAACTTCAAAAACTAGTTCCATCAAACAATGGGGAAAAACACAAAACAAGTTGCAGAAAATGTGAAAATATGTCGTCGGAAAATTTTATTCTACTATAGCATATATTGTTTCTAAACATCGTTTCAAGCATAACAAAATTTTTTTTGTAAATATGAATATGTTTTTTCAGTAAATGTGAAAAAAAATCCTACAAAAGTCTTTGAAATTTTTTAAAACATTATCCATCTCCTTGTATTTTAAATTTCAATTTTGTTTCATATCTAATCTCTAAATCAACAAATCTAAACCATAATCCCCAGCATACTAACCTCTAATTTTCGTTTTAAACCTCTCCAAATTCATATATCTCAATTCCTAGAGGAAGTCCATACTAACCTCTAATTATCGTTTTAAACCAATAATAATTCAAATATTTGAATTATTAATATTTTTAATTTATAATTAATGATTAAAAATGCATACAAACTTTAAAAAATAATTTTTTTATGAAACAATAAAAGGATCTAAAAAAACACTCCACCTGGAAGAGAGAGTATTACACCTAGTTGGAACATATAAGCCTGAAACTCTAATAGCCCCACATATGCTATTTGATTTTGTTAGAAAAGCAATTGGTCAATTTAGCCGAGAATCTCTAGTTTTTGATCGATTGTTTATATTAAATCAAGTAACCACAAATTTTAAGCAAACATAATAAAATGACTACTTTAGGAAAATTATTGTAGAGTGTTTTGGTTCTTTACTACAGTGTGTCTCACTATATTTGATGCGACATTATAGTAACAATAAAACTTCAAATAAATATCTTTTGTTTGTATTAGAATAATTCATTTAATCATATTAAATAAATATGATTTGTAGTATTATTTAAAAGCGTTTTGAAATTTTGTAAATAAAAATAAATATACCATAATTATTTTTGTGTCTTTTAGTTTTAGTTAATAGAAAATATTAATTTATATGAAATATATGTATCAATATGCAAATTGATTAGAAGATAAACGATAAAGTTCATTTTTTACGACATGATGAAGTTCAATTAAAATATTGGAAACATAAAATTACAAAATTAAAGGCAAAAGACATAAAACTAAATGCAACAAGATAATCTTTTTTGTCGGCTGCTATCTTCGATCATCTGAAAATAATAATGTTCTTCAGAAAAACGAACTCAAATTCTTAGTGCAGAATTTGAGATGGAATGTAGTGATGATGCTCTATTTCAAGAATTATTAACTCAATGCATACAGATCAAGAATCCAAAAACTTATAATTAAATGTAAAATGATTTAATTGAATATTTTATTCCAAATATATTGATTATGAGTCTAATGTAATTTATTTTCACCTGATTTTAATTTTATAGTAATTAATTAACTATAAGAGTAATAAATATATATTAAAAATAAATAAAATTTTAATTTAATAATATAATACTATAGAATACTTTTGATTCATGTGATATTTGGTATTGCGGTCGGAGAAGAAAAACTTTGATGCTAAAATTAGACCAAAATAATGTTTGTGGGTGGAGATGGCGTGACATAATTAGCTTCTTATAGCAGCTAAAAGAATAGTCATTATTGGCATATTAGGAAGAAAAAAAAAAGTCATTCCACATCATTTCCCTACTAAATTTATATTTACGTTATTGGAGAAAAAATATTTAAAAATTATATAATATTATTTATTAGTAAATATAATTAGATATTTATTTAATTTTAATTTTTATTTATAATTAATTTTGTATATATAAATTAAAAAAAAATAATTGTTTTTACGAATTTAATAGTATTTATTGGTTAGTTTAATAAAATATATTGATATAATTAAATTAATAAAAAAAATTATATTGTAATTATTTTAATAATTTAAATTTATTTATATATTTATTTAAAAATAATTGTGGTGATAACCCATATCAAATATAATATTTTTGTTAATAATAGATAAAATTATTTTTTTTTAAATGTTTCTTTATGACTTCATTGAACAAGTGTCTAACTTTATAAACTTGCATAACGGCCAATCAAATCGGATTCGATATTTTGAGATCTAAGGGGGCAACGTTTAAGGTTTGATTGATATCACCTGCAAAAAGAAGAAAAAAGAAATTGGGAATACAGCCCTATATATACGTTTTAATCGATAAAGTGAGTGTGCATGATTTTTACAATGATTATCAGATTTTTAAACTAATCAATATTTTAGTGCAACTGTTTAATTCCCTAATCGCTCTTTTTGGGGTAAGTTTACTATTTGATATCTGGGGTTACAATTTTGTTAAGAAATTTATAGATATAATATTCATGCCATTAGTAAATAATTGGAGTAACAGCATAATATATATATATATATATATATATATATATATAAATATGTGTAAGGTATCATAGGATATACATATACTATTTGAAATTAATCATTAAATTTTCTATAATGGATAATAATGTTATATTAAAATCAAGGGTTTAGTTTCGTGCATTACACGAAATAATGTGAATAAACTTATTTTTATTTGTACTTTTTACGTTTTTTTAATTACATAAAATATGTTTTCTTTCGTAAAATACATAAACTTTATAAATTATTGATATTACATAAATTTTGATAATGTTTACACGTTAAATCAGTATTAAATTTTGTTTTAATTACAAATTAAAATCAGATTTTTGAATTAAAACCAAGTTTAATAACTATTTAACATGTAAATATTAATAAAAATTGTGGAATTATAATAGTTTATAAATTTTGTGTAGTTTACGTAAGAAAAGAGACAATTTATGTAGTTATATAACATCTAAAAAATACGGATGAAAATAGATTTATTCGAATAATTTACGAAAGTAAATCTTAAAATCAATGGTTTGAGGCAGCTATAGTTTATCGCATAATAAATAATGTGAAATGGGAAACAAAAGATGAATAATTATAAACAGTTGACACATGAAAGAAATTACTAACATGTTTTTTAATTTGGTTAATTGGAATCTTTATAAACAAAATTTTATTGGAATAGAAATAAATCACTTCAAATCAAGGTTCGAATCGGAGACACGTTTTACAAAGAATTTAGAGTTAGTGTCTCTATAATACAATTTCTCACCGCGAACAATGACAAAATAAACGTGATTAAAGCAAATAAAAAAAATTCATATCATAAATAAAATTTAGAACATAAAGCTTAAACACATGTCAAGTCCGAAGTGAAGAGAAAGCCGTGTGAGGCTGGCTTATATTAAAGCCAGTTGTCGGAAAAGTTTTCGCACTAAGATGGCTGAGAAGATCGCTGGAAATGACATTTGTCCAAGAAGATTATTAGTTGACATTGTTGACGACAGACATTTTTTAAAATAATTTATATTTAAAACTTTCTATGCATATTAATTAGTTTTACGCTATAATGAAAAACTTATTCCTAATATATTATTTGAAAAAAATTTTAATAGACTAATCTTATACTGACGTGTTAATAACAAAAATGTCATGCTGACGTGTCAATACTACCGCGAGTTTCAGTTTAAATATATAAAAGGGTTTAAATTACTAGAATAATTACAATACATGCTACTAATATTAATTTGGTTAGAAAATAAATATAGTTTATTCAACTAACCAAAAAATACTATTATATTTATAAAAACAATAATTTTTATTTGTTTAAATTTTTATACGTTAATTTATAAATAATTTCAAATAAATAATAGATTTAAGTTACTACTGTAATTCCTAATATATTATTTGAGAAACATTTTAAGAAAATAACATTACTCTGACGTGTTATTGACAGAAATATCATGCTGACGTATCATCACTACAGTAAATTTTAAATAAATATATAAATGAATTTAACTTATTAGAATAATTATAATTATACTATTTTTATTAAACTAACAAAAAAAATATTAAATTCGTAAAAAATAATTATTTTTCTTTTCTTAATTTATATATAAAAATTAATATTAAAAATAGTTTTAAATAAAATTTAAAATTATATAAATATTTAATTTATATTTATTAATAAAATATAATTTACAAATATTTTTCTCCGGCGTGGATATAAATCTAGTATTTAGTTATTAATCTAGAAAAAAACTGTCGTATATTTGATTTTTTCCAACTTTTTCTTCTGAAAATCGATGGTTTGACGTAAAGAAATGAAAAGGACAGAAATAAGTTCAATAAACTAAAAATAATATTTTGTGGAAATTCAATAATAAAATGATGTTTTAGCAATTTCTTTACTTTTTGGTTAGTCTTACACATACATATAAGAAAAAAAAAATCATAAAGCAAATTGCGATGAAGTAAAGTGAAAAAAAAGGAATTACGAAACGAAGAATACTGACACTTCAGAGAGGGTAAATCTATCTGTTTATTTATATTTTCGGTAAGTGCAATAATGAAACTTAGCTTTTATTATATATATGTATATCTGGATCCGTTGAATGCATTATTAGACTTTAAAGAAACAAGCATCTACCATTTCCTTGGCACTATCATAATTAATCGTTTGAGAAATTTCCCAATTTCTGTCACTACATGTTAGGAAAAACAATGAAAAGATATGTAGAGCTGTAAAATAGGGTTATAATTGTGGTATTGACTTATATATATATGTATATATTCATTTAATGATGCTTCAAATAATATATGATTACACTAGCTATAGTGCAAAAACACTACTCATAATTCGTTCATAAATTCATGTTATAATTTGATGTATTTCCAATTCAAAATTAATTGGATTACTTAGTATATTATTTATATATTGCTTAAATTGTTTTTAATTTTTCAATGTGTGATTTTAATACATATTTTCAAACATTTTATATATAAGCATTTCCGATATAAGATCCCAACAATTTCCAATTATAAAATTCGATTTTGCATATATAGGCAAACACACTTTTCATAATTCACAAATTTAAGCAAAATTAATTTACATCTGCTGTATACATTCACATCGTAAGTTAAAGACATCCAAAGGTTGACTTGTGCCTTACGTTCAGTTTGTGACATCACTCCCACACGTATACATTTTATAACGAAAATCTTTGATTCCATTGTACATACTGTTCTACGAGTTCATACTACATTTTAAAATTCTGAACTCATCTCCGATATATATATATATGCTTGATTAATCATCAAAATTTGCATATTTCTGGTATCACATTTTTAATTTTCTAAACCGTAACACACTTTCACCATTGAGAGTTTTCATGAAAACATTGGAGATTTCAGACAAGGTCACAGATGAATCACAACAACAAAGACTATTAACAGTGTAAACATTAATCAAAACATGTACTAGAAAAGCCAACGAAAAATCTTGAGACTAAATAGTTTGGTTAATGAACGTTCGATCATGTTCCTTTTCTTTCTATTTACGATAGTTGGGGATCCACAATGGACCTTTTTTCCTCCTTTGGCATTACCTTAATAACTTTTCACAATATCACTTCATCTTGTAATATATATATTACAATCATAGCCAAAGAGAAAAGAAAAGAAGATAAAGTTGGTGGTGTTTTCTGAAGATTATACGCATGCAAAGGTATCTACGTACGTATGGTTTATATAGTAGGCCATGTCTATAGGTGTTGAAAACCACTTGTCATTGCATCGGTCAATTTTGTGTGAATATGGTCTTAATCTAAGATTTTCCATAAATTTATAGCATGTAAGTATATATCTCACGAGCAGCAACGTAATAATGCTAGTGATGTTTATATACATATATTTTTAGACCGTTTAAGAGTCTTAGGTGAGTGGACCACCCATTTTCATTATGTATTTTTGTGAGTGGGTCCAAATAGTGAGGACCCATTTCATTTCCAATTTTCCATCATAAATTAAAGGCTTATAATATATGCCATACTCATGTCCATCCACCTCCACATCATTATCATCTCTCTCTCTCTCTCTGCATTTATATACTCCACTCTTCTTCTCTCCACTCTACACAAAAGAAGAAAACCAAAAACAAAATGGGTAACTCTCTTATCTATCTTCTCACAATCTTCCACTTGTTGGTGTTATTAGGATCCTCTGTGAATGCTTATTGGCCACCAACACCTGGTTATTGGCCAAGCTCCAAGGTTGGCTCCTTGAGCTTCTACAAAGGTTTTAGGAATCTTTGGGGTCCTCAACATCAGAGAATGGACCAAAATGCTCTCACCATCTGGCTTGATAGAACCTCAGGTACTAATTCAACTCGAATCTACTTGTCATTTTCTTTCTTTCTCATTTCTGTATTTCAAATTCGATTTTGGAAGTTTATATATATTTCTTTACATTAACTGTGTATTTGGGGTTTATATAAATAGGAAGTGGGTTCAAGTCAGTGAAGCCATTCAGATCAGGCTACTTTGGAGCATCCATCAAGCTCCAACCTGGGTACACTGCTGGAGTCATCACATCTCTCTATGTGAGAGCTAGAAACTCTCTTAACTAAGTACATTTTTAATTACATTTAATTAATGATCCTAATTAAAATTAAAAAAATAAAATCAAATTTTGTAGCTATCAAATAATGAGGCACATCCAGGGTTCCATGATGAAGTGGACATAGAATTTTTAGGGACAACGTTTGGGAAGCCTTACACACTTCAGACAAATGTGTACATTAGAGGAAGTGGTGATGGCAAAATCATTGGTCGTGAGATGAAGTTTCGCTTGTGGTTTGATCCTACTTCAAATTTTCACCATTATGCTATACTTTGGAACCCTAGAGAAATCATGTAAGCTTTCTTCTCTTTAATTTTCTCATGCATATAAACTTTTTATTAGATTTTGTTAACTTGATCAATCATCAATCTAACCCCTTTAGTGTAGTTATAAAAGATTCGAGTTCTGAAGAGAGAATACAAAAAACAAAATTGTTTTTTGGGGTATGGATCTAGGTGGATGTACCTAGATCCATATAATAAACAAAAAAATTAGCAATTAATATCTAAAATTTTGTATTTCATAAATGGAAAAGATCTTCCGTAGGGTTGCATTATTCGAGCAAGGAGAGATAAATAATTAGAGACAAATAAGAAAGAGACAATGACCGTACGACGGTGAACAATTATACTTAATTTTTTTGTTTGTTTATAGAAATAATTAATGATTTTATCATGTTATTCGTTTCTGGGCCTAACCAAAGTGCCAGCTTTATTTACCTTTTATTAATTCTTTAACCAAGTATGAGTCCTTTAAGTCGATTTAGGTGCGACCACATCTATGTGACATACAAAATCTACCAACCATTTTTAGCATTTAATGTAATAGAAAATATTTTCAAGTTATTTTACTCTATGATACATAGGGTATAGTAAAATTATAGCCACCATTTGTTCATTTGTTATTTCAGATTTTTGGTGGATGATATTCCCATAAGAAGATATCCAAAAAAGAGTGCATCTACATTTCCTTTAAGACCAATGTGGCTTTATGGTTCCATATGGGACGCTTCTTCATGGGCAACAGAAGATGGCAAGTACAAAGCTGACTATAAATATCAACCATTTACTGCTAAATACACCAATTTTAAAGCCATTGGTTGCACCGCCTACTCTTCACCACGGTGTCATCCGGTGTCGGCTTCACCGTACCGTTCGGGCGGGTTAACTCGACAACAATACAAAGCCATGAGATGGGTTCAAACACATAACATGGTGTACAATTATTGTAAAGATTATAAGCGTGACCATTCTCTAACGCCGGAATGTTGGCGTTAGGAATAACATATTGAGGAAAGTCCCAAAGTTTAAAATTTTTAAGTTTATCAGAGGAAATACCATAAGGGGTTTGGTAAAAAGAATTGGGATTTTTTTATATATTATTATGTTGTGTTTGTATTTTTTTTCAACTCATCTGTAACAGATTACAAATGGAATCCGCATTTAATAGCAGGGGAAAACAATCGACATATTTTCAATTGCTTTTGAAGAAATAAATGTCAGGACCAAATTACAAGTCAAATATTGCAACTGATCAATAGTCATAACATTAAACTATATGTTTTTTTGTGTTCGCCAAATCTAACTTTGGATGTGATTAGTAGTAACTGTAAGAATCGTTTACAGCTTTTACAGCATTTTTACATCTTCTTCTTGTTGATTTTCTGGTTATTATATTTTTTTAAAAAAATGTTGTGCAGAGGAGAATGTTCATTGAAAAAAACTAAGAGCAAAGATCTCATGGTCTTTACATCATTCCTAGATTCAAAAGTACATTCTTTTATCTTCTAGATTATAAACTAATTTCAAAGAGACCAACACCTATTTAGCCTTTTTTGGTTTTTTGTAACGATCTACTAGATGGAATCCACTAGCCCGTTTAACCCCAACAAAGGAATTGGTAGTCGGACTCATATACACTAAGAGCAGAAGTAGTGGCCTAAGCCACTTGCTCAAAGTGCTCGTGTAAACCTTTAGTTATTTTTGACACCAACAGATTGAAAAGTATTTAAGAAATATTTAAGGTGGCAAAATAATGTCGATTCACTTATAGTAACCATATCATTCTACTCCTGTGGTAGGTTTTCCAAACCGATTCCTTAGAATTGCTTTTTCAAATTGGATCAGTTTAATTTGCTATAGAAATATAAATTTACTGAGTTTCATATTCACAAGTAATCTTCAACAGCAAATGTAGTCAGCAATACAAGGAATCGAACCATAAAGATAAAATAGTCAACATAATAAATAATGGATTTAAAAAAATGGGTAAATGTAAAACAGTTCTTTTGTTTTAATTATTACTCATCTCTATATTAATTTCACTCTAAAAATAAATTTACAATAGAAATACTAAACTGGTTGATCCTAAACAAATCGGATCGAATCTAACTTAAGTACTAAAAAAGAAAAATGGCACAGAATTGGCAAGTAAAAGAGCCGTGGGATTGAGAAAAGAAGGAGAAGGTGATGGGTTTTGCCGAGTGGCTACTAGGTTGGGAAGACATCAAATGTCCCCAACTGTCGAGATAGGCGCCATGGTGATATTACAAAAGAAAACCACCTCCAAAGTAAAGCTAACCAATTTTCTATGTTGTGTCTAAGTTTGAGTTCCATCTAACAACATCAAATTCTTTATTCCATAAAATATTTCAAACACATCCTTTTCACTATATATCAATATTTTTAGAAAAACCATCAATAATGGTTCTTACCGGCCAAAAAATCATAATATCTGAAAACTTAAAAAAATTAAAAGAACAAATCTTCTAACTATAAAAAAATATCGAAAAACATTTAAAAGATATCTGAATCTGTTAAAAAAATAGAAATTTTTAAGAACTTATGATGAGAAGACTTTTTATTTATTTATCTAATTTTACTTGTTCAATTAGTTCTACATATCACAAATGAAAGAGTAATAAACTATTTATAAACTCCAAAATTATTAGATATCTTATAATTTTTTTCATAGAATTATACACTAATATTTACATAATTATAAAAAATTTATAACAAAAAATTGATAAAATATAGTGATGTTTCTAAAGATGTTCTATAATTGATATTTAATTTGAATTTGATCTAAATAATAAATTATTAGGTCAAAAACTCATAATTAACATTGACCCAAAACAAGTTTAAATACAAATACCTAAATAAATCCAAAAAAGGCAAACAATTTAAGACATCTAAATGCGTTTAAACTCATTAAGAGTCTATGATGAACCTGAGATGAGATTCAAATGCAAAAACGAAAGTATTCTCTGATGCAAATGAAAACAAAGGAAAACAGATGGTTAAAGAAGCTAAATTCCAACAAATATCAACAATTTCTTTGCTTTTTGATCCGCTTTTTCAGTATCTTTCGTATTTCATAATTTATTTGGCGATTTGTACCAAATTGTTTCCATATACAAGCGGACGACACGTGAATCACCAAATGCACCAAGACGTTTGATACGATGACAAATCACATAAGCTACAAAAATTACGTGTTTAAAGATTCAATATAGGGTAACATGTAAGTAGTTCACTCATTAACGCCTACTTTTCTGCACATGATTTTTTTTGTTATTTAATAATTTAACAAGTAATGTATAAATAAATCATGTTTGTATATATTATGGTGACACTTGTATTTAAATGTCATGATCCGACTAATAAAATTCACACTTACGTGTAAAACAATCAAAACACAAAGGAAAAGATCGACATTATTGAGATACTTTGAAATAAAATGATAGGGATGATTTATTATTTCGTATCCTTTTAGATGTCAAAATTAAAGTTATTGAAGTTCATATGTTTCAATGCAAAACAAATGTCAACTAAATGAATATGTATTGAATCTATCAGAAATTTTAATTGAGTTTCGTTTGGAGTATTATTTATAAAACATAAGTAAAGCGAAAAGTAGAAATTAAAAGATGAATATGAGAAAACAATGAGAAGGATCAATTCTATCCGAATTTGGTACGACTTGAAAACACTAAACATTCGTTTAAAGTACCCACAAAGTAATTCTGACCCATTCTTCTCTTTTCGTTCTTTGGTATTTTATGAGGATGTTGGCATTCAATTATTTATCACCTTTTTTCAATAGACAAACAAATCACTATGACAAAAAAATTCGTATATATACATATGGTTTTGCATATGTCCTGAAAATTAATCTGAGTTTCAGTTTGAGATCTATCTCGATTATTAAATGTTTTTTTTGCTGTGTTTAATTAAAGCTTTTGGTGTAAAAATTTCTATCTATCAAAAAAGTGGTTGTAGAAAAAAAAGAAATATACTTATGAACAAAATAGTTAGAAGGCATTATATCGCATGAGACAGAAAAGTATTGAACAAAATCCTCACACAATTGTTGGAGATGGACTTAGCCTCCCAACACTTAGAGTTTGGTCCAGTAAAAATTGGCTTATTTCCCCAAATACTCAATATCGAATAGTGATTACATCGTTTTTGAAAAGTCGTCGAAGAATTTCAATAAACATTCGATTTCACTAACTATCCTTCATAAGAAAATTATTTATAACCATTGATAACTCGTAATGATTATAATGTTGAAAATTGAGCAAGTTGTAAATATAAAATGAGGAAGATAACGCCATAAAAAATGGACATAATTAATTAGCTAGGATATGCTTTCATCTTAAAAAATTATATATATTATTTGTAACCGATTTGATTAATAAAACCATTCAAACTCTTTTTACTATTTTTAAATTTATATTTAGTTTGTTCAATAAGTTTTGATCCGATAATCCAGGTACAAAGAATTGGAAACATATTTGATTTCGAACTGTCCAAAGGCAATAAATTAGCAATTTCATAGATTTTTTCGCATGAGAGACCAAATGTTTATATATTGATGACATAATTAAGAAATCTAATGTCCTCGATGGTGACACTTAATCGATGTATGTGTCGAGATTGCATGGAATGTTATGTTAACCCAAAGAAAATTTTAGCATCAAAACCTGAAATTAAAACTGATTTGAATTTTGAAAAAAACCTCAAAATAGAAACCAAAAATGAACTATTTGGATATGTTAAATATAACATTTTTAAATATATATTTTTTAAATTAGATCACAATAAACCTGCTTATTCTGTTTTGTTTAGTCTGGTCCTACGTGAAACATATATTTTAAATTCATCTTCAAAATTCAATGTAATGTGTAGAGTCTTCCCTGGAGTTTATGGAAGATCAACATAATAAACTTAATCATTCGTAACGTTAATATCATTCGGAAATGTGTATTTTTTTTTTGCAATTAATATAGAGAAATAAACAAACAAAAAGCTAAAGGCTTTCAACCTTCCACGTAGAAACGATTGCATTGGACATTGATGAGATCTGCAGATTCTAGTGGGCTAACCTTGTCTTCAACATACATTGTCTCCTTTTAAGCAAATGTCAATTTCCAATTATCTCTCTCTTTCCATGGTTTGTTTTGTATTATTAATCTCATTGATCATTTCAGAAAAATAACATCAATTTATTCTGTGGTTAATAAACTCACATTATGGATTCAGAAATTAGGCTACGAATCTCCCATTACACCTAACATTTCAAAAGAAGTTCAAATTTGTGTGATCTAAAGTATATATTTAGTTAGTTATGCATAGATGCAATGTTTCATAGCTTTCTTAAAAAAGCATTTGACTTGTAATTTGGACTATGCATTATCCATTGATTTGGAATTGTGTCCATAACTATAAATGTAATATATATATATATGTAAAATGATGTAAGCTACAAAACCGACCTTAGCTCAGTTGGTAGAGCGGAAGACTGTAGTAGTTGCTGTAATCTTTAGGTCGCTGGTTCGATTCCGGCAGGTCGGATTTTTTGTATTTTTAGTTTTTTTGTAATAGTTGAAGTAACGAACGATCGACAAAAAAAGAAGTTCAATGAATTACAAAACGGGCCTTAATCTACTTTTCAGTCATGGGCCTGAAAGATATATGGATCCTACGATTTCACAGCGGTCAAATTGAGAAAGTATAGCGAAACTGCGAAAGTAGTAGCACGCGGTTTCACGAAAGACGATGTCGTTTTCGTCGGTTATATTTTCAACCCAGTCCCGTTGAAGTAACGAACGATCGACAAAAAAAGAAGTTCAATGAATTACAAAACGGGCCTTAATCTACTTTTCAGTCATGGGCCTGAAAGATATATGGATCCCTTTTTCAAACCACTTGATGAAGGAATCATCGACTCGTTTCTTTTCATAGATCCACCGTTAGATCCGACACAACACCGCCACATCCGGGTTCGAATCGTTTAGCACGCGTTATTCAGCTACGTCGTCTTCGTTGCTGTATTCTCTTCCTTCGCCATGCTGTTTGGGGCTTAAGCTTGATTTTGTGAAATTTGAATCCTCCTTAGGATTTGTCATATGGCTAGGGTTTATAGTAATTGGGACAGGCTGGTTCGAGCCACGTTACGAAGAGAGCAGTTGAGAAGTACAGGCCAAGGCCATGAGCGTGTCAACAGCGGACTTGCCGGGGCAGTTCCTCCATCACTTGGGCGAGCTACAAACATCGATGCCATCTTACAAGCGGCTGACGAGATTCAGTCCGAGGATCCTAATGTCGCCAGAATTCGTAAGTTTTCAATCTTTGAGGTTTGAAGCTGCTTGTTCATACAGATTTCAAAAACTAGATTCACTGGTTTTACTCTTTTTGAAACCAGCTTCATTGGACCCTGAGGTTTCGTCTTTTGCTATTTTCCCATTTGACACTGTTTTTTTCTGATGTAGTGTGTGAGCAAGCGTACTCTATGGCACAGAACTTGGACCCTAACAGTGATGGTAGAGGTGTTCTTCAATTCAAAACTGGTTTGATGTCGGTGATTAAGGTACTTTATCATCTTTATGGGCATCTATGTCATTTGTTTTTGTCGCAAGCAGAAAATAAAGTGTGGCTGTCTCACATGTTATATCTATTGGCTTTGTCACATGCAAATGGCTGTGTAAATGCATCCTTAAGCTAACATGTAGTATAATTGTTGCATACGGGTTACCATTTGATGTGAGATTTTTGCAAAAAGTCATTCTTTCTTGGTTTGCTTTTATCCATGTCAAGTGGTATGTTACTCTTTCTGAATCAAAGCGTTTAATTACTTTTGCAGCAAAAGCTTGCCAAGAGAGATGGTGCATCAATAGACCGCAATCGTGATATTGAACACCTATGGCAGTTTTACCAACTTTATAAAAGACGGCATAGAGTGGATGATATCCAAAGAGAAGAGCAAAAATGGAGGGAATCAGGAACAACTTTTTCTTCAAATGTGGGGGAGTATGTGCATCCTTAATCCTTGTTGTTTTCTTCTTTTCAAACAGTGTTCGGATTCTATCCCTATAAAGTGGCGGTAATTATGAATTATGTTGGTGCATCTTCTTTTATTTGGGAGTGATTTTCATGATGTAGATTGGTTTGATTAGTATTTGTGTCCTTATACGTGATCTTGCATCTAAATTATGATTCACTAATGCGGATGAGATTCTGTATAATGTGGATGATGTCTGAGATGTATTGTTGTCTTACTTTTCCTTTTTGATTGACCTGTGTTTTATCTCTCTTTTCATAGGATCCTAAAGATGAGAAAGGTCTTTGCCATATTGAGGGCTTTAATTGATGTGTTAGAGGTGCTAAGCAGAGATGCAGATCAAGTTGGTGTTGGGAGGTCTATCAGGGAAGAGGTATTTTTTTCTCTTACCTGTCATGTATTATAACTCAAAAGAAATTTAATCTGCTTCTATTTTCATGTTTCGGTGATGCTAAACATTCAAAAAACGTATGCATAATAACTACGACGATTGAAGATCTTGGTTCAGAAGTTGCATCTGAATGAATGGATTATAGTTGTTTCCTAAGATCATTAAATCGATCATTGAAGTATTTCATGTTATATACGTATTTTGTATGAGGTAATTGATATTGGTTGTTTTTGTTTTCAGCTTGGGCGAATTAAAAAAGCTGATGCAACTTTGTCTGCGGAACTAACTCCTTACAATATTGTGCCTCTAGAAGCGCAGTCCATGACGAATGCAATTAGGGTTTTCCCTGAAGTGAGTCAACAAGAATGAAAACATTATTTTCATTTTATTAGCATTCTTAACTTTTCAGGTTTTCCTTACTCAGAAAGACTCTTTTGTCTTCATTAGGTGTGTGGTGCAATACAGGCGATTAGATATACTGAAAATTTCCCTAAGCTTCCTCCTAATTTTGAGATTTCTGGACAACGTAATGCAGATATGTTTGATTTCTTGGAGTACATGTTTGGGTTTCAGGTATACTGGTAATATTGGATCAAAATCTTCCATGATTATTGTTGATTCTTGTCGTTTACACTTTTTTGTGTCTCAGAGAGACAATGTAAGGAACCAACGGGAGCATCTGGTTCTCACTCTTTCAAATGCACAGTCTCAGCTTAGTATACCTGGCCAGAATGACCCAGTGAGTTCTTCCTTTTGACTGTAATATTCTGTTGTTTATACCCGTTAACTGGCAACAGTCATGATTTTCCCATTGGTGAAGATATTTTCACCTTAGAAACTATTCCATTTTAATCTTTTGTGTAGAAAATTGATGAGAAAGCAGTCAATGAGGTTTTCTTGAAGGTTTTGGAAAACTACATCAAGTGGTGCAAATACTTGAGGATACGCCTTGTGTACAACAAGTAAATTTTTCTTTCTCTAGTTCTGATATGGTCGTAATTCAAGTGAATTTCTTAACTTTGAAAATTTCTACTAGGTTAGAAGCCATTGACCGGGACAGGAAGCTGTTTCTTGTATCTTTGTACTTCCTAATCTGGGGTGAAGCTGCTAATGTCCGGTTTCTTCCAGAGTGTATCTGCTATATATTTCACCATGTAAGATACCATCTTGTTGTTTATTAAACACCAATGTTTCTGCTATCAGTATACTCATGTTTTGTTTTTAGTCTGCCTACTGACTTTTTCTCTATTTTCTTTGCTGAGGAAAAAACTTAGATGTCTAGGTTTTACATTTTTTTGTTAGTGTTACTCTGCTGTTCATATATTTTCCTCTCCTGTAAACCACACACAACCAAGCCAAAAAAGACTTGTCTGATCGCCTGTGTATCTTGGCTCTTAGTTTCTGTTTATGGACTAGCCTGACATAGTTTCATTTAGCAAGGACCCTTAATCTGGAATAATGAAAAAGAAAGGCCCATGTGATATCGAACTTTACAGTTTGCAAACCATTCTGCAGTGGAAAGGAAGCTCTTTTGACACTGTTGCCTTTGTTTGTTAGATGGCCAAGGAATTAGATGCAAAATTGGATCATGGAGAAGCTCTCCATGCTGACAGTTGCTTAACTGAGTCTGGTTCTGTATCATTTCTTGAGCGAATTATTTGCCCTATATATGACGCAATGTCAGCGGTGAGTCCCTGGTATTTAAACTATTTCTGTGCTTCTTAATTTTCTTTGAAAAATTAGCTTCCCATTTGGCAGTTTAATCCATCGGTTTCTACTTCAATTATTGGTATGTTGATACGTATTTTGAATGCCAGAAAAAATTATAGTTTGAGAGTGACATCCTTCACTCAACCAGAGCTTTTGGAAAAATATATTCAGAGCATCTACACCTCGTCATATTTTCTGTGCTAAACCTCCGTATTACTTATGCTTATTATGATATCTCATAGCTGCAATAACGAACTTAAACTAGTGGCCGTCGTTCAGAAAGTGTCATAATTTATAGTGAGAATATCAGAATAATCTTATCTTCCAATTAGGTTCTTGACATTGTATCTAAGTGTTTCTGTTTCAATACTTGAAAAGTACATCCCTACTTCGTTTTTGAGTTTAGATTTTATTACTATGTTTTTTAAAGAGTTCGTAATATGCTTTTTTATAGTGAGAATATGAGAATAACCTTATCTTTCAATTAGGTTCTTGACATTGTATCTAAGTGTTTCCAATACTTGAAAAGTAGATCCCTACTTCGTTTTTGAGTTCCGATCTTGTTTCTATGTTTTTTAAGGATTTCGTAATATGCTATCTTTGGGAATTCTACGCTGAATTTTTAAGTGTTTTCCATCAAATGTCTTGCTAAATGGTCGTGCAAGCTCTTAACTTGGTTTCGAAATTGATACTTCTGCAGGAAACTATCCGTAACAATAATGGGAAAGCTGCGCATTCTGACTGGCGGAATTATGATGACTTCAATGAATACTTTTGGTTTGTAGTTTCTAAGACTTACATTTGCAAGTATAAACTCATTTCAAGGAGTCCCCATTAACTGTGTGTTACGTTCAGGACACCTGGTTGCTTTGAGTTAAACTGGCCTATGAAAACAGAGTCGCGATTTTTAAGCAAGCCTAAAGGGAGAAAAAGGGTGAGTCGTGTTCATAAGGATAATATTGCCATGAATGTATGCATCGTTCCTTCTTAGTTTGGCCCAGTAATCATCTGTGACCACTTGGTTCTTCTTGTCTTCAAAATTTGTGACTTTTGCTTCAGGCAGTATCCCTTGTTGCTGTGTTTTGTATTTTATGTGGGAGGCTCTGGTTTAACTCTTGCATTCATGATTAAGAAATATCTCATTGGTCTTGTCCAGTTTTAGGGTTATTCTTCTCTCCTACCTCTGTATGGGAGATTGATGATAATCAAACCATTTTGATTTTCCAACAATCTCAATTCCTTAAGGAAATGGCTGGAAAGCACTGCATAAAACTCTTCATGAGAGTCATATTCATTTTCACCCCAAAAGATGTCTCAGCTTCTTCTTTTTACATTTCAATGCCTCTGCAACATCTTTGACTGATCCATTTCCCTGGAATTCAATGTTAGACTGGTAAGAGCAGCTTTGTTGAGCATCGAACATACCTTCACCTTTTCCGAAGTTTTCACCGACTTTGGATCTTCATGGTTATTATGTTCCAGGTTGGTTTGGTACTTGTGAACAGTTTTATACCTAAATTTGATAATTTTCCTTATTATTCTTATTATAAATACCTGTCCACAGGCTTTGACGATTATAGCCTTCAGGAAAGAGCATCTTGATATAGATACGTTCAAGATCTTACTCAGTGCTGGACCTACATATGCTATTATGAACTTCATTGAATGTAAATTTCTCTGATGGATGCTGTGAACTACCTATTCGAAAACCCAAATCAATCGTAAAGTTGTATGTGTACCTTGTTGAGCATCATTTGTTCGTCATTAATGCAGGTCTTCTCGACGTTGTGCTTATGTATGGCGCTTACAGTATGACAAGAGGAATGGCTATATCCAGGCTGGTTATCAGGTTTTTCTGGTGGGGCGTAGGCTCAGTATTTGTGGTATATGTTTATGTGTACGTATCCTGTTTGTCCACATGAGCTATTTCTTCGTGATAAAGTTTGTCTAGGAGAATAGCTAACCTTTTGTTAAACAAATATCGCAGGAGGGTTCTGCAGGAGAGAAATAAACCAAATGAAAATGATTTTTTCTTCCGCTTATACATTCTTGTATTGGGTTCTTATGCTGCTGTTCGCCTCATCTTTGGACTTTTAGTCAAACTTCCAGCATGCCATGCTCTGTCAGAAATGTCAGATCAATCTTTCTTCCAGTTTTTTAAGTGGATATATGAGGTATTCATTTAGTAAGACTTTAGATAATAGAAAAAGTGGCATATTGAAGCACATTGTTGATGTTTTTTCTCTCTTTCAGGAACGGTACTTTGTTGGACGTGGCCTTTTTGAGAAAATAAGCGATTACTGCAGGTTTTTTTATCATGTCTTTTCAAACTATATAGTTGGGTACCAAACAAGTTCATTGTATTTGATCTAGAACAATAAGTACGCACCTGATTCTCTTCGATCTTTGTGCTTAATCTGAGTGCGGTGTGGGGTAACACTGAATCCCAATTGTTCTATCGTAGATAGCATGCAACTCATAATGGAGACAGAAATGCATTAACATATATTATCAGTACTCTGCTTGCAGTAGTCGGCTAGTTTAAATACATTTGTTTCATTTAAAAAGTTTTGGAAGGAACTATTAGACATATAATTAATTAGATTGCTTAGATTTGGCTGTAGAGGATAGACATCCTGCAGTTCAAAGCTTCAGTTTACAAAAAACTTTTGATTGGCTTACCGACTATTTAGATCATAACAATTGCTTTGGGCTCTTAGTAAAATTTGGTAAAAACATAGGTTCTAGAGTTAAAATTTATTCAAACTTTTTCTTCTCATATTCAGGTATGTGGCGTTTTGGCTGGTTGTCTTGGCCTCCAAGTTCACATTTGCATACTTTCTCCAGGCAAGGATGTTTCTACAGCTGTTTATTTTGCTACTGTACATATTTAGTAGAACTGCATAATGTCTCATGTCTGAGTCGGCCTGTGGTATAATCATCATTGAAAAAACAAGGGGCTCTGCCACCACATCATACATGTGGGACTTGTTAGGCTGTATGCTGGTTGCTTTGTCTTTCTCCATCGTTTACTTCTTGATGTCTTCTGACCTTTGTTCTCGTGCAGTCTGGTTGTAATATGTTGGTTTATTATGTAACTAAGCGCATTCCTCTTCATGTTGCAGATCAAACCACTCGTTAAACCCACCAACACCATTATTGATCTTCCTTCATTTCAATATTCATGGCATGATATTGTCTCAAAAAGTAAGTGCATGTATGCTTGGGTACTTAAATCGAAATAATTGGCTAGTTGTTAATTGGCTTAAAATATATATGATGTGACCACACAACTTAGCAAATGACTCAATAACCTTGGGTGGTTAGCCATGTATTTGACTCATTTGGCCTGCCTCACTGGCTGCAAGATCTGTGACCTTCAACCGAAAAATATCAGAGTTGTATCTGATCAACCATAATACAGATTAGTTTTACTGATGCCATCTTTGAAAATGTTGCTGACATCTATGGCTCGGCTACATTAAAAACTGGCAGGTAACAATCATGCGTTGACCATCGTTAGCTTGTGGGCTCCAGTTGTGGCGGTGAGCATTTACCTTCTTTTTCCTCATAATTTTAGAGATATCAATAGTTTAAGATGACTCTTTCAAGTCTGATTCTCTTTTGTAATTATTTGTAATTAACTTGTGGGCTTTAAAGGTTACTAATTGTGTCATTTGGTATTAATGTCTAGATATATCTTATGGATATTCATATATGGTACACACTCTTGTCTGCAATCATTGGTGGTGTAATGGGAGCAAAAGCTCGTCTAGGCGAGGTACAGCTGAGTACTAGAATTCTTCACTTTTCTTTATTAATGTTGCGTGCTGTTTCATTTTGTGTGTGCCCTTACTAACCATGTTCAATCATCTGTCTATTTTAGATACGCTCCATCGAGATTGTTCATAAGTGTCTTTCAATGTTGTGTTCTGTTTTATTTTGTGCGTCCCCTTACTAACCATTTTCAATCATCTGTCTATTTTAGATACGCTCCATTGAGATGGTTCATAAGCGTTTTGAGAGTTTTCCAGAAGCTTTTGCCCAAAACCTTGTCTCTCCTGTCGTGAAGAGGTTATATTTTGGATCTGTTTTTACATTCTTTTAAATTTTATGTTTGGTCTCAAAGTTTTGTTTGTTGGGCTCCCCTTCTCCGCTAATCTATGTTGTGATGATATATTTCAGAGTTCCATTTGACCAACATGCTCCTCAGGTTAGTGCTAAGTTTAAGCTTTCTTTCTCACCACTTGGTTTTTTATGAGCTAGTCTTGCAATACTTCTTTCCATTGTTAGTTCTTTGTCTAAAATGGATCAGTGATCTAATTCAACAATTACTGGGGCTTCCATTAGTGAAAACTGATAACGTATTCACAAAACTAGATGTTTTAAGCTGGCGGTGTTGAATGCAGTGGACATTCCTTTGTATCTTATGCTTGCAACTCTATACTTCTTAGGAAAAATAAAGTAGGTGATGCTTGTAATTGTATCTTGTTTCATAGACTCGTCAAAGTACTGTAACAGAGTTTAATTTCTGTAAGTCTTTAATTTGTATCCAGAAAATAATATAGGATGGTCTTTTCTCCAGCTTTGCTGGTTTTTGCAAACAAACAATGCAAATTTATCGTCTAATCTTTCATTTTCTCCTATTACTTCATTTTTCCTCAGTTGTACTGTACTCCCCTTTTCTACTTCATCGATGGTTGTGCTTTGCGTTGTCTGTTATCTTACTGTTTCTCTCTGTATTGTCTCCTTTCTGCTGTGGAAATATATATCCTAATTATTAGTTGTTGGTTTATCCTATAACTCTTCTTATGAGGTTAATGATTTATTCTTAGAGCTTTTTCCGACTCTTTTTGCAGGATGCTCAAGATATGAACAAGGCATATGCTGCGATGTTTTCCCCGTTTTGGAATGAGATAATAAAAAGCTTGAGAGAGGAAGATTATATCAGTAACAGGTTAATAGTTTTACTTGATTTAGTGTTCTTTCGTTCTTTTTTGCCATTTTGTGCAACACTTCTAACTTATACATATAACTTTTTTATTCTTAGGGAGATGGATTTACTTTCTATACCCAGTAACAAGGGGAGCCTTAGACTAGTCCAGTGGCCCTTGTTTCTTCTCTGCAGTAAGGTGCAGCTTGTTTAATAATTTCCTCTCTTTAATGTTGGTAGCTCAGGTGTAACATTGTTCTCTCCTGTATGAGCTATTCTGAATTCCTTTTATTTTTTTCAGATTTTGGTAGCCATTGATTTAGCCATGGATTGCACAGAAACACAGGAAGTACTTTGGAGATTAATATGCGATGATGAATACATGGCGTATGCAGTTCAAGAGTGCTATTACAGCGTTGGAAAATTATTGAATTCCATGGTTGATGGTGAAGGGCAACGTTGGTACAGTCTTTCAATTCGTATAATTCTCAATGTTTGTTTAATATGTCAATATCATGTTGTGTTGACCACCGATCTCTGTTTTTGGAGCCTTACAATGTCACATTTAAACGTATGCATCTTTTCCACTCTTGCTGTAGGGTGGAAAGAATTTTTCTGGAGATCGGCAACAGTATACAAGAGGGTTCCCTTTCTATAACTCTAAATCTTAAGAAGCTCCAGTTAGTGGTTTCCAGATTTACTGCATTAACTGGGCTTTTGGTACGTCTTCTCTGGTTTAATTCTATGACTAGTGTTTTTAGTGGAAGGTTTAAACGTTTTTGTGCTACTAAACCAGTTGGGCGAAAAACTCGAGTTTCTGTGAATTAATGCTACTTTCAGTAAATTCATAGATTTATCCATGGAAATTGAATCTTCTCTTGCTGCTTGTTTCGTTTTGTTCCTTTCATTTTCTGACATTGGCTCTATAAGCATAAAATGTGGGAAGGAAGATTGCCTCCTTTTGGTCATGTTAGGAGCTGGGGGCTAGTATGACATGTAGACGCTCCTTTTTCGTCTTTCTCGTGTTGTGGAAAACATTTCTTTTCCTATGAGAGTTATGATCCTTTTTCTGAAAATGTTAGATGTTTAATGTTCTTACTCTACTGGGTAGCATTGAATTCCCTTTTTGCATCATACCTAGCTTCGCTTGAGATATATTTTTCCTTCTATTATTGATTTTAGCCTTTTAGGTGAGGGGTAATAATACTGCAGTTTAATTACTGAATTTCTCTTTTTTTTTTAGACGTCACTTTTGACTAACTGAAGTGTATGCTATCGATGTTAGAATCTCCATTGTTTCTTCTTATTTGCTTTGGTCACTGAAAATTATCTATAACAAAATGACATGTCCCAGATTCGACATGAAACTCCTGATCTTGCAAAAGGTGCTGCGAAAGCTATGTTTGATTTTTATGAAGTGGTCACCCATGAGCTTCTTTCACATGATTTGAGGTATATTACTGGGTTACGTGCTCACAAATTTCAGTATGTTTTGAAAACCGTCATCTCATGGTTTCACTTATATGCATCAGGGAGCAGCTCGATACATGGAATATTTTAGCACGAGCTCGAAATGAAGGGCGTCTCTTTTCTAGGATAGAGTGGCCTAGGGACCCAGAAATTGTAAGTTCTTCTAGAAGAAGCAAAAAGGAAGTTCATTCCACATGTTGGCTTTCTGGTCGTATGCAAATACTTTATTCTTTATAATTACAGATAGAGCAGGTCAAGCGGCTTCATCTTCTTCTCACTGTGAAGGATGCCGCTGCTAATGTCCCAAAAAATCTTGAAGCAAGGAGAAGACTGGAATTTTTTACAAATTCTTTATTTATGGATATGCCCCAAGCGAGGCCTGTTGCTGAGATGGTACCGTTTAGGTATGTGTGGTAACACTTGCCTAACTCCTTTTCTTTTGTCCTCCAATTGATTAATATAGTTTTTAAATGTTGCTGTGAAACAGTGTCTTCACCCCATACTACAGTGAGACAGTGATCTATAGCTCCTCAGAACTCCGAAGTGAGAATGAGGATGGGATATCTACTCTTTTTTATCTTCAGAAGATATTTCCTGGTATGTATCTTCCACTTCCAGGCATTTGAGGTTCTTCCTTTGTCTATAGCGTCATTAGCTGAGATCTATCTTTATGGATTTAGATGAATGGGAGAACTTCTTGGAGAGGATTGGTAGGTCTGATTCAACAGGTGATGTAGATCTTCAAGAAAGTGGAACTGATGCTTTGGAGCTTCGGTTTTGGGTATCTTATCGAGGCCAGACTTTAGCAAGGACTGGTCAGAAACGATCTATATTGATTATCACCCATAAAGTAGTTTTGTAGATACATTTACATACATTAAGTTTGAGTTTTTATGTGAAAGTTTGTTGTTTTCATGCTTAAGTGCCTGTTTTAATTAGTTTTTGTTGGCATAAAGTGCGAGGTATGATGTATTACCGGAGGGCTTTGATGCTCCAGAGTTTCTTAGAAAGACGAGGCCTGGGAGGTACTTGGTTTCCACTTTTGTTTCCATAGTCCCTTCAAAGGAAAGGCATCATCTGTAATAGCATCTTTTGTTATAGTGGATGATATCTCTCTGACCAACATGCCACGAGGGTTTGAATTGTCACCTGAAGCACGAGCGCAAGCAGACCTGAAATTTACGTATGTTGTGTCCTGCCAAATTTATGGGCAACAGAAACAGCAAAAGAAACCAGAGGCGACTGATATTGCACTTTTATTGCAAAGGTATGCATTAATTGTTTTTGTCAATCATTTATTGCTGCTTATAAATTCTAAGGTTGTAATCATTCTTTTTTAGTTATGATACTCAATATTTTGTAGGAAATGACTAAATGGTATTTCAGTTCATCCCATTTGTTTATTGATTGTTCTTGGGTTGTCTAGATACTTGGTCGAACTGGAACCTTTCAGATCCCATTTTATTTGTTGACAGGCTAGGCTTCTACCCTGTGCATTAATACGGAAATCCAGATATGCATAACCTAAATTTATTTATAGCTTTATTTGCAATTATTTGTTTGATGTATTGGTAACATTTGTGTTTGATATATATTTTGGGGTTATCTCTGAATTATCATTAATAGGATATCTTTTATTGGTAGCATCATTCACAGTCCTATGTATCAAATTTTCTATTGCATCTAGATACGAGGCACTTCGAGTAGCTTTCATACACTCTGAGGATGTTGGAGTTGAAGGCAAAAAGGAATTTTATTCTAAGCTAGTGAAAGCTGACATTCACGGAAAAGATCAGGTACATCATATTTCTGATTACGCATGCATGATTAATTTGTTAAAATAGTTTTAGATGTTGACATTCACTAAAAATAGAATGCTGGAAATGTTGAAACTTGGTCTAATAGTTCTTATTCTCCTCTTCTGTATTAATTATGCGCAACATTCAATAAATTTTACTTCTGCTGAAGGAAATTTATTCGATTAAACTTCCCGGAGATCCTAAACTTGGAGAAGGAAAGCCTGAGAATCAAAATCATGCAATCATTTTCACGCGTGGAGAAGCTATCCAGACAATAGATATGAATCAGGTTTTTTGTCATTTATCTGTCATGTTTCCATATTGACATCAAGAAGACTTGGTGTGTTTAGGGTGAGAGAGTCGTAGTACAATTAGGCTAAAGCTGTCATGTATATGGCGAATATTGATCATCTTAGATTCCTTCGGTCTGCTTTTAACCATCATCAGGTACCCCGTTTTGAACAAATTAAGTAGCAGAAATATGTTGGCTCTTTTTGTATTGTATCACCTCACCAAATGTGTTACGTGATCCACTATATTTCTATTTTCTTCTTCAGGACAATTATCTAGAGGAGGCAATAAAAATGAGAAATCTACTTGAGGAATTTCATGGGAAACATGGAATCCGACGTCCTACTATTTTGGGAGTTAGAGAGCATGTTTTCACTGGAAGGTTTGCAGTCGTCTCCTTGAAAAATTATTTTGTTATATTATATATTTTTTAATCTCTTTTGCATGGGTGGCAAATTGATATTGCAGTGTTTCATCATTGGCGTGGTTTATGTCTAATCAAGAAACCAGTTTTGTGACTTTGGGTCAACGTGTCTTGGCATATCCGCTTAAGTGAGTATGCTCACTTCAGACTTTAACTTTCAAAATAGGCCTATATTTCATTTTGAGTTTTTCTTATTGTGAAGCTTGTTTATTGTTTTAGCATTCTCTTATATCTGCTTGCATTTATTTGGTAAATGGTTTTATCACTTCCAGTTTATCAATTTGCTTTGATTCATTCTATAACCACTTTCTATTAACAGCTTAGTTTTAATTTGTGCAATACTAATCTTGCAGAGTTCGAATGCATTATGGGCATCCAGATGTGTTCGATAGAATATTTCATATAACTCGTGGTGGAATCAGCAAAGCGTCCCGTGTAATTAACATCAGCGAAGATATATTTGCCGGTATGTGTAGTCGATGAGTTTATTTATTGAATAAAATTAAGTACTTTCTGCAATATGTTTTGTGTAAAATTTCTTTATTGCTGCGTACACAATGGTTAATACACAACGTTCCCATTTTTCAACCGAGCTTAACTATATAATATGTTTGGACATGATATATTCTTGAAAAGGCTGAGCTTTTTACCCATAACCAAGGACATTATTTTGCAGGATTTAACTCGACACTCAGGCAGGGGAATATCACCCACCATGAGTATATTCAGGTCAACGACTTGGTTGCATTTGATGTCTCTTTACTCGTCTTGTATCTCCCGTGGATTTGGGTACATAATCCATACATGTTTTTCATGTAGGTTGGTAAAGGAAGAGATGTAGGACTCAACCAGATTGCCCTATTTGAAGGGAAGGTGGCAGGTGGAAATGGAGAACAAGTTCTTAGCAGGGACGTCTACAGGATTGGGCAGCTGTTTGACTTCTTTAGAATGATGTCGTTCTATTTCACAACAGTTGGATTCTATGTCTGCACAATGGTACTTTTCCTTCTCTAGTGTTCTGTAAGTCTGTTTTCCCATCATCACATGAATTAAAAAATTGCTTTGATGCAGATGACCGTCCTTACTGTGTACGTCTTTTTATATGGGAGAGTTTATCTGGTATGTTATGGATCCCTTTGTCCTTTTTTCAGTTTTATCATTAAAAAATGATCGATAGTAATTGCTCTGGGACGTGTTGAGTAGAGAATGTATACCCTCAAAAAATAATATTGCTTACTGCAGGTTTCTAAGAGTACAACCATATGCTATTTAAGATTGATTTGTTGTCAGCTATAATTCTGTAATTATAGAGCGTATTGCTCTATGAATTAATCTTTTTTGGAAGTGTAGTACTATATCATAGTACTTGACCTTCCTTTTGATTATCGAAGACATATAGCACTTTTCACATACATTTGGGCTTTGAACACTAGTTAATTGACCTTTTTGCATACATTGTTACTTTATTCTTGGAACTTGGTTAAGCTAAGGACTTTTTTTTATATGTTATCTTCTAGTTGTTAACACTTCCCTGATTACTTTGATATCATTTGCTTCTTGCTCTTTTTAAGGCCTTCTCTGGTGCTGATCTTGCAATCTCAAGAGTGGCCAAACTGTCCGGTAACACTGCATTGGATGCTGCATTAAATGCACAATTTTTGGTCCAGATTGGTGTCTTTACTGCTGTCCCTATGGTTATGGGTTTCATACTTGAGCTTGGATTGCTGAAGGTTGGTAGATCAATTCTCTATGTTTTCTTTTGGACTTAATAGTTACCCTTAGTGTTCATGTTTATTATTACTCTATCGATATGTATTCCCTTTCTGTTCCCTTATCTCTAAACGTTGGCCAAAATTGGCTTTCAGAATGCATGCTCTTTAACTGAAGTCTTCTGAAGCATAACGTTTTCCATGTCACAGGCTATTTTCAGCTTTATTACAATGCAATTCCAGTTGTGTTCTGTCTTTTTCACATTTTCGCTGGGGACAAGGACTCATTACTTTGGACGTACTATACTTCACGGTGGTGCAAAGGTATGGCAATGAACATTATTGTTTATTCCTTCTTTTTCTGCTAGACTTTTCCAAATGTGTATTCGTCATTATTTTTATCAACAGTATCGAGCAACTGGCAGAGGCTTTGTGGTTCAGCACATCAAGTTCGCCGATAACTACAGACTCTATTCGAGAAGTCATTTTGTTAAAGCGTAAGCCCAAATGTTAATCAGTTACTTGTTATTATCTTCAGGCATGCTCCTGATTCATTGTAAAAAGGATTTTCTGAAGTTAAATAACATTTCTCATGTGAACTGCTTCTAACTGCTTACTTATTTGAACCTCTTTCTTTGTGCAGTCTTGAAGTAGCTCTACTACTGATAGTCTACATTGCCTATGGGTATACAGACGGGGGTGCTGTTTCGTTCGTTCTGCTAACTCTCAGCAGTTGGTTCCTTGTAATCTCCTGGTTGTTTGCACCCTATATCTTCAACCCTTCTGGATTCGAATGGCAAAAGTTAGTATTGTATCTGTTGCTTGGTCTTCATTCCATTTTCGCATCCAAATTATTGCTGTGGTGCCACAGATGTCCACATATCTTAAATTGTATTGGAGAGTGACCTTAAAATACTCATCCGCTTGATATAGGACCGTCGAGGATTTTGATGACTGGGTCAGTTGGCTTATGTACAAAGGTGGAGTGGGAGTAAAGGGAGAACTCAGTTGGGAGTCGTGGTGGGGGGAAGAACAGGTTTGTCCAACATATTGTGTTTTGATGTATTATTGTACTCCATATTAGTTAAGTGTTTGTAAATCTTTTGTTTTCATTTATCAGATGCATATACAAACATTAAGAGGAAGGATTTTGGAAACCATTTTGAGCTTGAGATTCCTCATGTTTCAATATGGCATCGTGTACAAGCTCGATCTCACTGCGAAAAACACCTCGCTTGTGGTAAAGATAGATTTTTTTAGCATTCATCCTTGTTTAAATTCAGTTACACAAGATTTTTGAACTTTGTTTTGCATATGCTTGACCATGGAAAAAAGCTGTAGCGTATAGAGTTTCTGACTGAGTTCAATTTTGTTCTATTTTGCAGATCTATGGCTACTCGTGGATTGTCTTGGTTGCAATAGTCCTTTTGTTTAAGGTGTGTACTATTATTCTCACAATTTTTTTTGCAAAAAAATTTCCGAACCCATCTGCTAAAGAATTTTTTATCATGTCTCCTTGTAATGATTCAGCTATTCTGGTATAGCCCGAGGAAGTCGAGCAACATTCTGCTGGCTCTGCGTTTTCTACAGGGAGTGGTTTCGCTGACAGTAATTGCCCTAATATCTTTAGCCATTGCGTTAACAGATCTGTCGATTCCAGACATGTTTGCATGCGTGCTGGGTTTCATCCCGACCGGTTGGGCAATAATGTGTATAGCCATCACATGGAAACGGGTAATTAAGTTGATTGGGTTGTGGGAAACAGTCCGTGAGTTTGGACGTATATATGATGCTGCAATGGGTATGCTCATATTTGCTCCAATTGCTCTCCTTTCGTGGTTCCCTTTCATCTCCACCTTCCAATCTCGTCTTCTCTTCAACCAAGCCTTTAGTCGTGGACTCGAGATCTCCATTATCCTTGCCGGAAACAGAGCTAATGTGGAGACCTGATGAATGTGGAGACCTGATGAATGAAAAGACGGAGAGATATAAAGAGATTGTGTGGGAAGTATTATTACATTATTTTGTTTGTTGAATTGTAAATGAGCTTTGTAGAGTTTGTAGAAAGCTCATCGACTTGGATTTCTGTCTGTTTGTAATCTTCTTTCTTTAAGCTTTCTCTAACCGTAAATCTTGAGTGTGTATTTTTCATCACACAGTATTTACTATTTTATATTCATAGCTTGTCTATGTATTGATAACTTGATTTTATCAAATTTATATTTGTTTTCTTTTGTGACAATTCTAATCTTTGGTCGAAACCCTTCCGAGTTCTTGTAGAAAATATAGAGGCCAGACACTAATTCAATTGTTCCATTTGCTGCTTTCGATACTTGGATACTAGTTTTGTAAAGATATCTGCTTTATGGATTTTGTACGAATACAAACAATCTATTCCAACTAGTTTAGGTAACAAATATCCCTAAATTTAGGGGTATGGGCCCAATACCCAACATTTTAGTGGATGTATAATGCTCGTGGTTGACTTTAGGTTGTGCCAATGAGTTTATTTTACTTGCATTAGACGGTACTTGAAGTGTAATCGGCCACTAACCAAAATTAGTAATATTATAATTTCTAGGTAACACTCACAATTGATATTTTTGTCAGAGGGGAAAAGATCCGATTGCTTCTAAGTAGTAAGACGTAACACGAAAATGACAGATAAACACAATTGTCTCGATCAAATTATAATTTCATAAACTTTTTAGAGATAACTAATTTGCTTTCTGGTAACTAAGGAGTTCCAAATTTTACGATCTGTGGATTTCGGTATCATATAAAAAATAACGAATAATAATAATAGTAAAAAAGATAAATAGTTGTTTTTGTTCTTTGTTCAGGTATTAATAAGGTCAGGTATTAAAATTTGTTCAGGTATTAAAATTTGTTCAGGTATTAAAATTTGTTCAGGTATTAAAATTTGTTCAGGTATCTCACCAAAATAATTACTAAATACTTGAACAAATAAAATTTGAAATGGAGACCTTGGAAAAAAAATATTAATAAGGTCTAAATCTAGACTTCTTGTTATTACATATTCTTTTCTATTTAATATTAAATGTTATTTTAGAACTTAAATTTTGTTTCATGTATCGTTTTATGTTTTCAGTGTTGATTTTTTTTTATAGATGTTGTTTGTATTTACTTTTTTAGCTTATTAATAAGTGAGAACACATTAAACACTGTATTAATAATGAGTAACACAGAATATTAAAATTGTTTCCTCTCACCTGCTCCAAAAAATGTACTAAATCCTCATTTGCTTACTAATTCTCTCTATTAGTCTGTAACCTCAGTCCTCAAACAAAAACAAAATCCTCTAAAAATGTATTTAAAATGAAATATATAAACCTTTGAACTAAAAACATTTGGCTGCTAGACTTGTTGTCACAACTCTCAAGTAACAAATCATAGATTTAGAAAAGTAGTTTAAAGAAGAACACATCACAGCTCACATCGTTCTGGTTATAAAACAATGTGGCCACGTATTTATCATATGTAATTGTGTAGGACATGTCATTCACTTATTAAATTATTAATCTCTAAAGTCTTTACAAGTAGGACCAATAATAATTTTTACTAAATTACCACTTAATCAAAATAATAATTTGCAAAGAGGAGAAAATCAAACTTGTTTTTCACTTATATTCGGTTCCCATTTGATTTTTCAATATACGACGATCTATATATCCAAACACAAAATTGTTTTAGATATGAAAATTTACAAAATTAACTTATAAGTCAAATTATAAGAATTCAACATATTTAAAAATCAAATAAAAATTTTGATAAAAAATTCCAAGAATTAAAATAAATAATAAACTATTTGACATCTTTGCATATTCAAAACAAAATTTAGAGAAAATCAAATGCTCTAAGATTTATTTTTAGTCTAAATTTTTTAATTGTTTTATTGAAATAGTTCTTTAGTTGTTTTATTAAATCAATTGGATTTTATTAAATTTATAAAAATAAATTAGACTTTCATACAATAAATTAGATTTTTAGTCATATCTCAAATTTTAATTACTTTTTAAGGTGAAATATTATGTTATTTGGAATTGTTTATTCTGCCAACTATTTGAGAGTAATATCAATTAGATTATCAACAATAAGAAGAAAATCTAATTTAAAAATTTCCATTGAGAATGTCATGAAACACTTGTCTTCCTCTAAATGATTTCTTTTTTCTAAATTCAGAATTTAACTATACAAAAAATTATAATTTATGTTTTAAAATAATAATATTATATTGGTGATATAGTTTTTTTTATAAGAAGATTGTGGATAGTTAAAGAAGACTAGTTAGATAGTTGAGGAAGAAAATCACAATCAGAGCTTAAAGCATAGGCTAAACTCAAAACATGGGTTCAAATACAACAACACGACGAAGTTAAGCTCTCAATACCTTTTGAGTCTTTGACTCTTTCTCTCTCTCTCTCTCTCTCTCTCTCTCTCTCTCTCTCTCTCATCTGCAATAAAACCCAGCTGCTAAACTATAGGAGAAGCTGCAAAATTCGAAAACTTTTTTAAGGGACAAGAAGAAGAACAGGGAGTCAGGGAGATGGGTATTTTGTCCGATGACGTTGTGATAATCAGACAGTCGGAGAAAGAAGGCGACCCGAGTGTTGTCACCATCAATTGTCCTGACAAAACTGGTCTGGGTTGTGATCTCTGCCGTATCCTGCTCTTCTTCGGTCTCAACATTGTCAGAGGAGGTAAATTTGATGATGATACTTTTGCTTTCTCGGTATTAATTTACTTTCTTGGAACGAATTTCGGGTATTTGGGTTTCAATTTGGTCTTGCTTCTGTGCGGCTTTTGAAATTTCACCTTTTTGATGTTTGCTCTGGTTTGTGACATGTATGTGTTCGATGAAATTCCTCCGTGAAGATGTATCGACTGACGGAAAATGGTGCTACTTGGTCTTCTGGGTTATCGGGAAACCAAACACGAGATGGAATCTGTTGAAGATGAGACTTGTAGAGGCAAGCCCTTCCTTTTCTTATGCCTTTGGTATCTCAAGGCGTTACCTTTCTGACTCTGAATCACAGCCTCCCAAGCTTCCTGATCTTTTCCTATTGAAGCTAGGTTGCTCTGACCGCAAAGGCCTTCTATATGGTTAGTTTCTTTTGAGTTCATGATTCTCTGTTTTGCATGTAGCAGTGGCCTCAAGATTTTAAAGAATGTTTCTATATTGGCAGATGTCACAGAGGTTCTTTACAAGCTTGAGATTAACATTGAGAAAGTTAAGATATCGACTACTCCTGATGGAAGAGTGATGGACTTGTTCTTTGTCACAGACTCTAGGTATAACATACAACTTTAAAACGCAAATGTGAAAGTGTTTGTTGATATGCGAAATGTTTTATGTAAGGTGTTCTGTTCTTGTTCTTGTTCTTATCAGAGAACTTTTGGGGACGGAGAAGAGGCGGGACGAAGTGTATGAGTACCTGAAAGATGCCATAGGAGATTCGATGATGAGCTATGACATTGAACTTGTTGGCCCGGAAATCACTGTTCGCTCGCAGGCCTCCTCGTCGATTGCAGAAACATTATTCTCCTCAGATGCGTCGGAAGAGCACCCAAGTGGGTTACACATTTCAAGCAGTGTGTCTATTGCAGTCGACAACTCGCTAAGCCCAGCTCATACTCTCATTCAAATCACTTGTCAAGATCACAAAGGTCTTCTCTATGATATTATGAGAACCTTCAAGGATTTTAACATTCAGGTTTGTGCAGGTCTTTGATGGTTTTTCTGACCCTTTATTCATATGGTCAGATGTTTTCTCTGCATTGTTAAACTTTACGACTGCTATATGCATGGGACTAATTTTCTCAATGATCAGATCTCATATGGGCGTTTTACAATCAAAAGAGGAAGAAACTGTCAGATAGACTTATTCATCATGCAATCTGATGGTCGAAAGATCCTTGACTCAAGCAAGCAAAATGCATTGATTTCTCGTTTAAGAGCAGAGCTACAGCAACCTCTGAGAGTGATAATGATGAATCGCGGTCCAGATACTGAACTTCTAATCACAAACCCTGTTGAATTATCAGGAAAAGGACGGCCACAAGTCTTCCATGACATTGCACTTGCCCTCAAGAAGATCAATACCTGCATCTTCTCGGTATATATATAACTCATCCAATCACGCCACTCAAGCTCATACCTAACAATCATTTTTTACCATCTAAACTCCATGAATGTCTTAAATAGGCTGAAATTGGAAGACATCTAATGGGAGACAGAGAATGGGAGGTGTACAAAGTGTTGATCAATGAAGAAGATATCTTACCTGTCCCGAGAAGCAAGATAGAGGAACAAGTGTGGAATACTTTGATGGGTTGGGATTGAAAAATCTTGAGACTTCAGTCCATCAGCTAACCTCAGACTCATAGCAAGAACATGACTGTATGTAGATGATGATATGAGGAAATTTACCCGATAAACCAGATTTTCTCCAACGCTACAATGTGTAAATATGGCTTGAGTGCATTTTATGTTGATGAGAGAGATTTTAAGTAGAGAAGAATGTTGTAAACGAGAGTGTGGTGTTGAGAAATAGACCTCTACGACGTTCGATCTCTTATTAATCATTCACAGTAAATGGGTTCATTTCGTATTTGCATTAAGCACATGTCGCTAAATTCTCTCTGTCAAGATCTCTCTCTCTCACACACGATTCTGCAGAAGTTAAAAGAAAGAGCAAAGACACAAGACATTGTTCACTCTAAACTCATCAGAATGATTACATCTTAGGTGCTGGAATCGATGTAGCAATCCATTATTACGAAGAACCGAACTCTCTAAATCCAGAGAAATTCAAAGAAGAAGAAGATCATGTGTTCATAATCTCTAACACACTAACAGCTTCAGGTTTTAATCCTTTTATAGGACACAAAGACTAAACCAAGATACTCAGTATCAACTCTATTAACCAAAACCGGATACAATTGGTTTGGCATGAGATACTCTAAGAATCTCTGAAAATTGTTTGACTCTGTTTCAGGATTCGTTGAACAGCTATAAACACACTTCATCGACTTTTGGTTATGTGGAAAGAAGAAGGTAAGGTAAGCTTTTCTGCTTTGTGCTTATATCTTTGTCATAAAAAGGAGATCTTTTCAGGAAAGCCGTGTGTTCTTCTCTTCAGTGTTAAATGGGCCGAGTTTATAGCCCAATAGTGATAGTGGCTATTTCGTAATTGAATATTTAACGAGGGGTCAAAGAAAGTGAAGGAGAAGGCAAAAAAGTTGGCGTCTCCTTAAGAATTACACGAACACAATCCGAAAGCTGACCAGAAAGCTTGTTTCGATACAGATTAATCTCAATTTCGAATTCTGCTTCAGTGTTTCTCGGAGAAGAACGATAATTTGAAGGTAAAAATGGCGAAGAAAGGAGGAGCGACGCTCGCTGAGGATGCGCCATGGCGGGTTTCGTCGGTTAGACCAGTGCCTAAGATCAGTCGCTCTCCGGTTCTTTGTATATCTCAGAGCCCAGAGACCGATTACGCCATTGCCGTCATGAAGGTTTTTTTGTTTTCTTCGCAGTTTTTAAGATTGAATCGATTTGGGGATTTCAATTGCTTTAATTTCTGAGTTTGCCTAACCACTCTGCAGCATCCGAATCCGGTAGGAGGTGGGTTCGCAATGGAAGCGGCACTCGAATCTGCAGGGCCCGAGTGTGTTGTTCCTGGTCAAGTCACGCCTCTTCGGCTGCTTGGTGTTAAGGTTACTTCTTGAGAATTTCTTTTAAAAAGTTTGAATTCTCGATGACGTTGAGTGTTGAAATGCGGAATGAATGATGATAGTTATATATTGGTCATAACCTGTGTTTAGTAGAAATGTTAGTATACAAATTGACTTATTGATACACAGAAAGCTTCTGTATATCATCTTCGTTTGCCTTGCTAGGTGTTCTAGTTTCTTTGGTAGTTTTTTCATCTGTGGGATCGTTGTCTCGCCGTTGAAAATATCTACCTCTGTAGCTGGTTAGGTATGCACACCAAGAATTATTGCAGAGAATTTTTCTTGGTGTTGCTATAGCATTACAATGGCAGCATCTATGTCAACTGCCAAGTCTAATGTTTTGACTGCTTTCTCTTATATTCATTGGGTTTTTTTCTCTCATAGTAATGAAATTTCATTTTGTTAACAGTTGGATGTTCATTCTATTTGAATAGGTTTGGCCGGTTGAAGTTGATCTTAAATTTTTGGAACCAGTGGGAAAAGAGTTGAAAATGCTTGGGAAGGTAAAGACACGACTTATTTCTTTGGAAGATGTATATGAGCCAGTACTTCAGAGGATAGCATTTCTGCCTCTGTATCTGTTTTATGCAATAGTTTGAACTCTTAAATCTCTTGTTTGGATGAGGTTAGTGTGTGATTTAAAGTTATGCTAAGAGGGGGGGTTAGGTTTTCGTATCCTCTAACCCATCTTGTATTAAGAACATAGAGGATAGTCTTCTTTTTGGGTAAGCGGGTTTCCTAGGACAAAACCAAACTAGTCATGGGCTCAACAACTGGCACTTAGTGTTAGTAGGAGTCAAACCCTGGCAATGTTTCTGGTCTAGCGTGGTTCTAACCGTTAAACCTGAACTCCAATCAGGTTGCATAGATGGTAATCTCCACACAAACAGATTATGTCAGATATTATGGGTTAGACGAGGATTTTGACTAAGAAACAGATCAATCATTATTGTAATTAGTATTGAAATGTGCTGAGCGCATAGTCTAACCGCCTTGGTTACAGAAGCACTTGTACTTATTTTTTCAGACAGAGAGATTATAATTGATCTTTTCTATCACAAAAATTGATCTTTTTGTTGTTTCTGAGAATGCAGTTCATGGACAACGCTGTTGATCTGATGAATAAGTCCTTCATCGACCGTTAAGCATCATGAAAAATGGCTCATATACTTGTTAAGGTTCTGCACCTGGAGTTTTGAAACTGCGGAAGAACTGCCTAGTCATCGGAACTTGTTAGTGGCAGAGAGTTCCGATCTTAGCAAAATTGAGTATGATATGTGTATATAGAGGGTTTTCGTATTTACTATTGTTAAGGACAAAATCTATATGCTACCAAAACTCATTGGTTTTATTACAGCTTTAAAGGATGTCTTTGAAGGGTTATGTTCAATGTTTTTCAAGTTTTTGAGTGGATGCATCATTCCTCACAAAAGAAAAGAAAAGAAATTCTCTCTTTGGAATTTGCAAAATGAGATCAAGAATAAAGCATATTCAACCTCTTGCTCAACATGAATAATTTGTTTTCTTAAAATAAAAGCAGAAAGATCGAATAAAACATTGGAAAAGTTATTGGTATGTTATATTAATGTACCGGGCCGTACAGTAGGTATAGGCCTTTAGCATAAGTACAAAATGGGTCATGGGCCCATTGTTAACGGCCTTGTATCCTCGCTTCTTACAACACTTGTATTCTTTTGTCTTTTTTCTCGCGGAGACTCATTATTCTCACTTTCTTTGTCCACGTCATACTTACTACTAAAACACGGGAATGATTGAACTTATTTCCAAAATTCCTATCCATACTAATAACTTAGATGTTATATAAATTAATCCCCTATGAAAACGTATGACTTCTAAAATTCGGTTTTATTTTACATTTTTGATTAATTAGATGCTTCATATCAAAATTTTAGTCAACAGTAATTTTGTTTAAGATTGGCTGATAAAATCGGACAGCTAAACTATGTTAGAACATATGAATAAACATCTGGCTTTTAAACAAATCGTTTTTGATCGAGAACAAATCGAATAACTTAGATTTTTAGTATATTGATGATGTTAATGATTACAAAAGAATGAAAATTAAAAATAGCAGAAAATTCGGTAAAGAACAATAATTTTGGCTTATTTAATATATTTTTTTCTGATTTTTAAGATGATCATTAAACACTAATGACCTTTATTTTATATACTTAATAAATATCTCAAATAATATAGTTCACAAGGAGATAAACTCCATGATTCCCTACTCCCTAGAAGGCTGAAGTACTGATTCTGAAAATAATTGAAACAAAAATAAAAACAGAACCCATATGTATTTTGAAGAAAATCTTTGATGAAGATTCGTGGACAATGGGGACCCAACATTATTATTTTTATGAAATGTCACTTCTCTTTTTCGATTTTTTTTTTGAGAGAGTGACAGCTGTCCTCCTCTTTCACTATCTATTTTTCAATCACTTTTGACTGTTTTGTCTTCTGCCCTCAGTCCCAATTATTTCTATTTAATTAATTATTTTGTTTTAAAATAATATTTTAAAATAAAATATTTTAAAAAAATTCAAATTTCTAAAATTAAAATTTTAAAAATAATACAAATAATTATATAAAATTATTTATTCAGTTTAAGTAAATTATAAATAAATTTAAATATTATATTTGAATTCATTTTTTTAATTTATGATTAAATTTTTATATTAAAATAAAATTTTAATATATTTAAATTTAAATTTATGCTACTATTGACAATTTAAATTAATAATATTATTTTTGAAAAGAATTAAAAATGCTATTTCAAAAAAATTACTTTTATATTTATTTATTCAATTATTTCATATTTTATCGATATTGTAAATATTTGAATACCATATAAAACTATAAAATATTCAAATAGATATTAGACTCCTAATATTAAAATATATAAACTCCGAATGAATCAATCTAAATTTAAAATAGATATCTAAATATTCAATACTATATTATTATCTCATTTAACAATTTTTTATTTTAACTATTTATTTTTGTGGTGAACTGAGTAGTGGTGTTTATTTTTGTATATATGTTCAATCTTCATCCATAATGGAGATAAAAAGAAATGCCAACAAGTTTGATCTACTTCTATAAATTTATTTTTTCGATATCGTATTTTTTGTCAATCGTTTTGATAAAATTCTAAAGTTAATGATATTAAGTGGACAATTTAGAGATGAAATGAAGGATCTAGAATTAATTATTTGTACTATATATAAACGAGGATAAATCACAATTTAGGATAGAATAATTTAAAAATGTGTGATCTATATAGAAGTTATTTCCGATACTACGTGATCAAGTACAATACACTAAAAAATCATGCAGTAATTTATATCATCAATAAATCAATGTTGAGAATTTTCTGGAATAGCATGTCGGTCTGATGAGAGTGGGGTCATGAACCCAGAGAAGACATGGGACTCGGTCAGGGGTTGTCAGATTACATGTACTCCGATACACTATTCAGTCACAAAAAGTTAACATTTCTAGGGAAAAGGGAGAGAGAAAGGTCCTGAATATTTGGTAATTTTTTCCATATGAACATGTCAGATATTGAGTATTATTTTACATCATAGCTGACGACAAAAATGTGTACGTGTTTAGACTATAGAATCCTCAATTATTCTGAATCAAATAATTGCATACCTTGTTTTCCATAAAATGATTATATGCTTATTAGATAATCTTTATTTCCATATCTGAACATATCAATGACGGAAACAAAATATGAATAAAGCATGCACAGAAGTTTTAAGTAAAACCAAATTTGTAAAATAAATTAAATTATATGACATTTTCGTACCAATCTTAAAAAATATTCCTTTTCTTAAACCAACTAATCAGTTTTATTTAAATAATATATTAACACTACCGTTAATCTGTGGTAACGTAAATGAAAACGAAAAAGTTAACAAATATGTTACATGCCACGTCATAATTCTTTTAATATTCTTTTAAGTGTATTTTCATATATTTAATATAATTGTTGTCATCTAAGTCTTTAAGTTAATTTAGTAAGAGAGAAATGAAAAAAAAATATATCATTGCTTTTGGCTGTGTTTCTAGAATAATCAATATGAATATAAATTGTGCTGTAATTGGCTATGCATTCTTCCTTAAAATCTCGTATGGTTTTTTAAAAGGTTAGTTTACTATATAGCATGTTTAACTGTTGGCTGCATGTTTTAGTTCTATAATTCCTTATAAAAATATTTATATTAAAAAATCAAATAGTTGTAGCGATGGTCTATGCAGTAATATTTCTGTTAGATAGTATTTATTTTTACTTTGTGATATAGTATAGTTGACCATCTATAATCTCTTTCTGTACACTATTTTAAAATGATGAACGTGTATTCAACGGTGACATGCATTTTTTGTGGTATGGAAACGAATTGGAATATGTAATCTTATAGGTGAAAATAAAATTAACTTTTTTCTACTTTTTACAAATCTCCACAAATTCCGGTGGAATTAATTATAGTTATTGACAAAAAGAATCCTACTATCTATCTATCTATTGTATTGTATCATATATTTTCTATTTTTATCTTTATTATGAAACCCTATTTTACTATCTAACTATTGTAATGTATTGTTCGTGCCAATACTAAATTTGTACTATATTGGTGCGTAGAATAGAAAATTATAGTACAAATTAGAACGATGATAATTCGACTACTTCATTTACATAGTCCTTAGATTTAAGCTAATGTATAATAAACAAATGTGGAAATTGAGACACTTACCAGCTTAAAATGATGAGATAGATACAATAATTCACATTGTAGTTGCAATGTCCTTCAAAGAAATTAGCTGCTCTTGAAATCAAAGGATAAGGATTCATTAAACGATCCAACGGTCATGAAAACCATGGTGATGACAAATTACACAAACTAAAAAAAAGACATTAAAAATCAAAGACAAATCAGATTACACATGAGAGAAAGAGTGAGTCTAATTCAGTAGTCTGTAGTTGGGAGCTGTTCGTGGGTGTTGTTGATGAAGAAGACTTCGTAGATGAGTCCGGCGATTCCACCGCCGACGAGAGGTCCGGCCCAGTAAACCCAGTGGTTGCTCCATGACCAGCTCACCACCGCTGGTCCGAAAGCCACGGCGGGGTTCATTGAGGCTCCGCTAAAGGCTCCTCCGGCTAAGATATTGGCTCCGACTATGAAACCTATTGCGATCGGAGCGATAGTTCCAAGACTTCCGTTTTTGGGATCGATGGCAGTGGCGTAGACTGTGTAAACCAGCCCGAATGTCATCACGATCTCGAAAACAAAAGCATTCAACACTCCTACTCCGGCGGAGAGGCCAAAAGCCGGCACCACCTAGAACGAAAATGCAAAAAAAACAAGTTTATGAGTTACTTGACAGAGAAGTTAGGGCACAAAGACGTAAAATCTATCAACTCAAAATCAATGGATAAATATTATTAGCTAGTAATTTGCTTTATGCATACTATGCTTCTCTAATGCGAAGCGTTCTAACAAACAAAACGAAATAAAGGGCGAAAGGTAATTTTACATACCAAACCGCCGGTGGCAAATTTAAGAAGGAAACAAGCGGCGACGGAGCCGAGTAGCTGAGCTATCCAATAGAGGATACCACGGAGGAGAGTGATGTTACCACCGACGAAAGCGCCGAAAGTGACCGCAGGGTTAACGTGTCCACCGGAGATATTGGCGCCGACGGAGACAGCGACGAAGAGACCAAAGGCGTGAGCAAGTGCGGCAGCGACGAGACCGGAGGGCGTGGTAGCTCCGTTTACAGTGAGCTTGTTAAAAGCCATTCCGGAGCCTGAGCCGGCGAAGACAAAGATCATAGTTGATATAAACTCAGCCAAAGCCGCCTTTAAGGCGTCAGGACGGGTTGCCTCCTCAGGACGGCCAACGGCGATGTTTGGGATCGGCATGATCGGACGGCTGAGATTAAGTTTACTGAATGTTAGAAGCGTGAGATGGCTGATGAGTTTTCTGGTCTACTCTCTACTCGTACTTATATCTTAGGTGACGCCATTTTGGTGACCGGTTACCGGTTCAGAAATTATTTAGAACTTATTTGATTGGAGAGTGTGGAGATTTAAACTGTATTTTTGAAATTAAAAAAATGTATTTTGAATAACGTTGAGAACAGGATAAACAAGTTATATCGTGTGTATCCAGCGGAGCGGAACCGACCTATCTACGTGGCGGATAATGACTTGTCATGTTTCTACACATAGGTGGGCTTTCGTCTTTTTGTATTCTCTTTCCGGAATGATTGAGATGTCGAAAGGAAAATTCAATTTTCTTTTCGTTCGTGTTTTAAATTTCTTATTTTTCATGAAAAAAAGTTTTCATAAATATAAAAATAAAAAGACTTGGATAGAGAAAATAAAGGATATAGCTGGATTTAAAAACAAAATAAAATAAGAAAAATCTAGAATTCGTAATATCGATTGCAGTATTAGTATTGGTTGTAAATTTGTAAACAATGTTACTTCGATGTCGGATCTCGTCGGAAATAAACCTATGTAAAAAAGGGTTCCATATATCTAGCTTAATTAGAATTATATCATAAATTAATTTCCCTAAAAAGGATATTAATAAAGGTTCTACAGAGTTCATATGTACAAACATAAATTACTTTCGTAGGTCATCGCATTTGTAAACGAAAAAAAATAATGAGTCGATAAGACACAACCCTGGTTTCATTAATTTAATATCCGTAGTGACATTACATGCTAATCATTATTATGGATAAATACTGTTTATATCATTGTTAACTATGGTACATAAGATTAATGATTTCTTTGGTGATCCTATATTAAAAACATTTTAGACTATTTCACAATTTTTTCACTAATCATACAAATAGATAATCTAGTTTTTTATAGCTTTGATTTGTGGACCAATAATGTTTTGGGAAAAGGTATTATATAGTAAAAAATCATTTATTAATGGCTTACCACTTAAGGAAAAAAATATGTTCGGTATTGGTAATTTTAACTAGCGTGTGAGAAAAATATTTATAAATGATATAATATTATTTATTAGTAAATATATATTAAATATTTATATAATTTTTATTTTTATTTAAAATTATTTTTAATATTAATTTTTGTATATGTAAATTAATGAAAAAAATAATTATTTTTAACGCATTTAATAATATTTTTGGTTTGTTTAATAAAATATATTGATTCTCTAACCATATTAATAATGACATATATTATAATTATTCTAGTAAATTAAGTCCATTTATATATTTATTTGAAATTCATTGTAGTGATGACACGTCAGCATGCTATTTCCGTTAATAACACGTCAATAAATTTTTTTTTTAAAAATAATTCTCAAATAATATATTAGAGATTTGATATTTTCAGGCAAAACTAATTTGACCCAATAAACTTATTTCTGTCCAAACCAAATTTGGCTTTAGAAATGTTTTGACAATAAAATAAAACATGAAACTGATCCATATACTAGTTTTGATTTCATATTTTCTACTATAACAAGTAATAAATCTACATAAGTAGTCAACTAATTTCGTATCGACCACTTTGACATAACTAAACTATTTTTTCTACTTAATTAATTTATAAAAATGATTAGGTTTGCTGAGCTTTAAGATACACTCTCTACCTCTCTCATCCATTCTCACTTTTGTGAATGGTGAGGTTATGGTCGGTTAAAAAACGTTTTTCAAAAATAATTTTATTCTAATTTATTAATAAAAATGTCATCATAATATGTCAATAATACATTTCAAATATATATATATATATAAATGAACTTAAGTCCCAAAAATAATTATAAGATATACAATTGCTATTAATTTAGTTACAAAATTAATATAATTTATTAAAATAATAAAAATTATTATTAATTTTAAAAATTATTATTTTAATTTATTTAAATGATATATACAGAAATTAATATTAAAATATTAAAAATTATTTTTAAATAAAATAAAAATTATATAATTTATAAATAATTTTTTTTCACACAAGTTACCATTTTTCTACATCTCAAAAAATAGTCATATATATATATATATTTGATTTTCAACCACGACATCAATATTTTTTGTCCTTTGGTTTTCGGCGACTTCTCAATTCAAAAAGGCAAACATTTATAAATTGGTGACACGGTGATTAGCAATTATTTTATATGAAAGACAACATGCAGTTTCTAATTATCGCATATGAACCCTTTAATTAAGACTATATATGGAAAAATTATTTATTCCCAATAAATATCATGAAATGATTTAAATCATCTAAACCTTGCCTGGAACAACTTCTTCTAGCCATCATCTTAGAACCGTTTTATTAGATTTTATACCAAAATAGAAATTACAAATATAAAACAGCAATAATATTTTTTAATATGATCGTTACGTCGGCAAATTACAATCCGAACCGGCCAATAAGTAAAAAGAACATAATTATTGGCGACTTAAATAATATTTTTAAACTCTTTATTATTTTGATATAATAATTTAAATGGTTTCTAAAGGCCACAAATTTAAGAGGGGAATTGCTAAAAATGACCTAAAACTTGACTTCAAATGCAAGTTTGACAATTTACACATTTTTTTGCAAAACTAACCTGTAGGGGTGGAGAAATTACTGAACACTCATTTGGACTAAAAAATAATGTCGAAATGTCAATTACGTTTTAGTCCCTGCGTGTTTTTTTGTTATCAAAGCAGACTTCTCGGAGAAGTCTGCTTTGGTAGGAAAAACAGTTTATTCCGACTGAAGCAGACTTCTCGGAGAAGTCTGCTTTGGTAGGAAAAACAGTTTATTCCGACTGAAGCAGACTTCATGCTTTGTAAATAAATTACATAAATCAAATAAAAATTTTGAAATATTTAAAAAAATTAAAATTGCTATTAACATAAGTTATATACATATCAAAAGCACGTAAAAGTTATAATGAATTCAAAAATAAGGAGATTAGATTCGATCTAATGGTATAAAAGATTTGCTAGTTTTTGTTGTTATGTGTTGTGGGTTAATAGTTGATGTTTGTGTAGAGAATTCATGCTAGAATTTGAAATATCATGTGATAAATTTGAAAATTTAGATTTACAAATTTTTATAGGAAAATTGTTTGAGTTTTGCATTTACTTAACTATCTTCAACATATTCATCCAATTTTTAACAAAACTTTCGCACATTTAGTGAATTTTATTATTTAGGGTTTAGGGTTACGCAGACTTCTCGAGATGTTGTTTGTAGATTTAACAAAGCAGACTTCTCGAGAAGTCTGCACAAACCGGAAATTAAATATAACTAAACCGGTTTTCTTCAATTTAGAGTTTAGGGTAGTGTAAAAATACAAAGCAGACTTCGAGAAGTCTGCACAAACCGGAAATTAAATATAACTAAACCGGTTTTCTTCAATTTAGAGTTTAGGGTAATGTAAAAATACAAAGCAGACTTGCTTTATAGTTTTTTTACAAAGAAGACTTCGAGAAGTCTGCTTTGTATTTTTTTTTACAAAGCAGACATCTAGAAGTCTGCGCAAACCGGGAATTAGTGATTTGACAGTTTAACCTAACCGATTTTTACCACAAGTATATAAGCCAAAACCCTAATAATTTACCACTTATTTTCGAGCCGAAACAAAAAAAACTTGGTTCTCTCTCTCGACGCCGCTTACTCTGTCGCCGTCTTTCTCACCGTTCACCAGCTTTCTCGTTACCGCGGTAAGGTTTTCTTCGTTCTCTCCGTCATACCTCTCTCGGTAAGGTTTTCGGTTTATCTTGCCCTCATATTTATCTCTTGTCGCCGTCTCTTTTTCTCTTGCCCCGCGGTAAGGTGTAAGTTTTTGTTTGTATTTCTCTTTTCCCCCGACGCCCTCTCGTTCCCCCGCGACGGTATGAGTAGATCTGCATATTTCAGTTGATGTTTTATAGTTTTTTGTTTTCCATTCATAGATCTGCATGTTTCAGTTGATGTTTGACAGTTTTTTGTTTTCCATTCATAGATTTGCATATTTCAATTGATGTTTGACGGTTTATAGTTGATGTTTGACAATTTTTTGTTTCCCCTTCATAGATATTCTGACGCTTCGGAGTCCCCTACGGTGCAACCCTTTTCGCGGTAAGAAATACTTCGAAAATGGTTTTGAATTTTTTTTTAGAAATTTTTTTTTCAGAAATTACTGTGATATTTGAACTTTTTTTTTTCCAGAAATTACTGCGAATAGAATCCCCACCGTCAAAGGTATGTGATTTTCATTTCATAGATTTTCTGAAGATTTTTAATTGTCTCACTAATATTTTTAACTGGTTTCGGGGGCTGTTTTTGCGTGGACGGTTATTTTGACGGTTATTTAATGGGGTGCATTTTTCTGTGATTTCTGGATTGTGCTTGCTTTTGCGGTTTATTTTGTTGCATTTTTCTGTGATTTCTGGATTGTGCTTGCTCTCGCGGTTTATTTTGTTGCATTTTTGTTCAAAGCAGACTTCTCTCGAGAAATCTGCTTCACAGTTTTTTGTTCAAAGCAGACTTCTCTCGAGAAGTCTGCTTCACAGTTTTTTGTTCAAAGCAGACTTCTCTCGAGAAGTCTGCTTCACATTTTTTGTTCAAAGCAGACTTCTCTCGAGAAGTCTGCTTCACATTTTTTGTTCAAAGCAGACTTCTCTCGAGAAGTCTGCTTTTTTTGTTCAAAGCAGACTTTCTCAACAAGCGTCTTCGCTTACATTTGTTCAAAGCATCGCTCTCGAAGTCGCTTAGTTCAAAGCTTCTTTCGTTCTGCGAGAAGTTCGCTTACGCTTCTTCTCGAGAAGTTCAAAGCAGACTTTCTGAGAAGCTTTTTTCAAAGCTTCGAGAAGTTCGCTTACGTTTTTGTTCAAAGCAGCTTTCTCGAGAGTTCGCTTACATTTTTGTTCAAAGCAGCATTTCTAGTTCGAGCGAAGCGCTTACTTCGCATTTCTGTAGAAGTTCGCTTACGCTTTTGTTCAAAGCAGACTTCTCGAGAGAAGTCTGCTTCACAGTTTTTTGTTCAAAGCAGACTTCTCTAGAGAAGTCTGCTTCACAGTTTTTTGTTCAAAGCAGACTTCTCGAGAGAAGTCTGCTTCACATTTTTTTGTTCAATATACTTACAAAGAAGACTTCGAGAAGTCTGCTAGAGAAGTCTGCTTTGTAATATATTTACAAAGCAGACTTCTCGTAACTATATGAACTGAAAAAATAACCAAAAGCAAAACACGAAAACTAACCTTCGATCTTGGTTTTTTAGCTACGCGACTTAAATGATGACCAATATAAACTCCCAGAAGCTTGATTTAACGGATAATGATGAATGTTTGCAAAGTTGGAAGCTTTTGAATGTAAAGTGAAGAGAGAAATTGGAAGAAAATGAGAGAGAAAATGAAAGAGGTTGAGATGAATGAGATTTGATGAAGGAATAGAGGTATAAAGGTGGGTGTGTCGATGGAATTAAGAGCTCCCAACAACCACGACAATGGTGGTTGTGTGACATGAAGACGATGGCATTTTCGTAGTATTTTTGAAAAATTTGGTCATAATGGTCTTTGTGTTGTTTTGTTTTTTTTTTAAGTTAATGGCAAAGTTGTAAATAATGTTATTGTTGAAGGATAAAACAGGGATAAAAAGTTAGTTTTGCAAAAAAATGTGTAAATTGTCAAACTTGCAATTGAAGACAAATTTTAGGTCATTTTTGTAAATGCCCCCAAATTTAATTGACGTTAGCATAATAGACGAAAGTGGGGTCCAAGTGAAACTATTCTTTTCTTATTTCTCGCTGGTAATTTTTATAGAAATTAAATTTACCAACTTTCGGCCAAGATATTTTTGTTTTTTTGTTTTTTCTTTTCCTTGCCTTTTTGTTTTAATTTTGCCGACATATGAAATCTATTCACATGTATCCTCCGTTTATGAAAATTGAATTATCATATGACGTACATTTCAAAGGCACAATGAATAATGTCGGAATTTAAACAGTGTTTTAAAATAGTTTCATTTTATTTTGTTGTATTCTATGTGTACAATTGTTTCATATAAGTATTTTAAATGTTTTAGACTTTAAATTGAATAAAATGTAACTATTTTAATTTGATTTTGAGTATTAAATCGGGTCGGAAATATTTGTTTTTTTTCTAAGAATTTTATTTTTCAAAGGTTTCTTTAAGTGTGTATTAAGTGGACATTGCACAAGCAGAAAATGTTGTACTAAACGGTTTCTTGATATTGAATAATTAGTTTCTTCATTAGTCATATTGTTTCTTATAGGTCTTATAGTGTTTTACGATAAATGGTCTGAGTAGCGCCATTGTTTATATTTTCTCACCACTATTTTGTTTCTCAGTTTGCATTTTCATACTCACAAGGCATGAATATGTTTTCACGGCTTCTTCATGTGCGGCAACATATAGCAAAACAAGCTATTGAATTGTTAGGTTAGTATTGTCATTAAAATTATATATAATTGAGTTATCATTCTTGGCTATGAATGTTTGTTCTTTCTCTCGTTGATATTTCTTGTCAGTTAATACCATAAAAACTTTTACTCTAAAAATATCATTACTAGTTGGACAATTTTCTAAAATAACATATTTTTAAAATAGTATCATTAGTTTAAATTTAACACATTAAAAAATTTTGTTAATAGAAAAAATTAAACCCTAAATTAGAAAAAGAACTCAAATTTAATGTTTTAAGTTTATGTATAATTTATTTAGAGTAAATAATTATTTTCACATAATTATTTATGCTATTTTTGAAATTTTTAATTTTATGATGCTAAATTTGAAACAAATTTTTTAAAAGATACTATTTTAGGATACTATTCTTACCTTTCTTAGTTTTTATTTTCTAAAAGTACTATTTTTTCAAATATTCCTCAAATATTCAAAAAGATATTTAAGAGTTTAATTTAAATATTTGGGTTTGAGTTTAGTATTTTGGTTTAAAATATAGTTTTTAGGATTTAAGGTTTAGTTTTTAGAATTTAAGATTTTTGTTTTGAAAAATGTTCAAAATTTAATTTCAGTATTATGGTATTTTTGGAAAAATAAGCTTTTAATAATATTTTAATAAATAAAAATTAATTGTGGTACACATGATTTGGTATAATGGAAGTTATTGGTATACTATATATGATAGCGTCACTCTATGCTTTTGATGAATCGGTGCGACGTAACGCTGTGTCACGCTTATTGATTGTAATGTTCACATGAATTCTTTGTTTCTGAACTCTTTCTGTCGATATATATGCAATTTGTTTGAATTTTATATGCTTATTTTCTTTTGTTTAGGTCACAACAGAGTCAGCATCTAATGATGTTGTTAAACCTTCTTGCTCAATTGATCTGTTCGGCTTCGCAACATTCAGGTAATTTAAGGTTGTTGATGTGTCTTTTATAATCGGGTTTCAAATGGGCTACGTCAATTTCAGAAAAGAATTGAGGAATTGGGCCATAATTGTTGAAAGGTCTAAGTACATACCTTTATTTAGCCGAAGTCGTCTTCCTCTTCTTAGACAAGCTGAAGACTTCACTCGCACCTGGAAAAACAGAGTCACTGTGAGGAAGAGAGAAGAGATAGAAATTTAGAAAGAGAGATTCTTTAAATATCTTGTAATTCCCTCAAGTGTAAAACCGAGTGAGTATAGTGAATTAGAGGTTACCGAACCTCTCCAGACGTAGCGGATCGTTGTCTGTGAACTGGCCAAAATTTCTTGGTGTGCTCCATTATCGTATCTGCAATCTTGCAAAGCTTAAATCATAAATCAAGATAGTAAGGTTCACAAGTGGTATCCGAGCTATGGAATTAGCAAGGGGAGTTACCTTTTCTTTACTTTCTTGATAGCTACGTAACTGCAGTTTTCTTTATTTTTTTGGGATTGTTTACTTTTGGTTTGCGATTGTCTGCATAAACGTATCTGCACAGTCTGCTTCTTTAACAAAGAAGAAAGGAGGAAAGTCAGAGTATAAGTTCACCAATGGCAAACCCTCGAATCGAAGTTGAAAGATTCGATGGAAGTGGAGATTTTACCCTTTGGAAGGTGCGCATGATGGCGCACTTCGGCATGGCTGGGTTAAAAGGAATTCTCCAGGATGAAGATCTATTACCAGAACCTCAACATCCAAAAGAAGAGGAAGAAACATCGCAGAAAGATCCCTTAAAGGGGAAGGTTGGAGAATCCTCAACAGAGAGGATACAAGATCCAGAAAAGGTGGAAAAATCAGAAAGGGCAATAGGGATAATCATCACAAACGTAGGTGATCAAGTCCTACGGAAGATTATTCATTGCAATACTGCAGCTGCAATGTGGTCAACTTTGGAAAGTCTCTACAATGAGAGTACTTTACCAAACAAAATATACTTGCAACTGAAGTTTTATACCTTCAAGATGACCGAAGAGAAGAAAATAGATGAGAACATAGATGAGTTTCTAAAACTCGTAGCTGATTTGAGTAACATTGGAGTTTCAATCTCGGAGGAAGTGCAAGAGATACTTTTGCTAAGTTCATTACCATCAAGGTATGATCAATTGAAAGAGACCTTGAAATATGATAGGGAGACCTTAAGCCTAAAGGAGGTTACGACTTCAGCAAGGTCCAAGGAAAGGGAACTCACATAGAGTTCAAAGTTAACAAAGAATCAAGCAGAATGTCTGTATATTCAACCAAGAGGAAGACAAGAAAAGAAGGGAAACCAGCCTTGGAAAGGAAGGTCTAAAAGACGGGGAAGAAGTCAGTCCAGAACTAAATACAACAAAAACAATAAGGGTTGCTTTATCTGTGGAAAGGAAGGTCATTGGAAGAGGGAATGCCCTGAAAGAAAAACTAGAAATTCTCAGTACGGAGAAAATGGCAATACCGCTAACATTGCCTCAAGTTCAAAGGACTTGTTAGTCCTTACTGCTATTTTTCAAGATACAAATGAGGAGTGGGTTCTAGATTCAGGATGTACCTTCCATATATCCCCAAATAAAGATCTTATGTATGACCTAGAAGAATTTAATGGGGGGGGGGGGTAAGGTACTGATGGGAAACAATACTCATAGCGAGGTCAAGGGAAAAGGAAAAATTAGGATTATCAATGACGACAATTTTGTGGTAATTCTATCAGATGTGAGATATATACCTACTATGAGTAGGAATCTCATCTCTTATGGAATGTTAGAAAAATCCGGATGTAGTTATAAAGGAGAGGATTTTGAAATCACATTCTATAAGGGAGATAGAAAAGTGATTAAAGGTAAATATCACGAAGGAATGTATTATCTGCAAGGCACAGTAACCAAGCAGGAAGAAACCATGGTTCAAGGGGAAATCAACACAGCTCAAATCTGGCACTCTAGACTCGGACATCTCAGTATGAATGGGATGAGCATTCTGGCCAGAAGAGGATTCTTGAATGATAAAGAAGTTCAAGGATTGAAATTCTGCGAATATTGCATCTTGGGAAAGTCCCACAAGCAGAGTTTCAAAAGAGGAAAAAACACATCAAAAGGTGTTCTTGACTACATCCATTCAGACTTATGGGGTTCTCCTAATACCCCATCTAGTCTAAGTGAGTGTAAGTACTTCATAACCTTCATAGATGATTATTCCAGAAAGGTGTGGATTTATTTTCTCAGGTCCAAGGATTAGGCATTTGGGAAATTTTAGGAATGGAAAATCATAGTGGAAAATCAATCAGGGAAGAAGGTAAAGTATTTGTGTACAGATAATGGTCTAGAATTTTGTAACCGACAGTTTGATGAGCTGTGTAAGGATAGTGGGATTATAAGGCATAGGACATGCACCTATACACCCCAACAGAATGGGGTTTCTGAGAGAATGAATAGAATGATAATGGAGAGAGTAAGGTCAATGTTGACAGAAACCGGCCTAGACCAAAGTTTCTGGGCTGAGGCAGCTTCTACTGCTGTGTACCTAATAAATAGGGCCCCAAACTTAGCAGTAGAATTTAAGCTACCAGAAGAAATCTGGTCAGGAGTGAAACCAGATCTCAAGACTCTTAAAAGGTTCGGGTGTATAGCTTATGTGCATACAATCCAAGGAAAAACCGAACCTAGAGCCATCAAGAGATATTTCATGGGTTACCCCAAAGAAGTAAAGGGGTACAGAATTTGGATCTTAGAAGAACAGAAATGCACCATAAGCAGAGATGTTGTATTCAATGAAGATCTAGTCTTCAAAGATGCTATGGAAGGAAACAGTGGAAAAGAAACCCAAAGAAAGAATGGAAAAAGAGTTTCCTTTAATCCTATAGTGGAGTATGATGATCAAAGGAAGGATGAAGAAACAGAAAGTTTAGAGACAAACCCTGAAAAAGGCAAGGATGAAGCTGATAACTCGGGTATGTCTCCCGGTCATTCCAGAAATGAAGAAGAAGAAAATCTTGAAGATTATCAGCTAGTGAGGGACAGATCAAGAAGGTTAGTAAAACCCTCTATTCGATTTTTTATATGGACTTTGTAGCATATGCCCTCGTAGGATATGCTACTATAGATTCAGAAGAACCAATTTCATATAAAGATGCTATGAAGTGTAAAGAGTGGAAGAACTGGAAGAATGGAATGATTGGGGAAATGATCTCACTCCAGAAGAATTAAACATGGGTTCTAGTGGATAAACCAATAAATAAAAGAATTATTGGTTGCAAATGGATTTTCAAAAGAAAACCAAGGATCCTAGGCATAGAAGGTCCCAGGTTTAAGGCTAGACTGGTGGCAAAAGGATACTCCCAAGTCGAAGGAATCGACTACAATGAAGTATTTTCCCCAGTAGAAGAAGCAAGTTTCTATCAGATTACTCTTATCCCTAGTTGTTACTTATGATATGGAGCTTGAACAACTAGACGTTAAGACGGCATTTCTACATGGAATGTTGGAAGAAGAAATATACATGAATCAGCTAGAGGGATTTGAGTCTAAGGACAAAAGGTCAGAAAGTATGTCTACTTCAGAAGTCCCTCTACGGGTTAAAGCAAAGCCCAAGACAATGGAATAAAAGGTTTGATAGTTTTATGATAGAAAAAGAGTTCCATAGAAGTCAGTTCGATGCATGTGTATACGTAAAGGGAGAAAATGGGGCAGACCAAGTCTACCTTCTCATTTACGTGGATGATATGCTAGTAGCATCCTCAGATAAGCAAGGGATTAAAAGACTGAAGGAGGAGCTAATGGAAGTGTTTGAGATGAAGGATCTAGGGGCAGCTAGTAAGATCTTAGGAATGGAGATCTTAAGAGACAGAGCTAAAGGGGTCCTAAGACTATCTCAGCAAAGGTACTTAAGCCAAGTTTTGAAAACATTCAACATATATGAGTCCAAGGCAGTCACTACACCTATAGGGCCTCAATTTAAACTTAGAAGTTTAAATCAAGAGGAGTCAGAAAGGGAATCTAGACTAATGAGTGAGGTCCCTTATCAAAGTGCGGTAGGTAGTCTAATGTATGCGATGGTTGGTTCAAGACCATACCTCGCATATGCAGTAGGACTTATTAGCCGTTTTATGGGAAATCCCGGAAGAGAGCACTAGCAAGCAGTGAAATGGAAAATGTGTTATCTTAAAGGGGTCTTAGATAAGCATCTGACATTTTCTAGAAGGGAAAACTTTGATATAATAGGGTATGTAGATGCTGACTTTGCAGCTGACCTAGATAGGAGACGATCTATCACTGGCTATGTTTTTCAAGTTGGAGGAAATACAATTAGCTGGAGATCTAGTCTACAGGAGATAGTGGCCCTATCTACAACGGAGTCAGAGTATATAGCCTTAACCGAAGCAGTAAAAGAGGCTATTTGGCTTAAGAGAATATGCAGGGAGCTTCGAATAACAAATTCGATTCCTATGGTATACTGTGACTCACAGAGCGCAATATGCCTAAGTAAAAATGGTGTGTTCCACGGAAGAACTAAACATATAAATGTTAAGTATCATTTTATACGAAACATTATTGCTTCAGGAGGAGTTATCGTAAACAAAGTAGCTACTAAAGACAACCCAGCAGATCTGTTAACCAAGTCATTACCTGGACCCATATTTGAGGAAGGGCTCTCACAGCTGAGAGTAGCTTAAGGCAAGAATCGGCTTCGCTCAGGTAAGAAGGTACCTCGAAATCAAACAAAAATCAAAGTCAAGTAAGTCGCGGTTTCTAGTAGGATACAAGGGAGAAATCTAAATATCTAGAAGATTTAAGGAGTCAGAAATCTTCTAGTGTTACCTGGGCGAATGAGTTATATGACTCGGTAGTAAGTTTTATCGAGGAGAAAATCGTTCTGCATGCGGGCAGGGAAAGGATTTTCAGGGCATCTAAGTAAGGAGGAGCAAGAGGTACTCGTGTTCAGCTTAGATGGAGCCTTGAATAGGTGATTCAGGTCTCATGGTTCACTATACGGGAAGAAGGCGTTCGTGTGGAGTCGAGGGCAGCTCGAAGGAAGGAGAACCGAAAAATTAGGGTTCTTGTCGAAAAAGAGACAAGGAGGAAATTTGTTGATGTCTCTTTTATAATTGGGTTTCAAATGGGCTAGGTCAATTTCAGAAAGGAATTGAGGAATTGGGCCATAATTGTTGAAAGGCCTAAGTGCATACCTTTATTTAGCCGAAGTCGCCTTCCTCTTCTTAGACGAGCTGAAGACTTCACTCGCACCTGGAAAAACAGAGTCATTGTGAGGAAGAGAGGAGAGATAGAAATTTAGAAAGAGAGATTCTTTAAATTTCTTGTAATTCCCTCAAGTGTAAAACCGACTGAGTATAGTAAATTAGAGGTTACCGAACCTCTCCAGACGTAGCGGATCGTTGTCCGTGAACTGGCCAAAATTTCTTGGTGTACTCCATTATCGTATCTGCAATCTTGCAAAGCTTAAATCATAAATCAAGATAGTAAGGTTCACAAAGGTCCAACTTTAAGTTATCTGAAAGGTTTTTAGTGAAACAAATATGAGAAAAAACAAGGTCTGACTCAACCTCGAACAGAAAAAAAGGCAAACCAGTTCTGTAAGTTTACTAAACTGTTAGGTAGATTTATCTGATTCTTCATAGCCTATTAATTACTCTATTGTTTTGTTTTGTTTGAGATAACTCTGGTACAGGCTTTTGATGCACCATGACCAGTAATTCAGGCGAATATAGTACACTTCTCCACCACTATTTTATCATTCTCAAAGGATCAGCAGATAATATCTTTATACTACCCACATGTATATTAGAGAAACTTCATACGACATGTCATATGCTTCTCAAGCCCATCACTTGTTCAGGTGTTTGAAACGCTGGTTAGTAAGATGAACCGGTCACATTAGCCTTGCTGTTATAAGATCAACCAATTCAACATTGTGGAAACCATCTCGACTTGATCGAAACTGTGAAAGGTTAGTTTGAATTCTACAGAAGAACAAAAACTGCAGTGTTTTTTCATTCTACTGAACATTGTCAAAGACTCAGTCTCAGACAGAAGGTTTCACGGGATTAAGTGAATGGCAATGACGTGGTTTCAAACGGAAGGTTTCATTGTGTTGACTTGTGTCGACAAAAGAAACAGAAAGAACAAAATGTTCAGCTCTACTCACCTAGGAAATCACACCTGTAACTTGGTCGGTTGAAAAACATGAAGACAAACAGAATCATCAGCTTGATTCTGAGAAAGCCATCTTCGTCAGACATTAATGAATCAAGGACGAATGAGATTAGGATGGCTATTAGAGTTAACATGTTTTTAAGCATGATTCTAAGTGTTCTGCTCTCTGTTTTTAAGTATAAAAACAGAGTAAAGAGTGAACAGAAGTAAGTGTGTAAGGTGAGAGTAAGATGCGATTGTAAAGACCTCAAAGACTCAAGTTTCTGAGCAAAATTTCTTAGTAAATTTTCCCAGAGAGAAAATCTCCGGCGAGACGTAGGATTCTCATTTGAAATCCGAACTCGTAATTCTCCTTGTGTTCATTTTACAAAGTCTTTAACTCGCTTAAAACATCAATTCTCAAAGTTTAAACACACAAAAGAACAGAAGTTATAATATCACAAATCTCTACAGGAACGACTCAAGTAGAAAAGCCAATGATCCTGAGTCTTTTGAGAAATAAATATGTGCATCGCGGTCCATGTGAGTTTACTACCAAAACATCCATAGTTACGGTGTGCAATGTGAAACCATCCATCCAGGTTTGTGTGTCCTAATGTGTTTGTTGTAATGTGTTTATGTTTGTATCTTAATTGTAAGGAAATTTCCATTTGTGTATCATCTCCAATACTGAACTCAGGAAAGAAACATGCACAAGGCTCTGGACTTCTGGTCCTCTTTTTGAGGTTTCTTGTAGATAAGCTTTCTTGAAAGAGTCCAAAGTTGGATTTATTTTCTTTTACCGTTTTATATTAGATTTTATTCGGTTTTTAAAAGTTTATTCTTGAGACTTGCGATAGATTTAGTTATCAAAGAGTCTCCAAGTTGTTGTTTTCATGTCCTTATCCCTAATATATTATTTGAAATTTTTTTTAACAAATTAATCTTATTCTTACGTATTAATAACAAACATATCATGCTGACATGTCAACACCACAACGAGTTTCAGATTAAAAATATAAAAGAGTTTAAATTACTAGAATAATTACAATACATGTCACTGATATTAAATTGGTTAGAGAATAAATATAAATTTATTCAACTAATAAAAAAAATACTATTACATTTGCAAAAACAATAATTTTTATTTATTTAATATTTTTATACGTTAATTTATAAATAATTTCAAATAAATATAAATAGATTTAAGTTACTGTCGTAATCCCTAATATATTATTTGAGAAATATTTTAAAAAAATAATCTTACTCTAAAGTGTTATTAACAGAAATACCATGTTGTGTCATCTAAATTTTAAATAAATATATAAATGACCTTAATTTATTAAAATAATTACAATTATATCATTTTTATTAATTTGATTAAAGAATTAATATATTTTATTAAACTAACAAAAAAAATAATATTAAATTCGTAAAAATAATTATTTTTCTTTTCTTAATTTGTATATACAAAAATTAATATTAAAAATAATTTTAAATAAAAGTTAAATATTTAATTTATATTTACTAATAAATTATAATTTTTCAATATTTTTTATCCCGCTTGAACAGCGTAGATATGAATCTAGTTTAGTTTCTAGTTATTGGAAGAGGCAGGGATGGTCACAAACGGACAAACTATGTATTGGCCCAGAATGTCTTGTAGTAATTAAACAGTCTGTGGACTGATTAGAAGTGTTTGGCAAGTAAAACTCTGTTGACGTCATCTATTACGTCTTCTGATTTACCTTTTTGTTTGCTCTCCACGCATCATCTTGTTCTATATAAGTCGCAAATATATAATTCAAAACCAAAACAAAACTTGAGAGTTTCTTATTAGTGCTCTTGAATCAGCATGGGTTCTGAAACAACCAGCAAATCTTATCCTCTTCACTTTGTTCTCTTCCCTTTCATGGCTCAGGGCCACATGATTCCTATGGTTGATATTTCAAGGCTCTTGGCTCAGCGTGGTGTGATCATAACAATTGTCACGACGCCTCACAATGCAGGGAGGTTCAAGAATGTTCTTAGCCGTGCCATCGAGTCTGGCTTGCCCATCAACCTAGTGCAAGTGAAGTTTCCATATCTAGAAGCTGGTTTGCCACAAGGACAAGAAAATGTTGATTCTCTTGAGTCGATGGGAGAGCTAATGGTACCTTTCTTTAAAGCGGTTAACATGCTCGAAGAACCGGTCCAGAAGCTCATGGAAGAGATGAATCCTCCACCAAGTTGTCTAATATCTGATTTTTGTTTGCCTTATACAAGCAAACTCGCCAAGAAGTTCAATATACCAAAGATACTCTTCCATGGCATGTGTTGCTTTTGTCTTCTATGTATGCATGTTTTACGCAAAAACCGCGAGATCTTGGAGAATTTAAAGTCAGACAAGGAGTACTTCATTGTTCCTTATATTCCTGATAGAGTTCAATTCACTAGACCTCAAGTTCCCGTGGAAACATATACACCTGGAGAGTGGAAAGAGTTCATGGAGGATTTGATAGAAGCGGATAAAACGTCCTATGGTGTGATAGTCAACACATTTCAAGAGCTTGAGCCTGCTTATGTCAAAGGCTTTAAAGAGGCAAGGTCCGGCAAAGCATGGGCCATTGGACCCGTTTCCTTGTGCAATAAGGCAGGAGTAGATAAAGCTGAGAGGGGAAAAAAATCAGACATTGATCAAGAAGAGTGTCTTAAATGGCTTAATTCTAAAGAAGAAGGGTCAGTGCTATATGTTTGCCTTGGAAGTATCTGCAATCTTCCTCTAGATCAGCTCAAGATACTCGGACTAGGCCTAGAAGAGTCACAAAGACCTTTCATATGGGTCATAAGAGGTTGGGAGAAATACAAAGAGTTACATGAATGGATCTCAGATAGCGGATATGAAGAAAGAATCAAAGACAGAGGACTTCTCATCAAAGGATGGGCTCCTCAAATGATAATCCTTTCACATCCTTCTGTTGGAGGGTTCTTAACACACTGTGGATGGAACTCAACTCTTGAAGGGATAACCTCTGGTCTACCTCTTCTTACATGGCCACTATTTGCAGACCAATTCTGCAACGAGAAACTGGTCGTGCAGGTTCTAAAGGTTGGTGTAAGAGCTGGAGTGGAAGAGGTCATGAAATGGGGAGAAGAAGAGAAAATTGGAGTTTTGGTAGATAGAGAAGGAGTGAAGAGAGCAGTTGAAGAGTTAATGGGTGAGAGTGATGATGCAAAAGAGAGAAGAAGAAGAGCTAAAGAGCTTGTAGAATTAGCTCACAAAGCTGTAGAAGAAGCAGGTTCTTCTCATTCTGACATCACATTCCTCTTACAAGACATTATGCAACATGCACAATCCAACAAATAATTACATTATTGTTCAATAAAATTTTGTTGGTTTTACTAAAAATTATTTCTTTTCTTGAATGTCAATTTTAAGGTCCAAATTTATTGACGAATTAGAAAACATTATCTTGCGGAAGAGAATAAAATAATCTAAGTTTCAATCTGAAATCTCTTGATTAATAAAAACGAATGGTGTAAATTGAAAAATTGTCTGTAAAACCATGTGGCTAGACCGATAATATGAACCTTCTAAGGACTAATGTATGTTCAGCTCTAATAAATTTTAACTAGATTTATATCTATGTACTAGTGAGAAATTTTTTTTACAAATGATATAATATTGTTTATTAGTAAATATAAATTAAATATTGGGCAAAAGTCTAAAATAGTATCTTTTTAAGTTTTTGTTCCAAAAATAGCATCATTAGTTTAAATTTCCAATAATAACACAAATTTAAGATTAAAATGCATTAAAACTATATTTTAATAGAAAAAAAAATTAAACCCTAAATTGGAAATAATAAACCCAAATACAATACTTTAAGTTTATGTATAACTTATTTAGAATAAATAAGTATTTTCACATAAGTATTTGTGCTATTTTTGGGAATTTAATTTTATGATGCTAGATTTGGAAGAAAAACTTTAAAAAGTGTTATTTTAGGATATTACTCTTTAATATTTATATAATTTTTATTTTTATTTAATTTTTTTTAATATTAATTTTTATGTATGTAAATCAAAAAAATAAAAATAATTATTTTTATGAATTTAATACTATTTTTTGGTTAATTTAATAAAATATATTGATTGTTTAACCAAATTAATAACAATGATATATATTGTAATTATTCTAATAATTTAAACTCATTTATATATTTATTTGAAACCTACTCTAGTAATGAAACGTTAACATGATATTTTTGTTAATAACACATTATATTGAGATTATTTTATTAAAATATTTTTGAAATAAAATATTAGAGATATGAAAAAAACATGGGACAACACTTAACAATATGTTAGTATATAAATGATATATCCCATATTTTTATGTTAATTTTGAAATTTGGAGTCTAAACATATTGCATGTGTTGTTTGGATTTTCTCTTTTTTTTTTTCTTCCAAATTTGATTTTTGCGGCTGTGAACTCTCTACTATCTTTGATGTAGTTCTCTAATTCTTTTTTGTTTTGATTTGTTTTGTAGCATATAGTTTAAATATCTGAATACAAAACGACACATGAGTCCCCGCCACGAAATGTACTGTACCAATCTTATGCGAACCACATTGGTTTCTGTAATGAATAGGCCAAATTGCTTATGTTCTCTCTCACATCATATTTTATTATTTCCTTGACTTCCCAATTCTTTTTTCCATTTTCATGAATCAATAAATATACACACACATACACGAACTTAGAGAATTCCTCATGGCTAATTCGGAACCTGTTGATTTTAGTTGCCTTTTGACTTTGTTACTTAGAGTGATTTATGATTCGAGCTTAAAGTAAGAACACACGAAGTTAACGAGTTCGGTTTAATCAAGAATGATTAAACCTACGTCTCGACGGAGTTTGTTCTCTGGAATCCACTATTACTTTGGTTCAAGGTTTTACAAAGACTCTCTTTTCATTCTTTCTAACTCTCTGCACTCCCTCTTGTTTTTACAAACTTAGCACACACCCTTTTAAAGGACTTGAACAACGACGAAGACAAAAAAAGGAACCCTCCGACATATACATTCAATAATGCCGTCGATTCATACTCTCTATGTCTCGGAACTCTTCCTTTATGCACTTTGTTTAGTCGACAACAGGTAGAAGAAACAGATGCTCTGTTTCTTTCCCTTAACAACGCCTGTGTTTCCGTCCTTGTAGAAGGATGTCTTCCTTCTATTAGAACCCTCGGATACAGCCAGCGTGTTAGGAAGAAGCTTCCCTTTTTTCGTGCAACTTGAAGCTTCTGAATGAATTAGAATCAACCGGTTTTTTCTTAACCGGTTATTTGAGTGACTTGGAGATTTCACGAACACTTGTCAACAAACTCCACCTTGTTCGAGAAACCTCCGTTTTTTTTCTTTGTCTGAGAACCTTGATTCCTCCTTCTGCATGGATTCCCTGCTCCGGATTTTACCTTGATCATCATTCTGAGATCAAGCTGAGCACCTCCAAGGCTTCCTGAAACTTGCTCACAGGTACGCTTTTAGTCAATATATCTGCAGGATTGTGTGAAGTGCAGATTTTTAGGACTCTGATTCTTCCCTCTGCTATTAACTCTCTGATGAAATGCATCCTCACATCAATGTGCTTAGTACGCTCATGATGTACCGAGTTTTTAGCTAGTGCTATAGCACTCTGTGAATCACTATGAATTTCCATGACTTCTTGTTTCATTCCCAGCTCGGAACTCAATCCACTAAGCCATATTCCTTCTTTGATAGCTTCTGTTAGGGCCATATACTCAGCCTCTGTGGTGGACAAAGCCACCACTTTCTGTAGGCTAGACTTCCAGCTAATAGTAGTGCCCCCTGCAGTGAACACATAGCCGGTGATTGACCTTCTCTTGTCTTTGTCAGAAGCATAATCAGAGTCGTAGAATCCTCTGATTTCGAAACTCTTCTGTTTTCTGAAACATAACTTCAAGTTCTTAGTCTGCTTGATGTACCTGAGTACCCATTTTACAGCTCCCCAATGTTCCTTGACTGGTTTTCCCATAAACCTACTGATCACTCCAACTGGATACGCCAAATCAACTCTTGTTCCTAGCATTGAGTACATGATTGAGCCAACAACACTTGCATATGGTATTGATTTCATGTAGTCTGCTTGTTCCTTCAACTCATCATCTGTTGCAGACTGAAGTCTGAAATGGGCTCCAAGTGGTGTTGATACCCCTTTTGAATCAACCATGTTAAATGTCTTGAGAACCTTATCCAGATACTCCTCTTGAGATAACTCTAGAGTATCATTGTTTCTGTTTCTCTTGATTTCCATTCCCAAAATTTTCTTGGCATCTCCCATATCTTTCATCTCGAATTCTGACTTGAGAAGTTCCTTTAGCATTCTGATTCTCTCTTTGTTCTTACAAGCTATTAGGATGTCATCAACATACAATAAAAGATAAATGTATGTTGCATCACTGAACCTCTGAAAGTATATGCAGTAATCATACTTACTCCTGAGATATCCTGCCTTTAACATTACTGAGTCAAATTTCTGATTCCATTGCCTTGGTGACTGTCTTAAACCGTACAATGATTTCTTGAGAAGACACACAAAATCAGAACCTTTCTTCTCATATCCTTCAGGTTGTTCCATCAGGATATCTTCCTCTAATTCACCATGGAGAAATGCTGTCTTTACGTCCATCTGTTGCAGTTCTAGATTTCCCTCAACCACATAAGAAAGAATCAATCTTATAGAGACGTGTTTGACTATCGGAGAGAATATTTCTTGGTAATCAACTCCTTCCTTTTGTGAGTAACCTTTGGCTACCAATCTAGCCTTGAATCTAGTACTGTTGAGACCATCTGTCCCAGGTTTTCTTTTGAACACCCACTTGCTGCCAATTATCTTCTTCCCTGTAGGTCTCTTTACTAGTTCGAAGGTATGATTCTTTATTTGTGCCTGCATTTCTTCATCCATGGCAATTTTCCATTTTTCCCAGTCTTTATCCGTTCTAGCTTCTTGGTAGCTTTTCGGTTCAGGGAACCCACCATCTTCTGCAGCCCAGAGTGCAAAACCAACATTGTCTGAGTCATAATACTTTGAGGGTGGTTTGATTATCCTTCTTGATCTGTCTCTGGCCAGTAAGTAATTTTCCAAAGATTTGTTCTTTCCTGGATCTTCCTCTTCTGAGTCTGAAGATCCTTCCTCAACATCTGATAAACTCTTGTTGTCTGGACTCATACTCTGTTGATCACTTGAATCTGTAACCACTTCCATTGACGTTCTGACTTCACTGCCAAGAGGTAGGTCTATTGATAGCATCTCCTTGTCTATGTCTGCTTCAGGAACCTCCTTTTGCGTTTTGTACATTTGGTCTTCTTGAAACACAACATCTCTACTGATGATACACTTCTTCCCCTCTATTAGCCAAACCTTGTGTCCTTTGACTCCTGGGGGATATCCTATAAAGACAACTTTCTTGGCTCTAGGATTAAGTTTGCCTTGATCACAGTGAATATATGCCACATACCCAAAAACTCTGAGATGACTGTAGTTAGGCCTTATTCCTTGCCACACTTCCTCAGGTACTTCGAAATTCAGGGCAGAAGCTGGAGAGTGATTGATCTGGTGTGTTGCAGTGTGTGCTGCTTCAGCCTAGAAAGCCTTGGGTAGACCAGATTCAATCAGAATGCTCCTTACCTTTTCCATCACAGTTCTGTTCATTCTTTCTGCAACACTGTTTTGTTGTGGAGAGTATGAACATGTCTTATGCCTTATCACGCCTTCACTCTTGCAGAATTCATCAAATTCTCGATTACAATACTCAAGACCATTATCTGTTCTTAGTACTTTTAGCTTTCTGCCTTCCTGGTTTTCCACCATTTTCTTCCACTCCATGAATTTCTCAAATGCCTCATCTTTGGTTTTCAGAAAATAAATCCAAGTTCTCCTTGAGAAATCATCTATGAAAGTGATGAAGTATTGACATTTTCCAACTGATAGTGGGACATGAGGTGATCCCCACAAGTCTGAGTGCACATAGTCTAATTTTCCCTTTGTGTTCATCTTTGAAGAACCAAAGGATACCCGATGTGACTTCCCATAGACACACTCTTCACAGAAGTCCATACCAGATATAACCTTCCTGTGTAGATAGCCTTTATTAACCAGAGATTGCAAGCCTTTCTGTCCCATGTGGCCTAACCTTCTATGCCATAATCTAGTCTCATCAATTCCATTTGCTACAACATTAGCTTCTCCTGAAATCACTGTTCCTTCTAGAGTGTATAGGGTATTTAACTTCTGTCCTTTAAGAAGTGTAATACATCCTTTGTTTACCCTTAACATTCCATTTCTAGATTGGAACCAGCAACCTAAATTCTCTAATGTACCAAGAGAAATGAGATTTCTAGACATAGTAGGAACGTACCTTACATTGGTTAGGAGAACCGTGGTGCCATCCTTGTTCTTTATTCTTATGGATCCCACTCCTTTTACCTTTGAGAAGGTATCGTTGGCCATTCTGACTTCTCCTATATTTGCTTCATCTAAATCGAGAAACCAGTCCTTTCTTGGTGTTATATGGAAGGAACATCATGTGTCCATGATCCAAGCATCCTGTAGATCTCCTGAGACTGTCATCAGTGATTCTGAAACCATCAATGCAGCCACATCATGAACTTGATTTGTTACGTTTGAGGATTCTCCTCTTTCCACTGACTGATCTCTCTTATTTCGTTCCTTCCATACAGGGCATTGCCTTTTGAAATGCCCTTCTTTTCCACAAATCCAGCACTCTTTCTTGCTCTTGTCTCTGGATTTTGACCTGTTTCTTGATTTAGAGTTCTCAGAAGACTTTGCTTTCTTGTCTTGTCTTCCTCTAGTATCCTTCACATAAAGGCTTTCTGCTACATTCTTTCCTTTCTTACTGTTCTGTCCAAGATCTAGTTGCTTTGAATGGATTGCTCCAATCACCTCCTCTAAGGTCAATGTATCTTTGCTATACTTCAAAGTATCTTTCAGGTGGTCGAAAGAGCTTGGCAGAGACATAAGTAAGATGATAGCCTGGTCTTCATCTGGTATAGAAACCTTGACATGCTCCAAGTCCGCTATGAGTTTCAGATGATCATCTGTACCTTCTTCTACTGTAGCCGAGTCTGAGATCTTGAAGCTGTATAACTTTTGCTTCAAATAGATTCGGTTGGGGAGAGCCTTGGACATATAGAGCTGGTCCAAAAGTCTTAGCATCCCTGCTGCAGACTTTTCCTTTATTATTTTTTTAAGAACTTGGTCTCCAACACTGAGTATTATGGTAGAGCGAGCTTTTCTCCTCTTTTCTTCCAGTTGTAGGTACTTTAGAGCATCTTCCTTTTCCCTTTCTGGACTGAGAGTAGCTGGTTCTCCTTCCTCTTCTACCACACTCTCAGCTCTTGTTGGCCTGACTGTTTCTTCCTCTTCTTTTAAACCTTCGAGCAAACCGAGTATCTCAAGGTGCGCTAGAGTCTTTTCCTTCCACAGCATGTAGTCTCCTTTTCCATCGAACTTTTCTAAATCAACTCTTCCTGAAGTCATTCTTCTCAAATAGCCTTATCTTGTCAACCAACAGCTCCGATACCAATTGTTGATTTTAGTTGCCTTTTGACTTTGTTACTTAGAGTGATTTATGATTCGAGCTTAAAGTAAGAACACACGAAGTTAACGAGTTCGGTTTAATCAAGAATGATTAAACCTATGTCTCGCCGGAGCTTGTTCTCCGGAATCCACTATTACTTTGGTTCAAGGTTTTACAAAGACTCTCTTTTCACTCTTTCTAACTCTCTGCACTCCCTCTTGTTTTTACAAACTTAGCACACACCCTTTTAAAGGACTTGAACAACGACGAAGACAAAAAAAGGAACCCTCCGACATATACATTCAATAATGCCGTCGATTCGTACTCTCTATGTCTCGGAACTCTTCCTTTATGCACTTTGTTTAGTCGACAATAGGTAGAAGAAACAGATGCTCTGTTTCTTTCCCTTAACAGCGCTTGTGTTTCCGTCCTTGTAGAAGGATGTCTTCCTTCTATTAGAACCCTCGGATACAGCCTGCGTGTTAGGAAGAAGCTTCCCTTTTTTCGTGCAACTTGAAGCTTCTGAATGAATTAGAATCAACCGGTTTTTTCTTAACCGGTTATTTGAGTGACTTGGAGATTTCACGAACACTTGTCAACAGAACCAACCAAACCAAATCCTCTTCCTCTTCACTTTGTTCTCTTCCCTTTCATGGCTCAAGGCCACATGATCCCTATGGTCGATATTGCACGGCTCTTGGCTCAACGCGGCGTGACTATAACCATAGTCACAACGCCTCACAACGCAGCCCGGTTCAAGAACGTTTTTAACCGGGCCATACAGTCTGGCTTGCCCATCACTATTTTGCAGGTAAAGTTTCCATCTCAAGAATCAGGTTCATCACAAGGACATGAGAATTTGGACTTGCTCGATTCATTGGGGGCGTCAACATCTTTCTTCAAAGCAATAAGCATGTTCGTGGAACCGGTCGAAAAGCTCTTGAAAGAGATTGAACCTAGGCCAAACTGCATAATTGCCGACATGTGTTTGCCTTATACAAACAGAATCGCCAAGAATTTTGGTATACCAAAGATCATCTTTCATGGCATGTGTTCCTTCAATCTTCTTTGTATGCATATTATGCGCCAAAATTACGAGTTTTTGGAAACTGTAGAATCTGATAATGAGTACTTCCCCATTCCTAATTTTCCTGACAAAGTTGAGTTTACAAAACCTCAGCTTCCGTTGATCACATATGGTGTTGGAGATTTGAAAGATTTCTTTGAGGAAGTGATAGAAGGTGACAACACGTCTTATGGTGTGATTGTCAACACGTTTGAAGAACTAGAACCATCTTATGTTAGAGACTATAAAAATGTTAAAGCTGGGAAGGTATGGAGCATCGGCCCGGTTTCCTTGTGCAACAAGGTAGGAGTAGACAAAGCTGAGAGAGGAAACAAGGCGGCCATTGATGAAGACGAGTGTATTAAATTGCTTGATTCTAGAGAAGAAGAGTCGGTGCTATATGTTTGCCTTGGAAGTATTTGCAATCTTCCCTTGTCTCAGCTAAAGGAGCTCAGACTAGGCCTCGAGGAATCGCAAAGACCTTTCATTTGGGTAATAAGAGACTGGAAGAAGTATAATGAGTTAGTAGAATGGATCTCAGAAAGCGGTTTTAAAGAAAGAATCAAAGAGAGAGGTCTTCTCATAAGAGGATGGTCACCTCAAATGCTTATTCTTTCACATCCTGCCATTGGAGGATTCTTGACACACTGTGGATGGAACTCGACTTTGGAAGGAATCACCTCAGGTGTTCCATTAATCACATGGCCGCTGTTTGGAGACCAATTCTGCAATGAGAAATTTGCGGTGCAAATACTTAAAATCGGTTTGAGATCTGGGGTTGAAGAGCTCATGAGATGGGGAGAAGAGGAGAAAATTGGAGTGTTGGTGGATAAAGAAAGACTAAAGAAGGCAGTGGAAGAGTAGATGGGTGATAGTAATGATGCTAAGGAGAGAAGAAAAAGAGTCAAAGATCTTGGAGAATTAGCTCACAAGGCTGTGGAAGAAGGAGGCTCTTCTCATTCTAACATCACATTCCTCTTACAAGATATCATGCAACATGCACAATCCAAAAAATGATTCTAATCTTTGTTTTTTTTGTACATCTTTGTTCAGGAACTACTTATAATAGTTTTATCTGAAATTTTCTCTACTAGTTCTTCTTTTATGTTTCTTACAACGTATTTATAAAAGGAAGAGTTCACTGAATTTCTATATATGTTTCATCAATTCCTATATTTTAGAATTTGAGTAATTAAGTTCATGTGTGTTTCCAGTATAGTTCATCTATTAAATTGAAGAGAATTGAATTCTTGTAATACTTTCTTAGTTAGTACATATTTAAAATTGAGTAATCAAATTCTTATTATTTTTTCCTATTAAAAATATGTAACCGGTGAAAAATATCAACACTTTTTTGTTTTTTTTTTCTGAAGCATAATAAAGAATTTTTAACTCCTCATTGGATCCTACAGTTATAAATATTTTTAAGTTAACAAGTTAATATATTATTAATATCAATTGAACATTTGAACTTTTACCTAGTTTTAGATAATTAATCCAAAATATGATATTTATATATATATATATATATATATTACCCGATATTTACTAATTATTTATTCGGTTTTCGTAGTTCTTAAGCATATTGTTAAATTTAAAATAAAAATCCATTATGCATTAAATCATATTTACGCATCAAATCAGATAAATAAATTTGATACTTCAATTATACGAGTATATACAATTACATATATACAGATTATAATTGTACTAATACTATATGGGCTTCATAAGTGTCTTACTAGAAGGCCCAATAATATCTCAAGTCCTATCAATCACTATGGGTTACATGAACCAGTGCGCCGTGCGAATCACTGAAACGCGATAAGAATCAGTGCGGCGGTCGCCGGAGAGGACATGCTCGTCGAAGCAACTACTCCATTAAAGGTAATTCTCGACGGAGATTTAAGCTCATTAACAATTACTTTCCAATGCTTTCATGGATTCTTCTTCAATCACTCAGATTTTGGGTTTTTTTATTCCCTTTTTGCTCTCTCCGAGATTTGGATATAATCATTAAGTTTTAGATTGCAATCGAAATTCGCAAGCCGTATGCTTTTGAAAATCCAAATTTCGGGTCCCCTCCTGACTTGTTAATTTGTGTGTTCGTACATTTCGTTAAAACAGTGAGCTTGCAGAGCAAAGAGCAAAGAGCAAAGAGCGAGCGAGCAAGTTATCAATGGAAAGTGATAAAGAAGAGCAAATGGTTTTCTTGGACCGTGCAACCCGATCAACACGGGGTAAACGGTAAGAACCACTAGACTAAGCTTTTTATTGATCAATGGGTTTCACCCTCAACTTGTGTATGTCTCTCACTGTTATAAAGATATATCAGAACTCTCTTTTGGAGTCTTTATTCATTAGTTTTCTGTTTGCAGAATGACCAAGTTGCTTGATGACGAAGTAGAAGAAGATGAACAGTTTTGGAATCAAGAAGCTCTTAAAGAGGTTTTTTTTTTCTTATAGATATCATAATCTCCTTCTTTGTAATCTTCTTTCAATATTCACTAGAGATGGTAATACATACCATTACAGGAGCTTTTGTAGGTATGGTTTCATTTATATATCTGTTTACATTTACTATCTGCAGGAAGAACATGATGATAACTATGAAGCAGAAGCTGAAGTTGCTGATGAGTTTGACAGCGACTTCAATGACGATGTATTTACTCGTTGATTGTATCTTTAGAACTTATTCATCAAAGTTTAGCTTGAGTCCCATTTTTTAAATTTCTTTCTTTTGCCTTATTTTGGGAATAGGAGCCTGAGCCTGATGCAGCAGTAGAAAATGAAAAAGAAGAGAGGTTTGGTCGTCCTCTAAGTTCATCTTATGATTGCTGTTATATATATACATCTTTATAACATATAACTGTGCATATTGATGCAGGGATCTGCCAAAGAAGCGGCTGATATACCCTGGGAAAACTGCTCCAAAGAAAAAGAAGAAGAAAGTACTTTCGAAACTAGAAGATAATCCAGAAGATGAGAAGCCGAGTGAAGAATTGGTAGACAAGGAACAAGACGGAAAAGAACAGAATGAAGCACAAGAAGATATGGAAGGTGAGAAAGTCATAAGAAAATCCACACGGACTTCAGTGATTGTTAGGCAAGCAGAAAGAGATGCATTGCGTGCTGCTATACAGGCGACAACAAAGGTTTTTCCAGGATTCTTCTACATTAGCTATTTCCACCAATGGCTATACTTTGATCTGTTTTAAAAGTTTTACCGTGGCGAATTTGTTTTCATGCTTGTTCAGCCAATACAAAGAAAAAAAGTAGGAGAGGAAAAACGGATGACCCAAGAAGAAATGTTGCTGGAAGCTGCTCAAACCGGTCGGAGTTTATGATGCTTCATCTATTTTTCTATCAAAGAAACTTAAATTGCTAAAGTCGGGTTTTTGCAGAAATCATAAACTTGAGGAATTTAGAACGTGTCCTAGCAAGGGAAGAAGAAGTAAAAAAGAAAGCGATTGTGCATAAGACAGTCTATAAGGGTCCTCAGGTTCGGTATCTTTCAAAAGATGGTAAGCTCTCCAGTAAAATAGTTCTTTCATATAATTTGTTCTTTCCAGAAAAGTAAGAAGTATAATTGTTTAGACCTCTAACTTTACATGCAGGATGCAACTATTTAGAATTCTGTAATGGTGCATCGTTCAATTCAGAGATTTCAACTAAGTCTATTCCGTGTAAGCATATTTTTAGAATGGTGTTTGGAGATGAAAATTTATTCTATCACCTGTAATCCATATTGAGCTCTATCTTCATATTAGTTCGTTTTCTCTTTCGCAGATCCTGAAAAAGCTGTATGTGTGATTACTGGGTTACCTGCCAAGTAAGATTTTTTCTGTTCTTCTACTTTGTCACTGGGAAAACACAAAAACTCTCATGGAACGAACACAAAAACTCTCATGGAACGAACACAACCAGATTTTTTTAGCTCTGTTGAAGAGAAAATAACGGTTTCCTTTTGTTTTCAACTCCTTGAATAGAAATTATGTTCTAGCCAAACAACCTAATTGTCTTTTCTCTGCAATTTCACAACTAGAATTCTTAATTGTTGTTTATCGGTGATACAGGTACCGAGATCCAAAAACTGGTCTTCCTTATGCAACAAGGGAAGCTTTCAAAGCAATACGAGAAAGGTGCCATTATCTAAATATTGTGCATCTTAGATTTAACCTTATAAATATACATTCGTTGTTTCCCCTGGCGGATGAAAATGCTTCTCAGTCTCTTGCGGTGATCAGGGGAAACACGACTATATTCACTTTCTATTTATTGTCTTTTTACGTTTACGTTAGAATCTGATGTGTTCCTCTTATGTTTTTGATTCTGAAGGTTTATGGACGAACACAATGGTTTAAGAAAGAAAATGGAGATGGGAGACTTGTTTGATACACTTGTTTCAAAAGGATTTGCTGCAAAACAAAAGCGAACAAAGATCCCTAAGAAAGACAGATCATTTTCCTTCAGAAACTCAGCTCGTTTCTGCGGGTTCGATTCTCCAGAAGAGAGTGAAGATTCTGATTCTGATTCAGATTCAGATTCAGATTAATGACGACCTCCCCTGGTTCGTTCGTATATACAAAAGCCATTAGTTTCCATGAACTCACAGTCGTATCGGCATCTCAAATGATTCTGATTCATGAACTTCCCAGAACCGCTCTGTGAATAAAATCATCAAATGGTTTGGTGTTCAGAGGTGCTATGGCTGTTTTACTCAGAAATGAGAGATGACCATTCATGGAGGAAGTTTTCATGATCAGAGCATGAAATGGAAACAACACTCCAATCAGCCCAACCTAGAAACAGCGACGTCGAAACCATCCCAGATTCAGAGAGAATATGTATTTTGTTGGTCTTTGCAAATTTATGTAATTTAACATTGAATGAATTTCTTAATATGGCTTCGACAGTTCGACTTAGTCGATCCAAATTCCAAAGCTCAATAAATCGAAAGCAAATTGAAAAATTGGAACGCTTTGAGCGATTTTCATCACGAAGCGAATTTGGCATTACAATGACGTAGAAATGATTACAAGTACAGATTCAACAGCCAAAATTTTCAGATCGAAGAAACACAAGTGCCTTGTCTTCCTCAAGCTCTGTTCCTCCATTAAACATCTTTTACAGATCCATGGCCAAATCCATGTGTCCGCTCTTCAAGCTGACAGCTTTATAATCAGCGAGCTTGTACGGGTTTCTTCACTATCTCTCGCCAAAGACCTAGCCTTTGCTCGAACCCTTCTGCTTCACTCTTCTGATTCGACTCCTTCCACTTGGAATATGCTCAGCAGAGGCTATTCTTCAAGTGATTCCCCTGTAGAATCGATTTGGATTTACTCTGAGATGAAGAGACGACGAATCAAACCGAACAAGCTCACTTTTCCTTTTCTTCTCAAGGCTTGCGTTTCCTTTTTCGGTCTCACAGGTGGGAGACAGATCCAAGTCGAGGTTTTGAAACATGGGTTTGATTCCGATGTGTATGTTGGGAACAATCTGATCCACCTCTATGGTTCTTGTAAGAAAACTTCGGATGCCAAAAAGGTGTTCGATAAAATGACTGAGAGAAATGTTGTTTCTTGGAACTCCATTATGACTGCTCTAGTTGAGAACGGTAAGTTTAACTTAGCGATTGAGTGTTTTCTGGAGATGATCGGTAAGCGGTTTTGTCCGGATGAGACGACAATGGTGGTTTTGCTCTCTGCTTGTGCAAGTAACTTGAGCCTGGGAAAATTGGTGCATTCACAGATGATGGTAAGAAAGCTGGAGTTAAACTGTAGGCTGGGTACTGCACTTGTCGACATGTATGCAAAATCTGGTGGATTAGAGTATGCTAGGTTTGTTTTCGAAAGAATGTATGACAAAAATGTTTGGACTTGGAGCGCGATGATTGTAGGACTAGCACAAAATGGATTTGCAGAAGAAGCCCTTCAACTTTTCTCAAAAATGATGAAGGAATCATCAGTCAGACCAAACTACGTGACATTTCTTGGTGTTTTATGCGCTTGTAGCCACACAGGATTGGTGGAGGACGGGTACAAATATTTCCACGAGATGGAGAAAACACACAGGATCAAGCCAATGATGATTCACTATGGGGCAATGGTAGATATCTTGGGACGTGCAGGTAGACTAAGCGAGGCGTATGACTTCATAAAGAAAATGCCTTTTGAGCCTGATGCAGTTGTTTTGAGGACTCTACTCTCCGCTTGCAGCATCCATCACGAGGAAGATGATAAAGGAATCGGAGAGAAAGTAAAGAAGAGATTGATTGAGTTAGAGCCAAAGAGAAGTGGCAATTTGGTGATAGTGGCGAATAGGTTTGCAGAAGCGAGGATGTGGGAGGAGGCAGCAGAAGTTAGGAGAGTGATGAAGGAAAGTAAGATAAAGAAGATAGCCGGAGAGAGTCGTCTGGAACTGGGAGGATCAGTTCATGGATTCTTCTCAGGCTATGATCCTCGTTCTGAGTATGTATCCATCTATGAGTTGTTAGATTTGTTTAAGTTGCATTTGGCAAGTGATGATCATTTGGTGTCTAGTGATCTGAATCCATCTTTTTAGCTTCTCTTCTAGTTTCTTAATTTTGACAGCATTCATTCTTATATATAATCATATTTTATAAAATCATTTCAAAAGAAATGATTTAGTGAGTTCCATCATCTTCTTCTTTCCTTATGTTTGTGTCCATCATCCCTCCAGCTAATTACTTTAATGTACAGTCACCACCCAAAGCATGTGGTAGCCTCACTACGGTCGAAGAGGCTATTGATGCAATGTCTATGTCAACCAGAACCAAAAAGCTCGTCATTATTAATAAAGGCATCTACATGTTAGTTTTTCAACTCAATAATCTTTAACTTTACATACAAATTTGTTATGTTGTATATGTATGTGTAATAAGGTTGATTTTGTTAGGGAAATGGTTATTGTTCCTAAGAACAAGTCCAACATCCATTGAATGGAATAACACACTACAGCAGCATCTTCCAACGACACCTTTTCAAGTTTCTTTGTTGGCGATCCTTGTGGAGAGGTTCATTAAAAATAATCATATTAAAATCTACGAAATCATGCGGACGGATTTGTACTTCGGCCCATTGCGGGATGGGCTTAACGAGAAGGACCAATCCGCTTTAACACCTCTATCGTTCACTGAAAGCTTTTGCAGATTTCGCAATTGAATTCCGATGATGACGGAAACTGGACAATCCTCTGGTTCGAAACCCTCCGATGATGCATGGGCCAAACTGGGTCAGACTTTCTCTCTTTAAAAAAAAGTTAGGATCTTGAATTGCTACCGAATGTCTTGTTTCCTTTGTGATATCTTCTCTTGTTGATGATATTTCATTTCATTTGTATTCGAGTAAATTCTGCCAATTGCTACCAGATGATGGTTATGTCTTTTTATAGTTCATTGACTTTAAAGTTTTTTTTTTCGTTTATTAATGCACTGTCATGTTTGGGTCCCTTCGTACTGATTCTGTTCAAATATGCAGTTCCCCTGGACACGAGATTCTCCGACATCGAGATTAGGTGCAATGATATGGTAATATGCTCGGAGATTAAGCCATCTTCCATAGAAAGACATGAATGGTGCAGAATAACAAAGAATTTGGGTCCAGGTTCAGCCACTATACATAACAAGAGGTATGCCAGTAACTAATGATGTAAGTGATCCTCACTTTCAAAGTCTCCTAAGACTATTAAAAGGATGCTAATAGATAAAAATAAAATGAAAACACCTTTTGAGCGTTTGTGTTTTTGTTTTTTTTGTTAACCTTCACATCTTTCTTTAATTGAATTTTTCTGTGTTTTCTGAATTGCGGCACTTGCTTAGTTCGGAAGCTATACTTGTTGACAAGGCTGTCATCCCGAAAAATGGTTTCATTGATATCATGTGTGGATCGGAAATTGTTCCTGGCCCTGGAGGACAAGGTTCGACATGCTTACATTTCTGTCTCTCTATATCTATGATTAAATAAATCAAGAAGGTAGTTGCTATGATTTAGTTTATAGGCTAAATACAATAGATTAAATGTACAGAAAAAGGTATTGCTATATGACTGTTTTACTGAAGTAGTTCTGAGCCTCTGATAATGAAGCTGTAGTTTCAGATTTTATTTAAGTTACTGTTTGTGTGTTCTTTGTTTTGTTGAGTTTCTTGCTGAAGTTGCTTTTAAGAAGACGTTAAATTTCTCTCTCTCTCTCTCTCTCTCTCTCTCTCTCTCTCTATATATATATATATATATATATATAATATATATATATATATATATATTTGTTCAATTTTGTAGGTTACTTGCAGTACATATTTACGGTAATGCCTGCTGCAGAATCCAAAACCCAACTATTAAAGGTGCTCTATGATTTCAAGTCATACTCCATAATTCTAGATTCTTTAAAATTTTAGTTGAGTTTCTTATCTATCTCTTTGATTTTGCTTTTCAGATTTCCATAGATCCTGATAATGCAAAATGCAGTATCTGCTTAAACGTATGGCATGATGTTGTCACAGCTGCACCTTGCCTTCATAATTTCTGGTCTGCCATTCATTGGTTTTGTACTTGTCTCATCTGTGACAGATATATTTCTCTGTATTGGTAGTTAAATGGTGATTTGTTCTGCCTCCAGTAATGGTTGTTTTTCAGAATGGATGCAGAGATCGGAAGAAAGACATCAACATGTGTTATGTCCACAGTGCAGAACAACTGTACAATATGTGGGGAGAAATCATTTTCTGCAAAACATACAAGAGGTACAATTATATGTTCACTGCAAGCATTTTCTTTATTTACGTATGACTGTTCTTTCCATGGGTAATTCTTTTCCCAGAGAACCTTTTCATATACTCTTGTGCTCCATTTACGCTTGAGCTTTTGGTGACCATTTCAGATCCTGTTATGTTAGGATATATTAAAAGCCGATACTACACTGAGGCGGCCATCTGAAGATATCGCAGTGTTAGACTCATCTGCTTCAATACAATCAAATCTTGTAAGTATTTTCTGCAATGTCTGTGCTAACTGTTTTTGATATTCTATAAAGCTTTTGTTATCAAGATGAGTTGTCTTGCAGCACATTAACTTCTTGGTGTAAGTCACTAATGAACCCTTACTATCACTAATTGACATACATTTTAGATAATTGGAAGCAAGAGGAGAAAACGTCGTTTGAGTACGCTCTCTCCCCCACTTGAAGAACGAGATAGCTTGCGTTTACGGTGCCCACAGTGTGGTAATATATTTTTATCTGGATGCATGCTTCTTTCATTTTTCACTGTAGAATAACCCAATATTTGTCGATGATAGAAAGCTTATCGAGATCTGTTCTTTGGTGTGGAGGGGAAGTTGGATAATTAGGAACTAGTAATTGATTAGGATTTTCTAGAAGTTATATAGAATATGTAGTGAGAAAATACAGCTGCTTGCTTTTTTTTAATGGGACTCTATGGTGGATCTCGTGTTTTATCAGTCCTCGTTTGTCCAGAAAATTTCTCTGTTCGTATTTACCCCTCACTAGTATCTATTTTATTAACTAAGTTTTCCTTTAATATCTCTAAAATTCTGCCATTTTTCCACTTACTACTGTTAACTAGTTCCTCTATTATCTCATCATTTCAGTCTTTAGAACATCACTCATTAATTATAAGTTTATACCTTTTTAATCTTTGACATTTTAATTTACTATGTGATTGACCTGATGTTCCAAATAGCAGTGCCCATGCGACAAGAACCTGAACTTGTGTTGATGGCAAAGGAACTCTGAGACTATAATTTGAAACCCATTTTGCAGATCTATCTTCTTGCTATTATCCTAGTTTATTGAGGATAAATAGATTCAAAGGAAACCAAAAATACACTGATTCTACCCCTAGTAAAGAATGAATGTACTTGAGACAAAGGAAATCTAAAATAGATGAGGACCAAAGATATCATCAAAATGCTGTCATTGATGGGTTATATTTGTGGAGGTTGATTTATTCTTTTATGGAAATGGATTTATTGTCAGTTGCTACTATTGGTGGTTATCGGTGTGAACACCATGGTGCACATCTGCAATGCCACCTGTGCCAAGGGATGATGCCCTTTCGAACCAATCTTCAAGTACCCTTACACTGTAAGGGTCTACATAATTCCTTATTTTGCATACCATCTAGCTTTAATTTATTTTCATCCTTGACATTGTAAGTTCATTGTTGTTGTTGCTTCATTTGCTCGGCGAAGAAAGTTTGTATCAAGCGAATGGATAGTGTATGTTCTGTTGGTAACTTTGTTTTGTACTGATACTTTAAGCTGGGTTATAAAAACATAGGGATGCTGGTAGAACAGAGAAAAATATTATTTTCTATTTCTTTGTGCTGGATGTTGCAAGGTTGGACTGTTAGGCATTAATATTTAAACATGTTCGGTAGTGAAAGAAACTCTTGCATTTTATAATGTACATATACAAACTGAATTCTAGTTTATTGCAGGCATGGGGTGTGATAGGCCGTTTTGTGGTGCTTATTGGAGTTCCGAAAATGTTACACACAGTGAATCTACTCCAGTCTGCAGTCGAGAAACTTTCAGACCTGTAGGTTGACCTATTAGCTAACCAGTAGTGTCCAATGTTTACCCATGTTAGGCATGTTGATACTACTCTATGTTATATAAGATTAGAATTATTTTAGTTAAAACTGATCTCTTTAAACTTTGGTCTTATGTCATGTATCTATTATACCTAAACTGATCTTAACTTTTCTTTTCTATCTATGAAGTATTGCATTAAAAAACTACACTGTGGTTAGGATTGCTATGATCAAGTTAGTTTTGTGGATTCTTTCTTACAGTTTTTGACATTTACACTGTGGTTTGCCTTCTGCTCCAATGGCTTGCATGATAATGTTCACAATATTTGCAGATCTTGGAACGCACAGTTACAAGGATTCCATTCATAACCCATGAAAAGAATCGCCATGAACAGGATGTAAGCAATTTTCTTAACAGACTATTGATATCACTTTTTGTGACATTCTTTGTGATTTTTACAGATAACACAAAGATGCATTGTCCAGATGGGGAAAACGGTGCAGGATGTCGCAGCAGAGTGGTTCAGGCGTTTCAACAATAGAGAAATTGGTAATCTTAAGACTTATTAGCAATAGCAAAATAAGATTAATTGGGCAAGCCAATCTGTCCTAAACGTTAGAGTCATTTAAAGAAACTGAACCTGATTTCCCTCAGCTCTACGATGAGGAAATGGTTTTCCCATCAGCTATTATCTCCATGTATGATAGGCTTAGGCATATGTCTATGTATATAGCTGTAATGATGTTAATGTATTTTAATGCAGACCGTACTCGAATGCCTCTCAATCATGCTGAGACGATAACTGCATCAACACATGTTTGCAAGTAAGTTGCTTCTTTCTCTTGAAACAAAATGCACCGTTTGAAACATGTAGTTAAGATTGATGTTCGGTTGCACAGTAATATGTAAATGGTGTTTGATTTAATGGCTATCCATTGTGATAAAAGATTCTCTCGTACATGCAGTGATTGTTATGATAAGCTAGTGGGGTTCCTTTTATACTGGTTCCGGATAACACTGCCGAGGAATCATTTGCCAGCGGATGCAGCAGCAAGGGAAGATTGTTGGTACGGATACGAATGTAGGACTCAGCACCACAACGAAGAACATGCTCGTAAACGTAACCATGTATGTCGTCCTACCAGAGTGAACCATCACTTGTAGCCCCCCTTTCATCTTTTTTCTTTTGTTGTGTGTGTGAACCGGATAGCTTGGAGTCCAGGTTTAACCTTAGTTACGATTCATGAAAGTGTGTTGTATACTTACTATCATTTTCATTTTAATGTTGAATCAGCATGTGTTGTAGACATTATACATAGTCATGTATGAGTATGTAAAGGCCCATGACCATTAGGCGAAACTTACTAATGGGCCTACAATAAAGGCCCATGTATTAGGCTTTCAACTTTGTAAATTAATGGACCGTACCGTATTTCTCGTTCTGTTTTATCGATTTTGCCTCTTGTATCTGCGGAAAACTAGTGTTTGGATCTTCTGATTTCTAAATCGAAAAACCTTTGGCTGATCGGTGGGAACCATGTTCAATTTCTGGTAAATATCAACTCAATGATCTGATTTGTTTGTGATGATCCCATCTTTCTTTTCCCCTCGACTATATTGCTTTTGATTATGATCATTTTTAGGGGAGAACTCGAGTTTATGTGTTCTGGGCATGTCTCTTCGTGACTAAGTCGTTTAGTGTAATTGTTTTTCTTAGTTGAATTCTCTAAAAAGCCTCTGAGTTTTGGTTTGTAGCTGCTGTAATCAGATTTAGAACATCCTGATATACAATCTCTTTTTGAAAGGTTTGTTGCTGTTCTATTTACAAGAATTCGTTGGGGGGTTTCGCATTTGAGCCTTCATATAATCAAATATTAGATATTCTCAATGATGTGATGAACTTCTGATAAGATGCTGTATATTGTGTCTAGGAAGACTTTTAGGTAGTAACTGAGGATGTTTTGTATTTTTGTAATAATCCAGGGGATCAAAAGAACAACAGGGGCAATCTCATCCTTCATCTGAAGCGTCTTCACAACCATGGTATTCACCGTCTCTGGTCACCTCGCCTAGCTCATCCTGGCCTCAAACATCAGGACAGATTCCATCACATGTTTCACCAGGTGAAGCCGCCGCCATCATTGCATTTTTAAAAGACAAAAGGTTAGCTTTCAAATTCCTTATAACACTTTCTTTGCATCCTTTGTGTATGATATGTGTGTATTCGTATATCATCTCTCTTGTTTCACACGGTTCTTGTCTTGTTCTAGTATGAATTTAGGTAGCCTTTTAGGCTTGGGAGATTTAGGTTAACTCTGTAACAAATTATACATTACTGTTGGTTATGATAGTTTGGTTACTGAAATTCTCTGTGATTTTGTGTTGTGTTGCTAACATAGAGATAATTAAATGGAATCAATTTCTGGAATTGTCAGTTTTAGCATCTGTCTTTTGGTCTTGTGTGCTTACTCTTATTACACAATTCTTTATCTTCATCAAATATTGTTGCTCTAGTGTGGATGAACTTAGGAAGCTTCTGTCTGACAAGAATGTGTATCAGCAGTTCCTGCTCTCGCTTGACCAGGTCACAATTCGAAACAACGTAAGTCCAAAACACGAAGAAATTCTTAAGGAAATGTAGCTTCTTCGCTGCTTGAGATGCTTTGATCCATGCTTTTTCTTTATGTTCATCAGATCAGAGAAGAGCTTCGCAAGGAAACCTTAAATCTAGCAAGTGAGTTCTCCTAAGACTTTATTGAAATACAAAATTTTATTTCCATCGCACAAATCTAAAACTTTCATGCTAACATCACAGGAGAAAACTTGGAGAAGGAACCACAAATAGTGGAACTCAGAAACCAAGTGGGTACATTATTCCTCTTTGAGTGAGTTAGTAATTAAGTATATGAAACTTTCTCACCATCTTTTAAATCATTTATGAACAGTGCAGAATAATCCGTACAACCGAGCTTGCAACTGCACAAGAGAAGCTCAATGAGCTGGAGAATCAAAGAGAAGAGGTCCTCAAATTCTACTCTCCAGGCTCTCTCCTTCATAGACTTCAAGGTATAGAACATTAGCTGATTCACTCAAATATCCATTATTTTTATAAAACTATGCACGTCGTGTACAACCGGGTTTGTTCATCGTAGATGCCATGAACAAGGCTAATGAAGAATCCGAGGAGCTGCAACAGAAGTTTATGGAGAAGGATATTGAAACAGCTGCATTTGTGCAGAAATACAAGAAGCTAAGAAGCACGTATCATCGTCGCGCTTTAATTCATCTCGCTGCTAAAACTTCATCCATCGGTTGAAGCAAAGGAAGCTTCTTGGTTTTTTCCTTAAATGTGATTTGTAAGTAAAGAAGTGAGATTAAAAATGGTTCGTTGTTGAAATCTATGTGAAAATCAATATTAATATTGGGTTACAGAAACATGTGATGATCTCGGAATCTGAATCTTGTAATGTATTTCTGAATTTTGGGTCTTTTTGTTATTTGGGTGTGAAATATCGAACAGAATGTGTTATGAAACTTACAAGAGCTTATATTACAATTTAGAATGATTTCAGAAAGTTTAAAAAATTAAGTACGTTTAAACACAGAAGAATACTGAAAGATTTAATAGAAAAACAAATGCATTTTGAAGATAAAATAATTAAACATGTCTGCAACTCATGACTAGACCCGACATATCTACAACTTAATTTTTGATGATAAAATCAATTTTATCCAACTTACTTTTTCATCCTAGCTGTTAAATATAATTTGGTCAGATTTTTAAATTTATTTTCTAAATTTACTAAATTAAAAATAAAGTTTAAAAATATTTTAATATTAAATTTATGTTATTTTAAAAAAAATTTAAGTAATAATGTTACATTTATAACAAGTTTTTAAAAAAATACTATTTTATAATTTAACCCTTGTTTTGTTTGCGTATAAGAAACTCATTTGCTCATATGAAATAATACCAGAAATAAAAGAAAATTTTGGTTGCTACTAACATCCATTATTTAGAAATTTCCCGGTTTATATGATCAATAATTTCGAGTTAATACTCTCTCTCTCTCTCTCTCTCTCTCTCACTCTCACCGGTTCCTTTTGTTGATGTCAAAAAAGTTTCTTTTGTTTTCCTGTCCCTCCCTCGATGCGAAGAATCGAGCAATTGTGTTGCTCTCTGTAAGCTGTCTTTATTGTGAATTTAACCAGAATTCGAACGAGTTACTTGAATGCGTGTCTTTCGGTGCCTGATGTTGGCGGTGGCGATGGCCGTGACTGGTTTCGCGTCGTCGTTTCCCTCGGCGTTTGCGCACTACGCAGCTGGTCCGGTCAAGATTCTACCTCTGGAAAGAGCTTTTCCTCTCGACATGCCAGTGGAGCTAAGTGAGCTCAGGGCGCGTGATCGAGTCAGACACGCACGAATCTTACTGAACGGAGGCGGTCACCAAAGCTCCGTTGGCGGCGTCGTGGACTTCCCAGTTCAAGGCTCTTCCGATCCTTACCTCGTCGGGTAATTTATTAGTCTTAGGGAGTACTCTCATTTCTTGTTCCATGGAGATATCAGAAATTGTCTGCCTTCTTGTCATAATCGATGTTCAGATAGATTTAAAATCATTTTCTCATCTATCGGTTTTAATTTCTTTTTACCAAATTCTGTCATGAAATTGAAAGAGTTAGGGTTTCGGAGTGTATATTATGTTTTCCTTTATCTTGATTTTTGCGAAGAAGAAATGGAACTTTTAAATTCAAAAAGAGTAGATTTTGTAATTGAAGAGAGGTACAATAAGGCGATCTTATTCATTGTGTCTCCTTTTCTTTTCTTTTTTGCAGCTCCAAGACGACTATGTATGTCACAATTGCACACTTATTGGACCTCTCCTTTTAGTTCTAATGTGTTTTATCAACTTTTTTTGTGTGGACAACAAATCTTCTCTTATGTGATATATCTGTATACTGTTGTTTATTGGTAGGCTTTACTTCACAAAGGTCAAACTGGGTTCTCCTCCTACAGAATTTTATGTTCAGATTGATACTGGTAGTGACATCTTGTGGGTTACTTGTGGTTCTTGCAGTAATTGCCCTCGCTCCAGTGGACTTGGAGTAAGTAGGTTTATATTAGTTTTTAAATTCCATAGAATTCGTTGTGGGACCTGCATCTGAGAAGTTTTGAGGGCCCTATCCTTCTCCTTTTCTTTCCAATCATTTCAGATCGAGCTCCATTTGTTTGACGTTCCTGGTTCCTTGACTGCTGGCTCAGTTACTTGTTCAGATCCGATTTGCTCTTCAGCCTTTCAGACAACAGCAGCACAATGTTCTGAGAATAACCAGTGTGGTTACTCTTTTCTTTATGGCGACGGAAGTGGAACTTCGGGTTACTACATGACTGACATGTTCTATTTTGACGCCATTTTGGGAGAGTCTTTGGTTGCAAACTCATCTGCTCCCATTGTTTTTGGGTGAGAGCTTTCTCTATCAAAACACTGGCCCTTGTGTTTGCATGAGAGTGTATAGCGGTTTAAAGATCTTAAGATTTGTAAATGAATTTGTTGTATTTTGCAACAGCTGTAGTACCTACCAATCTGGGGACTTGACAAATTCAGTGAAAGCAGTGGATGGAATATTTGGTTTTGGCAAGGGGAAGCTGTCGGTTGTTTCTCAGTTGTCATTACGAGGAATTACACCACCAGTATTTTCTCATTGCTTGAAAGGAGATGGTAGTGGCGGTGGTGTCTTTGTCCTTGGCGAGATATTGGTCCCAGGAATGGTTTACAGTCCTCTTGTCCCATCACAGTAAGCTCACTAACCACTTCTTCAGTTTTCACTCTATGATTGTATTATGTTATCACATGCTGAGAATGTGATAAGTCTTTGTGTTAGGCCCAATGCATGATAATTATATGTAGTGGAGGTGGTTTGTAGTGGGTTTTAGCTGTGCTGACAGTTCAGCAACAATCGTTGAATTGGTTAGCTAGAGAACTAGCATGTTGAAAGGAAATTGGGCAGAATGAGTTTGGGGCTTCTGGATATGTCTAGGGTTTGGGATTGGGAATTGGGCCAAGAGTAGATGTTTTCTTGAAAATCAAGACTCTATGATGTGTAGTTCTTTGGTGAATTGAATAAAGGAGTTTACTGGTTTGTAGTCTAACAAATTGTTGCCTCCCGATTGATTCAGTCTTATGCTGCCTCCCAGCTGGTCTGAAATTGTTATGAGGCATGTGATACTGATAATAGTCTCTTGGTTTTCTCCTTTGTTTATGCACTTCAGGCCTCACTATAACTTAAATCTGCTGAGCATCGGAGTGGATGGAGAGATGCTGCCCATCGATGCAGTGGCCTTTGAAACATCAAATACCCGTGGTACTATTGTTGACACGGGAACCACTTTGACATATCTGGTGAAAGAGGCTTACTATCCCCTTCTCCATGCTGTAAGTTTGTGTATATCTTGTGCGTTTCGTCTGAGAATTCGGCTTTCGAATCAGTGACATAGCTGTGCTGGTTTTATCTGCAGATAACAAGCAGCATGTCGGAGTTGGTAACTCCAATCATTTCTAATCGAGAGCATTGCTATTTGGTCTCGACTAGGTATGCCTCTTTATCTATATGCATTGTCCAAATCCTTTTCTCTGTAGGTACAAGTTAAGAGAGAGAGAGAGTTATATTGGTTTTGGTGTGTTTGCGCAGCATAAACGACATGTTTCCTCGGGTTAATCTCAACTTTGCTGGTGGTGCATCAATGATCTTAAGACCTCAGGACTACTTCATTCATTATGGTTTTTATGTAAGCTCTTCTAAAATTACATGTATACACATAAAACTAGTAGAACTAAAATAGAGTGCTTGTATATATATATATATATGCAATCTAATACTCTGTATCTCCTATCTAACAGGATGGTGCGTCGATGTGGTGCATAGGTTTTTCAAAAGCTTTGGAAGAACAAAACATTTTAGGAGGTAACACACTGAGCATTAAAAAAACTGATGGTTTCCCCATTTGCTTTATGTGTGTATGAATCTTATTTTGTGTAACAGATCTTGTCCTTAAAGATAAGGTCTTTGTGTATGATCTTGCTCGGCAACGGGTTGGATGGGCCGACTATGATTGTAAGTATAAACCTTTAGGGAAAAAATTAGACATGGTTCATCTCCGTCTGGAAAAAGAAAAAAAAAATCTGGGTTTTGGTTTGACAGGTTCCATGTCAGTGAATGTATCGGTAACATCAGGAAAGGATATTGTAAACTCAGGGCAACCATGCTTGACCATCTCAATAAAAGACATGTCATTTAGATTCGTCTCTGCCATCTTACTTCTTTGTTATTTCTTCGCCTTGACTCTTAATGTATAGATTTAACGTTTTGTGTCATTGTGTGTGTTTTAGAGTAGTGTACTTGAGAGAAAGAGCTAAACTGGTTTCTCCTCTGTTGCAGTACCAAGTGCCGTTTTTGAATTTTGATTGTAGATAGATTTTTGCTTTCTTTTCAGAAAATTGCAAAATATATATTATCATTTTGTAACAACCCGTAACAACCTGTCTTCACTCCAACAATCTTGAAGCTTATTTCTTCAAAGACGTTAACATTCTTCAAACTGAACATGTATGTACGACAACGGTTTTTGCATATCACTCAACTAACGAAATCGAAGCTCTAATCCAATCTTCAATTTCCGGTTCATTTAATTAGATTAATTTCTCCTGATTAAACCAATGGTTTTATACACCCCAAACAAAATAGAGAAAAAAAAATGACGAAATCATCTGAACGAAACGCCACGAGTCGCGACGAAACGCCAATGTACGGAAATAAAGCTCAAGGAGGAGTAACGGCTTTCATTTATTCTCACCCTTGCGATTTCCGTTTCTTGTCATTTTCTATCTCTCCCTCTCGTCGTTGTTTTGTGCATTCTGTTGGTACTGTTTCTTTGGAGAAACATCACAGCAATGGACGCTGCATCTCCTGCTGTGAATGCTTCGGCATCGGCTTCTACAGTGACCTCTTCTCTATACGTCGGCGATTTACATCCTAGCGTCACCGAAAGTATACTCTACGACGCGTTTTCCAAATACAAGAGCTTGACTTCTGTTCGCCTTTGCAAAGACGCCTCCACTGGTCGCTCTCTTTGTTATGGCTACGTCAACTTTCTCTCGCCTCAAGACGGTACGGTTCCTCATCTTCTTTGGTTTTTTCCTTATTGAAGGTTACGGAGAGGCATTACGTGGATTATATTCGTCTATATGTTCTCTTATCGCCGTTTGTTTTGCACATTAGATTGATAATCGGTGAAGAATGTAATTTCTTTGGCGATTCTGTTTTTCTGACTTTCAGGTTCTATCTCCTACACGTGTATATTTGGCCGATTTTCACGCGAGTTTTTTTTGCAGTGTTCTCCGTTCTTTATTTCATTTATCCATGCATTTTTCACGATTTTTCTTCTTAATTTCCACGGATCTGTTTTGGATTTATTGTAAACTGATCCCGCCTTTGATTTCTGACCATTTTCGCTGCGCTACTTAGTCTAAAGATCATGGTATTGAACTGCAAAGTATTAGTGACAGTTCGTCTAGTTATGCTCAGTAAGTGTTTGCTTGAATATCATTAGTTGAGTTTCGGTGAAAGAAATGTTGTATCGTATTATACCTGTAATAAAATGTTTCCCAGGCTTGATTACGACATTGTCTGATGATATTCTGTACTTGACTTGTGCAGCGAACCTTGCCATCGAAGAAAAGAATCACAGTATGTTGAATGGAAAAATGATTCGACTAATGTGGTCAGTTCGAGGACCTGATGCTAGGAGAAGTGGGGTTGGAAATGTCTTCGTTAAGGTAGTACTCTACCTCAAAGAGGTGGATAATTCGCTTAATGTCTGATTTGACTTTTTTTTTGTTAGAATTTGCCTGAGTCAATCAACAATACGGGTTTGGAAGATATGTTCAAGAAATTTGGGAACATCATTTCCTGTAAAGTTGCAACTTCTGGAGATGGAAAGAGTCGTGGTTATGGTTTTGTTCAGTTTGAGAAAGAAGACGCTGCACATGCTTCCATTGAGAATCTGAATAGTACCATTGTTGATGACAAGGAGATGTAAGATGTTCTTACTCAATGGTTTCTAAAGTTTTGTCGTTGTACTATGCTTAAGATGAGAATCTTTGCAAAAATCTTTACGCAGCTTTGTTGGAAAATTCATTAAAAAGACGGATCGAGAGAAACTTGAGGTCAAATACACAAACTTGTACATGAAGAATCTAGATGCAGATGTCAGTGAGAATCTTTTAAGGGAGAAGTTCTTGGAGTTCGGGAAAATTGTCAGTCTAGCAGTTGCAAAAGATCAAAATGGATCATGTAAAGGATTTGCCTTTGTCAACTTCGAAAACCCAGAGGATGCAAAACGGGCAGCAGAAGCAATGAATGGAACACAATTTGGTCTGACAGAGTTGATTGTATATTTTTTGGAGAATAGAATCTCCTAGTCTTGCCAATTCATTCAATCGTTTGTTTCCTCTGGACAGGTTCAAAGATTCTGTATGTAGGAAGGGCACAAAAGAAGGCAGAACGGGTGCAACTACTAAAGGAACAATTTGAAGAGAAATGCAAAGATCAGAAGATGAAAGCTAAGGTATTACCATCTAGATTGAAGCCTTTGTTGGTTTGATATGATATTTTGACATGGTGTTTCTAATAATAAATTTTAAGGTGTCAAATATATATGTGAAAAACATTGATGTTGGTGTTACTGAGGAGGACCTGAGAGAAAACTTTAGTCAATGTGGCACAATCACTTCAGCAAAGTTAATGTGTGATGAGAAAGGAATAAGCAAGGGGTTTGGATTTGTGTGCTTCTCAACACCTGAAGAAGCAAGTGACGCTGTGAAAACCTTACATGGTAAGCCGCAAGATCATATATTATTGTTATATAAATGAAATTATGACACACCTCTTAGCTCATCTTATATCATGTGATGATTCTGATGCATTGCAGGTCAAATGTTTCATGGGAAACCATTATATGTGGCAATTGCTCAAAGAAAAGAGGATAGGCAAATGCAGTTACAGGCTCAGTTTGGCAAGCGTGTGGAAGCAAGGGGAGGAAGCATTTCTTCATCTTCGGTCATACCAGGGACTTACCCTCAATTCTACTACATGAATCCTCAGTCCAAGACGCTATACCATTCATCGAATCTTTCACCGACATGGAAGTCTTCTAATCTGACCAATTCATCAAACCCCACATTTCAAGTAGTCACATATCCTCCTATATATCGAAAGAGTGTTCATTTTGATAATGTTTGACGAAAAGATTTCTGGTAGGTTGGTAATGCGCCAATTCAAAATAAGCAGAAAAGCAGAGGAAGATTGAATGGGAATGCTGTTTCGTATGTCCCACATGTGTACCCGTCTATTCAAAAGCTTCCTTTGTCAAGCGATTTTTCGAACCAGCAGGTGTTTGGTTTGTTTTTATCTTTTTTTTTTACCAAGATCACTTTACCTTAAAACCATTTGCAAGATGGTTCAAACTCGCTTTTGTAAAGCAGATGCAGCAGAGCAAATTATATGGTTGTGGAAAAGAAGTGAAGAAAGCAATGCGAGGAGGACAATCCAAAACACTTAGTAGTACCATGCCTTTTGCTGCACCACTTGAGATGCAGAAGCAAATGCTTGGAGAGAAGCTCTATCCTCTCGTTGAGAAACTTGAGGTTTGTGTTGGTGAATTAGATAGAACCATTCTGTTAAATATCAGCTTTGCATTAGTAAGTTTCATTTAGGCCGTGAACGCTACTTTTACATTCGTATTTGCAATTCTTGGCAGCCCCAACTTGGTGCCAAAATAACAGGAATGTTTCTTGAAATGGACATGTCGGAATTGCTTCTTCTGCTGAAGTCGCCACAAAATATAGCTCGTAAAGTGAACGAAGCAGTTGAAGTTCTGAAGTCATCAAAGACAAATCCAGGCCGTCCAAACAGGCTTCGTTCGGATTACTTTTCGTCTGGTGTTCGGTTAAATGAGTGAGAGAATCAAAAACTAGTTACTCGTTTCTTTGGCTACAGTTTCTTGGATTTGGTTTGTTAGTTTGCCTGTGTTTTTTTTTGTGCACACAATTCATTGCATAAATCATTTTCATGACTATAGTAAACCTAGAGAAATCCTGAAACTATGCTGCGTTCTCCTTCAGGCACTTCCGATGCACCTTTCCAATGATTTTGTTGGTTTTCCTTTCTAATTTCCTTTATCAGCCTCTTCCTCTACGATTCATGATGATGATAATGGTTTTTCTTCACGATGTTCATCAGCTACTTTTAATGCCAAAATATCTGCTTGATCTTTGTCAGCTACCGTCAACACTTGCAAGTTTCTATTACTCATTACCATCTTCACCGTCTCTATAATTCTGCTTTAAAGATTAGCATTGTTTGATTACGTTAACATCATGGATCAGCAAGGAATCGCCCAATTCAATTGCCTTTACCCAAGAGTTCGCTTGTTTAATCTTGATTTACAGCTTTTATGCTGTGTTTGAATTTGAATATTGTCAAGTTTTTGCATGATAGTACCGTGCACTTGCGGGTTGGTACTCGCGTTTTAAAAACTTTGTTGATCTTTCAACTTACAATAGCGTTTGAAACGCAGCTCCATCTCATATTATTTCCTCTGTAGCTCTACGAATCTGGATTGTATATAATTCGAGAACTTCTTGCTTCTGATGATAATGTAGGCTCTATGTTTCTTCTTCTACATCGTATCTGCTAGATGATGAAGATCACTTTGGATTGCTTGTGGAAGAAGTTACCTCATTATCTTCTTTCTCGAGACACAAACCTGACCAAGATCAAACCAGTTGCTGATAGTACAAGAGCAACAAGGCATCATGAGAAGGAGGAGGAGGAGAAGTCAAAACACTCACGATCCATGCATGAAAAGTTCACGTGTCATTAATGTACATCCCGAAAGGATAAAACGATATATTAAGATACGTGTTGCACTAAAAGGCTACTTGGAAGACGAAAAGAGAAAAAGGAGAAGAATAATAATACGTGGCAGGCTACTTGCGTCCACCTATCTACCACGTGGCATGTCCACAGAATCATCGCATTTCCTATAAGAAGCAACAAAAGCACTCAACCGATAAGACAAGTAAAAAAAGATTCTAAAATTGCAAAGTAACTCGACTTTTTCACAAATCTATCATTCAGTGTTTTTATTAATCGACAAAGAGAGATGGCGTCAGACAAACAGCAAAAGGCGGAGAGAGCAGAGGTCGCTGCGAGACTCGCAGCTGAAGACTTGCATGACGTCAACAAGGGCGGTGGTGGTGACGTCACGACGTATAAGGTGACGGAGAGAACAATTGAAGATCAACCAGAGCAGGAGAGGCCCGGAGTGATAGGATCGATGTTCAGGGCTGTTCAAGGAACGTACGAGCACGCGAGGGATGCTGTAGTCGGAAAAAGCCATGATGCGGCTGTGTCGACGAGAGAAGGAGGTCAGATAGCCTCAGAGAAAGCGGCCGGAGCGAAAGATGCAACCATCGAGAAAGCAAAAGACACCGCAGATTATACGGCGGGGAAGGTGGGTGAGTATAAAGACTATACGGTTGATAAAGCTAAAAAAGCAAAGGACACCACTGCGGAGAATGCGAAGGGGATGTCGGATTATACTGCGGATAAAGCTGTACAAACGAAAGATAAGACGGCGGAAAAGATGGGGGAATACAAAGACTATACAATAGATAAAACGGTAGAAGCTAAGGATAAGACAGCGGAGAAGGCGAAGGAGACAGCAAATTATACTGCCGATAAGGCCAAAGAGGCTAAGGATAAGACTGCCGAGAAGATGGGTGAATATAAGGATTACACGGCGGACAAGGCCGTAGAAGCCAAGGATTACACGGCGGACAAGGCCGTAGAAGCCAAGGATTACACGGCGGACAAGGCCGTTGAAGCCAAGGATTACACGGTGGACAAAGCGATTGAAGCGAAGGATAAGACAGCCGAAAAGACTGGAGAATATAAGGATTATACTATGGAGAAGGCAACGCAAGGAAAAGACGTTGGGGTGAGTAAGCTTGGAGAGTTGAAGGATAGTGCGGTGGATACAGCGAAGAGAGCTATGGGTTTCTTGTCGGGAAAGACAGAGGAAACCAAACAAAAAGCTGTGGAGACCAAAGACACTATGAGATTGGAAGGTAAAGAACTTAAAGACAAAGCTGAAGAAAAGGCGCGTGAGGCATCTCAAAAGACTAAGGAGAGTACTGATCATTCGGCAGCTGAAAAGGCTCACGAGGAAAAAGCTTCTGCTGCGGTCAGGTAAGCGAAGACGTAACTTCGTTGTCTTTAAAAGTTGATGGCTTTTATAAATATACTGTGGGATATTTTTTCTCTAGGGGAAACGAAGCGAAGGGGACAATATTTGGTGCATTAGGGAGTGTAACAGATGCAATAAAGAGCAAACTGACGATGCCGTCGGACATTGTGGAGGAGACACGAGCGGGCCGTGAGCATGGAAGCACGGGGAGGACGGTGGTTGAAGTAGAAGTCGAAGATACAAAGCCAACTAAGGTGGCGACATCGCTGAAGACGTCGGATCAGTTGTCCGGTCAAACATTCAACGATGTTGGACGGATGGATGATGAGGCTCGGAAAGATAAGGGAAAGCTTTGAGAGATCGGCACGGATTGGGCCTGGGCTAGGCTTTAAAATCATGATATATGTTTTATTTGGATCTTCGTGTATCTGTTGTAACATTTTCTGATCATTTCTGTTTCTTTTTTTCTCTTTATGGAGAAGGAAAACAAACCCTACCTTAGTTCTTCGTACTTTTAGAGGATTAGCTGTTAGCGTCACGGTTTACAATGGACTCGAAATTCTGTTGTTAGCTTAACCAATGGGTTCTTAAGACAACAAATTTTTGGTTATGAATTTTATGATATCGTAATTGATCATAAATTCATAACAAGACACTAAAAAGACTATCTACGTTAATAGTACATTTGTTTTTTGTGTCTCGCAGTATTATATTTTAGAATCATTAATTCTCAGCAACAGGAGTCGGTGCATTGTATGTATGGATCACAAAACTACAAATAAACCACGTGAGATTTTGTTCTTGCTCCGACGAATTACGATCACTGATTAGCTTTGTTGTTACGTACATAAAAAGACATTGAATACATGGGACACGATTAAGGTTGTCTGGTCCTTGAAAGTGGGCACGTACCACCACATGTGTTCGATTATCCTCTTCTCGTGGATCAATCTCTTCCAATCACTTCCATCTTCTCTCTGCCTTCTTTACTTTTCCTACGTCTAACGTTACGAATTTTGCAATCGTAACTGATATCAGGAATATCTAATATCATACATAAATTTAGTAATTGTTAAGTGGTTTTAGGTTCTAAAACTTTAACAGAGCTTTTTTCCCAGTATATCTACAGAAATTGTTATATATAAATATATTTTTATGGATTAGAACAAGAGAAACAAAAATCATTATATCTAATATTGGATAGATCACAACATCAAAATTAATAGGGTTTATTTCTTTTTCGTATTATTGACCTAACTAAAAAAATTATTATTATTATCATCAATTTTTGTTATCTTACTGTTTTCGTCAACAATCTCAAATTTTGGATCATTTTATATTGTTTACAAAAATGGAGAATCAGATATATGATATAAACTGTTTTTACAAATGGATTTCAATCAAATCTTAGATTTCATTTAAAGAAGATTTTCAAAAATTTGTTTTTGATATACATTAAACTATTTAAAGAAAATGTTATTAGGTTAAAGAAAAAAACTATATTCCTATTTTGATAGATTGCTTGTCTTTATTCACAGAATTTTCTTATTATTTCTTTTAAGGAATAACTATTATAATGTTTGCATTTAATTGGGGATTAGAACGAGGTAAGATTACAGTTTCATCAGAAAACGAATTTCCAAACCCTAAATAAATCATGCCACGTGTAAGCGTAACATAAGAGGTAGTATCGTAATAACATACGGAAGAATATTGTTGATAAACTCTCTCAATTTCCGTCTTCACCTCTTCGACTCTGCTTTATTAAGACGGTTCTCTCTGCTTCACCACCAAAATTCAGATTTTTTTCCTTTCATATTTCATTGTTATTGGCGTCTTCAGACCTTTTTCTTTATCACACTGCGATTAATTAGGATTTTATATTGGCGATTATGGGATTGTCGATGAAAAGAGGCACCGGAGGATTTCTCCTCTACCTTCTCGTGGGTTTCTCTGTCGCCGTATTCTCTGTTTATTACGTCGGAGAGACGAACCCTAATCCTCATCTCTCCTCTTCTTCCTCTTCTCCGCTATCTGTTACCGTACAAGTTTGGCCGGTAAATAAAGATTCTTCCTTTTCTTCTCCACGTCAGTTTTTCATCTGAATATTCCATCTTCATTAAGTACGTTTTAAAAATCATTATTTTTAATAGAGAAATAGTTAATCCCTTTGAAAAACAGATGCGTGTTACGTTACCCTTTTTATTATATTTTTTAAAAACACCTTTTACCTGAAAGCTTGGAAGAATCTATAAAAGGTGGAATTTTGACTCTCTTTTTTTTTTCTGTTGTTTACTTTTCTGTGTGAAATTGTGGAAAGTAGGAATTAAAGTTTAGCTGGAAACTAGTGGTGGCTACTTTGATAGCGTTTCTAGGATCTGCGTGTGGGACTGTTGGTGGCGTTGGAGGCGGTGGAATATTCGTTCCTATGCTCACTCTCATTCTTGGATTCGACACAAAATCTGCCGCTGCAATCTCCAAATGTAAGAGAGAATTTTTTTTTTTTGTGAAAATATAAACCGGGTTTAATTTTGTTTATGTTGGTGTGAAAGGTATGATAATGGGAGCATCTGCATCATCAGTTTGGTACAATATAAGAGTTCGTCATCCGACAAAAGAAGTACCAATCTTAGACTATGATTTGGCTCTCCTTTTTCAACCAATGCTTCTCCTCGGTATCACTGTTGGTGTTTCTCTCAGTGTTGTATTCCCTTACTGGCTCATCACTGTCCTCATCATCATTCTTTTCGTTGGGACTTCTTCGAGATCTTTTTTCAAAGGCATTGAGATGTGGAAGGAGGAGACTTTGTTGAAGGTTAGTTTGTTTCCATCAAGTAACATGTTGTTTTCTTTTTATGTGGAGATGTTGAATGTTTTATGGTTCTTTTTGTAATAGAACGAAATGGCGAAGCAACAACAAGGTTCCACTGTTAATTCCCGAGGAGAACGTGAGTAAAGCTGCATACTTGTGATGGGGTTCCTCTATTGATGAATTGAGATTTGATCTTAAGCTAATCACATTGTCTCTACTAAATATTGTTCATTCTGTGCAGTTTTAATCGACACAGAATATGAACCTCTTTACCCGAGAGAAGAGAAATCAGAATTGGTAAGTTGATTTGGCTCTTCAAAACTTGCATAAAGATTCAAGAACCGGGTTTCATTATTTACTTGCAGGAAATAATAAGGTCCAACCTCAAATTGAAAAGACTCCTGGTTTTGGTAACTGTGTGGTTGGCTTTCTTACTCATCCAAGTTATCAAGGCAAGTAATCTTCTTCTTCGTCAACTCCAAGAATCTCAATTTGGATGTTAATAATCTCTCATCAACATATTGGATTTGATACAGAACGAAATAAAAGTCTGCAGCACAATATATTGGGTGCTTTTCTGCTTACAGGTAACATCCAGATAAACTTGTATCGTATGCATTTTCTTAAACCTTCATTTATTTGAAACCATTCTCCATTTGCAGTTTCCAGTTGCTCTCACGGTGTTTGGATTTGAAGCAGTGAGATTGTTTAGAGAGAACAAAAAGAGGCTAAACAATGGAAACGCAGAATCTGTATGTGAGGCTACAATCGAGTGGACTCCTCTGAGTCTTATCTTCTGTGCTCTCTGTGGAGTCGTTGGAGGCATTGTAGGTGGTCTCCTCGGATCTGGTGGTGGTTTTGTTCTCGGGCCTTTGCTTCTTGAGATTGGAGTCATCCCACAGGTACACTATCAATAGATGCTTTTAAATCCAAATCAATCATCTTTTTTATCTTTCTATGTTTACAAACGCAGGTTGCTAGCGCGACAGCTACGTTTGTGATGATGTTTTCTTCATCTTTATCTGTAGTAGAGTTTTATCTCCTCAAGAGATTTCCAATTCCATACGGTAAGATCTCTTAAAATCATATCATGAGAAACTTTCAGGCAAACTGATGATGGATTTTGATTTCTTTGGCAGCCATGTACTTAATGTTGGTATCGATTCTTGCCGGTTTCTGGGGACAATCCTTTATAAGAAAGCTTGTGGCAATCTTGAGAAGAGCTTCAATCATTGTATTCGTTCTCTCTGGAGTCATCTGCGCAAGTGCTCTCACAATGGGAGTGATTGGGATAGAGAAGACCTTAATGATGATTCATAACCATGAATTCATGGGATTCTTGGGATTTTGCAGCAGTCAATAAATCCTTATTTTTCTTGAAGAATCTTCAAACAAAAAGTGTTCTTTTACTGCTTTCTTTTTGATTTATTGGCCAATTTCGGTTGTCCAACATTATCATTATAAGAAGTTATCAAATCTGTTTGCATGTAGTCCAAGACATTTATGCTCTGTTCTTGGTCAATACATGAGTTGACCATCTTCAGAGATAAAGATTGTTAAACTTAAATTTGTCTTAAGGTTATTAGCAATTTTTTCTGATATTAAACCTCGAGTAGATTTTGTTCACCAGTACAAAAGAAAACAAGAACATGTGTTTTGTAATTTCCTAATTGGTGAGCAAATAGATTTGAACTTTGGTAAGGTTGTTGAAAATCTTGTCTAAGAAAAAGACATCTTCACACAAATCTCACCAATCATTTCGTTCATTAAGAGTACAGCCACCAAATTTTCAGTGATTACGAAATTTAACCAAAAACATATACTTTTCAATCGTTTCATTTAGCCTAAATGGTCATCATCCCTATCTTCTTTTCTCTTATTCATATGGTCTCTATTTCAAGGTTATTATTATTTCATATATTTATCCTTCCTACATTTTTAATATATTAATTAAGATGAACTTTGAATAAGAAACTTTGATTGACAAATATCTCATATCTCACACTACAATTTTATTCATTTGGTCGCCACAATAAACTACGCTCAATACTGCGGCTATTGTTATGGTATATGTTGTTCGTTTGTATGTTGTCGGCGGTTGTGATTGCGGTCGATCACAAATTTTTAGTTACAATGATGTTTTAATCAATGGTCGAAAAAATTACGACGCATGACACAACGGTCAGACGATACGATAGTTAAACGAATAACAATTTGATGCAACCGCAGCCACAAGAACTTACTACTAACAAACGAACATGACCTATGAAAATATTTTAAAATAAATATTATATAACATATTTACAAAACTGTTATTAAATAAATATTTAACAGTATAATATACGTAAATTTTTAATATTTCGATATAAAATACAAACACAATATAAAATAAATGTTTAAAATTTTTAAAAATTAGTTAAAAAATATTTTAAAAAAAGTTTTGAATAATTATCACATCTATTTCATTATCTATTTGATAATATTTTTTATCAAAAATAGAGACAAATTAAATTTATTTGTATAGTTTGATATCATTATTTATTTTATTTGTATAATCAATATTTTAAAAAATTATATTAAAATAAATAAATTATATACATATCTAATTTATATTAATTAAATGAAAAATTAATTAAAATGTAAATACTTTTCTTACACCGTGTATATATAGTAAAATATAAAGCACAATTATAACATGGATTTTCTGTTCACTATCAAATATTTCTTTAGTGTGGGCTTAGCCGTACTAAAAAGCTATTTAACGGGTAAAATTTTTTAATTTGGGCTATAATAGGCTCATTACTTTCCTTGAAAGCTAGGGCTCAGGCGAATCATCTGCCTTAAAATACTAATCGTTACATAAAGTCTTAACTTTTTAGGGTTTCAAGTGTAATAGTTTCAGCGCGGCGGAGCAATGGTTCTCAAGTAATCATTCTCATCTCTCACTGTCGCCTCGTGTTTCTCAGCTCATAAGCCTACATTACTGTCGATATTCCCGATTTGCTGAAAATGAATTTTGCTATCATTAAAAAACTAAACATGTTGGTCTTTTATTTTGAAACCGGGGTAAATTCGTTGATTGATTATGTTCCTCGGCTACAAAATGTTAAACTTTGAGCTGATATCTTAATGCGAATCTACTTTGGGACATTCCAAAATGAGATAGTTTAATGTGTGTCATGTTTTGTTTATGTGATCCGAGTAGGTTTCGGTTGAGACATGTTGAGTGATATCTCTCCTAAGCCTTTGACTATGTTTGACATGTAGAACTGAGCTTTGTCGATTCAGTGGTCAGAAGATATACCCTGGCAGAGGAATCAGATTTATCAGAGCTGACTCTCAGGTACTTTTTCGTAATGTCTGTTGCTAGCTATGTCTCTAAATTGATTCATCATCATTGTTTTCATGATTTATTAGGTGTTTCTGTTCGCTAACTCAAAATGCAAGAGGTACTTCCACAACAAGTTGAAGCCTTCCAAGCTTACATGGACTGCCATGTTCAGAAAGCAGCACAAAAAGGTCAAAAAACATTCTTTTGTTTGCTTGTTTTTTCATTTTAGTTTTAGTTCTGTTGGGTTCAGGTTTTGGTCTGTGACAGGGATCCTGATTTGTGAATTCTCGTCTTGTGGTTCTCTTACAGGACGCAGCTCAAGAGGCTGTGAAGAGAAGGAGACGTGCAACCAAGAAGCCTTACTCAAGGTCAATCGTTGGTGCTGCTTTGGAGGTCATTCAGAAGAAGCGAGCAGAGAAACCTGAAGTTCGTGATGCGGCCAGAGAAGCTGCACTACGGTTGGTTTTCGTTTTGTAAAACATTCTGTATTTCAATCTCTTAAACCTGAAAATGTGATTGACTCAGTATGCATTTGATGATTCTACAGTGAGATCAAGGAGAGAATTAAGAAGACTAAGGATGAGAAGAAGGCAAAGAAAGCCGAGTTTGCTTCGAAGCAACAAAAGACTCAAATGAAGGGAAATATCCCCAAGAGTGCAGCACCCAAGGCGACTAAGATGGGTGGTGGTGGTGGCAGACGTTGAATGTAGTTGATTTCTTCTTGTTCTGCCTTTTGTTTTGTCCCCAATTTTTATAGCCTTGCACCCATTTATATATTGTATCTTACTTTTATTGATGTTTTTCTACAGCTTATGAAGCTTTTTGTTTGGTATCTTCTTTATGATTTCTCTTCATATCTGAAAACCGCAGTGTAGAGTTGATAACATGGCTCTCTACTATTTGTCGATTTAGTCTTCTTCAATAGCAATGTCCTCTGTGTGAATTGTGAACGTAGAGAACCGTTTTCATGAAAATCACTTAAACAAGTAGTGCAAACAAAAGCAGAACCAGCCTATTAAGTCTTTGTTGCACCAAAGCAACAATTTTGGACCATTTATGTGATCAAGTTGAGTTGAAATTGGAATGATACTGCCTCGTTGCAGGCGTTTTTCTCACTTTTGCTTCTTGCTCGAACAATTCTCTCGTAGCATCGATTTCAGATGTATAAGCTGTTGAAACAAGGTGAAAGGTGAATGTGAATGGAAAAGTAGATTAACTTAGGAAAGATCAATAAGTTCATTACCTCTTCTTCTAGCAACTTCTTTTGTCTAGACACAACATCAAACTCTTGCCTTAGTGATTTGTAGCGATACTCAAGTTGTTTGTTCTTCCACCTGGCTTTCCTGTTCTGGAACCAAACCGCGATCTGTCTGGGTTGTAGCCCAAGTTCTTTGGAAAGCTTCATCTTCCTGTCTGGATCCAGCTTTACCTCTTCTTGGAAACATCTCTCGAGTAACTTTAGCTGCTCGTTTGTCTTCTTCTTCTTTTTTTTTTCATATCCATTGATGCTGTTACTTGCTTCTCCATAGCTACTCTCCACCATTGCTAGAGGGACATGATGTTCATGTCGCAAACCTTGTTGTTCCTCCAACACTGTACTTGAAGGGAGATACTTATTGTCTTGGTTTACTGCAAATTTTATTTACATGTAGAAATGACTCCTAATCCCTATTTTATTTACTATAACTCCTGAAGAATATTAAAAGCATCAAACATATAAATTACTCACTAACCAATGATTAGGGATGCATATGTACCTGAAAAATGGTAAAAGTTAGAGAAAGGATAGTGATAGATGAAGTTGGAAGAGGAATCTCCATTGATGAATGGGCAGCTACTCCAATGTTCCATCTTCTCTTCTTCTTCTTTTTTCTTTCTTCTTTGACTATTCTGAAAATTACAATCAGTTTAGAGACCACTTTTTGGGTTTCATATCGATATATGTATATATATATATATATATGCAGATTTTACTACACATGCATGGATGTATAACAAAAAATATTTACTTTTGTACAAATGTCTACTTTCTCTCTACCTTAAATCTACAACTAATCTAAGATATATTCAATAAATATATGTAAAAGTAACACACTCCACAAACTTTATTTAACACTGTGGATCTGCAATGGTGCTACTCAAACAGATATATCAGAAAGGGTCCAATACTAATACTGACATTATTTTGGGGGGGGAGGGACACAGTTGACGAGTGAAAATATATCAACTTTTACCAGTTTTTTTTTGTTTTGTTTTGTTTTGTTTTGTTTTGTTTTGTTTTGTTTTGTTTTGTTTTGTTTTGTTTTGTTTTTATTGAGTGAGAAAATGGGAAAAACCATAATAATAATATAAAGGAGGACCATATAGTTACAGAGAAATAAAAGCTCAAGAAACTCAGACGACAAAAGTGCGGTTGTGTCTTTGTGGCATTTGCTCAAGCTTTTCGTATAAAACCCAACGGTTTATGATTTCTGAACTTGCTTAATATATAACATTGTGAAATCTATCAGAATTTATTTTTCAGACAAATTTGATTTTCTATTATATTTTTTGGTGAGTTAGATCGAAAATGTCATTATGTCTCCATTGTCTAAACAAAATCAACATTCAATATGGACTTTTGGGTAATAGAAATAGTAAAAGATATGTTTTTAATATTTAACTAATGGTTTGTTTTCAAAGCATGGTCCTGAGGTTGAAACCAAAAACCTTTTTCTTTTAGTTACAATAGATGAGTACATATCCATCCATACACACAAGTTTTGATTTATATTTTAACCAAGTTTTTATAATTTTGGCTTTTGTTTATATTCTTTGAGACACTGACCGTAAAATCTGCAGAAATAGCATTCAAAAATAAGGTATTTTTCTTCCTGAAACTCTTCAAAATAAGATAATGAAGTAATCTATCTTGATTGTCTTAATACAATCTATCCCATCCCTCTTCATCTTCTTCTTGGCCTCTAATCCTCTACAACCACATAACAATGGGATGCTATGGTTTTTCAATGTGTATTCCTTTGATTTACAAGTGTTTCTCTATATTATCAACCAGACAAGAACGATAGGTTTCGTATAATAATCCGGATGCATTCATATATTTCTAAATTGTGTCCTTGCAGTGTCAAGTTCTATGTGCCACAAATTCATTAAATACCTCACATAAAGAAAAGGAACCTTAATCAAATTGTGTTAGTTACAAGAAACCATCAAATCAATTAGTGTAAAAACGAAAATGGAGTTTTTTTCAAGAGCTATTAAAAATAGGGTGAGAGAGTGAAGAGAGAAATATCCTATAAACATAAAATGAACACGCCCGGTGGGACTCGAACCCACAATCGTTTGATTAGAAGTCAAACGCCTTATCCATTAGGCCACGGGCGCTTTTTATGTTCACCTCTATTTGAAATAGAATATTAACGTGATATAAAGAGTAAAAAGCTCAACTCCCATCAATCTCCGACGATGGGAAACAAGAAAAGAAAAGAGTAAACCCATAAGCCGTTTCAATTTGTAAACATTTTTTTTGACGAAAATGAAACTTCTGATACCATTACATGATTAGTGACAGTCACGCGGTTAGTATCAAGAAAAGAAATGCAAATTAGCAACTGCAAAATTTATTTGATAACTCTGAGTTTATGTATGGTTTAAGAAAAAGGGTAGAGAGCTATATTTTACTACTAAATGTAGATATTATCCATAACGTGGAAGTGGTTTATGCCATAACTTGGAAACATCAATCTCCTAAATTCAAAAACAAAAGTCCTGGAGATAAGAATCGCAAGTATGTTCCCTGAAGCCAAGAAATTGATTATTAACAGAAAAGAAAAATACTTGAGGGCAAAAGACTCTCAAGTCAGCTTCTTCTAATCCTCGAGCTCAATGATTTTGACCACGGCAGCGTCGCCTACTTTCTGGCATACCACAACTCTGTCATGTGACTTGATCACCCCGGCTTGCTTCCCATGGTCTAGAGCCACTTTCAGAACCGACTCATTTGTTGCGCTTGTTGATTCCGCCTGAACAAAGTTTCAGAAATACACATAATAAAATAATGTTTCGAACCACGCCAACGACTATATGTTTCTAAATTCTATCTGCAAGCGGTGAAGCAGATTCTTTTATATTTAATGTGAGAAAGAAAGATGAAAATGCAAATCAGATTAAGATAAAGAGAGACTTACAGGGTGACGAGGGTCAGCGAGCATGGGGAAGAGACCTCTGACAATAAGTGACTGCCTTGCCTGAGACCACAATGTACACAAACACGGTTTCAATTTTGGGCAATAATTCGATGAGACAATTCATATATGCCAACGCTAAACACAGGATTTGAAGTTTACAAGAGTGTGATATTATTCCAAAGGGTAACTTTTTTTTTTAATCTTCACAGATTTATATAGCACATTCTAGAGTTACTATTCTTTTGAACCAGATTTATATAGCACGAGTAAGCAAACAACAACCGTACATCATGCATCTTGAAAATCAGCAAGTGACGTCAAAAACCACTTTCGTTTCTGAAAACAATTTTCTTAATTCAACACAAACGGAATCAGGTTTACCTCAAAGGCTCCGCTAAAGCTCCACTTCAGCTGATTTGTTGTAAGCCTGGGAATGACGACAGAGAGAACGGGCATAGTTGGCCGGTATTTGGCAATTAACCTTCAGAAACATGGAAGAAAAATTCAGTAGGTAGCTACAAAGAGTTGAAATAAAGGAGCAGTTTAAGCTGGAAGAAATGGATCTATTGGAGTGAACCTTGCTGCTCTTCCCGATGAAGTGAAGCATATAATTACGGATGCCTTAACCTTGATGGCTGCCCGTACCTGATATCAAGAAGAAGTTAAGCTTTTAGGTTAGAAATGAAGAAGAAAATTATCAACTTGAAAGGCAAATGCTCGGCTTTTAATTTACGTATGTAGCACAAAAGAGAGACTAACAGCAGAAGAAGCAATAGATTCCAAGTGAGTCATTGGTTCCCCGACATACTTGACAGTCTTTTTGAAGAACAAATCTTGATTGAAAACTTTCTCTGCCTATAAAGAAGTACAGAAAGGCATAGAAGAGGAAAGGGATGACAAACAATGGCTAAGATGCTTAAGATAATAAGAAGGTGACGGAAACAATAATATTTAAGGACTATAAGGTTAAGCCTACCTCAGAACAGATTCTGCCAACAGTCGATATTGTTTCTACAGGGTACAATCCACGGAGGGTCTCAGCACCAAGAAGAATTGCATCACTTCCTGCAAAGATTGAAAGGGAAGTAAGCCTCTTCCAAATTATGACCAGAACTATAATCCAAAAATATGTGTTTCCTCCTGTAAATATAAACACATACCATCTAAAACAGCATTAGCAACATCAGTTGCCTCTGCACGAGTTGGCCGCAGATTGTCTGTCATACTGTCTACAACACGAGTGAGAACAGCTGGCTTTCCAGCCATGTTACACTTGTACAGAGCAGCCTTTTGGAACAAAAACACCTGCACATTTTTAGGGTCAATTTAACACTTCGCTGCAGAAAATAGCTTATCACTAATAAGACACCCATCAATCTAATTAGAGAGTGTGTAAGGCTTTGATTTGAGTGATCAACATCATACCTTTTCCGGAGGTAGATCGATACCCAAGTTCCCACGAGAAAGAATAATGCCATCAGCTTCTTGTAGAATTTCATCGAAGTGTGTCAGTCCCTAAAGAAATATGGATAGGTAAATATAATCAGCACTATTCACATAGCCAATGAAAGAAAAGTTACAAAGAGAGACATCTAAAGCAAAAATAAATGCATTTCACTTGCCTCTTCATTCTCAATCTTTGCAAATATTTGTGTTTGAGAGAGATCACCCAACTTGTTAAGTAACTCACGTGCCTGTGTTGTGGCATAACAACCGTTATCACTTGTATCAGAAGCTGAATTAGTGCTGAGTAAACGATGCAGTCACACTTGAAAGGCCGTATAAAATTTATTACGAAAAATAATACGGACCTGGCGAACGTCTTCTGCATGTCGGCAATAAGATAATGAGAGAAAATCGATCTTGTTCTGAACTCCCCATGTGCTTATAACCTTGGGGAGAACCAAAATAGAACAAAATAGTTAAAGCATTCGAATAGAAAATCTAGAATATTACGACAGATGGAGCAAAGTGGTCACTGAGATATGTAGATTAGAAGCAACACTGACCTCCTTATCCTTCTCAGTGAGGGTTGGCAGATCAATGTGAACTTGAGAGGCATGCAGCGTAAACAATGGACCAGCCAGCGTAGCCGCATTCCTCGAAACACAAATGACATCATCCCCTTTGACTTCATCAACCTGAAGGTTTGTTTAAATGGTCAATCTTCTCGAACACAAACATGCAAACGTTTAAAGTTGAATTACAGAAAGCACTGTATAGTTCCATATCCAAGCCTTTTTTATACCTCAAGCCAAACTGAAGTTGTTTCACTACCAGTGAACAGGTACTGCCCAACAAAGATAGTGTCTCCTTTCTTAACAGCCTGAAGGCATCAAACAATAACAGCCATCACCAGGCTATAGGCAAAAGCGATTTGTATATATATATACATATAAATATATATTCCTTTAAAAAAATACAATAAGGGTCTTATATAACCTTTGCAAGCCCATCAAAATTAATTGGAAGGACTTCAGAGGACGCTTCCTGATCTTGACTGGGAGTCAAAGTGACGAGGCCATCGGCTTTAAGAGAAATAGCTTTCTCAGTCTTGTTAATAACTTGCAACTCAGGTCCCACAGTGTCTAGCATAACCTGGAGAAGCCAGAAACCATCTTAATTCATGAGGTTAAGCATACCAAATCCAAAGATCTAGCAGAGCAAAAACAGAGAAGATAACATACAGCACAAAGCTTCTTAGTGCTCTTCACAGCAATCTTCAGATTCTCCAGCGTCTCCTGGTGATACTCTGCATCGCACCAAGAGAAATCGAATCGAGCCACTGCGCAAAACAAATGACACAGCAAATAATCAGTGAGCGAGAACCCAAGCATATCATATAATTTTTTTTTTTGGCGTCGCATATCACATCTCAAACGGTAAGACTACAGAAAAAGAAACAGAAAAGGGAAGTAATCGGTATTTACCAGACATTCCAGCTTTGAGACAACCGGCTATCACCTCAACGGATCGAGATTTCGGACCCAGAGTCCCCACAATCTTTGTCAAAGCCGGGAAGAAACTCTACCAAATACATAAAGTGGATCAAAAACCTCGAAAAAGAAATAAATTCCGTAGGAATTACTGCTTCAATGGGTGAGATATCGAACTTATCCATGCGTAACCGAGAATCAAAGATCAAACTATCACAGGAAACACATAGAGAAAGAGAGAGAGAGCTCACTGATTTGGAAGGCTCCAGGATTGAAGTCATCCTGATGGGTTCCTCGAGAAGGAGATGACTCGAATGCATAACTGCTGACCGGGATTCAGAGATCTCAAGCACTCGACGGTGACGGCAGAAAGACGCAGAGGAAGTTTGGAGTGACGAAGAGGCGGAGAAAAGTGAACGTAATTGGTTTTTTGATGCGCTTCACAGTCGAATATGCCTCCAAAACCAATACGACACAGTTTAAAATATCACTCTTAACAAACAAAATGTTAAAGAAACAAACAAAATGTTAAAGAAACAAACAAAATGTTAAAGAAACAAACAAAATGTTAAAGAAACAAACAAAATGTTAAAGAAACAAACAAAATGTTAAAGAAACAAACAAAATGTTAAAGAAACCGCTTACGATCTATTTCCCCCTCGGAAGTATCATATAGCACTACGTCCACCCCAAACTAAACGATAAACTTAAATATATATGAGTACAAAGTCGTAAGCGAAAATCTCCATCAACCGAAAGTTGGAAACTAATTTACCCCCTATAACAAAGTTGTAAACGTTAGAACACATAATTATGGTTAATGTTGGTTTACTGTTTCGAAACCTAAACAGTAAACCGTTGATAACCCAGATTTTAATCTTAACCAAACCCGATAACCCGAATTAACCCAAAAACTAGATCCGACCCGAATTAACCCAAAAACCAGGTCGACCTAAATCGCGAAAATCCCTCAAAAAATCCCCAATTTCGAACCCTAGAAATCGAAGAACAGAAATTGAGAGAAATCGAGAGAAATCAAGGGAAAAATCAAAGAAGAGAAAGCGATGTCGTTAGTTGTGCGTGAAGACGAAGCAGATGAGTTCGAAATCGATGAAGAAGCGATAGACCGTGATGATTTTCAAATCGAACAAATCGTGGAGGGTTTTCACGATGAACCTCCAATCTTGCACGACGAATACCCAGAAAGCTCAAGTGATGAAGAAGAAACGATTCCGGAATGTGAACGAACAAACATAAGACGCGGTGATGGGAGATTATACCCAGGGCAAACATTTGTGAATGGAGTTGCATTCAAGGAGTCGGTTCTCGACTATGCACTTCGAACTGGCCGCAACATAAAACAATACAGGTACGACAAAGAGAAAATAGGGTTTAAGTGTGTTGGTAGTGAGGGTTGTAAATGGCAAGTGTATTGTTCTGTGCATTCGAATTCGGCATTATGGAAGATTAGGACATTAAAGGATGAACATAGTTGTGTGCCGAATGGGGAGTGTGAAATGGTGAAAGTTCCAGTGATAGCTAGGTTATTCATCGATAAAATTAGAGAAGAGCCAGATTATTTTTTTGCCGATGAAGCTTGAAGAACTTATTCAAGAAAGATGGAAGATTAAAGTGTCAAGGCCACAATGTCAAGCTGCGAGAAATAAGGCCTTGAAATGGATTGAGAGAGAGTATGATACACAATTCTCGTGTCTCCGAGATTATGGTGCTGAGATATTGCATTCTAACAGCGGTTCGACTGTTGAGATTGACACTTCGACAAATGAAGAAGGTGAAGATGTTTTCAACCGGTTTTATGTTTGTTTTGATGTTATCAGAAGGACATGGAAAGAGACTTGTAGACCACTTATAGGAGTTGATGGGTGCTTCTTAAGAGGCAAAATGAAAGGTGAGCTATTGGTAGCTTTAGGGAGAGATGCAAATAATGCTATCTATCCAATAGCATGGGGGGTTGTACAAGTTAAAAACAAAGACAATTGGTTATGGTTTGTGAAGAAGGTGAAAATTGATTTTAACCTACTCGATTGTGAAGGTTACATTATGATATCTGATCGTCAAAAGGTAATTAAGTATTGTGGTTTTTAGTTTGTTGTATATGGGATTTTAATCCATATTATGTGGCTGTGTTGCAGGAATTGATTAGAGCTGTTGAGCTAGAGCTGCCTAAGATGGAGCATAGAATGTGTGTGAGACACATCTATGGGAATTTGAAGAAAAACCATGGAAGCAAAAAACAGATGAAGCCTCTGATTTGGAATTTGGCGTGAAGCTATAACGAGGCTGACTATATGGATAATTTGGACAGACTCTTCAACTACGACACAGGTGTGTACAATGATGTGATGAATTCGAATCCAAGGACATGGTGCAGGGCATTTTACAAGCTTGGAAATTATTATGAGGATGTGGAGAACAACTCCCCAGAGTCGTTTAACAGTTCCATAGTAAAGGCAAGGGAGAAGCCCTTTGTGCCAATGCTAGAGACAGTGAGAAGACTTGCAATGGCTCGTATATCCAAAAGAGGTTTCATATCGAATGCTCATACAGGTTTGTGCTTCTGTCTATCGAATGTTATTTTAGCCTAATTTTTCTGTAAAATTGTACTAATAACTGTTCTTTTCAGGGATATGTACACCATATGTTCAAAGCTTTCTTGCTGCAGAGTTGAAGCATGCTTCAGAATGCAGAATAACAAGAAGCACAAACAGTATGTATGAGGCATACTTGAGTGGTTGTTCTTTCTGTGTATACTTGGAAAGAAGAACTTGTACATGCAAGAAGTGGGACATTTGTGGAATTCCCTGTGAACATGCCTATGGAGTCATCTTATCTAAGAAGCTTCAACCTGAAGATTTTGTCTGCCATTGGTTCCGGACATCCACATGGAGGAGAAACTATTCAGAGGGTATTGTTCCGATGAGAGGATATAGATTTTGGCCTTCAACACATGCTCTAGACGTGCATATACCTCTTGAGCCGCCACAACCTGGAAGAAAAAAGGTAAGTAAGAAGGATAAAAAAAAGGAAGAAGGACCAAAATGAGTCACCAACGAAGATGCAACCAAAGAAGAAGAAAAGGATTATGCATTATGGTATATGTGGTGAAGCTAATCACAATTCCAGATTTCATAAGAAGGATTCCTTACAGGTTTGGTTAAGTGTTATTTATAGTTTATTTGAATAACTACTTGTAATATATCTCTAATTTGGTTAGTATTGCATGTTAATCAAGGACAATCTTCTCAAGTGGTATCTTCTCAAGGTGGACCTTCTCAAGTGGTATCTTCCAAAGGTGGACCTTCTCAAGGGGGACCTTCTCAAGCTATAGTTTAGGCAATGTTTAGGCAAGGTAGTTTTTGGACAGTAGGTAGGCCGGTTTTTAGACAGTAGGTAGGCTGGTTTTTGGACAATAGGTAGGCTGGTTTTGGGACAGTAGGTAGGCTGGTTTTTGGACAGTAGGTAGGCTGGTTTTTAGACAATGTTGTTTTCGGATGTTGTTTAGGCAATGTTGTTTTCGGATGGTTTTTGGATGATTTTTGGGTGGTTTTAGACAATGTTGGTTGTAGGTTTGGCAATCTTCGGATGCCTTTTTTATCCTTATGTATGAACTTATTCAAGTTATGTTACAACCTATTCAACTTATGTTACAATCTATTCAACATAACAAATGAAAGATTTGCAACAAACACAAAACAAATGGAAGATTTGCAACAAACACAAAACATATGGAAAATTTTAAACAAACACATAACAATAACTTCAGAGTTGAACAAACATAAAAGACACTAAAACAATGGTAAATGGAAGATTTGAAACAAACATCCAAGAACAAACATAACTATCATCTTCTTTATAGTGTTTTTTACTTCTAAAACTATGAAGACATTAAAATGCATCCAATGATGACCATACATCCAAGAACTACACTAACTATCATCTTCTTCATCGTGGTTTTTACTTCCTCGAGTTGTGCTTCCACTCTCTTTAAGATCTCTTCTTCAATTTTCGCTTTAACCTTCTCAATCACCATTTTTTCACCCTCCATTCTCTCATTTCTCAACATTCTCAATTCTTCTTCAACTGTTGAATTTCTCTTCTGTAATGTCTCAATCTCGTTTATCAATGCTTCATCAACCCAACTAAAAATGTGGGTATCATTCATCAACTTCACAACAACAAAAATATTCATCAACTCAACAAATCGAATAACATGAGCATTTGAAATCGATTAGGTTTTAAAACAACAATTACACACTACCATCGAACTACCTTGTTTGATGCAGCAAACGAACACCTCAAGTACCTTCGGTACGGATTTGACTCTGATTTCGAAGTCTTCGACGCGACTTTTGCCCCACACCAACATGCTTTCGGCAAACCCAGAAATCTTCCTCTCCCATGTCCACTCGATGATCCAATTGAAATTTCAGAAGCATTACTCATCTCACCTCACGATTTCGAGTTCTCCAAAATCCCTAAAATCGATTTAGGTACTCGATTGGGGATTTAGGGTTCTTAGGCAAATTGGGGAAAATCGGATATGGGTCATGGGTTTGGTCAAGACGCGGGTCACAGGTTGGTTTCGGTTTACTCTTTCGGTTAAATAGTTTAGAATCTGGGTACATATCGTGAACTAAGAAAACCAACATTTGTGGAGAAATTGATTCGAAGTTTCGATTTAGGGGGATTCATGCTTACGACTTTGTACTCATGTGTATTTAAGTTTATCGTTTAGTTTGGGGTGGACGTAGTGCTATATGATACTTCCGAGGGGGAAATAGATCGTGAGCCCTTAAAGAAACAAGTCATCGACTTTAGCTTTTCACTGTTTGTTTATATCCTTAAACGTTTGTTATACAATAAAAATTAGGGTGAATTAGCCGATCTACATATTGGACCCAAAACTTAAACTTAGATTAGGGAAATTACCAGAAAAAGCAAATGGATTAATTATACCATTTGTACACGTTCATCACAGAAGTATAAAATTCGAATTCAACTTCCCCGTATAAATGATATTAAATGTTATTCCACTATACCATTTGAATACTATGATAATCATTTTGTCTTTTTGGGTATGTGATGTAATTCTATTTGTGTATTGCTTTGTATAGTAATACTAGATTTATATCCATAATATAACGAGAAAAAATATTTGTAAATTATATAATATTATTTATTAGTAAATATAAATTAAATATATATATAATTTTAATTTTTATTTAAAATTATTTTTAATATTAGGTTTTGTATATGTAAATTAAAGAAAAAAATATTTTTTATGAATATAATAATATTTTTTGTTAGTTTAATAAAATATATGGATTTTCTAACCAAATTAATAACAATGACATATATTGTAATTATTCTAATAACTTAAATGTATTTATATATTTACCTAAAATTCACTGTGATGATGACACATCATCATAATATTTCTATTAATAACAAATCAGAGTAAATTTATTTTCTTAAAATATTTCTCAAATGATATATTAGGGATTCTAAACACATTAAAACTAAATATTATATCATAAGATAATAATTAACAATAATATTGTCGCTAATTATTTGTGTTTAAAGTTTGACATTACAATTAATTTTCTTTAAAATATATGTTCAATTTCAAAATTTGAAAATATGTTATATAGAGAATTTTTTTTCTTTTTTGTTGAATTTTTAAATTAATTATTTTTAAAAGAGATATAAAGAAAATAAAATGAGGGAGGAAAATTAAAAAAAAAATGAGAAGAAAAGATGCAAGGGAGAAAAGTAAACTATAATATATTGTAGAAATGATGGAGAATACTATTTTGTATATTTTGTTGTTTTGTGATTATTTTTCTTAATTTCTTTAAACATTCCCCCACGGTTTTGTAATAAACTATGAATCCCAAACTACGTGTTTTTTCTTTCTCTTTCCCTCGTTTTCAATGAGTTGAGTAAGGAGTAAACGTAATAAACAATATTTTTAAAGTAATGTATTTATTATAAAGTAATACATTAAAATATCATTTTTAAGTTTATATTCCAAATTTATCATATTAAAAATAAAATTTATAAAATATCACAAATTATTATGTAAAAATAATTATTTATCTCAAATAAATTATATATAAAATTAAAATATAATGTTTAGATTTATTAGAATTTAAATTTTTTTATTAAAATGAGATTTTAATTATTTTAATATTAATTTTTTTTATATTTTGAAAATTTAAATAATTAATATTATATTTTAAACAAAAATTTAAAATTTTGTTATTTTAGAAAACTGCCTTTTATTATATATTCACGAATTAAGTCCACAGTTTATTGATTTACTTGCTTGAAATTGGTGTTTTCGAATAGTTCCTTAGAACTATGAGTAGTGAAATCTCTTGAGATCGAATAGGCTGATAATGGAGGTTAAGAATTTGAATTTGTTTGTTTTAATTGCAATACTAACCATTAAAATGACGTGTTTTACGGATTATGTGGAGTTGAAAACGGACAAATTGATGTTACTAAAATCAATATATGAAATGATCGATTTTAAATATTTCATATAGAAATTAACCTAAAACTATATTTCATGTTGAAATATGGATGATAATCATAGTTAATTTATTTATATAATTGATGGCAAAAACTTATTTCAAATTTTTGATAATTTTTAAATAATAAAAAATTCTATAAATTTTTTAAATGATAGAAAATTCATAAAATCACATTTTTGTCATTGACCACAACGGCATTAGCCTAATATATTAATAAAAAGTTTTAACATTCTCGTACTAAAAAAAAGTAAAATCAAAATACTATCTCTATGATAAATATAAAAGTTTCATATAACCACTTACCAATTTGGTCTTCCATACGAGATCTTTAATATATTATTTGAGTAATATTTTAAAAAAATAATTTTATTTTAACATGTTATCACTACATTGAGTTTCAAATAAATATAAAAATAGGTTTAATTTATTAAAATAATTATAATACATATCAATATTATTATTAATTTGATTATAGAATTAATATATTTTATTAAACTAACAAAAAAATACTACTAAATTCATAAAAGACAATTATTTTTCTTTTTTTAATTTATAAAAACAAAAATTATTCTTAAAAATAATTTTAAATAAAAGTTTAAATTATATAAATTTTTAATTTATATTTATTAATAAATAATATTATATAATTGTGAATATTTTTCTCTACCGTGGGTATAAATCTATTCATATTTTTAAACTGAAAAAACGCGAAAAGATAATTTAGTATTCATCACCAATATGTATTATTTGAAGTATTATATAAAGAAAAAATGTATTACATATCATAATCGTGCATGAGGTTATAAAAACAATAGTTTATATAAAGAATAGTTTTGAGCCGAAACACAAATAATTCATGACATATAGAAATATTGATATGTTAGTTATGATATTAAAACCATTTACAATGATCAAAGAACTATATTCAAAATTGCTTTAAAATTAATAAATCATCTCTAATTACATAGGTAAAAAAAATTCTTAATATTTACTTTTTAACATAAAGTATTTGATAGATAAAATTGTATTAAGTAATACCTTTTAAGTTTTATTTTTAGTTTATTTCACTTACATCTACTATTTAGAGAATGACAATTGATAAAAATAGAATTCTTTTAAATTTTTATTCCAAATATATCACCTTTAATTTAAAATTTTTAAAATAGCATAAATTTAACATTAAAATGCTTTAAAACTTTTTTTAATAAAGAAAAATTAAACCCTAAATTAGAAAAAATGAAACCAAATATAATATTTTAATTATATTTATAATTTATTTATGCTAAATATTTATTTATATAAAATAATTTTTTTTATTTTTGGAATTTTAAGTTTACAATGCTAAATTTATAATAAAAATTTAAAATAATACTATTTTATGGTATTACTTTTTACAAAATTCATAAATTAAAATCCTTGTATAGAATTATAAAAACAAGTTAGCTAAAATTTATAATTTGCTTCACTTCTAATATTACCTCTATTAATATACACATGTATATAGGTATATACATACACTGAAAAATTAATATTTTTATTTTTACAATTTCTATATTAAATGGAAAAGGAAATAATATTAATTAGGAAAATTAAAAAGAAAAAAAATTTCACAACTATATTAAATTTTCCTTTTTTGATTCTTCCATATAGTAATGAAATGAAGTTATAAATCACAAAACTCTCTTAATCTCTCGTTACCTCTCATTTTCAGTCTCTGAATGGATCAAATCGAGAGCACCATTCCCGTGTCAATGTCGGACTCAAGGCCCATCTCTCCCTCTCCGGTCACCTTGACTACGGACACAGCATCAGCCTCTGTGGTAGAGGAGATCAAAGTCGGTGAGTCATCGGCGAAGAAGAAGAGAGGGAGGCCGAGGAAGTACGATTCCAAAGGAAAGTTGATCAAACTGGGAGAATCCTCCACGAAGAGGTCGACGAGGAAGAGAAAAGGTAAAACTTTGAGCTCTTACAAAGAGACTATTAAATCATAACGATAACTATAGCTTTTGGAGTTTCGAATGTTTTTTTATTTAAAAGTATGTGAATATCATCTAGAAATAAAAGGATTAGAGTTACATTCAATGAAATTTAGTTGAATAAAATAAAATCCAGCATGTATTGTAAACTATTGGGAATCGTATAAAATGCGGAAGAAATAATAATTGAGAAGTTGTGAGATTTAATGAAAAAATATATATATCTTTTGCAAACTTGGAATGTGTTTTGGAGTGAAGGTGACTCATATATGAGTCTTGGAGGAGGGGACTTCACGCCACATATGTTCATAGTTAATACCCAAGAGGTAACACATACATACACGTTTATTTATTGTTTGTTTTTACAAAATATACTGTTAAATTTTCAAAATTAAAATATTATGAATTATCTTTTTTCAAAATTAAACTAACACTATTTTGGATGAATGATAATTACGAGATATCAAATGATTAGTTGCTAACTAGTTCTGCTCGATTATTGATGAATTCAAGTCGTGGTTTTAGAGTAGTTTAATAGATAAGAGATCAAAATCATGCTATTTTTCTTTTTGGAAGTAAATCAACACGAACTTTATTACAATGATAAATTTACCCAAAAAAAGAAGAAAACGAAATGTTTGAATACATATTTACTCGTATAATTTGGGCTATTGAATCGTTTCGTTATGGCCCAAATGATAAAAAAAAATTAAAAACATGAGAAATCATCCAAATGAAAGAAAACATAAGATTTGAATCATTCCAAAAAATCAAATTATCAATGAACATCTTTAATTTTAGAAGAATATAAATTCTATAGACCACATAAAAAACATGAAGTTAAGAATGTAAAAGAAAGTGACCTTGACTTGAACCTTTGGAACCTAGGAACCAATTACCATTATTGTCAAATAGAGCCTCTCTATTTTGAGAATCCATTTTGAGAAAGTTTTTATGCTGAGACTCTCTTAAATCAATGTGATACATGCTTCCACAAGATTTAGATTAAAAAAAGTTGTTGAAGCCTGATGGCATTAAGTGTGAAAGTTGATGGTTTAGGAAGGTTGGAGTGTGGCACGGTCCATTTAGTCTCCTAGTTGATGCATTGACGTCCTCCAAAGCTTCTAGTTGAAGTAAACACTATCGTTGTTAAGGACCATAGTCGACCATCGAGTAAGGTCTCTCGATGAGCGTTGTGGTTGGGTCATCACATGGTAGATTCATTATAAGAAAACACGTGTTTTGCGATCATTCATGTAGTCGCAAAGTGGTCGCAAAACCCAGTTTTGTGACTATTTTGAGAATACAGACGGTGGTCGCAAAATCTTCGTCGCAAATTTATATGGTCGAAAATTAATCGTAAATTTGTGACTAATTTGCGACCACCGTAATAGTGGTATATTTTGTGACTAATTTGCGATCATTGTAATATTGGTACATTTTACGACTAATTAACGACCAAATATTGGTGTTTGTATTGCGATTACTTTGTGACTGCTTTGTATTAACAAATTTTGCAACCATTTTGCCATTACATATGTGGTTGCTAAAACCGTGGTCGCAAATCAGTCACAAAAATTTATGATTGATTTGCGATCACATATGAAAACGTGATCGCAAAATGTTCTTAAAATTTTGTGACCATTTTGCGACTACGAATACACTGTAGTCGCAAATCAGTCATAAACTGCGTACACTAGTGTAGTTGCAAATTGCGACTAATGTGCGACTACTACACTGTAGTCGCAAATTAGTCGCATATCCATGACAAATGTGGTCGCAAATTTGGTGAGTACGACTGTGATCGCAAAATACAGTTACATTTTAACAGTTTTCTTGTAGTGCTCGACCATAATGTTTAAAGTCATGACCAAGAACATTTTTGATTTGATCATTTTTATTGAAAATGGGAAATAACTCCAAAACTACACTTCAAAAATATATCTTTATTAATTTGAATCTTGTTAACTTAATGTTTTATAAGTACATTTAATTTTAGATTTTTAAACAATTCTACTGACATAAATTGCAATCAACCGATTCATAATATAATCAAAAATATTATATCTTTATATGTTTTAATCACTTCAACCCATAACATTTTTGTTTGAATGATTCAAAATAGAACGTTCTACTAACCCTTTGGTTTGTTTCTAAAACCCTCTGAAATATATACCTTTTTTCTCGCTTGCCTCTCGCAACTCTTTCTATTGTCTAAGTATCGATCTAAAACCTAATACACCTTTTAAATACACATGTCATATATACAACTCCATCCTAGGAAGTCTTCTATTTTACTTTTTTTTTAATTATTTTATGGAATGTTTCTCAATCTTTCTTGATGATTGTTTTCATCACCATCTCTATTAGATTTGTAATAAATCATGGTTTTTGTTTCATTCTTCTCTTTGATCTGTTTGATGTTGTTTCCTATAATGGTTGACATCTTCACTCATGTTTTTAATCTAGTGGTTAATTTGATCAGTCACTTTCTTGGGTTCCATTCGGTTTAGATGCACTTGAATCCTCTTCCCCATTTTATGGTTAACCTCGACTTAGATGTCCTCATTAGTTATTTGAAAAATCCTATGAATATCATTAAGAACTTTATATCCTCCAAACACATTTATTTCTTTCTAGAATAACTAATTTTAAGATATTTCAAAATTTTAAATCATAAATATATGCTTAATATTTGTTTTTTTACTCGTGTACAATGCTTTACATTAATGATTAATTTAAGTATAAATATTTTTATTGATTTTATATAGCAGTATTAATTAATATATAATTTACTTATTGTATTAATTATATTTTACAAGTTTGATTTGTTAGAAATTCGTTGCAATAGATATTTTCATAGTAAACTTTTAACAATATTTCAATAAAATTCATAAAAAATGATTAAATTCAATATTTTTCCATTGAAAAAGACTAAGATAAATTATATCTAAGTGGTGAAAAGATTCAACGAATCATGAGCTTAGTCGAAATGAACTAATTAATACCATCTCAGCTTTGTTTATATATATATATGTTTCAAAAGCTCTGGTCTTTCTATACATATATGCATGTATGTGTTGAAGATGGGTCTTTGTGTCTTTATTTTTACAGGATATTATCGAGAGGATTATGTCTTTCACGCAAAATGGTTCTCGCGGGATCTGCGTTTTGTCAGCAAATGGTGCGGTTTGTAACGTCAAGATTCAACCGCTAGGCTACAACCGCAATGTCTTGACGTTTAAGGTAAATATATATCTGATTAAAAACTGTTGTGTATAGATTATTAAACGTAAATACATCGTTTTTGATCTAAATGTAAAGAATTTCGTTAGCAATATCGATGTTGATAGGAATAATAAGATGATGATGATGATAAGATTTTGGTGTATAGGATGCGTATGAGATAGTATCACTAAGAGGTACAATGGTCGTAACTGAATGCGGAGAAGTCAGGAATGAGACAGGAGGGTGGCGAATAACGATAGCTGGAGTTAATGGTTGTGTCTTTGGTGGTAATTTAGTCGGTAAACTCATTGCAGCAAGTCCGGTCCAAGTAAGAACCAAAAGAAGAAGAAGAAACATGTGTTTTTGCAATGTTAAAACGTAAAGCATTTCTATATTACGATTTCTTTTTACAGGTTGTTATTGGAAGTTTCTGGCCGTTGATTGTAAATCCGTCTCTGAAGAAGAACAATGAGTCCAAATCTGTGATTGTTACACCGACAAAACCAAAAGAAATGGCTTCAACATCCTCAGGTAAAGGCCAGGAGAAAGAAATAGGAGAGCTTTCTCTCTGTTTGAGCAAAGTGTTGAACGGGTCAGGATGAGCTTAACCGGTACTCTCATCCGAATCTAAGTCAATAAGATCCTTGCAAAAACAAAAGATATTTGCTGCTATTCATGTTCTTAGGAGTGAGTTAGACTCCATTGATGCTAAACTATTATGCATCTAACAAGACTTATTTGGTTATTTTAATAATTGTCATTTCTTTTGGAACTTTCGTAAATTGAACATTGAGGACATTGGTTTATTAACATTCCAATGTACATAATAAAAAACTCATCATTTTTACATTGCTTCTCTTTGTTTCAAAGCTTACTAAAACTTTAAAAACCTTTGAGAGAACTAAATAGAAGTCACTATACTCTTTTTGATCCTAAACACTTTGTTGAGATCAACAAAGAGGACATGCCAATCAGTTGAGAGCAACAATTGCATTAAATGTGTGGAGAGATTTTATACACTTTGTTGACGTTGGCAGATAATCATAGAATCCATACAAGTGATTTTGTAATATAGCATTGTGTTACCAAAGCATCTGCTATTACAAAGCAAGTTTCCGCAAGCATTGTCACCCAAACACGAACGAAACATACCTTAAGCCTTGATGCCATACAAGGTGAAATAAAGTGTGTGTTGCACACGACTAACAACACATGTTCAGTTCCATACAAATGGTAGGAGAGGCTGAGAGCTATAGGCCCATCAAAATTCGGGGTAGAGTTGGACATTGGGGTTATATGTTCGGTTCGAAGATTTCAATTATTTTAGTACTACTAGTCAAGTTCTATTGAGATACTTTAAATTTTGGTTTGGATTTTGTAAAGTACCATCTCGGTTTGAGTTGTATATTTGATTAGAGAACTAATGTAGAATCAAAGCTGACCCTGATCTAAAGCTGATAAAACGTTTTACATGTTAAATAGTTAAAAAATATTTGAAAAATAATAGAAAAAAATATAAAACTAAATATCATCCATTTTTGAATATGCTTTAGGCAGTAAATGACATCGGACCAGCTCTTGTAGAACCAACAGTTTTGTTTAGTTAGGGCAAATTTGTTTATGGATATCATGTAGAAAAATTCTATAATATTTGCATGTGATATGTTACTTCATTTTTTTTATCCATATCTTCTAAAATTCTACTGTATATTTTTAACTGCAGTAAAACTCATTGACGAGTAAAATCAAGACTCATATATTTATTACTTGTGTTCGGTTTTAAACTAGTCTTATTACTTGGACAAGGTGCATATAGTTTTGGCATCTTTGTAAGCTGACGGAATCTACCTCCTCATCCAACGGTCGTTATTAAAACAATCCAACGGCTTTGTTCTACCGAGTTCCTCGATATATATCGAACCACACCACCCATTTCATCAGCTAAAACCCTCGGACTCATCGCCCTTACCTCACTCTAGATCTACTCGTCATTTACGATATGGCAACTATCACCGGTGTTAAGGCTAGGCAGATCTTCGACAGCCGTGGAAACCCCACCGTTGAGGTTCATTTCTTCTCTTTTTTTTTTCGATCATTTTCGTGGCGGATCTCTTTGTTTGACGAGTATCAGAATTCTTTGCTACCTGCAATGATCTATGAGCGTGCGTGAATGACATTTCGTTTGTGTGAGGGATCATCGGTCTTTTGATCTCGGAGAATCGAAACTATATGAATTTATCTTTTATTGCTTTCTTAATTTGGATCGTCCGTTTCGGAATTTCGAATAGAAGAGGCATGTTTATGACTCTAGCGACCGATCTGTTTTATTTCCGATTTTTTTATCTGTACTGTTTATTCCTTTATCTGTTTTTTTCACTATTTAGATATGTTTTCTGTCGTCTGATTTGTTAATGGTAGATGATAGAAAGAAAAGCTAATAATTGACGGATTCATCTGATAATGGTTTAGGTCGATGTCCACACATCCACTGGTGTTAAGGTTACAGCTGCCGTTCCAAGTGGAGCTTCCACTGGTATGTCCCATTGGATATTGTCTATGTTGTCTGATTTCTCTGGATTTGAGTTGAATCTTTATTTGTGGATTTGTTTCCTGTTGATAGGAATCTACGAGGCCCTTGAGCTCAGGGATGGAGGATCAGACTACCTTGGAAAGGGTGTCTCCAAGGTGAGATTGAGATGTAGTGTTTATGTTATGAGTGGATTAAATGTTATATGAGTGGGGATCCTTTTGACTGATTTGTTCTTTGTGGATAACCAATAGGCTGTTGGCAATGTGAACTCTATCATCGGCCCAGCATTGATTGGAAAGGCGAGTCTCTTTTATTTACTTCTCGTGCAGCATTAATTTTTTTTCCTAAAGCTCTAGATTTCTGACATCAGTGGAACGTGCATAAGACTCATTTTTATTCCCTTTATTGTTTCTTGCAGGACCCAACTCAGCAGACTGCCATTGACAACTTCATGGTCCATGAACTTGATGGAACCCAAAATGAGTGGGGTTGGTGCAAGCAAAAGGTGCTCAAGGGGAAATTCATGTTTTGTGTATACACTGAAGAATAAAAGACGAGTCTGTCAATCTTGTTTTGCTTTCCTGTGTACAGCTTGGAGCCAATGCTATTCTTGCTGTGTCTCTTGCTGTCTGCAAAGCTGGTGCTGTTGTTAGTGGCATTCCTCTCTACAAGGTAGGACGTTCTTAAACTAATAAGTTGGTCCCTCTAGCCATGGAGGACCACACTTTTACAACTTTAGGTGCTTGTTTTTTCTGGGTCTAGATGTTCTAAGGTCTTCTCGTATGGTATTTGGGTGCAGCACATTGCAAATCTTGCGGGTAACCCAAAAATTGTGTTGCCAGTTCCTGCCTTCAACGTCATCAATGGTGGATCTCATGCAGGAAACAAACTTGCTATGCAGGCATGTGCATTTTGATTATTTTTCTTTGACATGTAAATTTTTAAGCTTCTTTAGTTTGAATATTTCTGACTGGCTATCAATGTTTTACAGGAGTTTATGATTCTCCCTGTTGGAGCTTCATCTTTCAAGGAAGCCATGAAAATGGGTGTGGAAGTTTACCACAACTTAAAGGTAAATCTCCAATCATTTTGATCATTAATATGCTTTCATACACGAATATGCTACCTTTTACAGCTGTAATTGCAGTGTGAATTGTTTTGACATAATTCCCTTGGATTAACATGTAATACATGTTTCTTTTATAGCTTAACCATCTTCTTGTATGCTTTTTCAGTCCGTGATTAAGAAGAAGTACGGCCAGGATGCTACAAACGTTGGTGATGAAGGTGGCTTTGCACCAAACATTCAGGAAAACAAGGAAGGTCTCGAATTGCTCAAGACTGCTATCGAGAAGGCTGGCTACACTGGCAAGGTCTGTCTCTTACCTGTAGTAATTTAGCTGTCCTTTCACCTAAAACATAATTTAAGAAGCTAATGGGCCCAGTCAATTTTTCCAGGTTGTCATTGGAATGGATGTTGCCGCTTCAGAGTTCTACTCATCTGACAAAACCTACGACTTGAACTTCAAAGAAGAGGTGGAACTTCTTTTTCCTTATTAATGGCATCCTCTTCCGGATAAAATGCAAGAACAGTGCCCTAAACTTCTAGCTGCTGCTCTACTTGTTTCTCTGCAGAACAACGATGGTTCGCAGAAGATTTCTGGAGATGCTCTCAAGGACTTGTACAAGTCCTTTGTAACTGAGTACCCAATTGTGTCCATTGAGGACCCATTTGACCAAGATGACTGGGAGCACTATGCTAAGATGACCGCTGAGTGTGGAGACAAGGTTCAGATTGTGGGTGATGATTTGTTGGTCACCAACCCCAAGGTGTGTTATTATCTCCCAGTGCTTGTGACGTAAACAGTTGTTCTTAACATGTTTTCTTTTAAAATTCTCTCTCTCTCTCTCAAAAAGCTTACATTACATCTCTCTTTCTCGTGTACGCTTTCTTCTTCCAGAGGGTTGAGAAGGCAATCAACGAAAAGTCTTGCAATGCTCTTCTCTTGAAGGTATCACCCAACCCAGGTCCCAGAGTATCCTCTGTTTGGTTTGACTCCAGTTTAAAAGCCTTCCAACATTTTACTAACTAAATATTTGGCGAACAGGTGAACCAAATCGGGTCTGTAACCGAGAGTATTGAGGCAGTGAAGATGTCAAAGAGAGCAGGTTGGGGAGTGATGGCCAGCCACCGAAGTGGTGAAACTGAGGACACCTTCATTGCTGACTTATCTGTTGGCTTGTCTACTGTAAGCTATAAACCATTTAAAAAGCTGCCAGCAATCTCTTCTTTTCTGATTCTCATTTGAATCTCTCTCTCTCTCTCTCTCTCTCTCTCTCTCTCTCTCTCTCTCTCTCTCTCTCTCTCTCTCCAGGGACAAATCAAGACTGGAGCTCCTTGCAGATCCGAGCGTCTTGCTAAGTACAACCAGGTTAAACATGTCTAACCAAAAATAAAATGATATCTGTATGTTTAACAAGAGCACAGTATATTAATTGTCTAATATAAATCTGTTTGGTTGATTAGCTTTTGCGTATCGAGGAGGAGTTGGGATCAGAAGCAGTTTACGCTGGAGTTAACTTCCGAAAACCTGTGGAGCCTTACTAGAATCAAAGCGGGTTTTCTTTGCGACAGAACTCGAGTTCAGTTTTGTCTTAAATAAAAAGGATCTATTGTTTTGTTGGTTTTTTTGCTTTGGTTGTTGAATCCCCTTTTTAGGTTATAAGTTGTTCACTTTTGCAAGAGAAACCTGAGATTGCTGCTCCGCCTTTATGGACATAACAGTAGCTCTTCTTTTTATAATCTAATTTCGGCTGTGCTTTTATAAATGTTCGTGTGATTCTTATGATCTCAAATGATAAATGCAAAATTGGTTCATATGTTAAAGGCTAACATTACAATCGTTAAATTTTTCAAAACCAGCGTAAACCAGCAAAATTGGTTCATAATTAATTCCACGTTTCAAGAGAAGATGCTTACACCCCTTTTTTGAATGACATTCTTTATTTATAAACAAATCTTATCGGTTAATTTTAAAACTTTTCATCTAATGTAAATGGTGGAACATCAAGCAGATTGGCCACGATTTGATGCAGAATTATATACTTTTAGGAGTTTCTCATTGTTTAATTTGGCTTTAAATTCGCAGAAACAGATCTTTTTTTCTCCCTGTGGTAAATCAATTGGTGCTGGATTGATTTTTACCCAAGGATGAGTCCTTTTCCACCGTTTTTAGTGGTGTTTCAGTCGTCAAAAAAACACTAATTTAAAGGTTGAAATAACCATACTTGAGGAGGGAGAGGCCTTTTTTAACCTGCAATTTTTCTCATTTTTTTGGTACGTCTCTTTGTCCGCTCGATAATTAGAAAACAAAAGTTTGTAAATAACTTTAAAATATTTAATCAGCAAATATATCTCCTAAGCAAGCGAGAGATTACGTTGGTGTTTAACTGCTTGAATGCTTTCATAAAAAAACCGGAAGTTAAAAAGCATTAAAAAAAACTGCAGGCTGTGGGGTTCGAACCCACGCGCACTTATGTGCAGAAGAACTTAAGTCTTCCCCCTTAACCACTCGGGCAAACCTGCTTTCTTGTCAATTTATTTTCTTAATACAAATAATAATGTATAACCAATCATTAAGGAACACGAAATAAAGAAACACAAAAAACCTACAATACGACTAAATTGCTTAAAAAGACAAACAATCTTTTTCTGAAACAATGTTTGAAAGAGAGTAATTTGTAGAATATGTATGTATAAGAAGATTTTGACTGAAACCTTTGATTGTATGATTGCATGCTAACCGGCCTAATCCGGAAGCTACTTAAGTAAGCAAATAAGCATGGCCTATGGTTAGAGAGACCACCGAGTGGCGAGTACCAATAGACATAAAAAGTTTGTACAAAACTTTCAACTCGATTTGTTGCCAATATAAAGAAATTTACGTTTTGCAATGTTATATTTGTATACGGTTCGGTTTTGGTTACTGGTTTACCTGACCAAGATTTGGTTCCAGGTATGGATCTCTTTAATCAGTTTGGTTTCATTTAGATGGTTTAACTGGTCTAACTATTTCGTTGTGGAAAAAGAAATTTAATGACTATAGTGATTTGATGTCGATTAGGTTTAGGCACATTTTTCTTTCTTTTTTAATATAAATGCCTATTTCAAAATAGAACAAAAAAAAATCAAATAATAACTATTGTTGATGTAGTTGTAGATAGGATGATTGACTAGTAAACCTTATAATATGAGCTAATCCAAACTTTGATATATATATATATATATATCTCTTGACGACATTTCTCATATATTATCAAAACTTTGAGAAATCCAAGTCCAAGATGTAATTTATTTCTTGTCTTTCTATATTTTATTCCCGATAAAACATACGTCTAATACACTCTTTCTTTCTTTCTTTCTTTTTTAATCATTTATTTTTAATAAATTATATAACTAGCCAATCTTGTTCCAAGACTTTATGTTTCTAAGTTGAAACCTACAAAGCTTTTTACGTAAAAGATATCTTCAAAATTCAATAAGTTTGTAGATTTTATCGATTAAGATAAGGAATTTATCTCCTTCGGATTCTATTTTGTACGTTTGTATAAATTTACATACTTTTTTCATCACGTCATTGGCATACTATTTTGTATTTTCCTAAAATTTACGAAAATATAAAAACCGACACACAATATTAAAACCTATGATGTATATAACAGTTCAAATTATCAATTAACTAGATTTCTATTCATACATTGCAGAAAAATATTCGTAAATTATATAATATTATTTATTAATAAATAAAAATTAGATATTTATATAATTTTAAATCTTTTTAAAATTATTTTTAATATTAACTTTTATATATGTATTAAAGAAATAAAAAATTAGTTTTTTAGAATTTAAAAATATTTTTTTGTTAGTTTAATAAAATATATTATTCTTTTATTCTTTAACTAATAAAAAATTTTAGTAACCTAAACTCATTTTTATATTTATTTAAAACACACTGTAGTGATGACACACGTCAGAGGCGGAACTATACTGAGGATTCGTGTGACATGTACCCCTTATTGTATTTGTTTTTTCTAAAGAAAATTATTATAAAAATTATTTAAATATTATAAAAATTATTTAAATATTTTTAATTTAAATATTTTTAATTTAAATATTTTTAATTTAAATATTTGTATAACTGTGCGTCATGTTAAATTATGTTTAAATCTACTTCTGTGACATGTCATTATGATATTTTTATTAATAACACGTTAGGATGATATTATTTTTTTAAAATGTTCATCGATAATATATTAATGATTTCATCTTTTTCTACAAAAAAAAACTATAAATTAACTTGTTTCGATCAATGAAATTATATCTATTATATAATTAAAGAGCTAATATATGGTCCACGAGAATTTGATTTTTACAAATATGGAGTGAAATAAATTAATATCGAATATAGAAAGATATTTTAGTATAATCAGGATTGTTGAAGCCGTGAACATTTTCTGGCTCAACAATTAAATGTATAATAACAACAATCTAATACTATTCAAATCTAACTCTTTTGTTGATTATGATTATATCATAAAATGAGGACACAAAATAAGCATTGTCCCCAGGACAAGTATCAAGCGAAGAGACGAGTTATAAATTATTACATGTTAATGGTACAAAATATCTAAAATTTTATGACTCGAGATATTCCTTCTTTACATATTAAATTTAATGATCAATTTTTAAAAAAATTTAAATTTTTTATTACATGGAGTATAAAAATAAATATTTACAGACCAGACGAAACTCAACAGTCAGAAGAGAGAGACATCTTCACATGGCCGAATGAAACACTATTTCCTCTCTTTCTTCTTCTTCTTCTTCCATATTTTCTCTACAACTTAAAAGCACTAATTCTAATTTCCCGGGAAAATCTCTCTCTCATAGATTCCCTCCACTCTGTCATGTCTATGTTCTTCCAAGTTGTTTCTATTCTCCCAATACAGAATCTCTAAACTCCATTGCTCTGTATTTGCTCTCAGCTCCATCTTTTTCTCAAATTTACTCTGTTTTCTCCCTGTGAAAAAAAAACAAAATTTGTTTTTCATAGTAAAAGTCGTGAACAATGAGAAGCCTCGCAGCTTGTTACAGTGAACACGCCATTAAAATATCAGAAGCGTACTGTTCAGGTCCTTCAAATCATTCATACCTGTCTTCGACATTTGCTCCCTCTATCCCCGAGACAGTAACTACCACTTATAAATCAAATCTCCCTTCCTCCGATAAACCCGTCTCTGTTTCTCTCACTTGGTCTGATAATCTCACCGTCTTGATCTCAACGCCGCCAAAATCTTACTCTGTTTCACTCAAGAAACCAAAAGGGTCACGAAAGTTTACTTCTTCGTCCGGTTCAGTCAACGCCGAAATTATCTGGGATCTATCGGAGGCAGAGTACGAAAACGGAAGACCTGAGCCAACCAGAAGATTCTCCGTCGCTGTCGTGATTAATTCCGAGATCACCCTCCGAATCGGCGACGTTGACCACGAGAGTCTCTGGCGAGACACGTCATCGTGGAGGGTCTCGCGAACGGCGAGATTTTCCGGGACTTGCTGTCTCTCCACGAAGGCTCAATTCTCCGACGCCGGAACTAAACACGAGATTCAGATCCAATGCGGCGGCGGAGGAGGAGGAGGAAAGGAAGAGTATATATGGAAATTGAAAAGTCCTGAAACTATGTCGGTTTGGGTGGATAAGAGGAAACTCTTTGAGGTGAAGAAGCTGAAATGGAATTTCAGAGGGAACCAAACGATGTTCTTCGATGGAATGCTTATTGACATGATGTGGGATCTACATGACTGGTTCTTCAAAGATACGACGTCATCGTCTTCGTCTAAAACGACGTCGTCCTCTTCTTTTTCTTCTTCTTGTTCCTCTTCCTCTTTGTCGTCTCCTCCGAGTGCCGTGTTTATGTTCAGAAGGAGGAGTGGACTGGACAGTAGGTTATGGCTTGAGGAAGACGAGGAAGAGAATAAGAAGGTTGGATTAAGAGAAGCCAAACATTTGTTTTCTCTTGTCATTTGTGTCTCTAAAAAGTGAAAAAATTAAACGTCGTATTACTCATGTTTTGTTTTTCGCAGTCGTAACATCAATGGTTTAGCTTTTAACACAACTATTAATATTTGGATTGAAAAAATGGTTATTAAAATATTTTAACTTTTGTGTTTAGCAACTTAAATGTTGATTTTTTAATGAATTATTTAAACAACGATTTGTAGTTGACATTAGTATACGCTATTAACTATTATTATTATTTTTTTGAATTTTCCATGAAAATAACTAACATCGCGTTAGAAGTTTCGGTTTTCCTCTACGCATCGTCGGAAACTATTCAACCTCAAAAACTCTTCTATCAAATCAAGCACCAAAAATCTTTAATTTTTGATCAAATTTTCTATCAAACTAAGCGTCTACCTGGTCAGAAATCTTCGACCAAATCAAGCACCGGAAATATAAAAAGTCGATTTGAGGATTTTTTCCAAACGCTGGATTTAGGGTTAGAGAGGAAGAGAAATCGATTTGAGAATTTTTTCCCAAAAAATATCGATTTTCTTAAAAACGACGTTGTGTTAGTACAAAAAAGTTAAAAATAATAACAATTCACCGTATTGTTTCTATTGTTAATAGTATTATTTCTATTTCTATTGTTAACTAATCGTATAGGTAAATCAACGCAGTCAATTATATATAGTTATTTAAATAATTCATTAAAAATTGGTATTTAAATGATTCAAAAGTAAGAATTCAATATTTTAATGACTATTTTTTCTATTTGAATTACATTATTATTCTTGATTATTTGGGTTTAATCTTTCCACGAAATATAACTTTAAAATTTGAAACAGCGGACGTTAGGTGATGCTGAATTAATATTATCTGGATGAATGCTATTTTAATATCCTGAAAGTAATAATTTTTTTATCAATTGTGTAGCACAAACCTTAAATATATTAAATTTGTATTAAAAAAATTCACGCTTAAGGAAAGCTGAACTTAATAGATATTATCTACAATAGATTTTTGAATACTCTTCTCATTTAGAATCTCTTGAATCGAGCATCATAGAGAGTGTAGTTGAACTGGTAGAAGCAATTCATCATTTTCTTATCCTATTTTTGTTGCTAATGATATTCGCAGGTCAAGTTCAAACCCAATTATTATATTTATTAGAGGGTGTATAAAGCTCGTTAATTTATTTCAGATTTCATACTTGGTTTATTGATTTATTGGTCTACTTTGATTCACAATACTATCTATATCTAAGCACAAATGTGTTCTACATTTCAATCCAGTGAAGATATTTCCACAATCTAATTCTCTCCCTATCTCTCGATTCCTTCGAGAGAAACTGAGTTTTTTTTCTTCTCTTTGATTTTCGGTTAAAGAATTTTGTATTAAAAGAATTCTTATGCGTTAATTTGTTTGGTAAACAAAATTTATTATTGTTTGTTGTGAGTTGAATAGATAGTGAGCTGTACGTTGGAATATTCTGATATTGCCACTATTGTTTTATGCAGAAAGGATTTACCGACTGCTTTATTAATATAACATTCGTATATTTATTTATAGCATGAGAATTAAGATCGCAAGCAAAATTTGACTAGAAAATTTGGTTATATATAACAAAATATTATATGGCTTTTACTGTCTCGTCAATTTTCCCATAATCCCGTTTTAGCCTAAACCGTATAATCATTTTGAATGTCTCGTCAATATTTGGTTTTGATTTTCGCCGTAGTTCAAACAGGAACATATTAAAGTTTAAGGCATAACTAGATTTTTACCGTTGGAACAAATATTTACATATTATATAATATTATTTATTAGTAAATATAAATTACATATTTATATAAATTTTGTTTTTATTCAAAATTATTTTAATATTAATTTCTGTATATATAAATCAAAAACTAAAAATAATTATTTTTACAAATTTAATAGTATTTTTAATTAGTTTAATAAAATTATTGATTTTCAAACCAAATTAATAATAATTACATATATTGTAATTATTCTATTAATTTAAGCCTATTTATATATTTATTTGAAATCCATGACATGTCAATATGATATTTATATTAATAATACGTTAGACTAAAATTCTTATTTTTTTAAATATTTATCAAATAATATATTAGGGATATGTACACCACAAATATTTCACAAAGAATGAAACAAGATATATAACATTGGAACAATGACATTTTGTTCAACATTATAATGTTATAAAGTTTGTTTATTTGTCAAGATGGAAACAAATTATTATTCGTTTATTATTGCTGTAACAATCAAACATCATGTCTTATATCGGTTTTTATCATTTATTAATATAACAGTATGATTAAAAATGTACAATCAACTATAACCATAACTATTAACGATACAGAAACGAACAATATATATCATATTCACAACTGTAATATTAACAATAATCACAATCATAATAACATAAACAAAACGAATAAAATTATTGATAACATATTACATAGAGATATTACATGTACGGTTTGACTAACCAAACAAGTATATTATATTACATGGTGGATTTCAAATGGTGTTGAGGATATAAAATAGCATATATAAAAGGATAGCGAAAATTTAGAGCTATATGTTGTAGGGATTATCCAGTTGCACCACATCATCATGCAAATACGAGAAACACCCTAACCATATAATTTGTATCGATATTTTCTTTGGGCTTTTGAAACTTTAGCTGTGAGCTTCGTTTGAATCATGCCATGCTATATTGGAGACTTGGAGTAGAGTTGTTTATCTTAATTTTCGCATAAGATATCATATTTTTAATTTTTTATTCTAAAAAGTATCATTACTAGATTTGTATTTTAGAAACAATACAAACCATTATGTAAAACACTTGTTTACTTTTCATACATAATTAAATTGTAAACACAACTAAAAGTATTGAATTTTTGAGAAACATTTTAAAAAATAATCTATTAACAAAAATATTATACTGACGTGTCATCAGTACATTATAACTTCAAATAAATAAAAATGAGTTTGAATTACTAGAATAATTACAATGTATGTTATTGTGATTAATTTGGTTAGAGAATTATCAATATATTTTATTAAACTAACCAAAAATATTATTAAATGCATAAAAAATAATTTTTTCTCTTTTCTTAATTTTTATATATATATAAATTATTATTAAAAATAATATTAACTAAAATTAAAATTATATAAATATTTAATTTATATTTAGTAATAAACAATATTATATAATTTGTGAATATTTTATCCCACGCAAAGGGTATATGTCTAGTTTAGTTTTATTTTCTAATTTAATATTTATAGTTTTCTTATAAGAAAATTTTCTTATTCGATTTTGATATAAAATTTGTGGCATATTTGAACCAAAATAGTGATGATATATTTGGGAAAAGGTGATACTTTTTAGAATAAATATTTTTGAATTACAAAAGTTCCTTTAAACAGAAAAATTTATGTTTTGTTTTAAACTTTTTTAAATTAACATAAACTATTGTGTATAAATATTTTTTTATCATAAATAAATTAAAAATAAAATTAAAGTATTGTATTTGAATTTAAATGTCCCAATTATAATTAGGAAGATCTTTTAATCATTTTTATTTTGAATTTTTTATTCTGAAAAAAACTAATCATGCTATATTTGAAAATAATTTTTAAAATTGTGGTAATTTTGAAAATTAATTTTTCAGTTTTCATATTAAAAATGATGTTATTAATATAGTTTAGGTCCAAACGAGATTAAACTTACTATCTTGATTCCAAATTATGGCTCAAGGAAAATAAAAAGCTACTAACCCGAATCAGATTAGTGGTCTGTTCTGAGTTAGGCAGCTTGTTTTTTGACATCTCTAAATTGCATTATCGCAAGACAGTGAAATTTACTCCAACCAATAGTTATAGCTACGCCTACTTATTAAATATGGAATATTTTCAAAAATATCAGTTTTTCTACTATAATTTTTTTTATCACAGTTTTCTACTATAATTTAGTAGAAATTTTTGCTTTAAAAAATCTCAGACCCTAAACTAAAATATAAAATCTAAATATGATATTTTAAATATATTTGTAATTCATTTAAAATAAATAGATGTTTTTATACCATGATGTGTGTTAGTATGGGAAAAAATAAATTAATAGCGCTATTTTGGTTAGAGTATTATCATAAAATAGTATATTTTAAAATTTTTGTTCCAGATCTAGCACATTAAAATTAAAATTAAAAAAATACCACAAATAATTATGTAAAAATATTTATTTACTATAAATAAATTATATATAAATTTAAAACATTATATTTAGATTTATTATTTTCTGATTTAGGGTTTAATTTTTTTATCAAAATAAAATTTATTTTATTTTAATTTTAAATTTGTGATATTCTTATAAATTAAATTAATGATACTATTTTTGCAATAATAATTTTTAAAAGTGATATTTTAGAGATTTTTTTTTTGTTATAATATTCTAAAAAAATTCTCTTGAATTATAATATTAAAATCTTTGATTTACCAAATATTGCAAATATCATCAAATTCATAGGTGTTACAAAATTTTCTTATAGATATTTGACTGCCTCGTAGAACAAGTGCCAACTGCCACACAAATATTAATTGGTCACTAATGTACATAAAAAGAGAATCTTTGATATAATTAGGTGAACTTTTTAATTAATTATATATGGTTGATGCGAAATATTCCACGGTATATCGAGACGTGAAATGGATTTCTTACCCTAATCGATTTGACAAGTGTCATTAAGAAAAATCTAGAAATTCTATTACAATATATTAATATATATTTAGTGGAGTGACAAAACCTCAAAGAAATTGACCTAAACAGCGATCACACACTAAGTTGTTCTATATTTTATAAATATCCTTCACCAAGTCAACTCTTTATTCATTTCTATTCTGAAATAACCATTAACCCCAAAGTAAGCAATATATAGGAAATACATATATACATTAATTAAAGTCTGATTTTGACATGTGATAATACCATGGCAAATGTATATATTTAGGAAAATAGATACATACTTTTATGAGTCATACAATGTAGTTGCACCATGCACATATGTTAATCACATAGACTATAGAGAAAATTTTCTTTAACAAAAAACATATGTGAAAACATGATTTAAAGTTTTAGCAACATGATTATATTTAACCCAAGTTTTGAAAATGAAACAAAACTATAAATATATAGTCTAATATCTACAACACGAAGTGATGTCATGATCATGATATTCATGAACCTGCGATGGTGAAAACGACCACTTTAGATAGAAACATATATACATTTGCAACTTATTAGGCCACCATCCAATAATAAAACGCGATTTCCAACCAGAGGAGCAATTAAAAAGCTATCTTTACAGCTTTAGCTTCATCATCTCCGAGCTGTGATCAATCCCTCATAAACCCTAATCTCTTCATCCATAACTGGTTTGCACTTTCTTTACTCACTCTTCACTACTTCACTCTTCAACTAACTTAACTCCCCCCCACCATAAAATGGCTTCGATCTCATCCTCTCCATCATCACTCTTCCCTCCACAAAACCCTAATTATAATATCTCATTATCAATATGCCAGGAACTTCCAAAGACAATGGCGGCCGCCACCCTTTGTACAGAGGAGTGAGACAACGAAGGAACTCAGACAAATGGGTTTCTGAGATCCGTGAGCCAAGAAAACCAAACCGTATCTGGTTAGGAACATTCTCCACACCCGAGATGGCGGCAATAGCCTACGACGTGGCAGCTCTAGCTCTCAAAGGCACTGAAACAGCCCTCAATTTCCCAAACTCGGCTTCCTCTTTGCCTGTCCCAGCCTCCATGTCTCCGGGAGACATCCAAGCCGCAGCCGCTTCAGCCGCTGCAGCTTTCGGTGCTGCTAGGGATGCGATTGTTATGACCAATAATAACAGCGGAACGAGGGAACGCAGTAACGTGATGATGAATGGCAGTTACGAAAATACAAATATGAATGGATTTATGGACGAGGATTTGATATTCGACATGCCTAATGTGCTTATGAATATGGCTGAAGGAATGCTTCTCAGCCCGCCACGTCCTCCCGCCTTTGATGCTGCTTCTGACGCAGATGCTTTCACTGGAGCAGACGATTACTTGTGGAATTTTCCTTGATAACTAAACAAATTAACCATATAAGTATGTGATTCTCTGTGTCCATATATATAAATATTATATGCATGTATGAAATAAAGAAATGGTGTCTAGTGTGATGCATTTGCATGCATGGTTAGGCCCTGTTAAAACCGTAAGATAAGGTCCTACTGTATCAAGTTTTGGCTTTAAATTATTTTCTTACAATTAATCTAATCAGATGTAACTCTAAATGCAATCACAGTCAATGGCCTTGATCACTCACACTCATTTAATTTCTTTATTTTACAGATGGAAATTTTTTCTTAGGGTTTGGTAATAAATAATGGTTAATATATAACAATTTTTTTTGTCATGGACTAGATATAAATTCCTATACTTGAAAACTTATTTGACATAAGTAAGAAACCACGCATGCCATGAAAAATATTTTTTTAAACAAATGTAAAGCACATGCATAATGGTTGTCATGGAAACCAGATATTTGATCATCATTATATCTCGTATATATATATATATATATTTAAATTTCGATATAAATAGTTTGAATTTTGGAGTTTCTAATGAATAACGTAACTTAATCTAAGAAGTCATTTCTGATTACTTATAAAAATTATAAAAGTCTTATACCATTCGGTTAAATGGACCATTCGACATCGATTTTCTATGTTTATAATTAAAAAAGACGCAATATTATAGTCTTTAACCAAACATTATTTGGAGGTTGTAAATACAAACGTGGAATGGATACATAAAAAACTTTTGTTTGACTAAAAAATTTAGAAAAAGAATTGATAATTGTATAATAGAGTAATATTCACCTAGATAGTAATATCATAAAATAACACCTTTTAAAAATTTTCTTTCAAATATAACATCATAAAATTAAACTCCCCAAAATAGCATAAATAATTATATAAAAATATCTATTTATTTTAAATAAATTATATATAAACTTAAATTATTATATTTGAGTTCATTTTTTCTAATTTATGGTTAATTTTTTTATTAAAATATAGTTTTAGTACATTTTAATCTTAGAATTTACGCTATTATTGGAAATTTCAATTAATAATGCTATTTTGGAACAAAAAATTAAAAATATGCTATTTTAGACAATTGCCCTATCCTAAAATAGCATTTTTAAAATTTTATTCCAAATTTAATACTTTAAATTTAAAATTATAAATTAGCACAAAGTATTTTTTGAAAATACATATTTAAATAAATAAATTATACAAAAATTTAAAACATTATATTTGGATTCATTTTTCCCAATTTAAGATTTAATTTTTTATGAACAATAAATTTTAGGAAAATTGTCTAAAATAACACTATTTCAAGTTTTTATTCCAAATATAATATTAATTATTTAAATTTTCAAAAATACCACAAATTTAATACTAAAATAATTAAAATCACATCCTAATAAAACAAATTTAAACCCTAAATTAGAAAAAGTGAACTCAAACATTATGTTTTAATTTTATATATAGTTTATTTGAGGTAAATAATTATTTTCACATAATAATTTGTGCTATTTAAAAAAATTTATTTTTAATGTGTTAGATTTGGAAAATAAACTCAAAACTTGCTATTTTAGGGTATTACTCTAAATTTTAATATATTTTAATAATAAATTTATGTTATTTTTAGAAATTAAAATTAATGGTTTTATATTTAAAACATTTTTTTTAAAAAATATTATTTTTATCAATTATCCTTTATAATATAATATTGGTAGAATCGTATTTCTTACAAGTTTGGATTTGTTTTCGAACACTAGAGATGCTTGCAAATGACACTACACGATCCATACGAATTTGTACATAATTAGTTGAAAACAACATATATATATATATATATGTTTCCGAAATAATAAGCATCCTTTTATTTTATTTTAAAGTTTGTCACCAACGAACAGCTTATAAGTGTAAAACTTGACAAAACTAGAACACTTAGTTTTGTATTGATGCATACGAAAGGTCTAAACATAATTTAGTTATATAGGCTTTTTGAAACTATAAGTAACAACCCATCTACCTCACATGATTTGTTACAATTTCAGGCCCATAAGCTTGAAAACACTATTGTTTCATAATATATGGTCAAGTCTTTGATATTGGAAGTACTAAAGAGCTTCCATGGATTATTAAAATAAAATGCATGTCGAATGTTAATGATTAGACATCACCGAAATTGTATGGGTTAAACGTACTATTTATTTTATTTTAGCCGGGAGTAACTAGTGGTTGATGTAAAAGTGTGGAGTTTCATTTTTTTCCCTTCCTATCAAAATATTGAACTACTTGGATGGATCGTTCGATCATTCGTATAAAAATATTAAATTAGTGGATTGATTCCATCAGGACCAAAAATACTATTTACTTTAATTACGAAGTCTGAGGTGTCACGTGGAGTCAGTTAATCCACGAATCAAAGAGGATCGTTGACATTTCTATTAAATTGATGACCACTTCTTACAGCTATCAAACAATCTCGTATATTGTTTCAAAATAAAACCTTCAATTCAATTAATTCTAGAATAGTTGTCATCTTATTAGAAAATTGTAGATGCAATCTCGTATATTTAAAAATATATTTTCAAATCGAGTTTCCCAATATTATATCATTCATCTTGTTTATTACTCAAGCACTATATATGCATATTTGGACACAAAATTCCAAAAAAATATTCCTCTAATTACTAAATAATAGAAGAAGGATTAAACACCCTAGCTAGTACACAAGTTTATTAGCATATATAACTCTCATTAATTAAATGCATTAGGCTATTCAATCATACTAAAAAGTATTTATTTTCAGAATACTTTTTCAACTTCAAAATAAGTGATATTTTAACTAACTTTTTTTTATATTATAAGTGATATTTTAGTTTTCAAATTAAAATGAATTGATTTTTTTTTTATCTATTTTGACTATTTATATATTTCAGTTGTTTTGTCCTTGGTTGAATTATTTTTACATAAATAAGAAATGATATTTTATCCTAGAAGTAAAAATAATTTTTTTAATTTAGATACAAAACTTTTAAATATCACTTAAAATATAAAATAAAATAACTAGAAATTTGGATCTGAATAATAATAACACTTGGACGACATTGACACCAGCACAAATTACTCAATTACATGTCTTGATCATCACGTATTAAATAGCAATAATTAATGAAATAAAAATTTATCTTTGATAAGCCTGGAAAACGGTGAAAATAGTCTGGATAACGGATAAAACTAACAGGACAAAAGCAGCAAGAGCAGAGACAAAAGACCAAGGAGAACTAAAGTAAGTGTACTTGAAACTAGCCCATTCCACGTGCCAGCTACTCTTGTAATACTCATTCACTTGTTTAAACAACTCGTTGAGATAACACTGTGTTATGTCGAACGCAACGTCTTTGCCTAGTTTGTTCACGAATCCAGCGACTTCTGCTTCTGTTCCGAAATAATTCTCTATGATGTTGTGGTCACATAGATACTCAACGTCCTTGTAAGTATTTATCAGACAGTCTAGGAGTGTCGCGTACGTCGTGAAATGCTTTGAGCATGCCACGTGGCACTGCTCGTACGCCACGCAGTTTTGTAAGAAACTGCTCATGAAATCGTCCATGGTGATCAGTGGCATCTCGATCACTCCGTGTCTGAATCTAACGATAAGGAAGCTCTCTGCGTTTTTTAACTCCCGGAGTTTGATCCCAGCTCGTCGGAGCTTCGAGATGCTGTGGATGATGTGGGACGGTGTCTTCTTTTTCCTCGAATTGATTTCCAGCGGCGCGTGACGCTCGCTCTCCGGGATGAGGCTTGATCGGATGAGGTCCAGGAGGTGTTTGGCTTTTAGGTCTTTGAATCTGGTGATATCTTCGTTTGTTCTGTGCATCACGTTGTTGAAGAACGCAAAGGCTAGAGACGGTAAAGAAGCGTTGTTCTCTTTTTCGTTATCTCCTTTTGTGAGATGGAACAAAGCTTCAAGCACGATGAAAGGGATTTGATTCTCAAGATGGAGAAAATCTCTGTAGAAGAAAGGAAGAACCCAAACCATGGTCACGAGTGGATCGTCTAGTTCGAAAGGAACGAGTTTGCTGACTTTACGAAACAACTCAAGAATAAAACAACCGTCGAGAATCATCATCTGGTTGAACTCGTCAGATTCCATGAGGATTGACTCGGAGTAACACTCTCTTGCCTCTTCCTCAACGATCTTCACGCAATTCATGTAATCCTCTAGAGTTAGGGATTTAGTTTGGTGGGTTCGACTGAGAAGAGTGTTTAGGTAATGCCATTTGTGTTCTTCGATCATCTGGAGTTGCGTTTTGCCATGGTGGTACGGTCCTACCGAGACCACTCGCGGCTCATAGCAGTTACCGTTACAATCAATCATGCTCTGAGGTACTCGGAAGATCGAGCAAGTTGGTTTTCCGGCTGCGGAGCTGAGCAACCGCGGTGGCTCCTTAAGCATCTTATGCATCTTCTCAATGCGAATCCTGAAGAGGCTTTCTCTTCCGTCTTCTACGGAGGCATAAGGCAATGGCTCCGCCGCCTCCACCATTTTTATTGGTGTGAAATTGATGAAGAAGATCTATGATTCTATATTGATTGAAGGGGTAGTTTTGGAGCTAATTAAGCTGGTCTTCGTGAGCGGTATTTTTCATTTGCTGGTCCACTTGGTCGTCACATAATGGAGGCTTCTCTGGACCATTTTAAGCTTGATAATTATTCATACTATTATTTTAAAATTTTGATTTATATTTTCTCAATGATGATTTAATTATTAGTTGACCCATTATCTTTCGCCGTTATGAAATTTCTTTAAAGAACTGTTAGTTGTTCTTATTATATATTCTTTATATTTATATAGACGCTCGAAAAATAGTATTTTCCATTAATATTATATTAAAGTAACGAATATAAAAAAAAAATAATAATAAGTATTTGAGAAAGTATCGGTTTGTATCACGTAGGTGTCAATCGGACCAGCCATGTCCGAAACTGGAGAAAAAGAATAATCCTGACTGAACCAAACATCAGTTTCTGGCTCGACATTAATTAGTTTCCAGTTTGCCACCAATACAAAACAGCTTGGAAGGAAAATGTATAATATATATAAACACGCAGTACATACGTGAATCCATTTCTTTTATTTTCTACATTATTATCAATAATTAATTTTAATTATTTTATAAATGATAATTAATCAATCCAAATCTACTAGTTTTTACGATTGTGATGAAGACCTCGTAAAATAAAAAAACCACGAAAGCTAATCAATACCTACCACAATTCAGATCCATCATATTTGTATACCTAAAGCAAAATAAAAGAATGAACTTGATCCTCGAAGACATTGTAAAAATCAAATCTTTGCATCACAACTACATACTGAAAAATTGATGCCAAAGTTTTAATATATATATATATATACATTGTTAAAAGCCCTTACTTCTTGGATTCTAGATTTGGACCAGGCATGATATCATCGGGTTGCACTTTTGACTTAGCTGATTTGCAAATTCCACGTTTGCCACAAATTATTTTCACATCTTTTTATCATATATGGTTGATAGAAATGCTCATGCAAAACATTCAAAGTTTTGACAACTCTAAAATGTCTCTATTAGTCTTTTTTCTATGTGATTTCCTAATTAGAAAATCTCTTGAATAACAGCTAATCGCACATAATTTATTATCATGAAACTTAGAGTTTTCATTCCTTAAATATTTTGTATGTATAAGCCATTCACAAGAATGATACACATCTTTCAAATCAAGATCTAAAACATAACAAATATCTTATCTGTTCAATTCCAAATAACTTAGCATGTAATACATATATTCTGGAATAATGTATCGACTGATCCAAAGTCATTATGATCATTAATTATCAATTATCCAGGAATCGTTTTCATCATTGATTGACTCGAACGCTTTCGAATAGCACAATAGAGCGACATATTCGTGTATATTTTCTTTTTCTTTTTATATTAGTTTTGTTGGTTCTTTAATTTAATGTGGTCTTTTTTTTATTTCTTGATAAAGAATGTTGTTCACGCTTTTATTTATTTATAAAGATTAATTAGGATTAGTCTGTAGAATAAGATTAGGTTCGACTTCCTAGTAGAGATATGTCTTAAACATTCCTTATAAATATGTTATATTCGAGCTTGTGGGACGTACGATTTTTTTCATTCAATTTAGCCAAAACTTTCGAACTCTAAATCTTCATTTTCAGCAAGAACTAAGGTTTTCAACGACATCAAAAAGGTGTAATCGTTAGAAAACTATTAGAATAAACAGTCGATTTCTAGTTTCTATCCGTTATTACATCACACACCTATCACTACAGTGATCCACCAAAATCACTTAACTCGTTAGAAATTACTGTCGTAGAGATTTTTTGATCTCGAGTAATCCATAGAATCTACTTGAAACATATGTTGCTAATTGTCTCATACACATCTAGCAAATATACACGCATATCTCATTTTCTTCTATAAACTTTTTAAATCAATATAATTTTGTTTGCTATGATTGAGAGTGTGTCACCAATCTCTGCACATTGCCAATCTCAATAAAACTGTATAAATTGTTGGCTGTTTCAATTTTGTTTTCTATACAATATGATGACATTGAGTTTGATGTCATAACTACAGAAATTTCTAATATAAATGCCACAATTACGATCTCATAATTGTAAAGTAAAATTCATTTAAAACATGTTACTTGTATTTTAATATTAAATAGGACAACTCATGAAAATATGGAATCATCAAGAACGTATGGATTATTTTTGAGTGAGATTATTGTATTTTAAATTATATAACAAAGCTATATGGGTTAATCCTTTAACTATTAACCCATTAATTTAAATGGGTTATGAGTCTATCTAAACCATTTGTTAAACAAGTTGGATTAATGTGTTATCTATTTAACACTAAACCATTTGGATAGACTCAAAAACACATACAAACAATAGTTACAATGTGTTAAAACACAACACATCAATTAGTTTAACCATTTTGACACTTCTACACAATATTATAAAAAATATCGAGATATATAAAGTTTTATAGTTTAAAAGTCATTAAAGACTTGGGTCTAAAAATAATTGGATAAGTATGTTTTGATATCTAAAGTAAATTAAGTTTAGCATTTTTAGGTGGGTTTTAAGTATGTAAATAAAATTATTTTAAACCAGAGTTAATAGTAAGTAGTAATCATTAAACCGAATAAACAAAGCTAAATCAAATCACAAAACAAAACCAAAGCGTATTGTTCATTCAGCAAAGGAAAATTTCCGTTTAAAACTCCTCTTATCCTGGTTTTCATTCAAAACCGATATTAACCAATCCAAAAATTCAAACTTGTTTCCTAAAAAGATACACATTTTAATTTTCTAGACTAATTAGTTACTTCAACAAAACGTAATTTTTTAAAGACTAATATTCTAAAATACCATTTAAATTTTTGTTCCAAATCAAAACTAAAAATTCCCAAAATAATACAAATAATTATATGAAAATATTTGTTTATTCTAAATAAATTCTAAATAATACAAATGTTTTCTTTTTTTTCAATTTAAATTTTAGTTTTTTTATTAAAATAAAGTTTTAATGTATTTTAATTTTAAATTTGTGTTATTATTAGAAATTTAAATTAATAATTTTATTTTTTTAAAAAAAAATTTAACTAAAATAAGCAAATCAAGTTTTTCCAAAACGAAAATGGTTGAGTAAGTTAGATTAACGTTTGCATTTAGAAGGATTATAATGTACTAGAAGTTCATTAATTCGGTTTAACAAGTCAAATATATCTAAACCTCTACTATTTCTTCTCTACTAAATTTTAGTATTTGTTCACGGAGAAGAAGAGACAAGTTCGTGGGAAAATTCATCAATCAAGCAGAAGAAGATAGAGAGTTCGAGATCGGACACGGCTTCTTCCACTTCTCCCCCGTGTCTTGTCCATTCTCCTGCCTCCTCTCTCGTATCTTTCCACACCACCGCGTTCATAACTTCCTCTGCTCCCAACCCTACCCTCCATGCATTCATCATCCTCCACTTCTTCTGCTTCTCGTCATTCTTCTTCCTCCTCTCCTCTTCTGCGCATCCCCTCTCTCGCGCCATCGCTTCGTCCACATTCTCATATTCTTCATCCAAATCATAAGCCCTTACGTTATCATCTTCCTCACTCTCCTCATACTCCTCTTCTTTGCTCTCCTCATCCTCTTCTTCTTCCTCTTTCGACATCTTTCCTTGGAGCTTTACCGGATCCAGTCCCGCTAACTTCTCGAATCTACGAATCTTTTTGAGTAGCCGCCTCTTCGCCCCTGTTTAGTCCAAGACACAACAATTTTAAAATCTTAAAAACGACCTGGGGACCAATTTTACGTTATGTTCTCGATTGGTTTGTCCCATGTGATGTGATGTGATGGTTGATTGGTTACTCACGTTGTACAACTTCAAAGCTGCAAGAGAGGAGATTGAGATCGTCAGGCTCTCGTTGGTGGTGGTCCTCTTCGTCTTCCTCCTGATCAAGAGGGTCAAGTACAGAGATAGGACTACATTGTTCTTTATCTTCTTCTTCTTCATGTCCTCTCACTTTCTCTAAGCTCTCTGTTTCGTCGCCATCTTCGTTCTGTTACAACTCGTATAACAAACTTTTGATTTCATCATTTTTATATTCATTATTCCTCAATTACTTTCTTTACTATACAATTTTGTTTATACTACAACCACAAGTAGGGTAGATTTTTACTTTTGAATTTTGTAAACATACAATTTAATACTTCCCGATAAAATTCGCAACTTCTTTTTTGACTAAAAGCTTTTGTACTATTCACAAAATTTAATGACTTTTCTAAGACTAGTAGATAACTCAAAAGGTTTGCTTTACAATTAATACTAAACCTACTGAATTAAAAAGGTAGAAAATGTGTTTTGGGTAATTTCCTAGATATTATTACATCGTCATAGTGGGGAATATTGACCATGGGTATGTAAATGACTTAAAAACCCCTTCCATATTGAAACCCCCTAGGCCGCTCTTGGGCATGTTTACTAGAAAATAGGGGCATATCCGTCATTCTTGTTAAAAACATATTTACCGTACTCCTGAAAAACTTACATGATTCAGTCATATCAAACAGACAATTTTCAGTCGGCCATGTGTCTCTGCTCTAATCAGAAGATGTTTTTTCAGTTTTTCCATAGAATGTTTTTTAAACTTCAATTTTTTTTACTGCATGGTAATTTATAGATTAATCGGTACTGGATTTCATTACGATAACTAAAGAAGTTTGTAAATAACAAAACAAAAAACCAAATTTTCAAAAAACGAAATACACCATTTTTGAGATTTTATAGTTAAAATTTGAATTTTTAAATTTTGGGTTTAGGATTCAAATTTAGTTTTTTAAATTAGTTTCTAGAAGTTAATTTTTAGAGTTTCTAATATGAGAACATCTTGAAATTTTCATATAAAATGTAGTCCATACCTTCCCTATTAATTTTAAGTTTTTGTTTCAGTAACGATATATAGCAGAGTGATTGAGACAAACCTCTGTACTGCGTCGGGACGGAGAAGTAGCCGTCGACGTAAAGTGAGGAGTCCGGTGATCGGAATAAGGAGTTGTTTGAAGAACAAAATGAAAAGGGCTCTCACAAAAGCACTTACCGCCAATCTCCACGAAACGCTCTCGCCGGCTACTGCTACTCGTCGATTCTGACCCGCGTTCCGACGAAATCGCGTTTGCATTAGCGGTATCCAAACGCGGTTTTGATGTACGGTTGGTTAACCGCTTCAAAATGGAGCTGAACAACCCAAACCCGTTTCCTCTGTTACGAGTTTTGTTGTTGGTCTTATTAACTTTCTCCGACCGTTGCTTCTGAATCCTCGACGCTGCTTCCAAGAGAATTGCGGCCGTACTCGCCGGAATCTGGAAGAAAACATGACTGTCTCGGGGTTTTTTCTTCTCCGGAGAACGACGCTCAAAGAGAGGAGATTTCCCCGGGTCCAGAGATTTATTACGAGTTGCGAAGAAACAAGAGCGTTCGCATGAGAATAGACCAGGAGGTAAAACGGTGGCGTTTCTTAACTTTCGCTTCTTGACACGGAAATCGGAGTAACCCATTTGAGATCGAAGGTCGGCGATGTAATGGTTGAGATGAAAAGGCTCTTGGTCATCTTGAAGCAGCTCATGTAAGTGCATCGTCTTCTCAGCCATGGAGACAAAATTATTTCTTTCTTTCTCTCTCACTCACTCTCTTTGTTTGGAATTCAGAATCATGAAAATAGTAAAACAACGGAAGCTTTTTGCTTTCTTATATGGAGAGAGAGGGAGAGAGAGAGAGGAGAGAGAGAGGAGAGGAGAGAGAGAGAGAGAGAGAGAGAGAGAGAGAGAGAGAGAGAGAGAGAGAGAGAGAGAGAGAGGGAGAGAGAGAGGGAGAGAGAGAGGGAGAGAGAGAGAGGGAGAGAGAGAGAGGGAGAGAGAGGGAGAGAGAGGGAGAGAGAGAGAGAGGGAGAGAGAGGGAGAGAGAGAGTGAGGATCGGTTGTAGACAAAGGGTAAGACAGTTGATAAAGAGTCAATGCTTGGATTTGGCTATTTCTTAGCAACTTGAAAAAACAAAAATAAAGTTTTGGTCTTTATATTGAACAAGGTCAATACCCCTGCATACCCACAGATCCACATGTCTTATTCTTACTTTATATTTCTTTTGTTTCTAAAAAAATCTTATTTTACACTTTTTAATTTAAAAAATATATTCTCCTAATTTCAACAAATACATTTTGAAATAAATCATTTTATTTGATTTTTACTTAATATAAATAAACATTCTAAAATATAATAGAAGTTTAAAAGTCCAAATATTTTTCTACGAGTATAATCGACAACAATAATTTGTTCTTTATTATTCTATTTTTGAGTTGTGTGTTTATGCTATGATTGAATAATTTTAAACAATAACAAAAACCAGCGAACAAACCTGTATGCTTGAGTTAGAGTATCGATGGAGATAACACCATCGAATCAAGAACTTACATTTTTAAGTACAAACAATACAAGAAGGTAGATTGTTTTTGTGGCCATGTAGAGTTTATGTTAAATTTTATTGCTTAAACATGAAACCTGAAAGATGATAGAAACATTTAAATGGTGAGTATTCTGAACAAATAAATCTTAACAATCTAATCATAATGAAAGATTTGAATAAACTAAAAATCGTATAATTAAATACCAGCCCCTTATTTTTAATTTCTTTCTCATCAAGTTTTCTATCTTTAACAACATCGTCTTGTAAAATTTTAAAGAGTGAAAAATCCACAAAATCTCACCGACGAAGGCGTTATCAATTTTTGATGATCTAGAAAATTCAAAAGATATTTAATCATGGAAGAAGACCAATAGACATTGGAAACGTAATTTTTTAAAAAAAATTATAAACTCATGTGTCAATATTTTATGTACTGACGTGGCACATATTATTGGTTTTGCAAGATGGTTTTAGTGATAACAATCAGATTGACAATTGATTAAAAAAAAACAACACATGTTCTACATTTAACGTTTCCGGGCGTAGCACGTAATCTATTGTTGCTTATTTATTTAAGAAATTTCAAATATCTGACGATGTTGAAATCAAGAAAAAAGATATCATAACTCAATTAATACCAATCTATTATATCTCATCCCAACAGTGGAGGCCTTCAAAGCATCTATAGTGAAAACCAGATTGGATTAACACACCGGTAAACTCACTTAAAGGCTTACCACCGGTTTGATATTGGTCACCAACGACTTTGTGTCGGTGTCTGCAAATACTATAGAGAGATTTTAGAGAGAGAATCTTTCCTTTCTTGGGAAATATCATTCAAAAATACATAGAAGAAGATGCATAAGCAAAGATTGTATACTCATATGCATATAAATCGAATGATTTGTTTTCACCTTGAAAATTGAAGTTATTGAAAAAAAATGTATTGGACAGGACAAAAGCTTCGCACCATAAATGAGACAGAAAAGTTGTAGGCTTTACAGCTGCATACTTCCTGTAGGTTTATATATTTATTTTCTATTAAAAAAAAAGGCTCACCCATATACTATAAATAAATATATAAACATTTTTTTTACATAAAGAAAAGGTTTATATATTTGTTTATAGTATATGGATGATGATATTTCACTTTGGTCCGACCTGTAATATGTGGCGCCACAATTTATTTATTGTTTAATTTTCGCTTGAATTTGAAGTTATATAATAAGATTTACTGTTCATAAACTCATACCAATTATATTGATTAATCTGTGGTTTAATAATATGTAAGGTTCTTTTTTCTATAGTTGTTGTCTCACCACAAATAATTGTTTTTTTGGTAAAAACCGAAATCCACTTATTAAACCCACTTATGTAAAAAATATAACAATTAATTGCTTTTGGTTATTATATTGTATTAAATACTATATAACTAGATTTATACCTACGCCATGCGGGAGGAAAAATATTCGTAAACTATATTTTATTAGTAAATATAAATTAAATATTTATATAATTTTAACTTTTATTTAAAATTACTTTTACTATTTTTTTTTTGTATATATAAATTTAGAAGAAAAAAATTATTTTTATGAATTTAATAGTATTTTTGGTTAGTTTAATAAAATATATTAATACTCTAACCAAATTAATAACAATGACATATATATAATTATTCGAATAATTTAAGCCTATTTATATATTTATTTGAAATTTACTCTAATAATGAAACGTAAACATGATATTTCTGTTAATAACACGTGAGAGTAAAACATTTTTTTAAATTGTTTGTCAAATAATATATTAGAGATTAGATAATAACTTAAATCTATTTATATTTATTTGAAATTATTTATAAATTAACGTATTAAATTTAAAGAAATAAAAATTATAAATATAATACTATTTTTTGGTTAGTTGAATAAAATATATTGATTCTCTAACCAAATTAATATCAGTGGCATGTATTGTAATTATTCTAGTAATTTAAACCTTTTTCTATATTTAAACTGAAATTCGTTGTGGTGTTGACACGTCAGCATAATATTTTTGTTATTAATACGTCATACTAACGTTACTTTGTTAAAAAATTTCTCAAATAATATATTAGAGATTAGCTAAAGAGAGCAGCTTCTAGGACACGGATTGTTCCCATCTCTAGTAAGATTTAACAGTACGTTAAAAATATTAATACTACACTAAATCCATTTGAAAGACATAAAAAGGAAGAAAATATAAAACTGTATTAGTTAAAGTAAAACTGATCAGTCATTGTAGTTAATTTCTAAAATATTAATTAAAAATCATTTTATCAAAAAAATCTTACACGTATGTGTGATTTATAATTGTGCTATATTAATTTATTATATCATCAGAAAAAAATATAAAACATCATTTATTAAAATATTTATAAAAATAATATTAAACAAATATTTTAACAATATATATAAATTTTTAATATTTTGATATAAAAAATAAATACAATATAAAACAAACTTTTAAATATTTCAAAAAGTTAATCAAATAAAATATAAAATAAAAATTTAAATTAATTTAATATCTATCATATCTATAATTTTTATATATTTTTAATAATATTATCTATCTAATATATAGATAATTTAAACTTATTTTTATTTTATTTATATAAATAGTTTAATTTTTTATAAAATATTTATTTGAAACAAAAAATAATTAATTATAATATGTAAATATTTTTAGATTAGTCTATTTGTCATTAAGCAAATTACGGCTGTTTATCACCTGACCGTGCAGTAGACCAAATACTTTGCCGAACGCGTGGAACGTTAAAGAGCACCGTACATATCTGTTTTGTCTTTTACGTAATATTATTGTTATGACAAAACTGTGTATTTACCCATAAATTATTATATTTCCCAAGTCGCACCATAAAATGTCAATTTATGGATATAGCGACAGATTTTTATTATGTATGTACTTACTTATTGAAAGTTGATGATCTTATTCTTCGAAGGCTAACAGAGTATCTGATTGAATGAGAGGGTTTTCATCAAAACGCACAGTTTTGATTAAGTATAAATAGGAGAGTTTCCTATTTGAAATGTTTTTTCTTCTTCAATGTTTCATATCTCTCTTAAGTCGTTTTACGAAAGTTAGAGAGATAGAGAGAAAGAGAGAACTTTGTAAAGAGACGATCGAGAGATTGCGATCGTCTAAGAATACTATTGTTCTAGTGGATTCCGGAACTCGTTCCGGGGAGATGTAGGAGCTTTGCTCTGAACTCCTTAAAGTCGTGTGTGTCTCGTTCAATCGTTCATAATTCACAAACAAGCTCAAGAATTACGGTAAAAATTCTGGTTTAGATTTCACAAATTGGTATCAGAGCAAATCCAGGTTAGTGATTCTGTTCGATCAAGAAAGTTCGTTTTTTTCTTTTCTTTTAAGCACTAATCTGCTTCCTTAGGATTAGAAAGAAAGAAAAGAAAGAAATGTCAGGATCAAGGATCGAAGTTGATCGATTTGACGACACCGGAGATTTCTCTCTATGGAAGAGAAGGATGTATGCTCATCTGAGCGTACTGGGTTTGAAAGATGTCTTGGTGGAGAAACCAAGAGATGATTCCTCGGGTGAAGAAGAAGATAAAGATTCAGCTAAGTTCAAGAAACGCATCGAGGATGAAGAAGCTAGACTCGAAAGATGTGAGAAAGCTATGAATCTGATTCTTCTGAATGTAGGAGATCATGTTTTGCGAAAGATAGAAAGGTGCACCACCGCGGCAGAGACTTGGTCGACATTAGAAAGGTTATATATGTCAAAATCCCTACCAAATCGAGTTCACTCACAGTTAAAGCTTTATGGGTATAAGATGCAAGATCATCGTACAATAGACGAGAACATTGATGATTTTCTCAAACTCATAGGAGACCTTAGTCATCTAAGTATAGATGTACCAGAGGAGGTACAAGCAATACTCCTCTTAAACTCTCTTCCACCCAAATACGATCAACTAAAGGAAATGTTAAAATACAGTAGAGATGTTATAAAACTCGAAGACGTCACAAGTTTCGCAAGGTCTAAAGAAAAGGAGATAAAAGAATCGATAACAACTCGTCCTGTATTTGAAGGTCACTTTGCCAGGGGAAGAACAGAAAACAGAGATCATCAATCAAACAAAGGACGTCAGAGATCCAAATCAAGGACAAAGGATGGGAAGAAAATCTGTTGGATTTGCGGTAAAGAGGGCCACTATAAGAAACAATGTTATAAGTGGCTCGAAAGAAATAAAGGAAGATACCCATCCCAAGAAAGAGGAGAATCATCACTCGTAAAAGATGATGCAAACGATTTGGCAGGTCTGATTGCTTCAAAAGTAAATTCTGCAGAGGATGATATAAATCAAGATGAGTGGGTAATGGACACGGGGTGTTCATTTCATATGACGCCAAGGAAGGAATTTTTCATCGACTTTAAAGAACTCACATCAGGGAAAGTCAGAATGGCTAACAGTACACATTCTGAAGTGAAAGGGATTGGATCAATCAGATTTTGTAATCTAGATGGAACAACATTTGTTCTTCATGATGTGAGGTATATGCCAAGTATCTCTAGAAATTTGATCTCAGTAGGAACCTTAGAAAACAAAGGCTGTGAATTCAAAGGTTCACAAGGCATTCTGAAGATCATTAAGGGATGCACAGTTATTATGAAAGAAAGTCGAAAGAGAGGTGACACTCTCTATGTCCTGAATGGATTTGCTAAAGAAGTTAAAAATGCATCAGGAGAAGCAAGTTACAGTAAACAAGAAGAAAAGGACAAAACAGAGACACAGCTATGGCATAGCCGTCTAGGACATATAGGAAGAAAAGGTTTAGAACTTCTGGGTAAAAAGGGATGTCTCAAAGGAGCTAAGATCACAGACATTGAGTTCTGCGAAGATTGTGTAATGGGAAAAACTCAGAGGGTCAGCTTCAGTAAGGCTCAGCATTTGACAAAAGGGAAGCTGGACTATGTCCATTCTGATCTGTGGGGCTCCCCAAATGTGCCTCACAGCCTAGGTAAATGTCAATATTTCATAAGTTTCACTGATGATTGGTCACGGAAAATATGGATCTATTTTCTGAAGTCCAAAGACGAAGCATTTGACAAGTTTGTTGAATGGAAGAGGATGGTAGAAGTGCAAACTGAAAGGAAAGTAAAGAAGCTGAGGACTGATAATGGACTCGAATTCTGCAACTACAGGTTTGATAATTTCTGCAAGGATGAAGGAGTTGTAAGACACAAAACATGTGCATACACCCCCCAGCAGAATGGAGTTGCAGAACGTCTCAATCGAAGTATTATGAACAAAGTAAGGAGCATGTTAAGTGAAAGTGGTCTGGGACAGAAATTCTGGGCTGAGGCAGCTTCAACAGCTGTGTATCTCATCAACAGATCGCCATCATCTGCCATTGATTTCCGGATACCTGAGGAAATGTGGCAATCTTCACCTCCAGATCTCTCAAACCTTAAAAGATTTGGAAGTATAGCCTATGTACATACTGATGATGGCAAGTTAAACCCAAGAGCAAAGAAAGGAATGTTTATTGGGTATCCGGAAGGTGTAAAAGGATTCAGGGTATGGTTATTAGATGAGGGAAAATGTACTATTAGTCGAAAAGTGGTATTCAGAGAAGATGTGATGTATAAAGACATGGTACAGGTGAAGGAAAGAAACGAAAAAGATATGTCACAATCGACTAATAAAAGTTTAAGTTTTGATATTGCAGAAACAGTCGAGAATAGAAGAGAAAATAATCTTCCAGGTGGAGCAGAGGAACCTGCTCATATGGATGAACCAGAATCCCAGGTTCATGAAGACGACTCCACGAATCTCATTCAAGATGGAAATGACCTGGAAGGATATCAACTAGCAAGAGATAGAACAAGAAGACAAATAAAGGCTCCATCAAGGTATGATGAATATGAGACATTTGAAGAATTTAATGCAGGTTTTGTAAATTTTGCAGCTGAAGATGGAGGATTAATAGAGCCATCAAACTTCCAAGAAGCTCGTCTAGACAAAGACAGTGAGAAGTGGATGAAAGCTGCAAATGAGGAGATGCAATCTCTATGGGAAAATAAGACATGGATCCTGGTAAACAGAGTAAAAGATCGAAAACCCATAGGATGTAAATGGGTATTCAAACGAAAGGCAGGAATAGCAGGGGTGGAAGAACCCAGGTTCAAAGCCAGGCTTGTAGCTAAGGGCTACTCACAAAGAGAAGGGATCGATTACAAAGAGATATTCTCCCCAGTAGCTAAGCACGTCTCAATTCGTTTCATTCTATCTCTTGTGGTTCACTTCGATATGGAGCTGCAACAGCTTGACGTAAAGACATCATTCCTTCATGGATTTCTGGATGAAACAATTTACATGGAACAACCGGAGGGTTTCAAAGACAAGAAAAACCCAGAAAAGGTCTGTTTGCTGAAAAGATCGTTATACGGTCTTAAACAATCTCCCAGACAATGGAACAGTAGGTTTGATTCAACGATGCAAGAAAATGGATACACAAGAAGCAAATTTGACAATTGTGTTTACTACAAGAGGTTCAAGACTGGTGAATATATATATTTACTGCTTTATGTGGATGATATCCTCATAGCATCGAAAAACAGGGAAGGCGTTAGAGAGTTGAAGGAGCTTCTAAACTCTAAGTTCAGTATGAAGGATTTGGGAGACTCAAGGAAGATACTTGGGATGGAGATTGAAAGAAACAGAAAGGAAGGAATTCTTTCTATCTCTCAAGAAGGATATCTTACGAAAGTTTTAAAGAATTTTAGAATGGATTCGGCAAAATCCACAGCGACACCTTTAGGGACTCATTTCAAGTTGAGAGCAGCTTCTGATATAGAATATCAAGATCAGTCAGATGAAATGAAGTCAGTCCCATATCAGAGTGCAGTAGGGAGTCTCATGTACTCCATGATAGGTACTAGACCGGACTTAGCATATTCTGTAGGGATGGTATGCAGATTTATGAGTAAACCTCTCAAGGATCATTGGCAAGCAGTCAAGTGGGTGTTCAGATATATAAAAGAAACAGTAAAGAAGAGACTTTGCTTCAGAAATGTGGGGAAGTTCGAAGTAACAGGGTACTATGATGCAGATTACGCAGCTGATTTGGACAAAAGAAGATCCATTTCAGGCTGGGTCTTTACTGTTGGAGGTAATGTAGTAAGCTGGAGGTCGAGCTTACAGAAAGTAGTTGCTCTGTCAACTACTGAAGCTGAGTACATATCAATAACAGAAGCAGCTAAGGAAGGAATATGGCTGAAAGGATTTCTAAATGAGCTTGGCTTTCAACAGGAAGTGGTTAATATCTATAGTGATTCTCAAAGTGCTATCGCATTGGCAAAGAATGCGGTGCACCATGAAAGAACAAAACATATAGATATTAAGTATCACTTCATACGAGACTTGATAACCCAAGGAAATGTTCGCATACTGAAGATATCTACTGAATCAAATCCAACAGATATGTTTACAAAGATTCTGCCAGTAAATAAGGTGCAGAATGCTTTGGAAATTCTCCGGGTTGAGGACAGGAACTAGAGACGATCAGTGATCGTCTCACAGTCGAGTGGGATTCACTCGAGATGAGCGGGATTGCTCATAAGCCGGAACAGGAATCCAAGGATACTGGAACAAGGGAGTGAAGAATGAAGATCAAGGTGGAGTTTTGAAAGTTGATGATCTTATTCTTCGAAGGCTAACAGAGTATCTGATTGAATGAGAGGGTTTTAATCAAAACGCACAGTTTTGATTAAGTATAAATAGGAGAGTTTCCTATTTGAAATGTTTTTTCTTCTTCAATGTTTCATATCTCTCTTAAGTCGTTTTACGAAAGTTAGAGAGATAGAGAGAAAGAGAGAACTTTGTAAAGAGACGATCGAGAGATTGCGATCGTCTAAGAATACTATTGTTCTAGTGGATTCCAGAACTCGTTCCGAGGAGATGTAGGAGCTTTGCTCTGAACTCCTTAAAGTCGTGTGTGTCTCGTTCAATCGTTCATAATTCACAAACAAGCTCAAGAATTACGGTAAAAATTCTGGTTTAGATTTCACACTTATATAATTGAAATTTGAAAAAGTACGTCGTTCAGTGCAAGTTTACGTATATATATATATATATGTACACTCTTTATATACCTAAGTGTATATTCAAAATTGCAGTGAACTACGTATACTTGTTTACTATAAATAGTTTATTCAATTTACGAAGTAACATTTGCAAAAATAAAGCCAATCAAAATCAATTCTCCATCCGTTTTAGTTCAAATGTGTGTTTAAAATTGTTTTCTATTTCAAATTAAATGTTGTTTAGATTTGTAATGCAAAATTTAGATACAATTATGGTTTTCACCCTACTATTATTAAGAGATATAGAATTGTATAATATATTAGTTAAGGAAATAAGAGAAATTTTAATGCTTTTTAAAACGTATACAAATTTCTGAAAAAATAATTAAAATAAAACGGAGGAAGTATCATTTAAACAAATAGTTGTTCTTTACATCATTTATTTTTAGTATTTAAAACTCAAATCTATATAATAAATCTGCTTTTAGAAGCAAACGGCGTCAAAAGACGTTGAAGAAAAGCAACTCTTTAATACTTAATTAGATGTTTAATTTAGAGTTAATATTTCTTGAGGAAAGGATGCATTTTTAATGCAATTTAATAGTATTAAATTATAAGCTGTCGGTCTTAAGCATAACAAAATTGTAATGAATATGTCGATTAGGTTTCGAATTTACTAAAATGCAAGAAGTAGTAGTGAGAAGCCGAAAACACAATACGACGATATTAGCATTAGGATATGGAGTCGTATTTAGATATTAAATAGTATATTTTAACCAAAAATTTAGATTGTTTAAAATTACCATCGCGTAAGGATTTAATTTCGTCCACATTTCAAATAATAACGTCTTCAAAACCTAATGCAGAGAAATATAGAACAGTTGATTTTAAGCTTTGTCCGTACAAATAAAAATACATAAAAACGATACTTGGATTTCTTCCAAATTCCAAATTAATGTAGCAGCCAAAATGTCAATAATTAGAGGCAGACAAACACTAAAAAATACAAGTGTGTTGCATCAATTATTTGATATATATATATATATTTAAATTAGTTATAATTGATGCAAATAAGGTCATGAGAGTCGTGTAGAATCCTATGGGCTAAGGGACATAAGGTGCCTTTCGACATGAGTGTTATACGTGTCCTATTTTTTATATTTTGTCAAAATCTTCCTTTGATTTATTTTATTTAACGCCGAGGTCCACACACCTTCAAAATCCGAACCTATAACATGTAATTTAACTTTTAATATTGTGCCCACACAAAATTTAGTTTTTAAATTCAATGGTTTAAACATTTGAATTTGGAGATGATAAGCCTGAAATTTTGCGATATAAAATCATGTATAATCTAATGAGATTTATATCAAAATATACATGAATAGTTCAGAGTTCAGACCGTATAGTTTAAGAGGTAGTTTGCCATAATACCAATTAGTTTAAAAATATTAAATTGGGGGTTACGTCCAATTGTGGGAAATTTTTCTTATTTACAGTTTTATAAATTTGTTATTGTTTAACCTTTTAAGTTTTCTAGTAGGTCATGCAAGTACTTTAAGTTGATTGAATAGGTCAAATTATGCAGGAACAATCTGGATATTTGGGTGAACACACTCATTACATATAAGATATGCCACAACAGTGTAGAATAAATACAGGAGAAAAAGACATGGAGACGTGTACTTATAATATATTATCCATTTAACAACTAAGGAACAAAAACTCTAAAATTGTTAGTTAGTTAGTTACTTTTTTAAAATACTTCTTTTATATTATTTATTAAAAATGAAATAATTGTAGGATGCAACATCGTGAGGATATATATTAATTAACTATTCGGTTTATCTGTAAATAAGCCCCATGACTAATCTGGTTCAGGTATGAAAAGTCAAACCAATCTTGTGTTTAGCTGGTTTGATCGGTACAGATCTATTAGCAAGATGATGAATATTTTTGTTTTTTGTTATCGATCAGTTACAACAGGATGATTCAATAGCCAATATAAAGAGGAAACTCAATTCCTAGTATATAAATTCCAGTCGTAATGTGAAGTTATCATGCACATTTTTGTAAAATGCTTTTAAAAAGGTTAAAAAAAACTCAACAAAAAGGGAAAGTCGTGTAATAGGTACTGTGTAGAAATAATTGAATTGGGCCTAATCAAAGTGGTGAAGTTGGAGATTCTCTGTATTTATATCCAACATGATATATTGTGCTTAATAGTCGCAACTCATTTCATCTGCCTCATGGGCCTCACCACTTTACTCTTTTTAATAAATTTAAATATATTTGTAGTATCAAAGGTTTTCCAAAAAATCTGAACTCAGCCCACTAAGAATATGGCCGATCATGCCGAATGTCTAATATTAGGAAGTGGATGTATTGTTATCGGAGAGTCGCCGGATAGTTTAACGACACATCCCAATCTCACTAACTATAGAGTACGATAATGAATTTCACTAAAAGAGACATTAATGGATGTTTATAAGAATTTATGATAAAAAATGATTAATGTGTTGAAGATTAGACGAAATAATAATATAAAAATGGACAATCACGCCATAAATAAAATAATATAATTTATTAGTTCGAAACTGTTCCATACTAAAAAGTTCCTACAATATGTAGGAAGATTTTAGGTCTATTTGGCCTACGAATTATTTTTGTAGACTTCTTCCAAACCTCTATAGGCTATAGTTTCAATCTCCATATAGAAAATTCATCTAATGTAAGTTTATATCACAGCCTACTCCACTTTCGTATGATTTAAGTTCATCTCCATGATTTCGAAAATCGATTAGAATTCTCATTTCATAGTCCTCTGTTCGTCAAATTATAAAAGCATAAGGTTTGTTTAAACAAAACATAGAGTATTTATAATGACAATTGATAGACTATTTTGAGAGCCATTTTGTGCATCTCTCACCTTCACCATAATCAAATCATTACTAAACTTGGTATTATTCATTTTATCTTTCCATTTTCTCTATTTTCTTGCTTTTAATAAAGCTTTAAATGAGCGATTTCACTTTCATAGTTATTTCCTTTTTTAATAAGCTTTATTGAGCTTGAATCATATTTACTAAAGCTATACTTACATAAATAGGATTAGAGAGCCAAGAGATTTATCGCATTATATATATAATCTCACCACAATTTTACTAAAGATGAGGAGCAGAGTTGGCTATTAATTTTGGAAGATCCCAAACATATAAAAATAGTAATACTTTAAAATAACATCATTTTAAATTTATTTTCTAAATCTATCACATTAAAAATAAAATTCTTAAAATAGTAAAAATTATTATGTGTAGAAATTTTTTTTTACTTATTTTATTATTAAATTTGTGTTATTTTTATAAATTTAAATGATTATTCTTATATTTATAATCACAACTTGAAATAGTAGTATATTAGTCAATTGCCATATAAAAAATGGGTTATTTTAATATTCGTTCAAAAATAAATTATTTTTGAAATATCAAATTTTTAAAAAATATAACGCAAACGTATGTTTGTTTTGCTGGGAATCAGAATCGTCTCTGATGAAGAGAACATGAAGTAGCCAACAACGCCCCACCTTGCGAGGACTGGTGGATAAGAAACGATGTGTGTTTGATTTTGATGAACAAAAGAGACAAATACAGTTTGGTCAATTTTAATAGATACAACTGTAATAAGAATTGTGATCTTTGGTCAACACTGGCAACGAGAGAAGTGACAGATTTTGCAGATGAAGTGGGAGTTAAACATTGGAACTGAGAAAGCTGGACAGGTTCAAAAAACAAGTCGATCATTTATAATATTTGGCCTCAAATTGGTAATGAGATCATATTTTCTGCTCATAATGTTTAGGTGTGGAACTCATAAACCTATACGTACATAATTCTACAATGCATGAAAGTTTCATTTTAGATGTGATTCTCGTTTTAGAATTCGAACAGGGCCAGCTCACAACTCACAAGAGAGGGACATCGAGTGCGACCGCTCGGGTCCAATCTCGTGTTCCATAAATAAAGGGTTTAATATTTAAAAATAAATAAAAAGGCACATACAAAATGTATATTTATACTGTTTTATAACAAATATAAAAAGTAACAACTTTCCTAGTGCCCAAAATAATTTTAAACCGACTAGCTAGAAATTGTCATGGTCGCAACCGAAGAAGGTATCTGGAAAGACAAAGTTTGTGAATGCAAGATTCTAATTTTGAAGGGCAGAATCAACATGTTTTTCTGATTTGGAAGTATGGTTTTGTAAATGAGCGGGAAGAACGGGAATAGTTTGATTATTATGTAAAAAAATTTCAATTTATTAATATATTTAAAAGATAATTTATTAAAAAGATTGATAATTTTATTTGCTATATATACGAGGTTTTAAATCTCAATAATCTTCATCAGTTCATGGAAATATTATTTTTCAGAATGTATGTTGTTGGAAACTTGGAATTGAGACAAATGAAAACGTCTATATTTTCTGAATATGAACATACTGGTATATTTTACAATAATACCATAAAATAATATATTTTAAAATTTTTCTTTCAAATCTACCATACCAAAATTAAACTCCAAAAAATAGCACAAATATTTATGTAAAAATATTTATTTATTGTAAATAAATTATACATAAACTTATATTATTATATTTGGATTCATTTTTTCTAATTTAGGGTTTATTTTTTTCTATTAAAATATAATTTTAATACATTTTAATATTAAATTTATGCTATTATTGAAAATTTAAACTAATGATGTTATTTTGGAATAAAAACTTAAAAAATATTATTTTAGACATTTGCCCTATATTTTAATGTAAAGTACCTAAAATTTAAACATTTGAATTTTATTGGTTTGAATATGTACGACCCCAGTAATACTAATAAGATCTATAACCATACTAACATCTAACAAAATAATAGATCTATTTCCAAGTTTCCAATACATATTCTGAATCTATACACAGCTTAGATATATATAATCTGTAACCATACCATATTGGATAAACAGTTTATTATCTTATTATTAATTGTTTATCATAGTGAAAGAAAAGTAAAAAATATATTTTTGGTATACATACACCCAAAAGCAAGCTAGTACACGTAACTAATCCATATACGTATATATATAATCCCATCCATCCCCCAATAAAAACGAAAAGACAAGAAAAAAGAAATTACAAAAATCGATATACAACCGTCGCCCATATATAAACCAAAGACTATATATAAATTTAATTTTGTTCTTTGTTATGGTTCAATGGCATAAGAAAAACTATATACTAATTAAATACTAAGACGTATAATAACCTGTTTTGGTTGCTCCTGCATGCATTTAAGCAACGAAGTCGGGCAATAACTGAGCCACGTATCTCTTCTGGTTCTGCATGTTCATTCCATTGTAAGCCACGGCTGCAACGGCTGAAGAATGGGTGGTTGCGGCGGAGCCACCACCGTTGATGTTAGCGGCTCCATATTCCTCTGCTTCTCCTATTTTCACTCTTCTCCCTATGGGAATCCCATGGTGGGTTTGCATGAAACTCTGATGATGCGTGGATGACAAGCTATCACAGTGAGGTAACCCTAACGTGAGGGATACGCCATTGTTATTTCCTGAGTACCTTTGCGCTAAGAGCTGCTGGTCGGAGACAGCTACATCAAATCTTGACATATCATCCATTTGGTATTGTCCGAAAGTCCCCATGAAAGGGAACCCACCATCTGATCTCATCCCTTGCCGTTCTTCAAGAATCTTCATCGTGAGCTTCTCGTTGGAGCTGAAATCTGCATTAGTAGGCTGCATCATTGTCTCCTCGTCGGTTCTTATCCTCTTGGGACTTCCTTGCATACCTGTTATGCCTTCTAAGTCACCGTTGTGATTGGGATTCAGATTGTAAGTGTCGGCGCCGCCACCCACGGGGCTGTTCTCTTGGTTACTCGTTGATTTAGAAGCAGAATCCTCGTTGTTTTGATCCAAAGCTGTCTTCTCCATGGATCCCATGTTCTTCCCCTGCTCCTTCATCTCCTCCATGTACATCTCTTCCACCATTGGTTTCCATAGCCGAACTCTCGCGTTTATAAACCAGTTTGACACCTACATTAATTCATAAATAAAATAATTTCACATATATATAGATATTGGTGTATGTATATATAACTACACATTTCCTTAATTAACCAACAAGTTCCTGGTCTACGCCAATAATAAATTAGGGTCTGAACCAGATTAAGTAAATTAGTATATGCTTACGTTCCCCAATAAGGCAATAACACAAGAGTCATTAATTTGAAATTACCTGGCTCCGAGTTAGTCCTGTTTGCTTGGCGAGCATGTGCTTGTCCGAATCCTTAGGGTATCTGAACAAAACAAAGATAAATCAAAGAGGTTAAGATGAATTAAGACTTAGAGTTTGTGTTCAAGTGGATATACAATTAATATAGATGTTGTGGGGTTTAATTATACTTACGGGTGAAGAAAGTGTTCGAAGAGCCAAGCACGAAGAACTGAGACGGCCCGTTCAGGGAGACCACGTTGAGGTCTCCAAGCATTATTGGAAGGATGTTGAATCATACCAAGCTGTTGAAGAGCTCTCTGTTGTCTCAAGTGATGGTCCACGAACTTGAGCCTGGACCCCTCAAACCTCCCAACACCATAAACGGAATCTTCTTCCCCAAGGCTCTTGTTGGCCGCTTTTATCTGACCAGCGATAGCTTCTTTCAAGCACCTGAACTGTCTTGATATGGTCTTCAGTGCAAGTGACGTGTATGACTTTGCTGATCCTATTCCTGCAGCTTGCTCGAACGACGATATCACCATCTGCATCTGTTGGTGGTACTGTCTGTATCTCTGCTCCACCTTTTCATTTCCCAAAGAAACAAACGTCAAATTATTCATATGAGGCTTGTGAATTTTGATAACTAATATAATATTTATAATGTTGTTTTTTAATTGTGCCTCTTTCTATAATTAACTACGTGAGAGACAAAAAGAGAATTATAACCATCATCTGTGTGAACAAATTAGATGAGAGAAATTTTATAAGATTGTTGATTTGAAAATTCGAAGAGCGCAAACAAAAATAAAATAAAAGAAATATAGTATAAATATAATATGAAGTGAAAACGACTGAAACTCTTAGGGATAATTAATAGCTTTTAAGAGAGCACTCGATCTGTATAGATATATCCGTATATGGGTATATAATAATACGTATATATACATGAAGTGTTTTTGTTGTTGTTGTTACCTCGTGAAGCATACTACTCAGCTTTGCTTTCTTCATCTGTATTTCCTGCCTCTCCGCCGTGCCTAGCTCCACCGTAGTACGTTTCCCGGCTGCTTCTCCGCCGCCACCGGAACCTTCTCCTGTAGCGCCTGCCGAGGATTCTCCGGCAGCCTTGTTATCATTCCCACTACTCCCTTTCTTGGATGAAAATAGTTGGGATTTAGTGTTGATGTCATTAGAATCAGCGTTGACAACTTCGTCTAGAAGCTCTTGCGTTGCCTTTAAGTACTTGGAGCTTACGAGATTTGCTATTCCGTTCGTTACGCCAGATCCTGTAGAGCCTGACCCAACGCGGATATCCTCTCCGGATCCGGATCCGAATCCGACGTGATGGAGAGGCTGGTTTTGGTGTTGATGTTGTTGTTGTTGCTGTTGTGACGAGAGGGTCAAAGAGAGGCCTTGTTGCGCGCGTGGCGTCTCACACGCAGCTTGCTGGTGAGTGGGATCCACTTGGTTGCTACTGTAGAGACTGTACTGCACGCGCGGAGGGTATCCGTGAAGTACGGAGATGTTGTCGGCGGCTGTAATGGAAGCTGCTTCGTGGCCGGACAGTGGGATTCCGACGAACTGCTGGCTCGCGTTATGCGGCGGCGCGTGGGAATCGAGAAAGAGGAAACTGTTGTTGTTTCTGTTGTTGCTATTGCTATTATTGTTGTTGTTGTTGGAGTCGTCGTCTTGTTGGGCGTATTGAACGTAGGTCGTTGGATTCATGAGGATCAACGTCTGTAAACCACCGTCGGATCCGGCTGAGATCTCCGGTGGGTTTCCGTGGAAGTAAGCAGCCATCTAATTAATATGTGAAGGGTATCGTTTTCTTGATTCTTCCTTTAATTCTTTATCTTCTTTTCACCAATCTGATTGATCATCGGAAAAAAAACAAAAAAACCTATAAGTTCATATAGATCTGTGTATATATCTATACAGTTGAAAGAACGAAAAAAAGAAAGAATTGTGATCACATCAAGAAGAAGACGAAGAAGAAACGAATTATGGATTATAATGAGAAAGAGAGATCGAAGAGTATGGAAATGAAGACATAATCATGATTGAAAATAAAATAATAAAATAATAGAGTTAAGGGTGAAATCGAAAGAAAAATGAATATATTATAAAAGAAAGAAAGATGAAGAACCTGGATTGATAGAGATCTGAGGATGCACGTGTTTCATGATCATCTCAAGCTGCAAAAGGAAAGTTACATAAGAGAATTTCTATCAAAGAGAAAGAAGGAAAGAGAGAGAGAGAGAAAGAGAGTCTCACACACGAATATACACTTGTATATATATATATATATGCATACCTATGTTTGTGGAGATGTGTGTGATTGCTATGTGAGTTTGGTCTCTGTGTCAGACTCAAAGATCTCTGCAACTCTTTTCTAGCTCAAAGAGGAAATATAAAATACATTTAAAAAGCTGAGAAATAGATATATAACAAAAAAAGATGAATATATATTATACTTGGAGAGAAAGAGAAAGAGAAAGAGAAAGAGAAAGAGAAAGAGAGAGAGGATAAAAGATACCCATCTTTTCCTTCACTCATTAATCTTCTCATAGTCTTAGTACGCCACCATTTTCCTTCACTTCTTTCTATTTGTTTTTTTTTTGTGCTATGGTCGGTATATCTTATAACCAAAACGGAAATTTCATTGTTAATGTTTTTCCAAGAAAATCATTCTGTAAATGAGTTCTTCGATATTTATTATTTCATAATGAATAACACTAACAAAAATTCTGGTCAAAGAACTTATTTTATATTAAGAAGGATTCACTATGTAAATGTTTAACATCGTAGTTTAGTCGAAACTTGATTTTAAATTCATATTAATACATAAATCTCCAAAATTTAATTTTTTTTGTCGGCAAAAAAACTTGTATCAATATAACTTTTTATTTAACATACTAAATGGACATTTCAACCATGTTGGAGTTTATCTTAATTATCGATTATAAATCTAATCATATTCAACATAGAAGTTCTTTACAGTATATGTGTGAGTCTTAATTTACGATATTTGAGTATGACATATACAATATGCTTATTTTTAATCATTGTACTCTAAAAGACTACAACTATTGTTTTTATATGTTCATATATGTTACTATGTATAGCATGGTGATAAACGAAATGCATAATAATTACTACCTACATATAGCATAAGTAAGATAGAAGAAATAATATTAAAATATTTCAAATACTTGTGCACAAATAACTTTTATTAATATATAATATTCTTTAAATTTAACATCCAGCTGAAAAGATAATAATATTTAAAATTACATATTTCAAATTTATAGAATATCTATATATATGTTTTTGTCAACAACACAATTTAAACTTGAATAATAAAACATCCACGATACTAATATCAACCAGGACGTGTTCAATTTATGTGTAAGAAATTGAAATATTTAGTGTATATATGTATCTTATTAGGATTAAAGAAATGGTGTGATGACTAAAAAATGGTTTAGTACTTTCAAATGTGTCGAAAAAACAGAGGAACTTGTGTGATATGACTTTCACCTTTTGATGTATTGACCAGGTATTGAACCCACATATCCAAACAACCAAACACTCTTTTTTTTTTTTTTTTAGATTTTTATGCAATTATATAGCTTTATAGAAAGAAATGATCACATCAAGACATAGTGATAGTATGTCGTGTACAATTTAGAATCATATCATTTTCTTATTGAACAATATTTTATATTAAAATAATAAAAAGAAATCCCCACACGCATCTCAATCCAAATCTTTCTTTATATAATAACTACAATCCTGAATAAAAGTATTCTTGAGATTACTATACTATACTGGCAGACTTTTATCATCTATTCAATTCAGACTCTACACTGAAAATGGCAAAGAAAATTAAGAGAAGACCAAAAGTTGTAATGTTCATGTTACAGTGTAAATATCATAATTTTATTAGTAAATGAACTAACAGACTTATGTTTACCAAAGTTTTTTTTTTTATCAAATACATATAAAAACCTATTTGTTTATTGATGTTAGATACATAAAATGTGCCAACATTATGATATTTTAGTGTTTGAATAGGTTTTTTTGGTAAGATGCTAAGAAGTTCTTGAATAGGTTTGTTTTTAAAAATCCTACATTTGATTTTGGTGCTTAGATATAACATAAAAAGGTCAAACCCAATTTATATGTTTTTTTTAAAGAGTAATACTATAAAATATTATATTTTGAAGTTTTTGTTATAAATCTACTAAAATAAAATTAAAATTTTAAAAATAACACAAATAATTATGTAAAAGTATTTATACTGTAAATCAATTATAGATAAACTTAAAATATTATATTTGAGTTCTTTTTTTCTAATTTAAAGTTTAATTTTTTCAATTAAAATAAAGTTTTATTGTATTTAATTTTAAATATGTGTTATTATTGAAAATTTAAATTAATGATGTTATATTTGGAATACAAACTTAAAAATATGATATTTTAGAGAATTATTCTTTTTTTAAAATTAAAATATATTAAATATATGATGTTTTGATATTTTAAACGAGAAAAAATCAACGAAAAAACCCTAATTTTTTAAATCTGTTATATTTTACGAATTAAACAGGTTTTTTGTACTCTTACCAAATTTGTTATTTTACGTTTAAATATTGTTTATGAGAAACAATAATATTTGATTTTTGGATGAGAACTGGAAAATTAAAGCTGGTTTTCCTTCTTACTTTTACCTTTTTTCAAGGTAATTTTCAAATAATATTTAAAAAAAAAATTAAAAATATAACACGAATCTTAAAACTTTTTTAATTGATAGAATTTAAATCTTGAATTAAAAATAATACTTTAATTTATTATAATTTATTTAAAATAAATAATAATTTAAAATATTAGTTTTATGTTTACCTTCACTGTTTTGTTCTGTGAAGTTACTTGTCATGCCCTAAAAATATATAAATCAGTCAGGAATATTTTAATAATGTTAAATATACATAAAGGGATTAGGGAAATAGAAAAATTATACGAAAAAAGAGAAGTGAGTCAGAAGATCCAAACAGCACAAAAACGAGGAAACGTCTCCTTCTTCTCAAAACCTAAAATAAATTTTGATTACACAAAAAAAAACTAAATAATTGAGAAAGAGAGGCAAAAAGAAGATGGTAACGAGAATGATAATGAAGCATGATGGAACTCACTGGGTCCCTTTCTTACTAAGATTTCTCTTTTTTTTATTTCTTTTACATACATATTGTCTTTGTATTTGTTCTTTTGCTTTATTACGTATACACACCTTTGTATTTTTCCTGAGTATTTTACTAAATTATTCCATGTTTAATATTTAATTCAATTTTGAAAAAATTTACGTAAATTTTATTTTTCAACATAAAGGATTTATCAATATTAGTTTATAAAATAAATGGAAATTTATTTTATAATGTAGGTTCCGAAAAAAATTAATGGCAATTCTGTAAAATAATATCTTTTTAATTTTTGTTGAAAAAATAACATCATTAGTTTAAATTTCAATAATAATAAAAAATTTAAATTTAAATATATTAAACTTTATTTTAATAAAAAAAATTAAATTCTAAATTAGATAAAATGAACCCAAATATTATATTTTAAGATTATATAATTTATTTAGAGTAAATAAATATTTTATATTTGTGTTAGTTTTAAAATTTTAATTTTATAGTGTTAGATTTAGAACAAATTTTTTAAAATATACCATTTTATAATATTATTCAAGATTTAAGAACATGCCGACATACTAAAAGACCTATATAAAAACTAAAACTGATTTATTTTATATTGGACCAAGTGAAAATTTTTTTGACAGTTGTTATGAGTAAAAATATATAGATTAATACATTAAAATATTATTTTTTAAGTTTTTTACTAAATTAAACTTCGGAGAAATAAATATACTTACAAAAAAAGAAGAAAAATCAACGAGAAATTCCTAAATGTGTCCTCTTTTCTGATTTTCCGATCGTCGGAATCTTCCAAAAAATTGAAAAATCTTTAAACCAAAAAAAATTTTCAATTGGATTTAGGCTCACGAGTGAAAGAAAGGTCAATAGTTTGAAGCCCTCTTTTTATTTGTTTGTCATTTTGTGAATCATTACCTAATTGTTTTTTAATGACTTTAAAACATGGTTTATGGTTAATTAAACGCAAATCATCACTAATTATCGGTTTGGCTAAATTTTAAAGAATCTAATTAATTTGTGTTGTCGTAGTATATGGAAACCAATCCTTAATTTCTTGTTTAGAGTACATTTTTTTATGATTAGGAGGTTGAAGACCGTAACATGTGAAGTAAATCCCTAACGATCAAAATATATAATATGATATATTTCTAAACTAGAATTCAAAACATTAATACGGTACGAACTTCACTGAATCTCCAAACATTTTTATACTAGATTTACATCTTGCGTGAAAAAATATTCGTAAACTATATAATATTATTTATTAATAAATATAAATTAGATATTTGTATAATTTTAACTGTTATTTAAAATTACTTTTAATATTAATTTTTGTATATATAAATTAAATAAATAAAATAATTATTTTTTTACGAATTTAATAGTAATTTTGGTTAGTTTAATAAAATATATTTATTTTCTAACCAAATTAATAACAATGACATATATTGTAATTATTTTAATAATTTAAACTTATTTATATATTTTTTAAAATTCTATTATAGTAATGACATGTTGACTTGATTGACTCTCCAAACAATCATATAATAAATAACTAGATTCATACCCACACCATGCGTGGGACAAATATTCGCAAATTATATTTTATTAATAAATATAAATAAAATATTTATATAATTTTATATTTTATTTAAAATTACTTTTAACATTGATTTTTGTATATAAAAATTAAGAAAAGAAAAATAGTTTTTTTATGAATTTAATATTATTTTTTGTTAGTTTAATAAAATATATTAATTATATAACCAAATTAATAACAATGATATACTTGTAATTATTCTAATAAGTTAAACTCATTTATATATTTATTTGAAATTTACTTTACTGATGACACGTCAGCATGGTATTTCTGTTAATAACACGTCAGAGTAAAGTTATTTTATTAAAATGTTTCTCAAATAATGTATTAGGGATTACGGTAGTAACTTAAATCTATTTATATTTATTAGAAATTATTTATAAATTAACTTATAAAAAATTAAAAAAATAAAAAGTATTGTTTTGCAAATGTAATAGTATTTTTTGGTTAGTTGAATAAATTATATTTATTCTCTAACCAAATTAATATGAGTGGCATATATTGTAATTATTCTAGTAAATTAAATATTTTTATATATTTAATCTGAAACTCCTTATGGTGTTGACACATCAGCATGATATTTTTGTTATTAACACGTCAGGGTAAGGTTATTTTGTTAAAAAGTTTCTCAAATAATATATTAGAGATATTATATAATTTATGAATATTTTTTTCACGCATAGTATCGGTATAAATCTAGTCTCAATATTAAATTGATTTTACTTTCCAAAAATTACTTATTTTGAATTGTTAGTAATGTTTATAATAATTTTGTTTTGTCTGATATGAAACCAAAGTAAAAGCAAAAAAAAGGTGGAAAGTAGGTGTCATTTTTATACGTGCATTTGTTTTCATAGATTTAGACCTAAAATTATGTCCCTACCATTATAACGTTTCATAAATTTAAAGAAAATCATTAGTTACGCACTGCACAAAGTATAAAAAGTGAAGTGTGTAATCTTCTCCATTCACTTCACTTCAGATTACTTTGTGTAGTTATGAATAATGCCACCAATCTCTTCATTTCGTTTACTTATTCACATGGCCTAGAGATACGCAGCTTGATCACACATAATCATGCGGAAGACATATAGTTAATAAGTATGGACTTGAGTAATTAATCAAATTTTTATACATGGGAAAGTGTTTACATAAGATCGGAAGTTTGAACTCTAATGTGCATGAATATTTAAATAGCGATGAATTATAAAAAAAAATCGGATCGGATCAAACAAAATTCATCGATCTAAGATCAACCCGACGCATTGAGTCTTTTCACGAACTATCAATGAAACATTTGACCACTAACACAAACCCCAACCCATTATAATCCGGCTTATGTCAACCCAATTGAAGTCATCTTTCCAACTCATGTGCTAACCAATTTCTTGATTGCACCGTTTACTTTTCGACTTAGTTAATATTTCCTACACTACCAAAATATTATCCGTAATTAGTTTTTCTCACACAAAGGCCGACTGAGTTTCCAAAATTAACTTTGAAACACTCTTTTTTAACGTAGGCACACATTCTTAGATTTCACTTTTAAAGTTTGAAATAACAAAATCAATTTGTATATATATATACACTAAATTATGATCAAAAGAAGTTGTTTATATATATATATATAAATATACTAAATTAGTGGTCAAATTAATGTTGTAAATATTGAGATCAGAAAATGGAGCAAAATGTTCATATTTATACACCCCTAACAGTATTATAACTATTTCAACTCTTAGTCACTGCTTTATTAAAAAAAAACTATTAGTGATTGTTAAAGTTTTCTTGCAATCGACTAAATAGAAAGTAAATAAAGTAACTCTACACTATACAAATACTTGCATATTAAAACCTAGTATTTTTTTCATCGCTATGATAAAAATAATTTACGTAGCAATGCTCTTGATCCGGCTAGAATTGCGATGGTATTTAAAACCATCACTATGGACTCTCAAGGTATGCTTGTAAATTTTACGAAGACCTATTTAATCCAATATTAAAATTGATATGATCCAAAATAAGTTCAACTTATTCAAGTTCAATCCTCATGTAATTTTTCGAAATAGATGGCTGATGGGAATAGAGAAAACTATTTTGATACATTCTCTTTTAACAATTTGTGCAATTTTAGTTGGTATTAAATTATGATTTTATGCAATGTTATAATAAAAATGAGAGATGACGATTTATTTTTTCATATATCCGAAATGAGAGAACTATCTTATAATATCATATATCCATCTAAGATCATATTATATTTCTGTTTTATCTAATAGTTCAAAACTTATTTATTCTTGATTTAAATTTAAAATATAATTTTGTATAATGTGTTCGAAATCTATTTCTCTATAATTTGGATTATATTGAAAACCGATATAACTGATATATGTGGATGTGATTTTAAACTTTTAATTTAAAAAATATATTTTAAATTTTCAAACCATGGAAAAATTAGACATAACATTAGTTTGTGTATCTATAATAGTATATGATAGTTATTATAAACGATTTATTGCGTCGAAATTTGTGACTAAATTACCCACATAACATTTTTTTTACAAATGTTATGCAAAAATGTAATATCTTACTTTGCGACAATATACCACAAATTTTAAACAATTTATGACTGATCAATTTACTACACTACCTCAAACTTTCCACATATATTTTTCAAATTTTTTCATATATATGTTCACTTTGTTACACTTAATAGCATACATTATAAGAATCTGCTACACTGCCACATATTTTTCCAATAAAAATTTGCGATAACATTACAAAAAAAGGTTTACTACTTTAGATTAGAAACTTAGAAAAATGTACCTTTTATTGTGAATAACTAATTTCATAAAACATTCGTTTGATCTTTAACCTCTAAATTTTTTAGCAAAAACATTTATTGGTTACAACACATGGTAATAAAATACTATGTCTATTGTTACCACAACAAAAATCCACCACGTCATTCTTGTACATTGGTACATCAACAATTTACTCAATTTTTTTAGTTTGAGTTATTACAAAGTTTCAGGCGAAATCAGAAAAAAATGTACTGAATGTGAAAGCTCATCCTGAGTGTAAGGAAATGTTTATTTCCCAATTAAACACACGTACAACCTTTTGCATGAAAATGATGCTTTTATACCTATCAGTAAGACTCTCACACTCCATATACATTTGACTCTACCAACAAACTATAACTTAGTTATATATATATGTAACCAAATTCCATTTTTAAAATAAAAATTCTTTTAAATTTTTATCTCCTAAGAAATGTCACGCATGAAGGATATTTGACATGTATTTAACTAATCACCACTGCGAGATTTCAATGTCAGCTTTTTAGATTGCTATGTTGGATTATGATTTAGTATTATAGTTTGGTTATGAGATAGTAATTAGCCATTGGTTTAATCATTGATCGTCTCCAATAAATTATTCAGTTTATGTACTTATAACTATAATTTATATGGCTGTCTCACAAAGGACTGCAAAAGTACTGTAGTCACAGCCAGATGTGTACGTACGATGTTAGTAATATTAAAAGTAACTTTTCCAAATAGTAGGAAAACTATAATCTAAAATATATTTAAAAAATAAAAATAAACAGATCGAAAAACCATGAAAAAAATAAAATAAATAGGAGATTCTACGATAGTATCTTAATTATTTATGGTAAGCCACTAATTTGATAAACTGGAATTTGTCTAAATACAACCAATTAAATGACCAAAAAGTTGATTTGATTTTGAGTTTTAATTAGAAAAGTGAGTTTAACCTAATTGATACTTTAAGTCTTTAGTTTGATGGATGTTGTAAAATAGATAAGGCGTTATATCAATCAAATAAATGACCTTTTTAATGACCACTTAACACACAATAAGTGCAACTTTGGCTTTTATTTATTTCTTAATGCAAGCTTTTAATTTAATATTTAAGAATATTATCACATGGAGTGTGCTAGTAGTTATACTTATGAGTTGGTTTGTTGTGATTCTAATTCGATTTTCCTGAGAAAATGGTCCAAATCCCTCCTAATTAACTAAAAAAGAATAGACATATTAATAGTACTCCAAATTTATGAGAATATGGTCTCCGAAGACCATGGCAGTAAATGAACCAAAGAGTTATTCTATTTTTTATTTGGTGTGAAATTGATTTGTTTCTTTATATATATGAACCAATGATTTAGATTTTACAATAATATTCTAAAAGATCACATTTAAAAAAAATGATATCTATTATAGTAAAAATTAAAATTCTACAAATATCATAAATTTTTATATAAAAATATAAATTTACGTTAAATAAATTACCAATAAAATTAAAATATTATAATTGAATTCTTGTTATATTTTATATATTAAAATAAAGTTTTAAATATTTTAATTATCGAATTTGTGATATTATTAAAAAATTAAATTAATATTGTTTTAGAGCATTTTAAAAAATGTTATTTTATAGAATTGCTATAGATTTTGATAGCAATTTACTTTTGATTTTAAGTTGGTCATTGACATGCGACTTTTCCGGATCTAAAAGTGAAATCTAATATCCCTAATAACATTTAAATTAAAGTTGTAAGTGGATGAGCAAAATATGGGATAAAATGGCATAGATCCCACAAAAAAACCATTTAGATTGAAAATTTCAAAGAAGATTCAGCAAAAATTTGTTGAATGAATGGGAAGAAATAAACGTCTCTGCAAAAAGATGTTTCAACATAAGTGTAAAAAAATATAAGTGCGTGTATAATTTTACTTTACACTGAGTTAGCAGATTTTTCAGAAATTTTTTTAACTTTACATACATTACATATATATATATGTATAATAAAATCAAGAACTTCTAATTTACCAAGATGTCAAGTTTTCATGTCAAATTGCCTAGTCTTGACTTTAACATGACTATCCGAAACTAAAATGGTTATATATAGCAATTAGTCGTTTTATAATATATAACTAAATAAATAAACATGAATATCATCAGAAATTTCTATAAGTTATTAAATTAATTATTTGAGTTTATATCTTTCTATAGCTTTCTATTTCTTTGCAAAATTTAATTTATAACTATTTTATCAACTGTAGGAAATAAATAAACTTCATAAATCAGTTAATTTCTGATGATACAATTCATGATTAATGAAAACCATTGAGACACCCTCAATAAGTTTTTGTCAATAATTGAAGATTTTTTTGTTAAAAGATTTAGAGATATATATGGATGAAGGTATACTTAATTTTTCTCGACGAATTACAATTTTTTCCAAAAAAATTCAAAATATAATAACAAAAATACAGCGAAACAAGAGTATATCTAATAAAAATCTAACAGGTTCACAACCCTAAAATCTCGATCACACATTTTCATTCTTAATCGATTTCATATTGAATCGAATATTTACTTCGACCCCACATAGAAAAAAGGACCCATACGTGTTCCCACGTGCCAAACGCACGTAACCCTCCCCCGTCTCTTAATGAGAGAAAAAGAAAAACATAAAACTTAGAAACTCATGTAGTTGACACGTGTCTTACATATACCCCACACGTGCTGGCTTTTCTCCTCCGAAAAACTTTTTTTTTTAAAATACTTTAAACGAAGAGAAGATTCGTCGTCGAGTGTGGACCCCGCAACCCAATCAAAAGCTCTTCCCGCTTTTTCAAAAAAAAAAAAAAATCCTTTATAAGGGCCATTGTAGTTCCACAAGAAGGGTCCCACGTGTCTCCCCTTAAGTCAAGAAAGCAGCCAATCCTATTCTTGTTACAATTTTCCACGGCTCTTTCTCTCTCCATCTTGCCTTTATGCATTTATTTTCTCCATCTACAGAAATGTTTCAAGTAATTATTCCTTCCATTCATTTCTATCCGATATTTTATAACTTTTTTAAAATGATATTTATTTAACAGAACAGTTTCCGAGCCAAATCTCCATTGATCTTTTAAACTTTTGGTAAATCATAATGATAAAACGAAAATCAAATCGGTTTTTGTAACTTGATTACTAACTTTAATTCACAAAGAAAATCTTTTCATCCATTTTGATAATAAAATTATGCATTAATTGTTTGATTTTTCTTAATATTTTGTAGTTGTACAAATTCTTTTCTTTATTATTAAAAATAATTATTTTAAAATATTAAATTTTTGAGTTTTAAATACCAAATTATTTAATCAACTATTTAAATAACGATATGTAATTGATTATACCAATTTAACTATACGACTAGTCAATGTTAACATTATAAATAAACCGTTAACTGTGTTACTGATTTTAATCAACTAAATATAAACACCAACAAATAAAAATAACTAATATAATTAAAAATATTATTTCTGCAGTTAATATTGACTAATCATATATTTAAATCAATACAATTAATTACAAATCGTTATTCAAATAATTTATTTTAAAAAATTAATATTTAAATTGGTTAAACATAAAAATTTAATATTTTAATGACTATTTTCTATTTTATATCAAATAATATTGTTTTTACATAGAAAAAGGTAAATATATAACATTTCGAATCTGTAATTTTAGCAAAAGCATTGTATATTGTAAAACAGAAAGATCATACTATATCTATTTAAAAAGGTTCATAATTCAATGAATAAGATTGATTAGGCGATAGGGTTTGATCCTTTAAATGCCAGTGATATGCGTGTTTAATCTCCAACTTTTGTCTTTGTCGGTTTGGTTTTTCATCAACACGTGTCGTTTTTCAGTACCACTCGATGTTATCCCCCATTTTCTAAGCCAATGGTCGAAGATCACCTAGACCCATCTTTAAATTACATTTCTACCCTTTTCCTCTATATAGACCGTTGGTTCAGTTTCGATCGTAAGGCTGAGATTCTACACGACAAACGCGCGTGGATTATTATGTTCTGAAGATGCGTGTTAGAAGAGGAAAATAGCGCGTGACGTAAGGTCTACGCAGTTTGAAAAAGGACAAAAAAAACGTTTGAGTGATCACTGTGACATCACAGAGCTATGACATAAAAAAAAACCAATATGTTTTTGGCTTATCTCACGCATTCTTCTCTTGCGCGTGTAAATCACGACGCACAAACCTTGTTTATCTCCACTAATTATGATGAAGATAAGTTTTATTTTTAAGAGTAAAAAAGACTTTTCACAAAAGTGTGCCTAACATCACAATACGTGAGTATACTAAAAACATGCAAACTTATAACAAGTCACATAGCCCGACCAAAGAGCCAGTAGACTATTGAAACATTACAGGAATAATACAAATTTGCTGTCATTAGACCACCATTGGGAATTTGACACGTCATGGTCACAAGAACAATCTGATATAATAATGTTGTGAACAAAAAACCCCAATCATAGAGATGGAGGAGCTTTGAGGGTGTAAGAGCAAGTGGCTAACTCTCTAGATTTGTTAGTTATAGCATTAAAGATTTAAATATATTGGTAGGTATATCTGCGAACCATATATTATTACAATAATAATTATAAACGCAACAAGAGTGGTTGGATTTATTTTTGTTTTTGTGAGATCTTCCATTTCGTGAGTCGTCTAATAGATTGTAACTTTGCATGCTTACAAAGCGTAGAAGAGGAGTAATTGGCTGTGATAATTATAAGTATATGTAGTCAGAAAAGGAAAGAGTTATGAAGAACTATATAGTTATTATCTCAGTGTCTGTATATGGTATTGGCAATGAATCGTTTGGTGTAAAAGAAAAAGAGATATGATCACAATTGTATAATTGTGCGGTCAAAGGGTAGGCAAAGCCTAACTTTTAATTATTGACTTCCATTTTAACGAAAGCCAGTCGATTTTATAAGGCCTACCCGGATCTGGGTAATTTAAGGAATTTCAAGAAAAAGAAATTGCACTTAGGTTTTTCATTATTCGAAAATGACTATCAATAATGATTATATGTAACTGTGTTTGAAAAAACCAACAAAATTGAGAGGTTGGATATTAAATCCGGTGTGAAAACCTAATGTAGAATAGTGTTCTATCGTAAACAAATTGTAGATTATGGCACAAAAGTTTAAAATTCCCTTTAAAAAGAGAATAATAATAAGGTGTTTGTCTCTACGAAATAAACTGCATGTCGGCAAAAAAAACTTTTGAAAAATCAGATTAAGCACAAAGAATTATCGTTTATTGATATGTTTTATGAATAACAATTTTAATAAGTAAATTAAAAATTAACAACTACTGAAACGTCTTTTTTAAGAAGTGGCGTATATGAATATGTCCTTTTGACATATGAATATTAATGTATTCACTGTCACACGTCCAAAACAAGAAATACGAAGGATATATAATAACTTAATTCTTTTAACAAAAATTAAAAGCGAAAAAGCCTCCATCACTTATTGTTGTCAAATTGAACAGAGAAACACAACGTAAGGAAAAGGGTTGTCGCGAACCACATTAAATAGTACATTATCATGCATTCAAGACTCTAATGAAGAACCCATAATCACATTCAAACTTATGACCACCAAAAATCCTTGAGAAAACTGTTAAATTTAGGTTATACGATCAGAACACGAACTATTCAATTCAAAATTAACAATTGCAAATATTTATTTAGAACGAAAAACTATTGATTTATTAATTCCACAAGTTAGACTAGCTATTGAATGATAATATTATTAATTTTCTAGATTTTCATTTAAAGTTAACAATTTTTTTATACATGGTTAATTTACTAAATTTTCAAAATCTTTGTTGTAAATGCCACATTAATGATCTTTTGAAAAGTTCTTACTCTTAGTATCTAGCGAAATCGAAGATTTGTTTGACTATTCAAAAAATGGCAGACATTGTACGTACTAAAAAATATGTGTATTGGTTGTTATACCCATTTTTTCTTGGATTAAACTCAAGATTGGAAGTAGAAAGTGTACCTCCAACAAAAACTGAGATATATCATATTTATAAGTTTTTGCTTAAGCCAAAATATTTAAAGTCATGAACGATTTTGCATATCTTATCGATATCTCTAATTACTATACAATTTTATATCTAAACATATATAAGTTTATGAATGCATTAGTCAAGATAAACAGTGTTTTAATTCTACATATGTGTTTTTAGTCATAGTATATGATATTTAAATACTGATACGAATACGCAGATTGGGTGAGAGACAAGGCTACCATTAGCCCTTTAATAAATAGGTCAAGACTACAAAAAGGCTAGACCACAATAATTGCCTAACTGTAGTTTACAGATATAAAAGTTATTGCTTTTAATAATAACAATAAAGTTATTAAGATATTCTTTTTAAAATGTGATATATCATTCATATTTGAATATTAGTGCCATTTCAAAACCGGTAAGAGTAAAATATTGTGGAGTCGGTTGGGCTAACAGATTTTTATCGATGAACAAAGATTTTCTTTGATTAAAGAAATGGTTTTATCCTACAAGAAAAAGGATTCAATACTTAATTTAAACGACATGTAAAAAAACTAAGATTTATCGTAGTAAAATATTGATGTTTTTTTTTATAGATATGATGTGTGATATGATCACAAGATTCTGAATTTAGGTGTATCAATGCGTGTATAAAATTATGAAATATTCACTTCACTATCAGAATCATTTTTATACATAACTCTCATGTCAATCGTTTTGTTGTGTTTCGTTATGTCAAGCACAACAATAATACTTAAATTCAAAAAGCTAAGAAATTTGAAAAATGAACTTTTTCATATCATTAGAAGTGTGGAAACCCAATAAAGAATATATAATGAGCAAAAGACAACTTATATGATATTTCTCAAACAAATATATAAAGATTTACAGTCATGGTGTTTTCCACAGGTCTATATTAATCTTGCAGCAGTGAAATTACTTAATGCAGTGCTCAACCTATGTATTTAGAGTTCATATGCAAAATGCCAAACTTCACATTTGTAAATGTTGAAAATTGATTATTTATTTACAAAATATATTTAATTCGTAAAATCTCAAAAACCATAATTTTTTTTCTTATATAACAAACATTTATATTTTAAAATATTAAATTTATAACATATGTTAATACGTTACGATTAAGTATTAATTATTTATAAATTTTTGTGTGTAATTTAAAGAAATAAATAGGATTATTTTTTGAAATAAATAGCTTTAGTTATTTTAATAAAATATATTATTTTTTTTAATCAAGTTAATATAAATGATACATATTATGATTATTTTAATAATTTAAATTTATTTTACTAATTTAAATTTATTTATATGTTTATTTAAAACTCGTTCTGATAATGATATATTACCGTGATATTTTTATAAATAACATGTTGGAATAATTTTTTTAAAAAAAAAAATGTTTTTAACTATTATATTAGAGGTTATTATACACGATTTTATGTAAGAAGCAAGGCATTAATTTGGTCCCATGAGACATTAATATTGGGTTTTACCAAATTTTATTTTGAAGAGTACAACGGATCTAGGCGTGATCTTGCAATTATGTATATTAGTAGTTACAAAGTTATGCAAGAAAAATAAGTGATAATATTCATCATATAAAGCATCAAATAAAATTTAAAGTAAGCAAACTAGAAAATGGAGGCATGAATGGGGAATAGTAGGGATATGGGACCTTAGCATTAACTTTTATGAATAGCAAGTTGTAAGTTTATTTTTTCTTTCTATATTCTTGTTCAATTATGAGATTCCAACTTCCACATTACCAGAACATAGTGTGGTTATCATACATATCTCTCTTTTTACAAATTCTTTTGAGTAAATTCACTTTAAAATATATTGTAATGTCGATTACGATAAACATATCAACATCCTCATTCTTCTATCTTTTCAATTGATTGGGATTAAGATTCATAGAATGAATGGGGTAATAGTAGGGATATGGGGCCTTAGCAATAACCTTTTGAAGAACAATCTAATTTAGCATGTCCTAAAATAATCTTAATAGAACGATATTTATGTATATTAAAACTAAAGTTGTATTCATATTGATGTAACTTGTGTTTCCAATATTTATATATAAACTGTAACTATAAAGTCAAACTTCTTTAAGTCAGTTCCTGATCAAAGTTTACATGTGGTACGAATCTTAAAATTCTAATGAAAAAAAAAAAGGAATTTTGATTGGAAGGTTTGCACTACCAGAAAAGAATTTTGCTCTTTTAGCTAAGACTTGTTTTTTTTTTCTTTTGTATATACAATTATATTGATATGTTAAAGGATCGTATTTCTAATAGTAGTTTTTAGATGAAAACATTCAGGTTTTAAAATATGTGTCTAGCAAATTAAGTGTACACATGTTTTTCTCCAAATCCAATAAGTATACTTTTTATGTTTCTAATTGATAGATTTTTGGAGTTTTTAATCTTATTAAGAAAATAAAATAAAAATTGATCATAAATACATGCTATATTTTGTAATTAATTTGTTTACAATTCAAAACTAATAGTAATTCAATAAATTTAATTATTTTTAACATTTATAATTAATTATCATTAACTAATTCTTTTAATATCAATTGAAAAATGAAATTAGTTATCAGTGTCAAGTTCTCCAAAAATAAACAAATAATTATTTTTCAGTTACTCTTAAAATAATAATTGACATATTTTCATTTATTTACTTTAAAACTTATGTGTTAATTTCATTTGTAGTTTCAAAATATAGTTTAAATAATACAAATGGCAATGTGTGTTATAAATATCACAATATATACAATATATTCATTCATCAATTGATAAAATACAAATATTTTAAAGTATATATAAACTATAACAAAGATTTAATTCATAAATATTAAAAAAAAAATTAGGTACATTCATCCATCTCATGTATTTTTCTAAGTAAAAAATATTAACTAGTAAAAAATTCATAGTTAATTTTGTCCCCATATAATTACGAGATAGTAGCTAATTAAAATAGATAAAATCTTAAAAATTAATCTTTATAAAACAAAAAAAAAATATACAAAGAGAAAGGGTATATGATTTGAGTATTGTCTAACTAAAGTAGATTAAACATTTTAAAGCTACCCTATACCCTCAGGTTGGCAGGTTTGGTAGACAATTCAAAATGAATTGGGCTATTATGGAATTGTGCTTTTAATTCATCCCCCCTTTTGTTTGTCATATTTTCTTTAAAGATGAAATTATCTTGTTTTGTTTTGGTTTTAGCAAGTATTTGTTCTTCTAAAACATGACTTGAAGAAAGAAGACCCAAATATCATAATTGAAGAAAGATGAATTGTGACTTTAACAAAAATAAAGATGGATGCTAATGTGCATTATTCTACATTACTGTTAAAGAGAAGAGCTTTGAAAGTTAGACCATAATTAGTAAAATATGTTGTCAACTACCATAATTAGTGATTAAGTGAATGATTAAGTCAAAATGATGACTTACACCGTACATACCACTGTTTTAATATGGCTTTGATATATTGTATTTGTTTTTGAAACTTGAACAATAAAAAAGAGATTCACTATTATCAAACATAGTTCTTGATTACCATGTTCAAACATTTAAATTAAAAATAATTAAATAAAATTTATAATATGGGAGACATACGACATTATTCTTTCATTTAGATACGGTTTTAACCGTAAACATTGCAAAAATATTAATCCACATGAACTATGAATTATGATCTAATTAGGTAAAATAAAATATATTTGAATGTTATAATTTATGTTTAAAATATAATTTTAATGTTTGATTTATCAATATTATATTGAATTTGATGGAATCTAGATGAAAATGGTGAAAACTATTTAGAAATCGATGATAGTCAAAAACTAAAATTTCATAATGCCCCAAATTTGTGTGAAAAAAAAACAATAAATTATTATTTTTGATGTCTAAAAATGGTGTCATTCTTGATATATGTCCAAAAAAATTGTTTAACGAACCAAATTTTATAATTTTAACCTTATTTAAATATAATATTAAAACATAAAAAGGAGTTCTGGAGTAATTTTCGTTTATTTGGTATGTGTTAGATCAATATCTAAAGCCCATGAAATAAAATAAAAAGCAAATCATCTCGATGTATGTCAATCCCATAAACGTCTCCAAGTGATCCTAAAAGAAGACCCCATTCTGGACCCAAAATTTCAACTTATGTAACATTTGGGCTCTATTAAAATATAATATTATCTCAAAACATTGTGTTCCAAAGTCATGATATTATGTGTAGTTTTGTCAAAGTAAAAGAGGTTCCACGAAATGAACCATGCAGAAGCGTACACCCTATAACTCAAACTAATAGACAATAGGTAACAGTCCTGACACGTGTAGGGATATAAATAGTGGCTGCGTGACTGCGGCGGTTGCAGATGAGATACCCACTCCACTACTGATATGTGTAACAAACGCGCTAACGGTTACTATCTAAAGTTATGTATTGAATTTACGTGTCAGCATATTATTAGGTGTGTGGAGGAGTGGGAAATGAGGGAACGCGCTTGGTGAGATACGGGCGAGTGAGGGTGTGGATCACGTGAGTCACTAAGTCGCGTGGCTACCGAATAGATTTGTCTTTCCTTGTGTTTCTAATGCTTTTCAAATATCAAATCCAAAAACCATTTTCTCTTTTGCATTTTCTCTTCAATCTGGATTTCATGGCAAGAAATCGATGTCGTGTGGACTTAGGCTACGAGGAATGTGGGTTTCCTTCTCATCTTTACTACCTCAACGAGTTTTCCGGAGGATTCAACTCACTCAGCCGTAGCCACCGTGATCCGTATGTTTCCAACGTCGTGGATACACTCTCTGATCAGTTCTCTTCGATGTCTCTTCTCCCTACTAAACCAAGACTGGTTCCTCCTTTAACCTCAAGTCTCCAGGTCCTTTTTTTCATTGTGATGTATCTTTCTATACTCGGTTTCACATTCACAAATACATTTTTGACGTTTTGGTGTGGCTTCTTCAGCCTTTAGGGCTAATGAGTCTCTCTTCAGTGAATAACATAAGCAGTTGTGGTCCTAAACGTGATCAGATCCTGCACGACGGAAGGTCCAATGTAGATCCGTTTTATGAGTTTCATCTTTCAATGTTTAACAAAAACGAGGTAATTGAAAACACAAACTTTCGATCTCTCTCTCTCTCTCTCTCACTGTATGCATCGTTTTATGTTTCTTTTGGGATGTTTCAGTCGCAGCAAGAAAGTGTTGTTGTGTTACAGAGACAAGAAGACCAGTTGCGCAATGCAGGTGTGGTTCATCGAAACGGCAACGTGAAATCTGTAGGAACCGGCGTTTTCCATCCTCTTCAGCGTCCAAGTCCAGCTTGTAAAACTATTAGCTCTGTGAAGAAACGTAGTAAGCAATTTCACTCAACTTCTTCTTTACGACTTTTTCATTCTTATGCTAAAATTCTATGTAAACACAAGAAAAATGGAAAACAAATTCTGCCCTTTTTGTTTACCGGTGGAAAGCAGATCAAAGGAATCGAAATCAAAATGAGAAGATGAAGTTAATGACTAAAGAAAGAAGAGAAGTAATGGGTGCTAAGCAGCAACAGCAACATGATGAGTGTCATTATCATTTGCCTTGGGACATGGATTTCTACAAGGACTAAACTTCTGATGGAAAAATGTAATTATGTCTTTTGAGTATTAATTAGGAGGTAAATAATGGGACAAAGTTGAAGATGACAAAGTAGGTTAATTAGGTGCTTTTGGTTCTTAATCACTAATCTAAATGAAAGAAAACTAAAATGTCTTTAAATCTTATATTTTGTTTCTCTTTGAATGTGGTTTAATTGCTGCCTGTCCCGATTAATCTCTTTTCATTTTCCTATCTCAAATTCAAAATTGTACTTAATTAAGAAAAGAAGACGATTCCTTAAATAAACATCATTAGATTCGTTCTTATCATCAAAAAGGGCTGATCCCATATTAGGCTTGGGTAACTCTTAACGTTATAAAGTTGTGACAAATACAAATAATTGATTAAATTTGTAGCTAATCTTTCATATCTTTAGGAATTAAATTTTAAATTTATAAAGTTGCGTATGTACTACTAATTTTAATCCTATTTAAAGACAGAAATACTACACTTTAAAGTTTTCTTTCAAAATACTATCACTATTTTTTTTTAATTTCAAAAACACCACAATTTTTTCCAAATAAATTATAAAATTAATTAAAGCATTGTGAATATTTTCGATCGTTATCTCGAAGAGGGTTTTAGCGTCTTTAGAATTCGAATAATTTATTATCAAGATTTTCTCAAGAATTGCATTCGATGTCTTTTTTACTCTTTACATCTCTAGTTGTATATGTAGAATATTTTTTTTTTAATTTCACTTTAACCTAATATGTTTCTCAAAACAGAATAAGCAATGAATGTTTAAACAATATGATTTGTGTATTTTGTAAGTTTTTAATTCTGATTGTTCAAACGGTGCTTCTTTATTTCTTGATAACAATGTCAACTTTAAAAACCATTATAAATTTTTATAATAACTTTATATCAACCCCTAATTTGACTTTGTAAAGTTGCCAAGAAACAAAAGAATAAAAATAATAATTTATAAAGTTGGTTGAATTCAAATTATATAAATAAAATAATTAATTAAAAAACGGATGAATAAAAGGATTATTTTTCATTTGTAATTGTATACACCTAAGCTATTTTAATAATCGCATTCTCACTGGATTAGACACAAGCGGCCCTCGGTTCTAGAACGCTTTCATGATACATGTACTAACGTACGACACTAGAGGTCCAAAAAGTAATAACATTTATGTCTCTTACATAAAATACTTTTAATTGGAAATAATGTGGCAACATCACAAGCTTACAATTGCATAATATTCTTCTGGTCATATATTCAGTCAAATTACCGCGTAACGTGACAATACTTTAACTAATAATCTACATTGACCAACCCATAAATTAAAAAGTGTATATAAAGAGGAATTGCATTAACCTCTTAGCCATATATCCATTCGTTCAAAACCTCAACAAACTAACACATGGCTGAACAACCTCTCAACGGTGCCTTCTACGGCCCATCAGTCCCACCGCCGGCTCCCAAAGGCTACTTCCACCGTCGTGGGCACAGCCGTGGCTGTGGCTGCTGCCTCCTAAGCCTCTTTTTCAAAGTCATCATAGCCATTATTGTCATCCTCGGCATAGCCGCTCTCATTTTCTGGCTCATCGTCCGTCCTCGCCCAATCAAGTTTCATGTGACCGAAGCATCTCTTACGCGCTTCGAACACACTTCTACCGACAATATTTTAAGGTATAACCTAGCCCTCACTGTCCCTGTCCGTAACCCTAACAAGAGAATCGGAGTCTACTATGACAGGATCGAAGCTCATGCCTATTATGATGGAAATCGGTTTAGTTCCACCACATTAACTCCTTTTTACCAAGGACACAAGAACACAACCGTTCTCCGACCAATGTTCCAAGGCCAAAACATTGTTATCTTTAACACCGGAGAGTCACGGACTTACAACCAGGAGAGTGTCGCCGGAGTTTACAATATAGAGATCAAGTTCAGGCTTAGGGTTAGGTTTAAGCTTGGGGATTTGAAGTCTCGGAGGACTAAGCCTAAGGTTAATTGCGATGATCTAAGGCTTCCTTTAAGTACTTTCAACGGAACTACAACCTCCTCTACCGTTTTCCCTATCAAGTGCGACTTCGACTTTTAAGTCTTACCTTTCATCATTTTTTTAATAAGTCTTACCTTTCATCATGATCTATGGTATATATTTGGTTCCTTTATTGTTTTTTCCTAAGCAACATTACTAGTCTATAGAGCCTATTGCATACATTTGTTCATCTTCCCTTGTTTATTGCTATATAAATAAAACACTATTTTATGTAATGGATACTTTTTTCAAATATAACGACGATTGTTAACGACCCATTCATGATGGTTTAGTGACAGGTTTGTATATGCGTTTTAAGATTGTACATTACAAGCTTAAGAGATTACGTTATATGTTTTTGTACATTTTAAAAATAATGTTGTAATAAAACTATTACTATGTGTACGGTGCTGTTTCGCCTATTTTTAATTCATAACAGGAGAAATTTAAACGTATTGGTGAAATATTTATTTAAATCTGTTAGTAACTAATTATTTAAATCTGTTAGTAACTAATTAAAATGTCATAGGACATAGCTAAATGAAAACAAACTAAAATTTAACTGAAATATTGGTGGAAAACAATTTTTTATAAATGTTTTGTTTATACTTTCTAAAGCAATCATAAAGCAGTCCGAAATTACTCACCGAATTTTCAGCCAGAAAATTATGGATAATAACCATCCAAATTCTGACTACACAAATGTCTTGGAAAAAACAATTGAAAATCATTGAGAATTTTCTGGCTTTCCCACATATTCCCAATGAATGAACAAAAGAATTTTTTTTCATCACAAATCCGTACAGCAAGTACTGTTAGTCCCTTTCTGCATTAAAGCGTTAGTGGTTCACCAGTAATGCTATCAAGAAGGTTGTAACTCAATAAACACACATTTTATCTCACAAATTGCGTGTTATGTCTTCTGTCAAATTTCAAATAAACGTGTCACTTGACCTTGCCGGTATATTCAGTTAGTCATAAGTAAAAGTGGACTTTTAACACATTAATTTTTTATATACGAGAAGTTTGTTGAGTTCTTGAACATATCCATCAAGCTGTCCTGGATTTCTAAAAAAACTATGAGCCTGCCACTAACAATTAACTGAAAATTGAGACTCATCGTCACCCAAAAATTCAGATAAACTGATTCAAACACAAGAAAATGGAAGATAGTGTTCTCAATTATAGATCACTTAAACCAGTCACATAACTGACATTGGCTCGATTTATTATAGCTTCGCAATATTTAATCAAACTAATATTAGAGAATCCGCAAATTCTCAAAACCAACAATTCACGAAATTTACAGAAAAAAATAAACACGAAAAAAGCAATCTGCAGTTCGAAGGAATCATCAGAGAAAGTGCAGCAGAGCGACCGTTGATTGTTTCTCTTACGACTCATGGATGTTTGGTGATGCATGTGTAACATTAATCAGGTCCCATTTAAATATATATATATATATATCACAAATCAACTGAATATCGAATGTCAGGTATTTCTATAGAATTTCTGAACTGATTGTAAATAATTTTTAAATAAAACTAATTAGATTTAGATCTACAGCTTGTGCGGGAAAATATAATCACACATTATAATTAATTATTTATTTATTAAATATAAATTAGATACGTATAATTGATTTCTTATTTTAAATATATTTTTTAAAAATTAATATTGATTATAAAAATAAAATATACAATGAAATTAGATTATATAAATAAATTTAAATTATATATATCTTGTAAAAACAATATTACTAAATAGGTAAAGAATTATAGATGTGATAAATATTTAATTATAATAAAATTTTGTTTTATATTTTGTTTGACTAATTTTTAAAAAATTTAAAATTTTTATTTCATATTGTTTTTGTTCGAAATATTAAAAATTTATATATATTATATTGCTACATATTTATCTAATACTATTTTCATAAATATTGTAGTAAATTATGTTTAGGTAATATTTGTATTAAAAATTCTGATGATGTGATACATCAGTTTGAAATACTTATAAATTATACGTGAAGATAAAGTTTATTTGTTAAAATGTTTTTCTAATAATATATTAGATATTTTAAATGTGCAATCTTAGAGTTATTGAGATAGGCCAAAATATCAAAAGTACGAGATCTTATTATCAAAACACTTGAAAATAAAGTTGCATACGTAAAAATTTGGTAAAAAAATATAATTCTTTTTGTTTCGTTCGAATCATCAATTTTCTATTCATATGCACTAATCTAGAGATATTATTTCAATAGATAAGTAAAAATGTATGGGCTCGTGGGCCTGATAGAAAAAACAAAAACATTTTACATTTAATTCTTGATTGGAATAAACCGGCAAAATCATGATTCAAACCGGGTCGACTGAGATATGATAATATCCCCCCTTCCCGCTTCTATTCTCCAAATCCATATCTTGGAATCACAGTTTGTTCCCGTCTTATCCTTTCATCATTTGTCAGAGAAAAAAAAGGAGAGAAAACCAATAAGTAATGTCTCTTGAACAATGCAACAAGAAGCTCTCTCTTTCCTCTCCTCCACTTTCCCATCCCACCACCATTTTCCCTCACTTTTCTTCAAACCAATCACCTTTTCTTCATCTCTCTTCTTCCCTCCCAAATCCCCATATTCAACCTTCTTTCCTTTCACAACCCTAGAAACCGACATCCCAAACAAGCTTCTTTATATCGGGATTCTCACTCTAATCAATCACCACCCTCATATCTTCTCTGCCGCTCTCTCCGCCGTTAAATCTATCGTCGATTACATGATCTCTGCTCCGGTCAACTTCTCCTTGTCGGATTTACGCTGCGTTGTCTCCATGTGCCTCGAGCTTCTCACTTCACCTCTAACTTCCAACAATCCCTGTCAACACTTTCCTCCTCCAAGAAGTCGATGTGCACGGCGTATTCGATCATCGGATTAAACTGAGACATCAGGCTTGTAAGGCGAACGAAACTGGGTTTCGGGATACACTAGAGGTATGTAGTGATTCTTCTCTGCAATTAAAGACCTCGCCTTTCTACTGTACAAAAAAAAATTCTTGATTTATAGAGTTTTGCTAGGACAATGAAACATGGAAAGCAAGTGGTGAGAGTTTCTTGCTTTTCTTTGATGGGTTGTTGAGAATTCTTTTTAATTGAATGTGTTGTTTTGTTTTAGGAACATTCTGTATTGAATGATGCTGGGGAACTCAAAGTACGAAGAATCCAGTAGTGTCTGCCTACATTTTGATGTATATATATATATATATATATATACTGTAAATGATTTCGACTCAAATGGGATTTAGTCGTGAGGAACAAACACGAACCCGAAACGTATACATTAACACTGTATTAGCAAACTAATATCACAGTCCATATATAGTGAGTTGGATTTTGAATTTTTTTTTCTAGTAACAAAATAATGATAATGTCTGTACTACGCTTCTGTAACAGTTTCCACTGCTATGCAAACAACCACTTATCAATAACAATAATATTTTATAAAAGAAAAAAAATTCAAAACCAGTGGATTGTTTTATAATATTTATTAATATGCCTAACGGAAACAGCAGCACATGTGCTCTAAACAAATTTTATCTCAATATCTTGCAGAAATCTGTTTACCCACTACATTTAAATTAAATTATATTCAAAACAAGTTCTAGATTAATATCTGATTACCTTAATTTCAATTAATCCCGTTACTAAGAAACAAAAAGAAATTTACGTAAAGTAAGTGGGGCACTCTGAAACAATATAAAATTGCGGGGCACAAATAGAAACAAAATTAAAAGGCTTTTATTTTTTTGTTTCCTTTTTTTTTTCCTCTCGCTGTAGGCTTCCCTCCACATCTATCCCAACATAAAATTCCCTCCTTCCCTCGTTTTCTGCTCTCTCCTTTTTCCTCTTCCTCCTCTCTCTCTTTCTCTCACTAAAACCCTCGTTTTCCCTTCTCTCTTACCCAATCGCCGTCTCTTTTCTCTGGCCGGAATCTTTCCATCTGACTTCGCTTTACTACGATCCATGTCCGGCGGCTTACGATCTTCTCCGGGGCCTTCGCAGCCGCCGCCGCCACCGCACCAACCGCCGTCATCTCCGTCTCCGGTGGCATCTGCCCCGGTGGTACCACCTATACGTCGACACTTAGCGTTCGCCTCGACAAAACCGCCGTTTCATCCTTCCGATGACTACCATCGATTTACCCCTTATTCCCTCAGTAACAATCATAGCAGCCTTGTTAATGGCTGTGGAGTCGTAGATCGGGAAGAGGATGCCGTCGTTGTTAGATCTCCTGTGAGTCTGCGTCCGTTTTTAGCTCTTTTAATTGCTCGATTCTGGATTTACCAGTGAGATTGGTTAGAATTTCGACGATTTTTATGGGATTTCTGCGCGCTGTTGCCTCAAAATCGATTTTCAGTTCGATTTATATGCTCATCAGCGTCAGATTGCTGTGGAGCATTGTCAATTTTTGTCTCCGTTTAGCTTCACGATGGTACATTTGCGCACATTTTGTCTGACAATGCGCTTCAAATTACACTAATTGACGCGAATCTTGAAATCAAGTAACAATATCGCCAATTGCTAGGCCATCTGCACTTTGATTGTTCAATGTTTCAAATTCTGTGAAATTGCTCTCCTGCAGTAATCACTAATCAGTGAATTTTCCAATGTGGTGGTTCATTCGACCCATCTTGTATTCTCTCAAGTTGCTAATTCACATAGTGTTGAGCATATGCTAATCGGTAACAAAGTAATGGTTCATGAAGCAAGTAGATCCCATTGTTGTGAATGCCCGATGAATAATGTAGAGAATTGTGTGTATATGCTTGAAAACCTTTTGTATTAAATCTCTTTGCTGTTTGTTTTGTCTGTTATGGGGATGAACCAACTTCTTTCAACTTAATAACAACTTAGATCATTTGCAGTCACGGAAGAGAAAGTCGACAATGGATGTGGTTACAGCTCAATCTAATAATGGATTCACGAGTTCTGGTTTCACTAGCATACCCAACAGCCCCTGTCAAACTCCTATTTCAGCAAAAGGAAGCAGAGTCAACATCAGGTCAAAGGCCAAAGGAAATAAGTCAATTCCCCAAACACCCATCTCAAATGCTGGTAAGAAGATGTGTTACCTGTTTTACCTGAATGAAGGTCTTATCCTTGGAGTTCTTTACTTTCTACCGCTTTTGGCTTGCTGTATAATTAGATCCTTAATTGACATGTCTTTCATGTATGGAGCAACAAGTAGGTCAAAGAGCTGATTATTTTCATGTTAAACTTACAGGATCTCCTGTCACACTTACTCCTTCTGGAAGTTGCCGTTATGACAGTTCTTTAGGTAATTAACAACTTTCATATATATATATATATATATATATATCTAATATTTGAAACAGGCTGAGGTTGTAGTGGATAAGAAGATGCTGACATAAATTTGTCAGGTCTCCTTACAAAAAAGTTCGTCAATCTAATTAAACAAGCCAAAGATGGAATGCTGGACCTAAATAAAGCTGCAGAAACATTGGAGGTGCAGAAACGGCGTATATATGATATTACAAACGTTTTAGAGGGGATAGATCTCATCGAAAAGCCTTTGAAGAACCGAATACTTTGGAAGTGAGGATTCTTACGATATAATATGCTTATGTAGTTCGTACTATATCTATTTTCATATCTGCCTCATTGGGATATTCCTTGAATCACTTGACAACATGTACACTCACATATCGATAAACTTTATAAGGGGTGTTGATGCTTCAAGGCCTGGCGATGTGGATGCTGATGTGTCTGTCTTACAGGTGCGGTGAAACGCCATGCAATTAAAAGTTATTGTGCACATTACTCGTGTAAATCAAGAAATGTGGTACCAATTTTTAAGTCTTATACTTTGGCTTCTTTTGTTTCTTGATCTTGTTTTCTCCTTGCAGGCAGAGATTGAAAACCTTGCCCTTGAGGAGCAAGCATTAGATAATCAAATCAGGTTTTAAGCATTCATTTAGATAGTTTTGGGTTATTGTGATTCATTTACTGAACCAGTGCTGACGTTTTATAACTTTTCAGAGAAACAGAGGAAAGATTAAGAGATCTGAGTGAAAATGAAAAGAATCAGAAGTAAAAAACTCTCTCTATCTTTCGTTATGTTGGCTATTTTTTTTTCTCTTTTTTTTGCTATGAGATGGTGATATTCGTATGATGGAGACTTAACCAATCCTTTTCACAATGTTCAGATGGCTTTTCGTAACTGAAGAGGACATCAAGAGTTTACCAGGTTTCCAGGTCTGTCTTTATATTTCATTTGGCCCTTAGGGGTTTATTGAAAATATGTCGATCCCAAGACTTTCGTGTTCGCTTATATTAACACTTCCTTTGCTACTCCCGCAGAACCAGACACTGATTGCCGTCAAAGCACCTCATGGCACAACTTTGGAAGTCCCCGATCCAGATGAAGTTAGTCTCTTTCGGCAACTTTTGAAAACTTCTGCTTTTCATCTTTAAATACCAAAATGTGATGATAATATGTTTCTATCCACATGACAGGCTGTTGACTACCCACAAAGGAGATACAGGGTCATTCTTAGAAGTACAATGGGGCCTATTGACGTATACCTTGTCAGGTATTTCTGCCTGCGCTTCTCATAATTCTATCTTTTTATAATGTGTATATATATACTTTATGTGCAACAGAAAATTTATGAAATACTAGTCATACTTATAATTGAATTAAAGAGAAACTTTCATAACATCATACAAAAGGCTTAGTTTAGATTCATCATTAGAAAGACTGTTTCTGCCGCTTATAAGTGTTATATTCCTAGAGTAGCTGTTAATATGACTAATAGAAATTTTTATACATTACGTTCTAATCAGTGCACTCAACTCATGGAGGCATTCAGAACAAGACATTGAAGATTTTTTTGTTGGAAAAGCACTTTCCTGCTGACATGCCTTTTGCTTTACTTTTTTATATTCAGCGAATTTGAAGGGAAGCTTGAAGACACAAATGGAAGTGTTGCACCACCCTTGCCTATTGCTTCTTGCTCGGGATCTACAGAAAACCATGACAATGAAGCCTTAACTGTTGATAACACAGGGACTGCTATTGGGAATCAGGTGTCTCATGCTCCTGCTCAACCCGGCGATACTTCTGATCTTAATTATTTGCAGGAGCAAGTGGGAGGAATGCTGAAGATCACTCCCTCCGACGTAGAAGTAAGCCATTTTCCTGATTATTTTAAGATACTATAGAAAAACATAGGAGGATGGGGGGGACAAATAACTAGAATAGAAAGAAAAAAATTAGAAGGGAATATAATTTTGTTACATTTTGCAGAATGATGATACGGACTACTGGCTTCTCTCGAATGCAGAAATTAGCATGACGGATATTTGGAAAACAGACTGTATCCTTTGACTGATCAAAATTCTTTTATAGTTTGTACAGTGATATGTATATAAATACGCAATCCTTAACTATTGCAAAAGCTGGTATTGATTGGGATTATGAAATAGCCGATGTGAGTACTCCACCACCGGTTATGGGTGAAATAGCCCCTACCTCTGGTGACTCAACCCCGAGATGATATGCAAGAAGATCTAACACAGTTTCTGATCCCAACATTCTTAGTGACCAAATCAAATCCACGAGGAGGGAACATATACAGAACATGTAGGAACCAATGTCAGGTGCGTTCCGTACAATGTACCATTAAATTATGATTCATATATATCGCTAGAGAGTGGTGTAACGAGTGACAATGTAGATGAGAAACTACTAAATGTTTTAAGAGAGAATATGTATACTTTTGCGGCTGCATTGATACACTAGTTGATTATAATATTTTTTTGACCATTACATTCATCGTTATAAACTTATAATCAACAAATGATCTCTGTACCCCGTCGGTTAACCCAACTAAAACCGAAAAAATAATATAAAAACTGGATAACTCAACTGATATCCGGATTGCTGGAAATGAAACCTTAATTAGAGCTTCGATGATAACATCAAGCTAATACATACACAAATATTCTCGCTGTATTAATACTTCTGCTTCCATTTACACAAAAAAACACACACAAGAAGAAAAAATCAATCTGTTAAGTTTTTTAAACATTTCACTTTCATTTTTTTACTCTTTCCCTATATATATCGTTTAAAAAAATAAGCAAGGGTTATCGAGAGTCATGTTTATGTACGTTACTATGCTGCGGCCTGAGACTTGGAGTTAGAACGGCGAAGCTTAGCTCGAGAATCAGTGATGGGTGATACCGGAATTGTATCGGGAATGTTGACTCCTTCTTCTCCGTTGAATGTTTCGGCTGAGTCTCGGCCTGGTGTCGGTGGTGGTGTCGGTGGTGGCCACTTCCTCCCTCTGCTCGTTTGCTTCTCTAGCGATCGCAATGCAGTTAGCGTCTTGTTCAAAGGTCTTGGTCCGGATGGTGGTGAGGGCGTTTCGCTTTCCGTCTCCACTGGTGACCGCGTTTTCACGTTCACGTTGGGCTCCATCGGCTTCACCAGGAACACAAACGGGTCACATATTATTTCAAACTTTTATGGTAGTTTCAAACATTAAGTAACGCAAGCTAAAGATTTTCTTTCTGTTGCGTACCTGTTGGTTAGCTCCAGCAGAGAACCGAACCGATTGGGCGAGTGCGTACTGAAAAGCTTGGATCAAGGTAGATTGACCAACCTGCAAATAGATATTAAATTATTACTCTCTCCGTTTATATTAAGTGTGGTTTTAGAACTTGTATTTTTGTTATAATAACATCGTTAAAAAATACAAATAGGAAAGAAAATTGGACCTGGGCAAAGTTATGGAAGTAGAAGATGAAGAAATCCCAAGCTCGAGCTCTCAACTCCATAATCTTTCTGTCAATCTCTGTCTCATGTTGAGCTATGTATGGCCTCAACAATGTCTCATACACATGTCTCGTTCCCTTCATTATTTTTTTCAGTTAATTAAGTATTATCCAAATTATGACTATTTTTTTTTTGGAAAAAAAAATGAAGAAGCAAATGTCGATTACCTTTGTTTTAGGGTACCATAGATATACGAAGAAGACCACTTTCATTTCTCCGTACAACGGTAACCTGCAAAACAATGATTGCATATATCAATTATTTATTGAGTTTTAGATATTAAAAAAACATATGAATTAGGGCATGAATAAGATCTCTCTTACCATGAGATAAATATATCGCCAACCCTCTCAAATGATGAAATTAGTGCCAACAATATCCTAATTATTCAAATACAAATGTTTAATTTGAATTAATATGATATTAACAATAAAATATACATTACAAACGTGCATCACATACATTCACATATCCTTATAGAATTGTACCAAATTGGATATATATAATATTAGTTCGAAACCAAATACTTGTACAAAAGATTATTAAAAACCACTCAGGAATGTTTCTAACAGACAACACCAACCTTAACGGAATTTTGTTGTCTTCTGCCTTTTTTAAGTTAAACAAAGCCAGAAAAAAAAACAACTTTCACCAAACTAAAAATCAATTTGCCCATCAAAACAAATATTTTACAGATATATTTATATATATATGCAGTGGTTGATATATACGAATGTTAAAAAATAACTAAAAAGGGATGAAATTCATAAGTACCAGTATTGGCACCAAAATCTGAGTTCCTCAATATCAACTTTGTTCTTCTCCACTGTTTTAAAGCATTCAAATGCTGGGTATGTGTACCCTAATATTAATCTGCAAAGTATAACCATTTTCATTATATCTAAAACGTTAATCTCTACGAAACAACAAATTATGGAAAAATCGATTTAAAAAAAAAAAAAAAAAAAGAGATATTGCAAGACGACATACACAAGGAGTCTGATGATGAAATCTCCCAACATCTTCGACCAAATCAGAATTATTTCCTGTTTAGATTTCATTACAAACATAACAGAACTGAATAAAAAATCCCAGATTCAATAAATTCTTTTAATCATATATAAAATGTGAAACGAACCTATTGAAGAAGATCAGAGACGTTAGGAAGATTTCGTCCCGTATAAAAAAGAAGAATGAATGGCTGAGGAACTCAGACGGATCAAAACTGCAAAAATGAGACTAAACTATGTTGATTGGTTATGAATTTTCTATATCATAAGAAAACTAAAAGATGTTTTTGAAGTTATGAACATACCGAAATTATAGGAGAGGATGTCTCTCCGGTTTAAGCAAAGAAAAACGAACAAAAACTTTTTGAATCTCAAAGAGAAGATAAAAAATGAAGAGGGAGACGTTTATATATATGAGATGATTACGAAAACGTGTGAGTTCTATAATTGGAATAAATCGGATTTTTAATTTTGCTAATTTGAAATGTTCAGAAAAAAAAATTCAATTAAAAAGTAAACGGTTCTAAATTTCTTGCCACATACGCTACTTGAATTTTTGGGTGTACGAACGGGTTTATCGTTTGACCTTTATCTTCGATAGTTTGTTTTTCGAAGGTTATTCTCGTAATTTCCATTGTCCAATCTCTCACAATTCTTATATTGTTTTTAAAAAAGAGAGATGAAAATTCTATAAAATATTAAAATTTTGAAAGCCACTGAAATTCCAATCTCAAAATGCGAAACTTTATATAGGGAGAGACTGAGTCATATGCTTCAATGGGAGTACCAAAAATATCTCACTATCTTAACAATTTTTTATAGAAAAGTAAATATTTTTTTCTTAAGTTGACAAGTAGCTTCCGTGTAGACTTTAAGCTGTAAATATTTTAGATTTCTTTTGAAGAAATTGACAGGAATAATATGTTTTAGTGATTTTATCAAGCATTATTTTCAAAAAAAGTAATACTTTAAAAATATTATCTTTTATAGTTTTTTTCTAAATCTAACATGATAAAATTAAATTCCCAAAAATAACATAAATAATTATATAAAAATATCTATTTATTGTAAATAAATTATACATAAATTTAAATTATTATATTTTGAACTTATTTTTTCTAATTTAAAGTTTAATTTTTTATATTAAAATATAGTATTAATACATTTTAATCTTAAATTTATGTTGTTATTGGAAATTTAAACTAATTATTTTATTTTTGAAACAAAAACTTAAAAATGTGCTATTTATACATTTGATCTTTTCAAAATACCATCAAATAATTTATTTATTATCATTATTTTTTCTTTAAAAACATCATTTAATTTTTTCTTTAAAAACATAATTTAATTTTTTTTTTTCAAAAATATCACAAAACTAAAAGCTAAACATTAAATCTTAAAACTAAATTATAAATTCCAAAAACAAATTATAAATCCAAAATACTAAACTAAAGCTCAAATATTTAAACAAAAATTATTAAAATTATTTTTAGAACTTTGTATTATTTTAAATTATATTTTGGAAAAAAATAGTGATGTTATATTTGAAAATAAATACGTTAGTGGTATTTTATAGTATCTTTCTTTAATTGGTGCATAGTAAAAAATAGCTAATTAGACAGATGATTATAAAGAATTGTATAAATCAAGTTTATCCTTACGGGATATTGTAAAGTTAATTCAAAGTAGGGATGACAATATAATCAATTATGAATATCATCTTTAATATTATTTTAACAAAATAATTTTATGTTGATGTGTGATTTACAAATATGTCACAGTAATATGTCACACTATCAGAACATTTTAATATAAATATTACATAAAACATAATTTACTAGTGTATTTTACGAAAACCGCCATTAGATAGTATATTATATGTAAATTTATAATATTTTGACATACAATATATTTTATAATAAAATGTAAATACAATATAAAACAAAATATAAATTTTGAAAAATTAATCAAACAAAATATAAAACAAAAATTTAGTTTAATTAAATATTTTACACATATACAATTTTATCCAGGATAGGTATAATTTAAATATATTTGTATAATCTAATTTTAATATATATTTTATTTTTATAATCAATATTACAAAAATTTAGAAAAAAATATTTTAAATATAAATTATTTTAAATATGTCACACTATCAGAACATTTTAATATAAATATTACATAAAACATAATTTACTAGTGTATTTTACGAAAACCGCCATTAGATAATATATTATATGTAAATTTATAATATTTTGACATACAATATATTTTATAATAAAATGCAAATACAATATAAAACAAAATATAAATTTTGAAAAATTAATCAAACAAAATATAAAACAAAAATTTAGTTTAATTAAAGATTTTACACATATACAATTTTATCCAAGATAGGTATAATTTAAATATATTTGTATAATCTAATTTTAATATATATTTTATTTTTATAATCAATATTACAAAAATTTAGAAAAAAATATTTTAAATATAAAATAAATTATATATATTTGATTTATATTAACAAAATAAATAATTAATTATTATATATGAATATTTTTTCTAAATGGTCCGTCAAAATCTAGTTAATCATATAAACAAAAGATATATGATTGAGTTAGTAGAGAATTACCTTAAAATATCACAAAAAGATATAAGGCGTCCAACTCACCAGAAATTAACAGATTGACCAACATTTTTCATGTAACCGTTGCAAATTCATGTAGTTTATTTAAATATTTTATTAATTTAAATTGAATTATGCAATCTATTTTAATTAATATCTAAAAACGTACGACTGTATTTTGTTGATGTTAAATTTGACAATTTTCTCGATGGCATCAACAATTTGTTTGGAAGAAAGGTTTTGTTTTTGCAAAATGTAAGGTTTTAAAAATTGAGGTTTAAGTTGAAATTGGAAATGCAAAAGGCTAAGTCAAAGCTAGTTGTCTTTATTAATATATATACAGTTTTGTGTTTGATTCTGTCATATTGTTTTATGCACAAACTAAGTTTATGGTTCAAAAACATTGTCGCAGGTTTTGAGACTTTTGTTTGTTTGTTAACAAGGCTAAATCCAATGGATGTAACAAGGACTTACGGCCTTTGGGCTTAAAGTTATTATTTGGGTTCATCAAAATGCGCTTATCAAGCTCATTCAGGCCCTCTATTATCCATTTATACTCTATAATATTTGTAAACGGTTATATCGTAGGAACCTGTAAATGTACACACAGAGGACTGTTGACGCATGGATTTTCAGAAACTGTTGAAAATTTGAGGATAAAATTATTGACTTTTTTTTGTTAAAGATTGATGCAAATTTTTGAGAAAAATGCACTAGAATTGTTGATATTTTGAGGTTGCAGTATTTTATGTTTTTGGCTATTTTTATTTCAAAAACTCTGTGTGACACATATAGCAAAAATGCTTAGAATTTGGTTTATAGATATGGTATCAAATGAATAAGCGAAATGAACTGAATTTGGTTGAAAATATGTGTCCTAATTTATTCCCAACCTCCTTTATTTTGCATCTTAATGCTAAATTTGAATTATATTCCAAATCATTTTGGGATACATATTAATGGTTCTTTTGTTTCAATATAAATATTTTGGGGATGCATGTTAATGGTTTCTTTTAGACAAATGTTGCTAACAGTTGGTGAAGAGAGTGTAGTTGTTAACCCTATGGAAGATTCATGCCACATATCAACCCGATACAACCATTCGATGATATCTCCATTCATACGATACAGTTCAACTACACGTAATGATAATAAAACACCAAGACTTGATGCGAGCATAGTACACAACTTGGTCATAAACAACACAGTGCGAAATCTGTTAGAAATAAGATTCATACTTAAAATACATTTATCTTGAATTGAAAGTTAGCATAGTGATAATTTTCAAGAAAAACGGAAAGGTGAGAATCTGCATTGATTTCAACGACATCAATATAAAGAATGTCCAAATGATCCAGATCCATTCCCTCCCATTACCACATATGGATAAGTTGGTAGATACCACAACACAACACCAATTGATGAGCTTTGTGGACGCATTCATCTGTTACAATCTGATCTTAATGCACCCAATTGACCGAAAGAACACGCCATTCATGATTTCACGAAGTATGTATTACTTCAAAGTGATGTTTTCGGATTAAAGAACGTTGGCTACATTTGATTATGCTGTTCGCTCAAATTGAACACACCATGAAAATATTCATTGATGTTATGCTAGTTAAATCCCTAATAACAAACTTACATGCTACACCTAGAACAAACCTTCGCAACCCTATGAAGATGGAGCCTACAAAATGCCTATTTAGTGTAAGCTCACGCAAATTCCTAGTTATACCCATATGGACTAAAGAAATCCAAAGAAAACCCTTACAAATAGGAAAAATAGACATCTAAAGTGGTTATCCGAAACTTATAGCAATTAGAGAAGTAAATAAACGAGGTACAAGCGAATAAAACTTACACGAATTGCAATAAAGAGACCCCAATATCGATTTTCTTTGTAATTGTAAACAAATCAATCAACTAATTTTATTATTTTTGGTAGGCTGAAATCCAAACAAAGTTTATTATAGTTGACTCAGATAAACCTATGTGATCGTCTTTTATAAAATCATAGAGTAAGTAAATGTCGAATTAATAACGCACATGCTGTCATGCATATATATAGAGACATACACTAATGTTTAAAAACGTCCACAAAATTCAAAAGAAATTACAAATTGTTTTTTTTTTTTTGCACATCAAATTAAATATTAATGCTTAACTACTAATAGTTTACTTCTCATTAATCCATCTCAGTCCCCACATGCATCCTTTAATATATATCAATCGCAAGTAACCTCTCTCTTCTCTATAACGCTATTAATTTTCTCTTGTAGTCACAGACAAGAGTCACAAAGAGACAACAATGGCGGGCAAAAGCAAGAAGAAGAAGATGGTCTTTAAGGCAGTCTCTGTTGTAGACATCAGCTGCAGCAACTGTAAGTTTCCAAACTTGTCTTCTATTTTCAATCGTTTCCCCAAAAAGCCCCGCCTCTACTCCTCTAATTACGGTCACTGCCATTCCTCTTCCACCACCACCACTGCCTTATCCTCCTCTGCTGCCATCCCCTCAACCGCTCACTGGTTCTCCGACAACACCTCTTCCTCCTCCACCACACCCTCTACCGCCGCCGTTGCTGTCGAGAAAGACTCCGACGACCCTTATCTAGATTTCCGGCAATCTATGCTTCAGATGATTCTCGAGAATGAGATTTACTCCAAAGACGATCTCAGACAGCTTCTCCACTGCTTCCTCTCTCTCAACGAGCCATACCACCACGGCATCATCATCCGCGCTTTCTCCGAAATCTGGGATGGAGTTTTCTCCGCTGCCGTCAAACGCCGTGGTGGCCTTCAAGAGTCTCCACTCGTCCGTCGTCATAGTCCGTCACATGCTTCACGTGATTACCGTAATCGCTACTAGCGATCGATATAACTCGGTTCGTTGGTTAGGGGATGTAACTCATTTAACTACGTTATGCCACGTCACCAATAATGTCTTGACACGTTGACTATCCATTTCACCTACTACCAACGTGTCAATATATTATTGGGTTTGTGCGTTTTAGCTTCTTATCTTAGCTTTGGGATTTTCTTCTCTGTCTTTAAACCAAATGTAACGACGGCAATGGTAGAATGTTTATGCAAAAATGACCTTTCATTATATAAAATGTTCTTCGGATATTGTTGATAATAGATATATTCTTTCGATATTACAAATTATTCTTTTTGTTTAATTAAAGAATGTGATATTTCTTTATATAATGTGCATGTTTGGTTTAAGCAAAAATAGAATCATTTTATTATATTTATTATTTAATATTTTTGAATATTTTACCTATAATTTATATTATTGTTTTTAATATTTAATCAAAATGATTTCAATACCAGACATATTTATATTATGTAACAGACTCGTTATTAGACTCAAAATACTCCAAACAATTAAAAATAGGAATACTGAAACCAAACATTAAAACCAAAATATGTATAAACAAATCGAACCAAATTACATATGGTTATATCTTTTATAATACCAAAAAAATCCTAAACTAAAAATATTCAATCCATACCCAACCAAATTTCATATGTTTATATAATTTAAATTTTTATAAAATTGATAATCAAAACCAAACAAAAAAATTGAAACATCTAAACGATGGCGAAATCAACTCTATAAAGACGAACAGTTCTGGGAGGAGCAAGTGGTCTAGTGGTTGTACCACCTCTACGTCCATTCCAGAGGTATGAAGTTCGATTCCACCGCCCCTCACAGGAGGGTGCTAAATCTTTGTATGAAGATATTGGACTATTGGATCGGCCCGTTGAGACTTAGTAATAACAAAAAATGAACAGTTCTTACAACAATAGCAAACGACGACCGACTCATAACTTTTTGTTATCTAAATGAAAAAAAATTCCAACCAAAAAAATCAGTTCAGAAATGCCACTGACCGGTTAAATAGCGTTATACTTCTTCGGATTATAGTCGCTATACTGATTTGGTAGAATATATAATAAAATCATGACATGTTTCTGTGTCGATTTTTGTAGTTGTAATATACCAAAATCGAAGAAGAATAGATATTTCGAAGATCATGTGCCACTCGTGACTCCCCATTATGATAACGTGAAGGTTCCGAAAACAAGTGCACGTGAATTTTTTTTTAATTATTAAAGTACGGATGTACACAAATTTTAGATTTTGGAAAAAATAAATATTTTGTAATATAATTAGATATATATATATATTATACATTACTTATGCGATAAAAAAATACATTACTAATACTAGTTTATTACTAATAGAATTTACTTCCGTCTAGTAAACAAATTAATGCGAATAAACTTATTTTTATCTGTATTTTTTAGGTTTTTTTAACTATATAAACTGTGTTTTTATTTCGTAAACTACGTACATAAATTTCGTAAATTATTGCTATTACACAAATTTTATTAATATTTATATGTTAAATCGTTATTAAACCTTGTTTTAATTCGAAAATTTGGTTTAACTTTAAAATAAATGTAAATTAAAATCAGATTTTTAAATTAAAACCAAGTGTAAAAATGATTTAACATGTAAATATTAATAAAATTTGTGTAATTACAATAATTTATTAAATTTGTCTAGTTTATATATGAAAGAAAAACACATTTTATGTAATTAAAAAAAACTCAAAAATTACGGATGAAAATAAATTTATTCATATAAATTCGTCTAGTTTACAAAATTAAACCATTACTAATATCACATAGTGATTATTTAGTACACACGTTTTGTTTTCTCTAACATTTCCATGTATTTCTAAAGGGAATATTTACAACATTCAGAACCTGTGGTTTGGGTGGTAAAAGAAATGTGAGAGCATTGGGATTTGATATTCGTAATAATTAGAAAGAGATGGTAGTAAATAGTGAGGCAGACACTTTAATGTACCATTTTACTACACCATTACTTCTTCCTATATGTAAATTCATGATGAATTTTATTTTATCTTCCATATTTATTTATTTTATATGGCTTTTCAAAAGTAAAATATTATTTTAATAGGTAGATATTTTTCATAGTGGATAATTTTGGACGAACTCTTTCTCCAATTTAGTAAATATTGGCTTTTGTCTAGTGGTCCACTCTCAGTTTAAGAGACATTTCAAGAATTTCTTGTTTGACGTGTTACTAAAATCAAAACAAATGTTTACTGAAACCTTAATGTTTGAGAGTAATTCAGAATATCAATTTTGAAATAGATTTCAGTAAATAGCATAGCAAAACAGTTTTGTATGCATGGTGACATTTAATTTAAATTATTACGCATGCAATTTACCTATTAAGAAAGATGATTTAAGCATTATGGTCATGACAACATAAAGGCTTAACTGTCTCCGGAGGAGCATGAGCAAAGATTTAGCCACATAATGGTTGAAGATAAAGGACCCGAATACAACAAAAAAATTTCATCAAGAGTTCTAATTAACATGTCTATCAAGTTATATCAACCTACACGAGTGATAGTTTTAAGAAGAAGAAAATTTTGATTGTAACTTCTACTGTTTTACTGCATCCACATTTTCATGCCAAAGGTATATGTAACATCCTGGGCCTAAATTTAAACCATGAAGTCCACATAAATTGAAGTGAGGGTATAACGGACAATTGTTTTGAAACCCTAATTAACCCTAATGACTATATAAGACGTCGTCAAAGGAGATTAGAGGCAGCCGCGCATCAGAAACAAAAACAAGAAGAAATAGAGAGATTTCGACAGATCTGAAAGGTAGAAAGTTCAGCGTTGGAGAGCCACGGTGTTCGTGTGTACCATCGTTGGAGGAAGAGAAATCTATGCACAACCGACGATTCCAACATTCCATTAACCCAGGTTTCGCAGTGAGGTGAGACATGACCTATGATTTTCATTATACAATTATGTATATGTATTTTGATGAGTGCTTCATTTAGGGAGGAAATTAGAGGTTGAAATCATGTGTGGTGTTAGGGTTTTAATTAATTGTTGTAAGAATTAAGGATGTTTTTATCAGGAAAAAGGAGTTAAACCTATTAGGGATTTATTAAATAATAAATAAATAAATATTAAAAAGATGAATAGGAATGTGGTGATCTATTTGTGTGGTGTGGTGGGAGAAAATAGTAGAAATATTATGTTAATTTATTATTTTAATGGAAATTATTATGTTGACTTAATTATTAAAAAAAAGATAAATTATTATGTGTTGGTTTATTGGTTAAGGATACTAAATTATTTATGGTGGATTATGGTATAGTAAAATGAACCATAATCAATTAATTAACTGAAATAAACTAATATAATTATTAGATAAATATTAAATATTAGTCTAAGCAAGTATAATGGTTGATTCATTAATGTGGGAATAAATTTCTGGTGAATGTGATATTCACATAACGCGGGTATGGTGGAATCGAGTAACGTTAGTTGGTTTAACTACGTTGATGGGTGTTGGGCTATGACAACAGCGGTGTTGAGTCGTAGTTCATTAATGGCTGGCAGGCCGGAAACAACCGTCGACGTGACGGGAGCTCGACGTGAGCGAATAGGCCGACGTGGCCTTGGTGTTAAGCCGACGTGGCTTTGGGGGTTCCGAATCCTTAAACCGACGTGGTTAGGGATGAGGAGGAGTGGTTGTGACTTAGACAAACACGGTTTAAATACATATATCTTGGTAGTATTTGTGTTGACTTTTGTGGAATCAATCGTGCTAGTTTCATTCTAAATAAAGTAATTATCAAAATTATATATATACTTGTATAATGGAAATATGTGGGTAGGCGTGATTGTTTCACTGAGTAATTATGTTACTCATGCCTCCTTTTGGATGCAGATGAGTTCGAGCAATAGTGATGCAGTGACTCGGGGTGGTGCTACGTTTTGAGAATTTTTAAACATTATTTATATATTTTTATTTTGAATCTTGAGTATCGTTAGATTTTTTTTAAAGGTTATTTTCTTATGTTTTTTAATAATAATTTTATACTTGGGTTTGACGAGAATTCTTTTAATAAAAAGAATTATCACTTATATTTTATATGAGATTTCAAATAAATTATAAGTTAAGTACAAGGCGATGACACGTGTCATGTATTTTGGAGACGGGTGTTACAATTTTGGTATCAGAGCGAGGTTGCTACTCCGGTTCTGATCCGGAGAGCTCTGTTTTAAAGTTTTAGTAGTTAAAAAAAAGTATTTTCAATGGGGGAGCACCACTCAGAGTAACTTGCGTGAAGTCATTTAAATTTCATTGATTTATAATACTATTGTAGTATAATGTGTGAATCGAGTGTTTATGTGGAAAATATGCCGCCGAGGAGTGTTATTCGTAGGACTTATTTGCGTATTGGAGATCGTCAGCGAGACTATAATGGTTGGCCACTTGAGCAGGAAGGTGTTGCTCCAACTCAACAACCAGCCGTTGTTGCTCTAGTGGTGGATTATGCAGTGCTAAATGCAGCTGTGATGTGAGAAATGCGTGAGGCGTTAGCGTTTTAGTTGCAGCAAGTTCCTGTAGCAAATCGAATACCAAGAGTTGTAGTGCCCAAGCATGCAACTCTTGAGTTCGCTGCACTCGAGCCTCTTGTTCAAGAGTTTGGGGCACCTCAATACTCACCACCACCCACTCTAGTGCCAAAGATGCAAGTACGGGATCAAGGCCCACATATTGGAATACTTTGAAGATGTGAAGGAATTTGAATAATTTAGTGGAGGGATGGATCCGATTACAATACACAACTGGGTGAATATGTTAGATAAGAACTATGAGACCATCATGTGTTCGATTGAGTTTTGGAAGCAATTGGCGATTTAATATTTAAGGGACGAAACACAAGTTGGTGGATAGCGTTGTCATTAGTACTCATGCAAATCACATGCTTAGTTGACACGACTTTAAGGAGGAATTTGCACGAGTGTATTTTCCACAAGAGGCAGTAGACCAAATGGTTATGTTGTTTGTCGATCTTTGACAGGGGTCTAAGTTAGTACGGGAGTATGATCTAGAATTTTTGTCTATTTATAAGCTTTAGAGGGAGATGAACAAACGAATATGACATGATACTCAAGTTTCAAAGATGTTCGACGCTAGAGGTGAAAAAAAAAAATCGTTGCATAGTGCAAAAGTACAATAACATGGTCAATTTAGTGGAAACAACGTTCTTAGTGGAACAAGGCATTTAGACGGAAACCAGACAGGAAAAAGTGACCCAAGCAAGGATAAGAAAATTAGTTGATTTGTAGAAATATACCATGGATAATTAGAATATCGGCTTGTAGAGATTAGAGGGGTGCTCACTTGTTTTAAGTGTGGTTAGAATGGACACATCCGGATGCATTTTTCATACGGACCACTTAAGGGTAGTACTAGAAAAGTTATGAGAATACAAGTTATATGCTAAGTTGAGCAAATGTACTTTTTGGTAGAGGAAGATTGGCTTTCTAGGTCACGTTGTGTCTAAAGCTGGAGTATTAGTGGATCCGGAAAAAAAAATTGCAGCGATTATGGGATAGCCGACACCCAGAAACGCAACAGAGGTCCGTAGTTTTCTGGGCATAGCAGGTTACTATCAAAAATTTGTTAAAAGATTTGCGAGTATAGTCAAGCCTATGACTCAACTTACGGGAAAGGATGTGAAATTTAATTGGACCAAAAAGTGTGAGGAGAGCTTTCGAAGGTTGAAAGGGTATTTGACTAAGACTCCAATATTTTTTATCAAGGACTGGGGTACCATATTTGGTATATACTGACGCATTAGGGTCATGATTGGGTTGTGTGCTGATGCAGCAAGAACGAGTAATTGCCTATACATCTAGACAGTTGAGGAAATATGAGATAAATTATTCCATCCATGATTTATAATTGGCAGCAGTTGTTTTTGCTTTAAAAATTTGGCGTGCGTATTTATATGGGGAAAAAGTCCAAATTTTTACTTATCACAAGAGTTTAAAATATATATTTATGTAACTAGATCTTAATCTGAGATAGAGGAGATTGATGGAGCTACTAGCAGATTATGACTTAGCAATCGCATACCACCCGAGAACGGCTAACATGGTAGCAGATGCATTAAGTAAAAGGAGAAATGACATATCAAAAGAACGAGAAGCAGAGGAGTTAGTGGCTTCCTTGGGAAAAATTAAGTTTGTGTGCTACTACGATTACCAAAGATTCCATAGGATTGGAAGCCATAAACCGAGCATACTTACTTTGGAAAATATGTGAGGCTCAAACGGTAGACGATGCACTCAGAAAAGCTGTGGATAATAATGTGAAAGGATACCATACCGCAGACAACGGAACCTACTTGTACAAGAATGGGGTATGTGTTCTCAATGTTAAGGAATTAAAGGATGAGATCTTATCGCAGGCACATCACTCATATTTTGCAATCCATACGAGGTCGACAAAGCTATATCTTGATCTAAAACGTTATTATCATTGGAACGGTATAAAACAGGATAGCGCAGAATGGGTAGCGAAGTGCCAACTAGTAAAGGCAGAACGTAGAGTACATGTTGGGTTATTGCAAAGTCTACCATTGCCTAAATGGAAATAGGATATGATCACTATGGATTTCGTGAAGTGCTCCCAAGGACAATTAGTGAACTGGATACGGTTTGGGTAATTGTTGATCGACTTACGAAGTCAGCTCATTTTTGGCGATTAAGAAGACAGACAATGTGGACCACTTAGCAAGAGTATAAGTGGAGATGATTGTTAGGTTGAATGGGGTTCCAGTGAGCATTGTTTCGGACCGAGATCCAAAATTTACCTCAATATTTTGGCAGGCATTCCAAAAGGCACTTGGGACAAAAGGGCATCTGAGTACCGCGTATCACCCAAAGACAGATGGACATTCGGAAAGAATAATTCAAACCCTTGGGGATATGTTGCGAGCGTGTATGTTGCATTGGGGAGGTCGGTGGGAGAAATATTTACCGTTAGCAGAGTTTGCGTACAACAATAACTATCATAGGAGCATAAAGATGTCACCATATGAGGCTTGTATGGGCGACCTTGTCGGACACCACTTTGCTGGAAAAAAGTGGGAGAGCATAGAGATTTGGACCCTGAGGTTGTTCAAGAGACAGTGGATCAAGTGGAAACTCTTCGTGCTAGACTAAAGGAGGCTCACGATCGTCAGAAGAGTTACGCTGATAAAGGGAGAAGGGAATTGGAATTTAGAGTGGGAGACGAGGTGTATTTGAAAATGAGGGTATTGAGAGGAGTAGATAAGAATAAGAAGTTGGGAAAACTCAAACCACGTTTTATGGGGCTTTATCCAATTATTGAAAGGATTGGTACAATTGCATATAGATTGAGATTACCAAAGGAGTTAGCAGCGTTTCATGATGTGTTTCATGTATCAGTCCTCCGAAAAGTTGTCAAAGAACCCCAACTCATTATGCAGCAACCCCAAGAGGAATTGGAAGAAATTTGACAATTCTTAGTAAACCGATAAAAATCGCTGGACAACGAAAATTTGATATGCAAGGGGGGAATGTTAAATCAGTACGTGTTCGTTGGAAAAGAGACAGAATTGAAGAAAAGACGTGGGAGTCTAAACATCATATGAGAATTAATTACCATGATCTTTTTAAGGACCACGACGAGAGGGAGGTGGAACCATCGAATTCGGGGACGAATTCTTCTGTGGTGGGGGAGAATTGTAACATCCTGGGCCTAAATTTAAACCATGAAGTCCACATAAATTGAAGTGAGGGTATAACGGACAATTGTTTTGAAACCTTAATTAACCCTAATGACTATATAAGACGTCGTCAAAGGAGATTAGAGGCAGCCGCCCATCAGAAACAAAAACAAGAAGAAATAGAGAGATTTCGACAGATCTGAAAGGTAGAAAGTTCAGCGTTGGAGAGCCACGGTGTTCGTGTGTACCATCGTTGGAGGAAGAGAAATCTATGCACAACCGACGATTCCAACTTTCCATTAACCCAGGTTTCGCAGTGAGGTGAGACATGACCTATGATTTTCATTATACAATTATGTATATGTATTTTGATGAGTGCTTCATTTAGGGAGGAAATTAGAGGTTGAAATCATGTGTGGTGTTAGGGTTTTAATTAATTGTTGTAAGAATTAAGGATGTTTTTATCAGGAAAAAGGAGTTAAACCTATTAGGGATTTATTAAATAATAAATAAATAAATATTAAAAAGATGAATAGGAATGTGGTGATCTACTTGTGTGGTGTGGTGGGAGAAAATAGTAGAAATATTATGTTAATTTATTATTTTAATGGAGATTATTATGTTGACTTAATTATTAAAAAAAGATAAATTATTATGTGTTGGTTTATTGGTTAAGGATACTAAATTATTTATGGTGGATTATGGTATAGTAAAATGAACCATAATCAATTAATTAACTGAAATAAACTAATATAATTATTAGATAAATATTAAACATTAGTCTAAGCAAGTATAATGGTTGATTCATTAATGTGGGAATAAATTTCTGGTGAATGTGATATTCACATAACGCGGGTATGGTGGAATCGAATAACGTTAGTTGGTTTAACTACGTTGATGGGTGTTGGGCTATGACAACAGCGGTGTTGAGTCGTAGTTCATTAACGGCTGGCAGGCCGGAAACAACCGTCGACGTGACGGGAGCTCGACGTGAGCGAATAGGCCGACGTGGCCGTGGTGTTAAGCCGACGTGGCTTTGGGGGTTCCAAATCCTTAAACCGACGTGGTTAGGGATGAGGAGGAGTGGTTGTGACTTAGACAAACACGGTTTAAATACATATATCTTGGTAGTATTTGTGTTGACTTTTGTGGAATCAATCGTGCTAGTTTTATTCCTAAATAAAGTAATTATCAAAATTATATATATACTTGTATAATGAAAATATGTGGGTAGGCGTGATTGTTTCACTGAGTAATTATGTTACTCATGCCTCCTTTTGGATGCAGATGAGTTCGAGCAATAGTGATGCAGTGACTCGGGGTGGTGCTACGTTTTGAGAATTTTTAAACATTATTTATATATTTTTATTTTAATCTTGAGTATCGTTAGATTTTTTTTAAAGGTTATTTTCTTATGTTTTTTAATAATAATTTTATACTTGGGTTTGACGAGAATTCTTTTAATAAAAAGAATTATCACTTATATTTTATATGAGATTTCAAATAAATTATAAGTTAAGTACAAGGCGATGATACGTGTCATGTATTTTGGAGACGGGTGTTACAGTATACATTATGGTGATGAAAGAACAATTTAGAACTTATCCCACATTAGAGATGGACAAGACCAAATGATCCTGATATATTACATTTTTCTTTCTGATGATTTACCATTGCTTCCCAAGTTATTAAATTTAAATTAGAGAAATCGCAAATCGATTTGAAGTTTTAAGGAGAAAATTGTTACAACGTCGTTTTATTTAACTGAATTTTACAACAATTTTTTAAACTTTGTTTAATCATTATAAGAACGATATGATTAATTTTGGTACGGTAAACAAAAATATGTGTTTTAAATGAAAAATCAGCATAAGTTGATTTTGTAATCTGTTCATGCAAATCAGCAAATTTAAAGTTAATGATTTTTTTGAAAAAAATTTCCATTTTGATTTTCAAACATACTATATGTCTATGTATTTTATGTAAGTATAAATAAGTGTATGTGTTTTCAGCAAATTTTAACATCTTTAATATATTATTTGAAAAAATAAATTTTATCCTAAAATGTTATTAATAGAAATATCATGATAATATTTTATTACAACTAATATACAAAAATATCAACAGAAATATCATATTGCATAATATACAAAATTAATATTAAAATTAATTTTAAATAAAAGTTAAAATTATATAAATATCTAATTTATATTTACCAATAAATAATATTATATAATTTACGAATATTTTTCTCCATGCATGGTGTGGATATAATTTGGTTACACTAATTAATTAAACTTTGAGTACGGACCACAACTTAAACCCATTAGACTAGGTTTATGAATTTATATGCATCATATATATTGATTTGTGGATTAAACAAAACCATATATTATTTAGGAGGAATAAATGAGTTAGTGGTTACACTATTTATATGTCTATTTTAGAATTGTGGAGTTAAACTCCACATTCATTCATATAAAAATAATAAAATTTTGTATAAAAATATTGGAATATTAGTTCAACCCGTTGTATCCCAAAAAAAATCATATATTATTTAAAATCAGAACTAGATCGATCTGACCGGTTGGTTCGATTCTAATTTAGAATCGGTTTATCATGACAAAAGTCCAAAACCAAAATTCTTAACTAAAATATGTAACTCCATATGCAACTAGACTTGGAAGTACAATGCCTAAGATTTCGTTAGGCATAAATATATATTACGAGAACTCTCTATATATATGTATATGTTTTTCTTGTCAAATATATGTATATAAATTTAGAAGTATAAAATACACACATTCATATTAATGATGAACACAATATAATCAATGGGTGCTATAAATATATGACCCAACTACCAGACGTAAATATGGTAATTAATATTGAAGTAAATTTTAGATTAGACTAACAAGCAACTAGTAATAATTATAAGCTCAGAAACCTGTGAATATAAAAACAAAAACAATAAAAAAGAGTAATAACGATATGACAATCTCGTGCTCCTCCATTAATGGCTTCAGAAGCAATTTTTTAAAAAAAATTCTGAAATTATAACCTTTAAATTCTTTACTATTTCTAAATATAATGAGTTAAAGGGTTTTTACAGGTGAATAATAACATAGATAAGGACTGTATGTGTTCATAGTTTCTCACAATATATATGCTATAGCTTCAGAAATTCTATAGCATTCGAGTTTAGGTGTTTGAAGATTAATGTGTTGCATATAGGGAGGGTTAGCCAAAACTTATATCCTTTATAGTGTGGATGAGATCTTACACCGTAGATAGATAAAAAAGGGTTCTCAATACGATGCTAATACAAATCACTAGATTATATGTTTTGGTTGTGTCTTGTATTCTATGTTGATGTAAATTGTTTTGATAATATGATGTCATAAAAACATTGGTATAATTGATGGTTTAGCACGAGTCTAACTCGTTGTATATCAATAGCAGAAGATAAAAGATTTCATTTAAATTTGAAAAGAATTCGTAGATTTTTTAAATCTTTTTTTCATGGAACTTAAATCTTTTTTAAAGGTTTGATTTCGATCTCTTTGACTAATGTTGGATTATCGATGATTCATCAGAATGGTCTATGTTTACATCAAAGTTAACAAATTATAGAAATTTCATGGCTTTCTAGTATCATTTTTTCTCTTTAAAAATTTTAGTTTTTTTTTTGTTGAAATTTTAGTGAAATGATGTTTTTGACATAAAAGAAAACACGTTGGCATAGTAAAATCTTTAGTTAGTGAATCTTTTTTAACATCGATTTTGAACACAACGTAGCAATTCAATAGCTAATTATCTTTATTGTAGAGAAAGAAAGAAAGTCGATGATGAATAAATAAATTTCAATCGGTAGTGTCGACATATGAATGTCACAAGATTAAAAATGAAATATAAAATGGACCCTTATAACTGCAAAATGGAATCGGCCCAAACGTTTAAGAGCTTGAACAATAATGGGCTATTACTTTAGACCAGAAGTCCACAATGGTAATACTAGAATGCTTTTTAATTACCATTTAAATAAATTAAGTAAACAATATAACTGTTTTCGTATAATTTGAAAGTCAATTGGTTATCTGAGAAAATTATTAATCGAAAAGTTGAACGATTTTTGACTAATACAAAAAAATATAAGTCAATTCAGTTAGTACAAATTGATTTTGATTTAATAGCGTATGATAAACTAAAATTTATCACAGTATCACAATATTCATTCATAACTTAATGATTTGGATGATAAAGATTTTTTTTTTTTTTTGATTTTTCGTATTTGTAAATTGTTTTTAAATTTCGCAACTGCGAATTTATTTTAAATTTTCTATTCATAAAATTTTAATGATTGTGTTTCAATCTATGATCGAATATAAATATCGATGATGAACTGATGATTGAATATTATATCCAATTTGATATGACATCCGGATATAACGTTACGATAATGATTCAATGGCCAGATATAATGTCATAATTTTAAAAAATTACCAATTTTAACATGTGAATTTATCGAAAGATATCGAAAATCGATTCAGATCAAATATTAAAAATTATGAAAACCATTAAAAAGGAGATTTAGAAGATTATTAATTTATATTAATATTTTATATTTAAAAATTTTAACATTATTTTAATATATTATTTTTATTTTAATTTAAAAATTAGATTTATATCAAACCGAGAAACCAATATATTATTTAATTTTTATTTTAAAAAATATAATAATAATTTTTATAAAGAATTTATATTTTCAATATCATCAATTTATCATGATATCATAGTTAAAACACGTGTTACCCAACCTGAACTAAAATTGATCTAAACAATTAAAAAGCTTGATAGATATAATTTGAAATCGGTTAATTGACTTGACCATTTAAACTGAAATTAATCAAATTGAGATTAATGGATAAACGAATCATTATATGGAATGAACGTGTGAATATGTGAATAAATTAAACAATATATATTTTTGGTGAAAGAAAAAAATAACAGTCCGAATCCACCATTGGAAACGTGGATATGGATGTATTTGATTGTTTGGAAGTCAGACAAAGTAACAGACACACTGCAGGCATTTACTTGTCCAAAGTTTTAGAGAAACCCAATACATATTTTCTCACAAAATAATTTATTTGAGATTACAGACTCATTAATTGTATCTCCATTTTCCTAGAAGTTTTAACTTATGTTAATGAACCCATTTTTTGGAAAGAAGTAAACCTATTTATTTTAAATAAAGTTGAAAATTTATTAGCTCGATAACATGTTCGAATTGTGTAATGTTAACAAAAAAATGTTCGAATTAAGTATCTCAAACGGCAGAATATTATCATTTAGGATAATTCTGACCCCAAAAAATCATTGGGGCTAATTTTCTAAATTTATAGGAAGCCTTTGTGAATACATTATAACAAAATACATTATAATAAGATCTAAATATTACAGAAAAAAATACTTCAAAAATACTAATATTTAGATAAATTTGATTCAGAACCTCCAAAATCACTAAAAGATCCATAAAAATTTATATGTAATTAATTAATATTGCTTATAGTATTTAAATATATAAATTTTAGCATTTTAGTTAATTAAGATGAATATTAGAGACTATAATGTAAAATGTAAAATTGAAACTGAATTTGAGGTTTAAGAGAAAACACTCAAACTACAAATTTGAGGTCTAGAACTAAAACCATCAAAATTCAAACAGGTAGACCAAATAAACCACAACCCAAAAACTAATTCGGTTTAACTTCTAACCCGACCAACAAACACAAGTTAGATTAGTTATATTACGATGGTAACAGGTGATTAATCTAGGTAAAAACCGGAACACCGAAGAATCAAATAGTAATCGATCCAAAAATTAATATAGGTATCAACCAAATCAAAACCAACAAATTATTTAAACGGATCTTATATTTCTATATCCAAAGAACCAAAACTGAACCGATAAATTAATAAATATTCAAATTTTAATTTTAGATTTAAAAATATTAATTATATTTAGAAGTAATATAATATAATCAATTTTCCAATGATAAATCTGAAAATTTTGTTTATTTTTAAATTAAAATATTCAATTAAAATAATCGAATTAGCCAAAAATTATTAATTATATTAGTCTGAAGTTTAACTAAATTCTATTCATATTTAAGCAACTTTAATATTTTTTTTACAAACTAAATCGAAGTAAAATTGTAAATATTCAAACAAATTCTACATTTATGATATCGAAATATTTGAAAAATGAATGAAATATCTGAATGCTCAACACAACAATAACATTTAGTAGTATGTGAAAAGAACGGGTCACAACTGTAAATCGTGACAATTTAATGTAATACCCTCCCAGAAATTTAATAAGACGTTGACGTATGTATCTGTATTTACTCTTTTAGGGACGATTTAGTTAGTAATGTAATTACTGATCAAATTATTGGTAGATAACTTTTCTAAAGACTACTCAAGTAAATGACCAAATTGATGGACACGAAACTACACTGATAATCATACGTCAGTAGTGAAACAATAATTTTTTTTTATGTTGTGAAACCAATTCCATGACTGAGTACGATACTACAATCACTCTTATATTAATATTTCATGATAAATTAGAAGAAATATTAAAATAATTATTGAAATTACGTAGAGTTGGACCTGAATTTCTATAATTTTTTTTAAAAAAAAATTCGCCATTTTTATATAAGTTTGAATGATGTACGGAAATTATTCGATAATTTATAACAAAACGAAAACTTGGCTACATACTGTCGCTGTATTTATTTTTCATAAGTTGGAATAACGAACATAGTTTGCATTAGTTGAGCTAAGAATGTTATCATAAGAGAAGAAGAAGAAGAAGAGACAACACCAAAGTGGATTGTTGCTTGGTAACATGAGCTTGAGACTTTGTATTTTTAATGAATGCAAACTTTGAATTTCGAGAGAGCAAAATACGGCCTGAAATTTTGGACCCATCCATTTATTATTGCTCATATTTAATTACTTCCATTATTCCTTTTTAATCACTTTTTTATTATACTATATTACTACTTGTGGTGGTGATTGTGATGGCTGTATTTTAGTATATGCCTAAATTTCGTAAACATTGTAGCAACTTAGAAAAATGATGCTAAGAAATTGTAACAAAAAGCCGAGAAACCAAAAGAAAAAAATATTCATTGTGTATATTAAAATAGAAGCTGATAAGGGTGAGACATGTTATTTAAAAGGCTACTGATAAAAAAGTTCGAAGCTTCTTTGAGATTTTAATAATCGTTACTGCAGAAGATTAATCTCGAAGGTAGAGAAAGTTTTCAATTATTTTGTTTTCACGTCAATTCTATCATATTTTATACAACACATAACAAATTGCCTTACAACTTCGCTAAGTAGTGTAGAAACTTGTTTGCTACATAATCAAACTATGTACATGTGACTGTCCTTTTAACTCCTTTTTCTTTGATTCAACATATGAATTCTACTGTCTAGATGATATCTCGAACGGAGGATTATTGAGTTCGGTCTCATCGGCAGCCAAAAAGTCCACATTGCAATGTCCATTAATTAACCAGAAAACTTGAACTGTGATAATTAGTCAAAGTTCTCCACAACAGCATTGTGTCTCCAGTAAGCTCAATGGCAATGCGTGAAACCAATCTTTAACTTCATTAGATCATGAAACTATTGGTTCCACAACTTTGAAATTTTCAATTATATTTTACGATTTTGAATCCAAAAAATCAAATGCCAACATTTATCTACCGTTAATAGTAATTCGGTGTTTTCAATACGAGTTCTTTTATCTATCGCAAGAAGCTATAATTAGGTATTACGATCAAATGTTGAACAATTTTCTTTTATCTATCTATAGTTTTTTACGGTTAAAAGGCACGATCAATCGCTATGATTTACAATTCAATCTTTTAAACGTTGATTAAATTTATATTTGTAATTAAACACGTTATAAATATAAAATAAAATAACAAACTATGAAAAATTATTGTAACGTTTGATCGTAAATTGCAATCACAGCGGCTAATAACAAGTAAACGGTAGTCAAAATTAGTCGAGAAAAACTTATCGATGGATCACTACGTCTCTCCATTGATGTCAGTAAAGTTACGCGTTGGTCACCTTAAGTTAGATTGGAGTTTCCTCGCTCCTCATTTGTGTATGTCGAGAGAGGTTAATTGTCAATTCAAAATTTTACCCTTTGGTATCAGTAATGAAACGATAAAGTTTGAAATTTTATTCCAAAACATGAGAAAAAATGATTTTATACTCCATCCATTTTTATATTAGTGTTGTGTGATATATTTTCATACAATTTAAAAAAATGAATTCAGTGTGATAAAAATACTGAACACTTAACTTTCTATTTTATTTTACATTTTTATGAATTTTAAATAGTAATTAACTAGACATTTTTATATCAAAATTTTCGTTATAATCATAATACAACATATTAACATTTTCGTTACAAATGTTGTGTTAATTGATCACTACTGAGATTTATATTTTATTTTTCTAGTTTTTATGATACAATGAGACGATTTTATTTGATTATTAATTCTTCACTAGTTATTTTCTATTCTAATTTATTAATTCTTGTTATAGTTTATAGACTTAAAATTATGGATTACAGTGTGATTAATCTGTTGAATATATATATATATATATTGGTAAGATTTATAATTAAAACGAAGGGCCTTTTAAAAAGGACAGATGCAGGTATATCTTACAGCATCTAATATTTCTGTACTATTCTGAATTTCTGGGTGTTTTTTGCAAAGTCACATTTATATTTGGAATTACTTTGAAGCAAGTCTCTTATAAAACAAAAACCTGCCATATGTATAAACGACAATAAAATTCAAAACCAAGGGCTCAGATAACATCTACGACGTCAGAGATTAATTAAATCATACATAAACTAATCACATGTTAATTAGATAATGATATTTTTATTTTATTTTTATTTTTGTAAAGTATAGAGTACGGAGACAATCTCTCGTAGGATTGTGTCACAGACTCACAGTCCCACATGTCTCCCTTCTTAAAGCCCCAACCTGCCGTTGAAGCGAAGATCTTCGCTGTTTTCTCTCGTCTCGCTTATCCAACGTTTAAACATTTTTTTTTTTATTTTTCATTATTATATTACACTTTGTCTGATCCCATTCAAAAAATGCCAAATTTTTGCGGAAAAAAATACTGTCTTACTAAATTGGTTATATGTTCACTGTAATATCCAGAAATAAACTCAATGGTCAATAATCAAAGTAGTTTTATATATATATATATTGACGTTTTATATGCAATCTACTATAGTTATGATGTATGAATATAAGAAAACTAAATTGTTATATATATATATATAAATATTATGCATGTTGTGTCAAAAGCTTAGATTAATTAACGTGTAGTGACTTGTTTTTGTTTTTATCAAATTAAAATGGTCAGATCGAGCTATGCATTATCCTACATAAAGAAAAATAAATCCCAAATAATTATAAAAATTAAAAAGGTAAGCACAATAAAGAGCAAAATAATATCAGGGTAGCAAAGATAACGATTCTGCACAAAATATTAACTAAACAAAAAAAAAACAAATTAAGAAGAATGAAAGAAAAGGATTCTAATCCAAAATGTCTTTAGTTTTCTCATCCCTCTCTAACAACGAAGACAACGGCAAGAATCGTACGGACGTCGAGGAAGTATCATCAGAAGACGTATACGAAGAACATGACGTGTAGAATGACAACGGAGACGACGGAGATTCGCCAAGATTCATACTATTACAACAAGAAGTGCTTGCTTCTCCGGCTGCGGCGCGTGTGGTTGAGACGCCGTCGACGTCGTCTTTGGAAACGTTGTTGCTGATGGGTTTATTTGTGTTTAGTGCTAAGTTCAAGAGGAGATCGACGAAAGCGGCAACGATGTATCGATGGCTGGTCTTGGCGTTGACTTTCAAGAACTGGTAAAGAAGCTTTTCAAGGCTTCTCCAGTCGTGGTGAAGCCCTTGTGCTTCAACCATCTCTTCCATGGATCTCTTAAAGTCAGAGTAAGGGTCGTTAGATTCCATGGACAAGAGCATGAAGCTTTCTTCTTCGTCTTCTTCTTGTTCTTGCTTACTGGTAGCTTCTTCGAGTATAGAGTTGGATTCTCCTTTGCTTTTGAAGATGAGCCTCTCTGATGATCTTAGCCCTTTTATCACATTCTCAATCGACTCTGTAATCTCTGGTGGGTGGAGGTCATAGTCGTCTTGGTCGTGGATAGGGTTGTTGAAAGTCATGGTGGCTCTAAAAGATATTGTTTTAGGGTTTTGATGACAAGAAGGCCATGGCCACGAGGTGGAAATAGTTGATGATGAATTTGAATTTGAAGAGCAAGAAAATGAGGAGATATTCTTCTTTAGAAATGGGAGTTTCATGTTTTTTTTTCTAAGTGATTCTTGAGACAAAAAATAAGACAAGAAAATAAGTTTATTTTTTGTTTGTTTGGGGATTGAATTCAAAATAAGAAACAAAGGAAGTTAATAGAGTGAGGGAGGGAAGATTTTAAGGGTTTGAAGAGGGTGAGGAGGAGAGAAGAGAGAACAATGGTGTGGTCTCTTTCTTTACTTATTTTAACGTATTTATTAAATTTATGTTTTTCTTTCTTCTTTTTATTTGGTTGTTGTATTGTATTAAATTAATGGCTTCAAAAATTTAATGTCGTCTGGTTGGGGTTCATTCAATATAATTCAGTAACTTTTCCCGGTTAATCTGTTTACGTATTTATTGTTATGTAATGATACTATTTTCTTGTATTCGTCTTCTTTTATCAGAGATCAGTCTTAGAATTACTTTAAAAAATATTTTAATTTTTTTTTTGGAAAGGATGGTAAGAGAATTTATTTTGTCTTGTGAAAAGGCTTATTTTACCATTTCAATTGTATATCTCAAATTATTGGGTTTGAATCTGACTGAACTTATGATTTTTTTTATATAAAAAATTGCGAAACATTGTTTAACCGTGCTGCGTTATGGATACTATATAGACGAGTGGAAATACTATTTATTATTTTGAAAGTTAGGTTACTATCAATGGTAGCGGTTTTAAAATATAACTAAATTTATAACTACGTTATATGCGAATAAAAATATTCATAAATTATATAATATTTTTATTAGTAAATATAAATTAAAATTATTTTAACTTTTATTTAATATTAATTTTTGTATATGTAAATTAAGAAAAGAAAAATAATTATTTTTTATGAATTTAATATTATTTTTTTGTTAGTTTAATAAAATATATTGATTTTCTAATCAAATTAATAATAATGACATATATTATAATTATTCTAATAACTTAAATATATTTATATTTATTTGAAATTCAATGTGGTGATAATACGTTATCATGATATTTCTGTTAATAACACGTCATGGTAAAATTATTTTATTAAAATGTTTCTCAAATAATATATTAGCAATTATAGAATTAAAAGAAATTGCATTAACTCTAGATTTTTTTAAACAACTGAGAATTTGAATTTGAAATGATAAATTGTGATTTGAAAATTTGTTTACTATATATATTGTAAAGGAAGACACATGGCAAAAATTGATCTATTGTTTGACATTAAAAATAGCAAAAAAAAAAATAAATTAATTGACTAAGAAATTTTGAGAAATTTTATGGTCTTAACACATGAGAAAAATATTCCAATGATTATTTTTAATATATACATGATTTTGTTTTCTCAAAAACCAAAAGGAGTTTGAATATTGTTTGTTTTATTGTTTCAAATATATACTCGTATTGAAATTGAAATCAAAACTAAAATCGAATTATATGAAACTAAGGAATACTAATATATATATAACTCAAATGATTTTAATTACTATTCTTCTGAAATTTAAAACAAAATCTAGAAAAAATAAAACGAAGGAGAACACAAATCCATCATACGAAATCATACTTTAGACTTCAAACATAAGCCAATGACTTAAATGGAAAAAAAAAGAGAGATAATATAAGAAGAAAAACTCAACAACCAACTAACCCAACAAATGAACCAACCAACTGACCAACAAACAAAAAAGATGGCGACGACTTTAAGAAATTATGTAAAATCGGACAATATCCCAAACTAGTTTGCCCTTATTTTGTATGTAAAACTAATTGTTATTACACGTCTCCTCCCCAAATCGGAAACATATTTTGTCCTTCTCTTTCATGGAAACTGCATGCACCTGAAACCTATTTACATATATTTATAATTTATCTGAAGGTTCCCTATCGTTTATATAATACGCATTCATGTATTTTATCATAATCATAACCCAAAGTTCGGAATTTTTAAGTACGGTTTTTTTTGTTCAGGATAGACATTTCTATCTTTGAGTGAGAATGATTTCCATAAAAATAGTATAGTTGACTCTTTAATGATCGTGTTCGTTTGACAGCCGCATGTTTTTACGGCTGTGGCTGCGACAGATTATTATTCGTTTAAAAAATACATACAACAGATGCAGCGATTGGACGTTGTGTCATTCGTCGCAATTTTTTTGATCGCTGATTAAAACAGCAGTACGAGTAAAAATATACAATCAACCGCAAACATAATCGTCGGCGGCAGACAAACGAACAACATCTGCTACAGCTGCAGTGTTGATCGCAGCCGCAGCCACAGCCGTCTACAGCGACCAAACGAACAACACTAATATATATTTTTATGTACAATGCAGTAGAGCACATAAATTAACTTAAAATATCATAAATATATTTTTTTTTCTAAAAACACTAATAGTTTGTTATCAATACAACAAAAATTGAAAATCTGTTTTAAAATGATTTAAAAAAACTTATAAATTAATATTTAGGGTGGGATTTATTTTTTCAGATTTACATTTTGATTTTATAATTTAAATTATAGTTTTTAGGAATTATGATTTACTTACTTTTAGTTTATTGTAGTTTTAGCAAAAATTAATAGTATTTTTTAGGAAAAATAAAATTAGTTATAATAGTTTTGAAACAAAAGTTTTTTAATGATATTTTTGAAAATTGAAATAAAATCATTAAAAAGAGTAATAATCATAAATTCGTATGGTGTGTTTATAATTTATAAAAGGAAGGGCCATGTGCGTCTCTCCCGCCCATTTCGCAATTCGCAGGTACCTTTCACTCACGTGCCTCTCACGCGTCGCCACTGAGGAGAGATATTGAGAATCATTATCATATCTATATTTTTTTTTAAAAAACAATCAAAATCGATAAATAATTTTATATATGGAAATAGAAGCTTCAAAGTAATTACAGAACTAAAACTGAGATATTAGACAAATCAGGTGGATTATAAAACCGAAAATAATAATTGATTGTATGTCTCTTAAATTTTAATAAATTGATAAAAATAAAATAAAAACAGAAAATTTTTTTAATAAGAATTATAATTAATTTTTTATGAGAATAAAATTATAATATTCATTCACTTAAATAGATTTAATAAAGATAAGTTTTTAAAACTAATGTATATAAATTGAAATAATCTTTTTACGATAAAGTTAAATTTCTATAAAAGTAAAAAAAAAAATTAAGATACTAAAGAACATCAATAATTTTTTTAACCTTTGGTTGATTTGTATAATTTTGATTATTCAATTTGGGTCGATATTTTTTGTTTTTTAATATTTTTTCATAAAATAATATAACACATACGAAATTAGATAAAATTTCAAAATATCATTGTTATATCCGATCATTAGATTATCTTTAGATATTATACATGATCATAAGTTAAATTGAATTCAACACCTATTTCTAACGTCCTCAATAACGTTTAAATTTATTAGTAGAATCAAATCAGGTACAATTATATCTGATTGTAGGATCAATCAATCAAATTTTGCGATTGTGAAATTTATAATAAATTTGGAATTGAGAGTTTGAGAATACCTCATAAGAACAGAATGGTGTTCGATTTAAATGTAGTCGATCTCTCAATAAATCTTAATTATCCACAGGCTTGGTAGATGCTTCGCATGGTCATTTCATTAATCACATACAACAATATATTCAATTAATCGTCTCGGCTAATCATTGTATTATTAATATTTTGGTCCATAGATTAGGAGTATAGACAATTTTAATGGTTTAACTTAAATCCATATAAAATACTATAGAGATGGATCATTCATTAAAAAAATTGCAACATGTATTTACAATCATGAGAGATATCAAAATCTTATGCGTAACGAATTTCTAATTTTTGTTTGGTTCTTTTCTATTAAATGTACAGAAGTCAACCCGCGAATGATAGTAATTTCATATTCATAAACTTTAAAAAAAATAAAGAGTAATTCATACTTCTTAAAGAGTAATTCATAATTTTTTACTTTCCAAAAATACCACTAAATTTTTTTTCCAAAATATCACAAATGGTCAAATTGATTTTATGGTTTATAATTAAATATTTGAGATTGAATTTAATATTTTGATTAGTGTTTAGTATTACGATTTACTGTTTATTTGTAGTTTAGTGGTATTTTTAAAAACTTTTACTAATATTTTTGAAAATTGAAAAAATTAATACCATAAAATATTAACTTTTAAATTTTTTTCTCCAAATCTAGCATCATAAAATTAAACTTCTAAAAATACCACAAATAATTATTTAAAAAATACTTATTTACTCTAAATAAATTATACATAAACTTAAATTATTATATTTAAATTCATTTTTTTTCTAATTTACGGTTTAATTTTTTCTATTATAATATGGTTTTAATACATTTTAATCTTAAATTTATGATATTATTGGGAATTTAAACTAATAATACTATTTTTGGAAAAAAACTTTAAAAAGTATTATTTTAAACAATTGCCCAAATGAAAAATAATGCTAATATTTTGGAATATTTTGCCCATTTATTGTATTACCGTTGAAAATTAAGTTATGATCGACGGTATTTTTAATTTAAAATAGGTATTAACAATCTTAGGATTTTTAAAAAAAATATGAACTCATAATCTGATCGAAAATAGTTTTTACTAAGAATAAACAAATTCAAATGGTTAGAACTATAAAATATTAGTTATGGAAGTAAAATGATGGAGAGTGGTATAAGAGCAAAAGAAAGGGACCATTTGTTGGTGGGATTCACCAGCAGAGAATATGTGGTCCATTTCCTAAGAAATCTATCCTTCTCTCTTTATCGCTATTCCAAAATCATCAATCCTTTCTATTAATCCTTAGCTTAGCTTACCAATTATGGATATATTCGAAAACCCCATTTTCTAATCGAGTTAATAACTATAATAGATATTTTATTGGGATTTGGAACGATGTTTCAGCATAAGAAGCTGTCCTGTAACAAATTCATGGCACATATATAAACTCAAATCTTGTAATGACAATTGAGATATTACAAGCTATATATAATGTGATTGTTTTGGGTCCATGAAATTGCAGCGACGTGACTAAAGTGGTGAGGAGGGGACAGTGTTGGTGTCACGAATACGAAAGATATAATATTTGTAGCCCAGAAGCTGGAGAATGTCATATTACTGTTTTCTATCTTTGAATGTAAAAGAAGATTATATGTTAAGATTATCGCTTTCAAGGAGTGTATAGTAGGCCCGATCTTATCTGACTAATCCTTATTTCCTTGGGACCATTGTTGTCTTCTCTCGAGTGGCCCTAATGGACAAACATTTCACTGGTTAGAGTGTTCCATCCACGAGCTGAAAATATATATTAAAATCTAGTTTAATGATTTTGGCAATTCAAGATAATTATTTGAAAGCAGTCTCAAATGTCGTCAGATGCTGATGATCTTGCATGCATTTCTCCATCCTTAATGTAAGTGCTCGGAATTACTAATTAGTCTGGACTGTAGTAACCATACTTGTAGATGAACCCACATGCAGCAAATTCCTTTTTAAAATAGAAACTATATTTTAAAACGAACGATGCAATACCAAAGCAAGAATCAAACGAAATTTGTCCGTACCTTACGTTGAATGATGAGCACATGGGTGCATGGCTTGTGAACGGACCCATCTACGTTATGAATATATGCATTTCCTACAATATTATATTATACTTTTTTATATAATGATAATTTAGAACAATAATAATAATATATCACTCATTCATCGGTTACATAATCGATGAATTGTGTTTCACAAAAATTATAATAATTTATGAAATTTATATAGTTTACGAAAGTAAAACATAATTTATATAGATAAAGAAAAATCCAAAAAATATGGTATAAATTCATATAGTTTATAAAAGTAAACTCTTTATTGTATGTAACTCGTTATTTGTTGCATTATTATCAAGTTTTTGTGAGAGTGTTGATGAGTAGGTTAAAGTTTTAATTTTAAATTTATGCATATACATAATTTTTTAAAGTAATAATATAAAATAATATTTTTTAAAAGTTTTTCTTCCAAATTTAGCACGGTAAACTTAAAATTTCAAAAATATCATAAATTATTTTTTGAAAATATATATTTACCAAAAATATATCACAAATTATTTTTTGAAAATATATATTTACCAAAAATAAATTACAAATATAATTAAAATATTATATTTGAGTTCTTTTTCTCTAATTTAGAATTTAATATTTTCTTGTTAAAAATAAGTTTTTAAGGTATTTTGATATTAAATTTGTGATATTTTTGGAAATTTAAACTAATGCTGCTATATTTGGAAGAAAAAAATTAAAAAATATTATTTTTGTCAATTAACCTAATTTTTATATCCATAATGTTGGAGTATATGTACCATACGATATATGAAGACAATTTTCAAAATACTACGAAATATTTTTGTTATAAAAATACTAATAATAAATTTTTTATTCAAAAATACTACTAATATTTTTTTCAAAAATACCACAAAAGTAAAACTAAATCATAAAAAATTACATCTTAAACATGAAATATGATTACTATTTTAAGGTACTCTCCTTATATAATTAGATTAAAAATATACTTTTCCGACTAAAATATTCGAAACAAAGACAACAATACACATTTGAGATCCAACAGATCAACAATAAGAGTGAACAAGAGCAATGATCTCAACATTTTTAAAATTGGTTTGCAAGTTCGTTTTTTCTGAGGGGATATAACATCTTAATATTTATTGTTAATATTTTCGAAAATTATCTAATTCATATACACTTATAGGATAAAAATTATTTTCATTATTTTACTATTTAGCTCTGTCTAGAATTGTATACGGATATTCATTTTATATTGTTTCACTATCAATGTTTTCTCATTTATTTTATAGTATTATAAAGCATGCACTACTATTATCAGAATATTTGCATAGCATCTAAAAATCATGAAATTAACAACATGACAAAAACAATTGTACCATACCATCATGTAATTGCCACAAGATATATTGAAACCAAACCATCATGTAAGTCTTGGTTATTCCCGGTTTAATCCGGTCTATGATTTCGGTTAAGTTAGCTGGGTTTCTTGTGAAGAATGGGCTTTTGGTGGGTTTGTGATGCATGATGAGGCACATGAAGAAGTTGTTAAAAAGAGCCGTTTAAAAGATTCTCGAGCTTCTTCTTCTTCATATATAGATAAACCGGATGTTTTTTACTTCCATTGGGTTGGGAAATGATAATAAAAGATATCTTTGAAATAGCCAGAATTGTGAATTCTATACAGTTGTTAACTAATAGAAAAGAATCTAAAATAGATATACATCAGAAATAAAAGAAGAGAATGAAAGCTGAGGAAGGTTAAAAGAAAGAATCAATGCGATTTCACATAAAAACATGCAAAAATGATGCTTGTAAAATTAAAAGATCAACATCTAATAAGATGTGAAGTGTTATTTTTATCCATGTGAGCTTCTCGTCTGATGCACATCTCCTGTGAAACTTATGTCCTGAAAAACAAAATAATTTTTTATATAGTCAACCCGTTTTATTTCACAATCCTTTGCAAAAGTTAACTTTTTATTTTCTCTTATGTAGTCAACATAAAGATAAAACAATAGTAGTACCCTAAAATAACACCATTTTAAGTTTATTTTCTAAATTTATCAAAATAAAAATAAAATTCCAAAAATATCACAAATTATTAGGTAAAAATAATTATTTACTTTAAATAAAGTATATATATATAAGCAAAACAATGTAAAAATAATTATTTATCTTAAATAAACTATATATAAAATTAAAACATAATGTCTGGGTTTACTTTTTCCAATTTAAAATTTATTTTTTTCATTAGGAAAAAGTTTTTAATTATTTTATTATTAAATTTGTGTATTTTTTGGAAATTTAAATGATTAGTGCTATATTTAGAACTAAAATTTGAAATAGTGATATTTTAGTCAATTGTTCAACAAACAATCTAATAATTTGAGGACACATAAATAAATATAGAGTAATACCCTAAAATAGCACCATTTTAAGTTTATCTTCCAAATTTAGCACAATAAAACTAAAATTCCCAAAATAGCATAAATTATTATGTAAAAATAATTATTTACCTTACATAAAATATATATAAAATTAAAACATAATGTTTGGGTTCATTTTTTCCAATTTAGGGTTTAAATTTTTTCTATTAGAAATAAGTTTTCAATTATCTTATTATTAAATTTGTGTTATTTTTGAAAATTTAAATGACTAGTGCTATATTTGGAACAAAAACTTGAAATGATGCTATTTTATTCAATTGCCCTAAATATATGGGCAATGGTTTAAAATAACACTATTTCAAGTTTTTGTTCCAAATATAGCACTAATCATTTAAATTTTCAAAAATAACATAAATTTAATACTAAAATAATTAAAAATCTCATTCTAATAAAAAAATTTAAACCCTAAATTAGAAAGAATGAACCCAAATATTATATTTTAATTATATATATAATTTATATAAGGTAAATAATTATTTTTACATAATAATTTATGCTATTTTATAAATTTTATTTTTAATCTACTAAATTTGGAAGATAAACTTAAAATGATGTTATTTTATGTTATTACTCTAAATAATTATTAAAATTAAATTTATAAAATAACACATTTTAAAATTTTTATTCCAAATGTAACAGATTAAAATTGTAATAATCACACAACTTTAGTGTTAAAATACTTGAAAACATTTTATTAATAAAGAAAATCTCAATGCTAAATTGGAAAAGAAGAGTATTCAATTATAATATTTTAGTTTTATTTGTAATTTATTTAAAATAAATAATTATTTTTATATAATTTATGATATTTTTGGAATTTTAATTTTAATATTATTAAATTTGAAATAAAAACCTTAAAAATTTATTATTTTATAGTCTTACTTTAAATTAAAAAAAGTAGAGTAGAGTAACCTCATGGTAATGGAAAAGAGCATACGAATCCAAATATACAACTTTATCCTTCCCAGCCTCCGAGAAACCGCAGATCGGAGATACTGTTCGGCGACAACGCCAAAGGCAACAGAGGCAACCGCAAATCGGCGACTCTAACTCGGCATCATCGGAGCTCATTCACTCGCCGGAAGTACCCTAAGTCGGCGAGAGTCGGTCGGCTACCAATAATCCCGATCAACCGACGTGTGTGGAGAAGACATAACCGAGGCGAGTCATCGGTTATTACAGAAATAACCAATACCGTGGGCCCCACACCAATTCCGGTCCAACTTTACATAACCAGAACCGGTTTACCACTTCACGCCGGGATAACCGAGATGACAATTTCAGGAATGCTGGTATCCAAAACCTGTTCGGGCCGAAGAAAGCCAAGCCCAATAAAGATTCGGGCTTTTGACAACTCGGCAGTTCTCAAGAGGTTTGAAACAACCCTAGTGGGCAGGATTTTGAATATGACTATGCAAGGACACCGAGTCCGCACCTTCATCACCCTCTTACCCTCAATCTGGCAATGTGAAGGTCGGGTGCAGGGCCAGGACTTGGGACAGGGAAGGTTTATGTTCCGGTTCAACTCAGAGGAAGACATCATATCAGTCTTGGAAAAAAGGCCATACCATTTTGATCAATGGATGACCACACTCGAGAGATGGGTCCCGAGTGTAAAGCCTGACTTCCCAGGGACAATTCCCTTCTGGGTGAAAGTTGTGGGGATACCGACCCACTACTGGGCAGAGGAGACAATCATTGATATTGGGCAAGCTATGGGAGAACTCCTACAGTACGATGTCAATGAGGCAAGAATTAGGGTTTCCCTCCAAGCAGAGGAACCCCTGGTATTTATACGGGACCTACAGTTCGCAAATGGAGACATAGTAACGGTCACATTTGACTATGAAAGGTTGGCCAAGTTCTGTGACCGATGCCTTCGAATAACACATGACGAGAGACACTGTCCAGACAAGCAAGGCCCCTCCCACGGCAGGCCAGAAGCTCCTCTTCCTCCTCCTCCACCTAGGAGGGTGGAATCTGACTCCCCACTCCACAGATACCTAGCGGAATGGCCCAAGAAAGGAGATAAGCCCCAAAGAGGGGTGGACCTAAGGGACCCCAGAGGAATCAGAGGATCCAACCACCCCTCGGCAAAGCGGGCCCTCCACTTCGAGGAACCTAAGAGAACGGAAAGCCCACATAATGGGAACAAACCCAAGAGATCGGTGCTAGACAGACTCCAGGAACCAGAAGGAGACAGAAGCAGGGACAGGAAGAAGGAAATCGATAGACCCTCTTGGTATAAGGAAACGGAAGAGGAAGCTCGAAGGGAGAACAGGAGAATTCTGAGAGGCTCCTCATCCAAACAAAGCCCTACCCTCCCAGAAAACGCGGTACTGCCACAGATCCAACTGGGGTCTGCAGGACGGATCAACCCACAGGAAATCATATCCCCGATGAGGGATATGCTCACAGGGAGGAACAAAAGACCGGAAAAAAGAGGGACCAAAAGGCTGGACATCAGGGTGACTAAGGCCCTACATGCAAGAAAGAAAATAGGGAGAAGCCCGTACCGTGCCTCTACCGTAAAGAAACACACAGTAATGTATTTTGGAGAAACCAAGCGCCAGAACAAGACAGTACGAGGGAAAGAGAAGTCATCACCAACGCCTGCCACAGAGGCCAACCCTTCAGGCAAGGGTAAATCTGATGGACCCAAGAATCCGGTGGTCAAGGAGCGACCACCGGAGGATGCCTGATGATCCTAAGTTGGAACTGCCAAGGAGCGGGGAGCTACTTGGCAGTTCGGAGATTACGGGAACTACGGAAAACGTTGTTCCCGAGGTTACTTTTTCTAATGGAGACTAAGCAGAATAAGGGATTCATATAAGATATGCAAGCCCACTTAGGTTATGATTTTCTTTTTACGGTAGAACCATCAGGACGTAGCGGCGGCTTAGCACTGATGGCCCTAGCGGAGTGTAACGTTCAAATTTTATTTTCAAATAAAAATATCATCGATGTAATGGCTACTATTGGTGATAATAAAATTTTCATATCTTTCGTTTACGGAGACCCAGTAGTAAAACTGCGGAACAATGTCTAGGAACGCTTGACCAGACTAGGACAGGAAAGAACAGAACCATGGTTGATGATTGGAGACTTCAACGCAATCATGGGAAATCACGAAAAATCAGGAGGAACATCCCGCCCTGAAAGCAGTTTCCTGGACTTTCGCCTCATGTGCGAGAACTGCGGTATGACCGATTTTCCTCACAAAGGAGATAGCATGTCATGGTTCGGACGTAGAAGGTCCGGAATAATCCGGTGTAGACTGGACAGAGCAATGGGAAATGAGGAGTGGCACAATATATACCCCCATACCAGGTCAGAATATCTGAAATTCTGTGGATCGGACCATCGCCCTATCTGGGTTCAGACGTTAACCCAGCCACAGAGGCGGGTCCGTAGCTTTCGCTTCGACAAGCGATGGATCTCGAAGCCAAACTTTGGAACGATAGTTAAGACAGGATGGATTGGGTCGGCGGAGGACAACGACTTGACAATAGCAGAGCGAATAAGCAATTGTCGGAAAACAATATCCAAATGGCGAAGGCAAGAAACGATGAGCTCCTCAAAATACATAGATGAGATAAAGCAAAAGTTGGAGGCAGCACAATCATCAGATACAACATCTGCAGAAGAAGTGGCAGAACTAAACCGACGCCTGTGCGATGCTATTCGAGAAGAAGAAATTTTTTGGCAGCAAAAAAGCCGAGCGATATGGCTGAAAGAAGGGGACCAAAACACAAAGTTCTTCCACGCAATCACTAAGCAGCGCCGTGCAAAAAACCGGATCATAGGTCTAGTAGACAAGAAAGGAGTATGGGTGGAAAAGGAGACTAGAGTGGAAGCAATAGCGGTGGAATACTTCACAGACCTGTTCTCCATGTCTCAGATAGAGGAACTGGAGTCATCTCTACAGCACATCACAACGAGAGTATCGCCCGAGATGAACAACCGCCTCGAACGCAGGGCGACAAAAGAGGAAGTCAAGGATGCACTCTTCTCAATAAACCCAGAGAAGGCCCCAGGACCCGATGGGATGACAACACTATTCTTCCAAAACTATTGGAACATCCTGGGAGATCACTTGCTAAAACTGGTAGATGACTTCATGACGCTTGGAAGGTTTGATCCAAGACTCAATGAGACCAACATTTGCCTCATCCCAAAAAAAGAGAAACCTAGACACATGACTGAGTTCAGACCCATTAGCCTATGCAATGTGGTATATAAGGTCATATCAAAGGTACTCTGTAACAGGATGAAAGAAATACTACCATCACTGATCTCAGAAACGCAATCGGCCTTCGTGGCTGGCCGAATGATATCAGACAATATTATCATAGCGCAAGAGGCTTTCCACGCCCTCAGTACGAAACTGAGCTGCCAAATGAAGTACATGGCGATCAAGACGGATATGAGCAAGGCATATGATAGAATCGAATGGCCTTTCCTATCAGCACTAATGGAGAAACTCGGATTTTCAAAGAAATGGACGGACTGGATAATGATGTGTATCAAGACGGTTACCTACCAAGTACTCATTAATGGGAGCCCAAGGGGCAAAATAATCCCCTCTCGTGGGTTAAGACAAGGGGACCCTCTCTCTCCATACCTATTCATTCTGTGCACGGAGGCATTAATTGCCAACCTAACAGCAGCGGAACAGGACAAACACTTAACAGGACTTCGGGTGGCACGTCCAAGCCCACCAATATCCCATCTCCTCTCTGTGGACGATAGCCTGTTTTTTTGCGAAGCTTCTGAAGAACAAAGCATCGTACTCTCCAAAATCCTAGACACATACTGCAAGGCCTCTGGCCAGAGGATCAACTACGACAAGTCAACCATAATCTTTGGGAAAAAAATACGAGGCGACATCCAGGAAGCAATAAGGACAAAAATGGGAATTCATGGAGTGGGAGGAATAGGGAAATACCTAGGAATCCCAGATAACCTCAAAGGCTCGAAAGCATCAATATTTGCATACGTGAGGGATCAAATCAATCGAAGAATAAACGGATGGTCGGCAAAACTACTATCCCGAGGAGGGAAGGAAATCATGATAAAGGCGGTAGCGATGGCTATTCCGACATACGTGATGACATGCTTTCTTTTGCCAAAAACGCTGATCAAGCGAATTACTAGTGCGATAAGCAATTTCTGGTGGGATAGAGGGAATTCCGCTTCAGGAATCCACTGGACCACATGGGAAACACTCTGCCTACCGAAATCAGAGGGAGGAATCGGTTTTAAAAATGTGGCAGATTTCAACAAAGCCCTCCTAGCCAAACAACTTTGGAGATTGGAGAAATACCCCAATTCGCTCATGGCCAAGGTCCTGAAAGGACGCTACTTTAAGGACTGCCATGTCTTTCAGGCAAAAAAGCCTTATCGGCCCTCATACGGATGGAGAAGTATTATATCGGCCCAAGACCTAATCACCAAAGGGACGCGGAAAATAATAGGAACATGTGATACAACAAGCATTTGGGAAGATCCGTGGGTGCCAGATACCTTCCCCAGACCACCAAATAGCCTCAACCAACAGAGAGACCTGGATCTAAAAGTATCAGACCTGGTAGAGGTGGGGAATGGGAAATGGAAAACACAAGAGCTACGAAGACACTTTCCTGAGGAAGACGTGAGGCTCATCTCCACCATAACGACGTCCAACCGTATAGTCGGAGACAAGCACTGCTGGCATTTCTCAAAAACGGGAGAATATACGGTGAAATCAGGATACGAAACCCTCCAGAAGGGGGGGCCTATCAGGAGACAACTCCTACTCCAGAAACCATCACTCAACCCACTGAAGGGGGCAGTTTGGAAACATCAAACCCCGAGGAAGATCCAACACTTTCTCTGGCAAGCCCTATCAGGGGCAATACCAACTCATGAACGCCTCCATTACCGGCATATACGGGAAGACGCCACATGCGAGGTCTGTGGGTACGACACAGAAAGCATTAATCATACCCTGTTCCTATGCCCGCCGGCAAGACAAGCATGGGCACTATCAAATATCCCCTCAGCGCCCTCGACCTTCCCTATCGACAGCCTATGGGGAAACATATACTACCTCATACAGGAAAAAAAAGCGACAATGCAAATGGACCCAGAAGCGGACTCGGACTCCAACTGGTTCCCTTGGATCCTATGGTTCATATGGAAAGCGAGAAACGAGAAAATATACAACAATGTATCTCGTTCGGCAATGGACATCCTGGAAAAGTCACGCCGAGAAGGAGAACTCTGGACCCAAACAACACAACCAAATGGACAGGACCACACGCACAGCGAGTGGACCGAGCCGGCAGGACACGATAGGGAGGGGCAAGGGCCTTTCGTCTGTTTTGTGGATGGGTCGTGGAAGAAGGAAGAAGAAACAGAAGGGCTGGGATGGATTCTGAAGCTACGAGACGGGACAAGCGATCTGATGGGTATGAAAGGCAGCTACAGAGGATTAACTCCCCTACATACGGAGTTCAACAGCCTGCGATGGGCAATGAGGAGCCTGCATAATATGCAACGCTATTGCTCCAGGTTCTACACAGACTCAACTGACCTAATCAGTATAGTCTCAGAACCTGAGAAATGGCGAGGCTTCGCAACGGAGATAGAAGAGTTCGAGACACTGCGCAGCAACTATCCTGAATTCGCACTACACCATACGACAAGGACAAACAACCCACAAGCGGATGAACTAGCAAAGAACGCCAGGAGAAGGAACTCAATATTTTCATATATTAGCACTTCGATACCATACTGGTTCGAAGATACAACTGGTATCTTTTAGACAGTAGACGATTGTAGTGCTAATCACAAGTGACAAAAAAAAAAAAAAAAAGAAACATAAAAACGTCGGTCTAAATGATATCGACATTTACCTTTCAGCTTTAACTACTCTACTTAGACTTTGAAACGAAAATCTATTAACTTGCTTATTTCTTATTTAGCTCATAAATTAGTTGAAACGTACCATGTAGTACGGAGGTGGATATTGAGGGTCGTGATTGGTTGGACATGTGGTGGAACCGTCAGGTGTGGATGATTCGGACCAGTCTGAGCCTAGCTGGCACTCCATGTTCACTCCGAACAGTCTCAATGTCTTTGAGTTCCCTCTCTGACTCTCCACCGCAAGAGTCCCTGCCATCCAATTAATTAACGTCTAAATTTTACGCACAAACAAATGTCACAGACAAGCCTCCATCATTTCTTAATTTCTACTTCACTACTTACTCTTAAGCGCGTCTACCTTCACGCGCCATTACCAACCCCGAATAAGATAGTGACTTTCACAAAATTGGGTCACTTAACTTCAAATATTTAATCAAAACCGATTTCAAACTTTTGATTTTACATAAAATATTACGGCATTGACCGTTTTACATCTAATATGTGCATGGAAAAGTTAAATTTATACGTTGACATAAATCAGAAGCGCCAAAATTGAATGGTCTTCCCTTCCACTTTTTTCCATAATTTTTTTTACTAAAATTCAGTGAATAAGTTAATAATCTAGTTAGTTTTTTTTTGGGGACATAGCAGTTTCATGTATTGTTCTAATTATAGATATAGCAAAAATATGTGTATTTTTACAAGTAATTTAAGTTTAGCTCCATATAAAATAAAAAGGGTACCTGCATGAGGATAATATTGGAGCGATGCATTGGAATGAAGATGGCGATAAGAGTCGGAGGAGGTAGAGTCGCCGCGTCTTCTCCAGCCAATGAAGAATCTTCCGCCAACAGCACGGTGTCGATGGAAAATAACGACGTCTCCGGCGTCAAGGTGCTTCTCCTTGACGTATCTACTCCATCCTTTGGTCAAGACGTAACTCTGGCTACTGTTCCAATACGAGTATCTAAATCGCCATAGCTTACCTTCCTCGTCCTCGAAGCATAGGAGCAGTCCCTTCTCCACCGCGTCTGCGGCGGCGGCAGCGAGCGGGAAGTATCTCTCGGCGTGCTGTTTCGGGATGACGAGGCGGTTGAGTTTTCCGACGTCACTTGGCGTTAATGGTTTCTCGAAAAGAGCTTCCTTTTCCTCCAAGACGTTGTTTTGGTGATGGTGTTGCTGCTGTTGTTGCCACATGAGGAAATCGCTTGAGTATTGGTTTATTGACATTTGAAAGAGAGAGAAAGATATGACGAGAGTAGTGATGATAGCTAGAGAGAGAGAGAAATGACACATACCAATGCACCTTTTACGGATGTTATATGTATCTGCCTCTATTTATATAAGTATATATTCATGTTAAAAGAAAGAAATAAAATTATCTATAATTTCACTGATATATCATTTTATATGCAAGATATACCTTTCTAGTAATTTACATAATGAGACATAGAAATTTCATTAAAAAGCTAATAAAATATATTTGATAAACATAAAAATAAGAATAATAATTTAATATTCCGATATAAATGTAAAATGTTCACGGTATTCCAAATACAAAAAATAAAAGTTGGGTGATGTTAATATATAGTTAATATTAGAAAATATGAACATACATTTTAAAACCAAATGGCAATAAATACACTAGTCCATGAATTTTGGGATAAGCACCAATATTTCAAACATATCACGACAATACGAGTCATTTATACGATACACTTATATGAGTCACTTATAATGTGGGAAACCGTTTTTGTGAAAAGAATATGTCGGGTTAACATTGGACTCTGATAACATATTAGAAAACATGAATATCTAATTCAATTGGCGATAACTGTAGTAGCCCATGAACCTTACATACTAGTGTAGAAAGTTCCCAAGATTCTAGTACTTTACACATTCTAATAGTTAATAAGGATTATTATCTCCTTGTAATTTAGGTTATATATTTCATGTCATCTGGGTCATAATACACCGACCCAATAACCCAACATATTCTTACAAAATTTTAACAATGTCATACGAGAAAATATGGAGTCGAACTCCACACCTCTAAAATTGACGTAGAAATCATGTAACTAATATTCCATTTATTCTTCTCATTTATTTTTTATTTTAAAATTTCACATTTTGATTGCTAATGCAGGTATGTACATATCTATATTTACATGTGTTTTGTCGGGCTGGGGCACATGCTATCGCATTATCCTTCATTTTCTAGCTTACAACTAACTTCTCAAGCACGTGCATTCCATACACCACCCAACAAATCATTCAATTAACTCATTCTTAAGTAATACTAATAACTAGATTTTGATCCACGGCCTGCGTGGGAAAAAATATTCACAGATAATAATTAATTAATTATTTTGTTAATTTAAATCAGATATATATATATATAATTTATCTGATATTTTAAATAATATTTTAATATTGTTACAAAAATGAAATAAATAATAAAATCGGATTATAGAAATAGATTTAAATTGTATCTATTTTGGATAAAATTATACATATGATAGATATTCAGTTAAACTAAACTTTTGTTTTATATTTTGTTTGACTAATTTTTCAAAATTTACATTTTGTTTTATATTATATTTATATTTTATGACAAAATACATTGTATGTCGAAATATTATGGATTTACATATAATATACTGTATAATGGCAATTTTCGTAAATACTCTAGTAAATTATGTCTTAAGTAATATTTATCTTAAAATGCTCTAATAGTGTGACACATCAGCGTGACACACTTGTAAATCACACGTCAAGATAAGGTTACTTTGTTAAAATGATTCTCAATTAATATATATATATATATATATATATATATATATATAGATTTTGACATACCGACATCCCTAATATATTAATTAAAAATCATTTTAACAAAATAATCTTATATTGATATGTGATTTATAACTATACCACGATGATATGTCACATTATTAGAACATGTTAAGATAAATATTACATAAGACATAATTTACTATAATATTTACAAAAAAATTATCATTAAAGAGTATATTATATGTAAATATTTAATATTCTAACATAAAATGTAAATACAATATAAAATAAAATATTATAAATTTTGAAAAATTAGCCAAATCAAATATAAATCAAAAGTTTAGTTTAATTGAATATTTATCACATGTATAATTTTATCCAATATAGATACAATTTAAATCTATTTGTATAATCCAATTTTATTATCTATTTTATTTTTCGTAATCAATATTAAAAGATGTAAAAAAATATTTTAAATATAAGATAAATTATATATATCTAATTTATATTCATAAAAGAGTAATACCCTAAAATAGCACTATTTTAAGTTTATCTTCCAAATTTAGCACATTAAAACTAAAATTCTTAAAAGAGCATAAATTATTATGTAAAAATAATTATTTACCTTAAATAAAATATATAAAAAATTAAAACATAATGTTTGGGTTCACTTTTTCCAATTTAGGATTTAAATTTTTTTCATTAGGAATAAGTTTTCAATTATTTTAGTATTAAATTTATACTATTTTTAAAAATTTAAATCACTAGTGCTATATTTGGAACAAAAACTTGAAATGATGCTATTTTAGTCAATTGCCCTTAATAAAATAATTAATTAATTATAATATGTAAATATTTTTTCCCACGCAGGACGTCGGTTAAAATCTTGTTTATATATATTATGATTAAACATCATTACATAGAGTTTTCCTACAATAACATTTATTCTATTTTCGTTGTAATTTCAATTTATGACCGTTTTCGGATGTTTTTTTAAGTGAGATTTATATAATTCCAGAAATAGTAAGGTAGAACTATATAGATTTTGATTATAATGCAGATATAAAATGATGAAAAGAAGAAGACAAGAAAGGCAAATACATGGACCAAAGCCTATATAGAAAAGATATTTTGTCTCTTAACCAAGAGGATTTCTATGTGGACAGCCTTTCCTTATTTAGTTTTTTTTTCATCACGTGCATGACACATCTCGCTAATGTTTACGTATTTTTCATAAAATTTCGAAATTGTTTTTTTGTTTCATGTGAAACGATAAAAATAACAATTGGTTGAAAAAAACACATAGCTTTGTATTTCCAAAGAGAAGAATAGTGGGAGGGACAGAGATAAGATCTGCTTTCAATTGTTGTCTGCTCTTCTCTTCAGTCGCCTTTCAATCATCTCCTCACATTCTGCTTTCAACAAACATAAAATAAAACAAAAATAAATTATTCTTAAATGTATTACGTATATACATAATAAAAATTAATTTTTATTACAATTTTATTCGTATAAATTTTTCAAAATTCGGATAATTAATCTGGATTTGAATTTTAGAATTTAATATAATTATAAAAATTTATAGGAAATTGTACTGGAAAAGTTAAAACTTATATATATATTTTTTGAAATGGTCCTCACTAAAAAAAAGAAGAGCATAGAGTTGCTCCAATCACATTATGTAAACAAACAAACGGACCATTACAAAGTTGTAGAGTTGTGTGACATTACATCAACTCAAATATGCAACAGTGAAACGATTATGTAAACAACAAAAAAACGTTGTTGACAAAAAAAATATCACAAAAATACGTCATATATTATAGATTTTTTTGGAATTAAAAGAAATGTTTCATAATACCATAAAAATACCACAACCATTTTATATACAATTAAATTTTATTTTTTAAAAATATCACAAACACTAAAAAACATTTCTAAGGGTTTAAAATGTAAATATTTAGATTTGGGTTTAATATTTAGATTTAGTGTTTAGTTTTTAGAATTTAGAATATAACTTTTATGATTAAAATTTAAGTTTAGTTTTATTATAAAGAAAAAATAAAAATAATTTTAGATAAGTAAAATTAGTGATATTTTTAAAACCAAATATTTTTGTAATATTTTTTGAAAATTAGTCGTAAAACTAAAGCAATTTGATTCGAAAATGGTAATGTGATATATTTGAATATATAAATATTTGAAATGATAATGTGTACCTCATCCTTGATCGCCGTGAAACTTCCTCAATTTCCAAGTAGATTCATTCTATCAGGTAAAACCTTTTTCCTTTTCTTATTACTGATATCAATGTCTCTCCACAATTACATTTACCCTAATTAAAATCAATTTCTAAGAATTTGAGAGTTCTACCAAAGATTAAAAATGTAACATGTTGTCTGTTTTCTGTTTCTTCTTCCACTTTTTCCTATATTCGTAAAATTTTACGAGTTTTGTTAGCAATTTCCCAAAAACAAATTTATCATAGTTTGATCACACCATATTTAAAATTAGTTAACCTTTTGCACATAATTAGAAAATTGATTTAACTTTGCTATTTTTTAAATCATAAATCTTTAATAAATTTTCCAATTGGACATATTTTATATTGATAAATTTTATTAAAACCAATTTTAAAATTTTATAATATATAGTCGGTTCAGACAAAATGATATAACAAACCCTAAAAATACAATAAAAGCTATCATGTAATTCGAAAAATCATATAGATAAATCATGTTGCAAGAGTAAATGTTCTAATAGTTATAGTATTTTTACGTTTATTTTAAAGGTGTGAAATTTGATTTTTTTTTGTAGCAACATGTTAAATTTTTGTAAAAAAATATTGTATTTGGATCGATCGATTATGATTTATTGATTAAAAAAATCATGCATCATTAATAGCATGAAGACATTATTACACTGCATGCGTTTAATTATCCTTGAAATGAAAATTTATCTTATCATATAAAAAAGTACAATAATATAATATCATAGTGCAGGAAAGGAAAACAATAATGAGAATTGCAGAGAAGAAGATGGATCCTTCGGGAAGAATCAAAGAGAATATCATAAATAAATATAGATATTTAAATAACAGAGACAAAACAAATTCCGAGAAATTGTTAAATTTGAGGAGAGATCTTTGGATTCAGAAATATAAATCCTTTTACCATGGATATAATTTACTAATAAGTAAATTATATATATACTAAAAAGAAACTAAAAGAATATTAATAGTCATTAAAAAAATTAGTATATTTATGAATTTGTTTGAGATAAATTATTAAAAAGATTTCCTTCAATTTGTTCATAAAGAAAGATCGTCCCTTAACACAATATAATTATAGAAGTAGCTAGAAGTGTACCCACGTGCCACTGCATACACTTACGCCTAAGTATGTGTGCACTGTGAATGTACATTTGTGTACATTTACACGTACGATATTCGTAGACTTTTGATTATGAAATTAATGTGATAATTAATAATAGACACAGAATCCAAGTTTGATTTAGTAGGTATCTGACACACCTGGATTAATACTAAACTACTGTTTTAATATGAAATCATAATGTTCAAATTCATTGCACTTATGAGTAATTTTAGTGGTGGATTGCTTTTAAATAGAACTATGGCTGGAGAATTAGTTTAAAGATATATTTTAGGACAAATGTCTAAAATAATATATTTTTAAATTTTTGTTTTAAAAATAGCATCATTAATTTAAATTTCCAATAATAGCACAAATTTAACATTAAAATACATTAAAACTATATTTTAATAAAAAAAATTAAATCTTAAATTGGAAATAATGAACTCAAATACAATATTTTAAGTTTATGTATAATTTATTTAGAATAAATAAGTATTTTCAAATAAATATTTATGTTATTTTGGAAATTTAATTTCATTATACTAGATTTGGAAGAAAAACTTTAAAACATGCTATTTTAGGGTATTAATCTATATTATATTTTTATTGTTTCTGTAAATCTAGAATTTTCGGTCGTCACTCTGAATAATTGACTAAACTAATTTTTTTTAGAGTAATATCCTAAAATAGCATATTTTCAAGTTTTTCTTCCAAATTTAGCATCTCAAAATTAAACTCCCAAAAATAGCACAAATACTTATGTAAAAATACTTATTTATTTTAAACAAATTATATATAAACTTAAATTATTGTATTTGGATTCATTTTTTCCAATTTAGGGTTTAGTTTTTTTCTTTTAAAATATAGTTTTAATGCATTTTAATCTTAAATTTGTGCTATTATTAGAAATTTAAACTAATGATGTTATTTTTGGAATAAAAACTTAGAAAAGTGTTATTTTAGACATTTGCCTTTTTTTAAATATATACTAATTAAACTACATTTTAAGTAGTTTTTTAACAGTAGTCTAAAAATTTTAAAAGAAGAAACGTTATTAGATAAAGATTTAAAGAATATATTTCAACTTAAAAAAAAATCTAGAAAATGTAGATATTTTATTAATAAGAAATATAAAATGGGAACATATTCAGAAGATTTGAGAAAATCGCATTTTGATTTTAAAATAGCGATTTATATTATTAAATTAGTTGTTAAACCGAATCTGATTTAAAAATAAATTCAACACATGATTTCCAAAATTGGTGTAGTTTCTTAGACATAAAACTTTATTTTGTGTGCAATTAATTTTGAGACTTTAAAACGATATAAGCGTTATATTATAACGGAGGAAATAAATTATCAGTTCTTCTAATATATTCACAAAGGGGTTTAACATCAATTTTATAATGACAATTTATCCATCTATTTTCTTTTAAGAAAATCAAACTACACTTCTAATTAATCATAAGATAAGTAATCTACTGATGAAGTCATATTAAACATTGAGAACAACTTAAACAAAGATTCAAATTATTAACTTTAATTCTAATATATCTAATTTAATAATTCCTAAAATACTTTTGAACACAATAAAACTTAAATATGAAACTATTAATATATGATTTTAGAGAAACAATGCATAGTAAAAATTCCATAATAAAAAATAATATGATTTCTGAAATCTTCTTAAAAATTGTAAAATGAGAATCTGTAAAGTTCTCAAGATTCAAAAACTAAAAGTCACAATAAAAAATGAAGATGTTCTCTCATAAATAACTAAAAGGGCTAAATATTTATAATTACTGGATCATTTTTGAATCGTTTTAAGTTGAAGTAGAAAAACATTTGCAATTCATTTTTACTAAATCTACAAGAATGGTCAATATAGATATGTAGTGATTGATCTGCACTAGATTGATCGATGCTTAAGTGGGATGATCAATTCCTAAAGTTCATAAACAGACTGGAAAAAAACATGATCGATTTAATGATAGGGATCAATTGATCCAAATCTACATATCGATCCCTAAAGTTTATAGGTAAATTTCTGTGTTTAGTTTACATGTTCGACAAATTGATATATCTTCACGAAAACTAGATTATCCGGAGACCACACCATATGATTTTCTTTCAAAGTAATTCTAAACAAAAGATAATTCATAACTATCTTATGTCAAAATTTGAATTCGATCCATCGTTGAGAATATCTTTAGTTAGTATTTATATTCATCCAAAATGACTTATAACCTTTTAAAATTGATAAAATAATCAAAACAATGAAAAATTCAAACACACAAAAAACAATGGTTAGAATGATTCATAAACACAAGAGATATACATATATATATATAAACAAAAGTATATATCTAAGAAAATTCACGAGCTTCTCACCTCGAATGCGAATTCCTATCTAAGAGACGAGTTCTCTAGTAGCATCCGATACTCAGAATTCATCAAATGATTAAAAAAAAGATATTTGTGGCTTTCAACGATCGTCCTTCTCATGAACCCTTCAATTATCTTGTGGCGAGGCTGAAGAGAGAGAGAGAGAGAGAGAGAGAGAGAGAGAGAGAGAGAGAGAGAGAGAGAGAGAGAGAGAGAGAGAGAGAGAGAGAGATAAAATTTTCTCTTTTTTCCTCATAGAAAAATATTCTCTCTAACACAAAACTTCGTTTCATGGAGCAGATTTTCGAGAATGTATATTTTCTTTTATATTATATACTAACAATTAATAGCCTTTAGATGAATCAGAAGGTTTGACGATTTCTTTTAAAACACAAACAACTTCAGTTACATTTACCACACCATAATAACACCATATAGAAATAGTCTCATATTACACAATACACAAGCAACTACAACATCCATGTCCGTCACGATATTGACATGTAGTAAAATATGAAATCAATGCCTTTTGAGGGCAATGGCAGAGATCACGATGAGAATAATGAAGAAGAGAATGCCGATAGAAGAAGCTACAACCGCGCTACTTACGGTCTGGCAAAAGTCTCCAAATTGCTGGCAAATTGGGAGCCAATTAGTGCTTTGGTTTCCGTTGTGTGCAAGGTAAACAATTGCTGCTGACGAAGCTGCCGCTGCTGTGTTAAGCGTCACGACCACCTTTACATATATACCATAAGATAAGAAAGAAAGAATTTATATGATTTCTTTTTATAAATAAATAAAAAAAAAACTAACTAATAGGGTTATAAGGTACGTTACGGTATCAAATATGAGGAGGATTAGACGTGGCGCGACAGCGAGTGGACGAACAATAGTTACGATGGAGAATGGAAGTGAAAGGACGAGATAGCCGGCGACTATGGCTATGGCAATCACAAAGAACCTTCAAAAACAATTTACGTATGTTTATATATTACACTAAATCACTAACCGGACATTTTATAAATATATATAACCGAAACATGTGTATACTATAACAAAGAAGTTATTAGTAATTGTGTATTATGATGTAAATTAGTAATCATATATAAAGAAAATGAAAATTGGCTTACTGAAATGTGGGAAGATCATCGTAACCGGCTTGAAACTGTAAGAATTGAGTAAAGAAAGGTAAAGTCTCTTCGGCGGTGAACATGACAATGGAAGCTGCGAGGGTAGCTCCTATGGCTGCCAAACGGAGGAGGAAATCGAATATCGCCAAACCTCGCTTGCCGCCTCCTGCGGTAGCTGCTGCCACGAAGCTTTTCTTCTTCTCGTCGACTACAACATGGCTTGTATTTTTGGCTGCGGTGCTCGGCTCGCTTACGTGAATGGTGGTGGACTCTTTGGCCATTCTCTCTTGCACTTGGGGCTTAATGAAAGATAAACTAAGTGTATGTGTTTATTGAATTTTTTTGTTCTTGTAGTGTGAAACTAAAGGAAGATGGACAATTATTTATATAGTGTTTGTATTGAGTAGTCATGGATGAGGAATAATTAGTAGCTAATAACTCATGATAAGCTTTTTTAATTGTTTAATAATGAGATTAGTTGATTTGTTAGAGTTCGGGAAGAGGAGTGGTTGCTTCTTACTTTTCCCACTTAACCAATTGAAGACAAAAGAATAGATAAAAGAGCTTCATAACGTTTGATTTATGTTCATTTTATTCCATACTAAATTGCTAAAATTGTACAATCGAACATTGTTAATTGAATGACTAACTACTTTCAATTAGTTGGTTATTTTGATGTCATTATCAATATCAATTTGGTAAATAACAAAAGTAGTATTTTATCAGAACTGTAGGATCCTCAAGACTATAAACTCGGTACTGGAAATAGGGTTAAAGTTCGAAGTTCAGCAAAGCCAAATCCTTAAAAATTAGGATTCAGATCTAACTATTTAATATCGTTTGAAGTAAAAAAATCGATGACACCCATAAAATACATTAAAACAAATCTTTACCAAAACCCATATTAACTGCGGTTAATGTAAGTATTCAGATTTTTTAATTTTAGTTAACTATAGGCTTAATCCTGTTTTTGCATTTTTATTTGTTTATAACTGTGAAAGAATAATATCATAAAATAACAACTATTTAAGTTTTATTTCAAATTTAATACATTAAAATTAAAATTTCCAAAATATCACAAATTATTTTGAAAAATACATTCCAAAAGATACCATTAAAACTGTAGAATATTAGTTCAATTAAAAATAAATAAATCAATAAACAAATATCAAATATATAAGAAAATAAAAATAAAACCAGTATTATGAAATTCAATATTTCAAAATTCAGGTATTTATTAATATACTTGATAAAAATTTTATCCAAAAATAAATAATTTAACTACAATATTATATCTAAGAACTTAAAATTTCGTATTTATATTTATAATGTGAATATTCTATAAAACAAATGCTTATAAACATATTCATAGTGATTTAATATTTACTGAAAATATGTAAATTGAAAAATTAATTGATTAAATTCACTAAAATGAAAATATAACAAAATATTATAATTAATAAATCCTAGTAACTAATACTATTTTCATTTTCAAACAATTATTTCAATTTTTAATTGAAAACTACTATTATTCTAATCGCAAAACACATTTCTATATATATATTTGGATTAATTTTTACAGACAAGCAGCATTAAATAAATTTAATAAATACGAAAAATATTTTAACTAATTTGGATGAACCATTCATGGTGTGATTAAAATGCAATTTTTTAAAATTATGCATGGGTTTACTAATATAAAATTATCCGTTGGTAATGACATCAACTAAATAGTTAAAACCATACATTAATTAGCATATTTCGATTGTAGTTATAATGCTTAAATAGTTAATATCATTTTATTCTTTCACATTTGGTTTTGTATACGTGTAAATGTGCTATACGTTATTTAACTTTATATTAAGTGTGTGTCTATATCTTCCATGACAATCATAAGCCTAAACCCATTTGTCAAAAGTTCAGGATAATATTAAAAGAGACTTTCGGGATCAAATGGTTGGGTCCATACAAAACTAAACGGTCATTGCGGCCAACCCTTTCACATTCGAATGGGCATTTCGGTTTTATTATCGTGTTTGGTTGAGATTCGGTTGATTTGTACACATACAGGAAACAATGTATATATGACATTTGTGTGGCATCAAGGGACTTATAATAAACCGAATGTGACAACCAATAATTGAAGTAGTTGGAGATTGTTAAGAACAAGAAATAAAATCAGAATACCTGCTAGAGATTGTTGGGTTTCATCAAAGAAGTTTGATATAATATTGATGAAGCGAAAGGTACATAGCTACATGATTACTTGTAGAAAAGATTAATGTGGCTTTTATTAACTGATCAAGGCATGCATTTTACAAAGTGAAATAGAGGCATGTAGATAAATAGAACAGAACCACATAGTCATGTTAGATGTTTGCCTCCTAATTAAAATTAATAGAAACACAGTTCAAATTTAAATGTACGAAATAACATAAATTCGATACCCGATACATGCACCTATTGTTTAGACACCTTACTTCCCATATATATATATATATGATCAAAAACATAATTACATGGTTATCAACGTTGTGTTTTGTACATCCACAAGAAAAGAGAATCATATTATACTCGAAAAATATATTAATATTAATTTAGTTAAAAAATAATATATTTTATTAAACTAATAAAAAATACTATTACATTTATAAAAAATAATTATTTTTATTTTCTAAATTTACATATATAAAAATTAATATTAAAATAATTTTAAAAAGTTAATATATGAATATCTAATTTATAATTATTAACAAACAATATATATAGTTTTCGAATATTTTTCCATAAAAAACGTTGGTATATATATATTTTTTGTTATTTTTTAATCATCACGTTGTTTTGTTTGGAATAACGTATGCTCATTTTGAATAAAAAATATGAATTATTCTGAACTCATATGTATGTTTATTTTAGATATAAAATCCGAACTAATCCGAACCCATATTCAAAATTCGAATCCGAACTTAAAATCTGATCCGAATCCGAATCCAAAGAGATCCGAACCGAATACGATCTAAAATTTATAACTAACCGAATGAATATTACACTTATAACCCTGAAAATCTGAAAAATCAAAAAACTCGAACCAAATAGATACCCAAACGCCCAGCCCTAGGAGACATACAACACACAAAAATCTATGCTCAAATATAAAATCTAGATTAGCAGATCAAAATCGTAGTTACAACTAAGAATAAGAGAGAGAGACTCCGCGAGTGATACCAAAAAACAACGTGTTATTAGATTTCAAACGGCAAACTCGTCTAATATCACGTTTATATTTAGTGCCTTGGAAAACATTATAGAGGAGCCACTAATAAACACAAGTTGTTATGATTTTATTTATAATTTGAAAGTTAATGTAGACATAGGAGTGAGTCAGATATCCATAAAGAACAATATCATAAGTATGTAGAAATTAGGTCAGATTCATTACATTTAAATTAAAGTATAATTATTTGATTATATATTTATGTCATTTATGCAATATGGGAGACAACCAAACATACACACACGAGTGCACTACTTAGTGATAAATCATAACTGATCTGAAATTATTAGTGTTCGATGTTCAATATGTTTTTGTGAAGATACTTAACTAATCTTAAGAAATGATGATTCTCCCTGTGTTCTTAAAAAAAATATAATTTTATTAGGAAACCATCTCGAAAAACAGAAAAAGTCCACTCTTATATTTCAACCACTAGAGGAAGATTTTGCATATCGTAAATTTTGTTCCGATCATTTTATCTCATGAGTACTGTGGTTCCACCATTTTGTGAATTATCCAATCCACTTCAAAGTTTTGTATATATAAAAGAGTATAAAATAATGACCTATAATGTGACATTATAAAACGAAGGAACATAGAATAATCATAGGTACATATATAAGTGGAAGTGATAGGTCAAGTTTGGGGCCCCAACAAGTGAACTTTAAGACATCCTTCCTATGTGCAACAAACGCGGTTCGATCAATCGATCTCATGATATTGGCTATAAATACGAAGACACTCTCAAGCAAACTCATCACACAACAAAAGATAAGTAGATAACCAAATATGGCTAATCACAAAAACCTCTTCTTTCTATGTTTCTTAGTAGGTTTAGGGTTATGTTCTGCAAGAGCGCTTTACTCCTCTGAATCCGAGGCTGAAGTCGCTGGTTATGGCGAGAAAAGCGGTTTGAATGTTGGTGTTGGTGTTGGTGTTGGTGTTGGTGTTGACGTTGGTGGTGGTTTTGGCGGTGGCGGTGGAGAAGGAGGAGGTGCTGGTTACGGTGGAGCTGGTGGTATTGGTGGAGGCGGAGGTGGTGGACATGGTGGTGGACATGGTGGTGGTGCTGGCGGAGGAGATGCTGGTTACGGTGGAGCTGGTGGTATTGGTGGAGGCGGAGGTGGTGGACATGGTGGTGGTGCTGGCGGAGGTGGCGGTGGAGGTCCTGGAGGAGGATCTGGTTATGGAGGTGGAAGCGGTGAAGGTGGTGGAGCTGGATACGGAGGCGGAGGAGCTGGTGGACATGGTGGAGGTGGAGGAAGTGGAGGAGGCGGTGGTGGAGGAGCTGGAGGTGCTGGAGGTGCACACGGTGGAGGGTACGGTGGTGGACAAGGTGGTGGTGCTGGAGGAGGATATGGAGGTGGAGGTGCTGGTGCCGGTGGACATGGAGGTGGTGGGGGCGGTGGAAATGGAGGTGGTGGAGGAGGAGGGTCTGGTGCTGGAGGAGCTCACGGTGGTGGTTACGGAACCGGAGGTGGAGCAGGAGAGGGATACGGTGGTGGTGGTGGAGCTGGAGGGCATGGGGGTGGAGGTGGAGGTGGTGGTGGTTCCGGAGGGGGAGGAGGAGGTGGTGGAGGTTATGCTGCTGCTGGATCTGGATACGGTGGGGGTGCTGGTGGCGGAGAAGGTGGTGGTGGCTATTTACCGTGAAATGATAACTAAATTGTGCGTAAATTAAGGGGCACTCGTAAGAGGCTATATTTTCACTATATGTGGTAATAAATAGACCAATCAGTTGTATAATAAGTCGTAAAAACGGCTACTGTTGAAGTTTTTAATTGTATCAATGTTGTACTTGTATGCTGTTTTATGTGTGACAGTTGTATAAATGGAGATGAAGATCTTATAACTGTTCCTATTTTCAAACTATCAATATGAAAATGTCAATCAACCGGACGTGGAGGGAATTTACTCTGATTTGTGTGTGCCTGACGGGCTGACCGTCGATAGAAGAAAACAATAAGCAGTGAAACACTTTACAAATACGAAAAAATGTCAAATATACTACTATTAGTTTAAAAAAAATATTATTAACTTTTTTTCAAAAGTATCAAAAATAATAAAATAATATTTAAAAGTTTATAATTTAAATATTTGAGTTTGGTTTTGTATTTTGGGTTTTGAGATTAATTAATGTCTTAAATTTAGGGTTTAGTTTTGAAATTTTAAGATTTAATTTTTTAGTTTATAATAATAAAAAGGTAAAATTTTAATGATATTTAAGAAAAATAAAAACTAATTATGATATTTTTAACACAATTTTTTTATATGATATTTTAGGAAATTACCTTAATTACTGTTATCCCTTTGGTAATGTGCTGTCTTTAGTTAACATAATAATTGTTTTAATCACTTCTTTGTTTGTTTTCACCAACAGATTTTGATGAATCGTCAACAAGAAACACAAAACTCGAGATTATTGTCAGGCTTATTCTACAAGCGGTAATGTATTAATTGTGGAGGGAATGCAACACTCCTCTATCTCATTCGACCATTAGGTGTTCAACTATAAATCCTATTCCATTGTCCTCGCGCATGTGTATCATATGTAGCAATATTTTCCATCATAATATTTCTGTTTATATTTAATTTTTGCTTAGATTGTAAGAACTCAACTGCTTTCTTAATAAGAGTAGAGTTGTAACACAAAATAGATTACACAAGCAAGTAACGTTTTTTCGGAAAAAAATTGTGTGAATTATTTCTTTTTGTTTTCTAATCTACATTTTTATATAACTATGTGTAACTCAATTAAATTAAAAATATGCCAAATTTTATTTCAGTTATTTTTTGTTTTTTTATAGTATCAAATATATTTTGAAAATATAATAATAAAAATATATTTATGATACCCTTTTATAATTATTAAATGGATTGCACAATTTGCAATAGGCCCAAATGTTTCGCCAAATTCGGGTCAACCCATAATTGAGGAAGAATCAGATCTGACCCGATAAGGGTAGTAGAGTCATCTCCTTTTTTGTCTGCTTCGGATACCGTCGAGACGCAGCTCTCAATCGTTTTCTCTCTGTCTCTCACATACTCCGTCTCTGTAAAATGGCGACTAGACCTGAAGGAAGTCCGCCGGAGGTTACGCTAGAGACCTCTATGGGTCCCTTTACCGTCGAGGTCTCTCTCTCTCTCTCTCTCTCTCTCTCTCTCTCTCTCTCTATCTCTTGTTATTATTTATTATTAGTATGTCGAGTAACGTTCAGGTAATCACATTCATCTATATAGCTCGCACGAACTGTAGATCTAGATTTCATATTTGATTTCTTCATTTCTATGTAATCTTCTCGGATCCAACTTCTCCTTGTCAAGATTTAGGGGTTTAGACAGGGTTTAGGAATACATTGTTTTGATTTGAATTTCCACTTATGTGGAATTCCTCAGATGTATTACAAACACTCCCCGAGAACTTGCCGAAACTTCGTCGAGCTATCCCGGAGAGGTTACTATGACAACGTCCTGTTTCACAGAATCATCAAGGTCTGTTGCCTGTTTCCAGTCTAACTTTTAGTTGTAGTGAGATCACTGTGACGGAGTTCCAGGATTTTGATTCCTTTTCTATTGTTTTGGTTCAGGATTTCATCGTGCAAGGTGGGGATCCTACGGGAACTGGAAGAGGCGGCCAATCCATTTATGGGTACACCTCAATGTTTATCTAATTATAATCAATGCTAGTTTTGCTTGTTGATTCCATGGATGTGCTCCTAAACCAATTCGAATCAGATATGGCTAATCTCTGAGATGAAGTTTATAGTAAAGTGGCTCAATTAGGTTTTGATTGGTTATATTCAGTGCAAACAGGTTTAGTTTCCTTCTCATTTGATCATCACTGAAGACTTGCAGTGATTTTGGAATTGGGCAAACCTTTATAGATAAACTTCTGAACATGATATATAGTTGACTCGCACAAATTTCCCATTTTCAAAATCGTCATTCGTAGTCCGTTGCATTCTTGTTTGGTCCACTGGTTGTCTTTGTCCCAGAGGCTTAGAACACCAAAGCTTCTACTTTCTAGGTTTAAAGATTTTCATGTGCTAAAATTTGTCAAATGGGTGTTTTACTTTTCTTTTTACTTTTCCAAGTTCGAAGTTTGAGGATGAGATAAAGTCAGAGTTGAAGCACACAGGAGCTGGAATCTTATCAATGGCAAACGCTGGTCCTAACACAAATGGGAGTCAGTTCTTCATCACTTTGGCACCAGCACCATCTTTAGATGGTAACACACACATTTGTCTCTGAGATCCTTTCGTTACTTACAGTTGCTCTTATTATGACCTCTATGCATCTTCCAGGAAAACACACGATATTTGGCAGAGTGTGCCGAGGTATGGAGGTGATTAAGAGGCTAGGAAGTGTCCAAACTGATAACACTGACAGGTAAATTTTCACATTTCGGAATAATAATCCTCAATTGAGAATCGACTGTATACAGAGGGTAATTGAAGAAATCTCGTGATTTTTCTTTAATCTCAGACCAATCCATGAAGTGAAAATTCTAAGGACTAAAGTTGTCGATTAAAGTAGATGAGGAGAAGCCATGGTAAACGGTTTATGACATGAACAAGTATAACTTAACTGATTTTTGTTTCTATTGTGGACTGGTATTGACTCTATTTGCTCGAGTTTAAATCAGTGAAGTCACTATCTCTATATGTGTAATTGGGGATGTTATTATCGTATCATCTTTTGTACTCTCTCGCTATATGTAGCATTGAAAAATGGATTATAATAACAATAGAAATGGAGGCTAAGTCAACAAGTTCTTCATTTTACAATGTTTCCTTCTTTTAACTTCAACGGCTCTAAAAAGAACACGTCATCAAATTTATTTGTTTTAATGAGAGATTCTCTTCGGGTTGCAAGTCAAGTTTCAACTCATATCCTCTAAAAATCTCTCTCTCTCTCTCCGCGACAAACGCGACACGAAAATGGCTTTTGCAGCAGCGGCTCTCTTCTGTCCCCCTACCGTAACCATCCGATCCTCAGTTAAATCTCTTCACCGTCCATCAAACTTTTGCCGGTTTCTCGTTCCTCCGACATCTGGCACAGCGAGTACCAAGAACAGCCGACGTCGGATACTTAAGAGGCCATTAGTAGCAAATGCTTTGCCGGTGGAGGATGACGGTGTTTCTCTCGGTACCATGAAGCTTCCAATGGATACCGATCTCGCGAGATTCGAAACCCTTCTTTTTCAGGTAAAAGGTGAATTTTGGAGCATGCAATGCTGGAATAGCTCAGTTGGTTAGAGCGTGTGGCTGTTAACCACAAGGTCGGAGGTTCGACCCCTCCTTCTAGCGATTCGTTAATTTTAATTCTGTAATTTTTTGATAAACAGTGGGCGAACAGTCTTTGCCAAGGAGCCAATATTCCTCTTCCTGTTCCTCTCAAGGTAAATTGCTGTTCTACTTGTGATTAATTGAAAATTTATAAACAAAACGTTCAAATTATTTCTGTTAACACTTTTTGCTACGGATCATATAAATTGCAGTTTATGAAAAGCTTAAATATTTATATCAATACACATCAGAGGTTGTAATTAATCCAACTAACAGATTATTGTTTTATTTAACAAAAAAAGGTGGATAGAATAAGTGGAGGAGCGAGGTTAGGATTCATAGTGATGGAGGATGAAGGAAAAACCGATGTTCCGGTTTACATAGACTGTTTGGTTTACCAGAGCACAGAGACCGGTCCAGGTTCTTCAGGACCGGTTTTCAGAGCGACGCGTAATGGGCGGAAGAAAGATAAGGCACCTCCGGGAGAAGAAAGAATTATGAGAAGCCTCTTAGGAGCTCTTAAAAGAGCTGTGGAACTTGCTCGAGTCACATAAAAGTTCTGATTCCAGACCATATCTCCTTTTCATATATGTCTTTGCATTTTATTTATAAGAATCAAACTGGTCCATAATTTGTAATGGAGGACCAAAGCCAACTAAAGACAATGTAATATATAGTAACATTGTTAGAATTTTAACACTTGACAGTTTGGCCGAGTGGTCTAAGGCGCCAGATTTAGGCTCTGGTCCGCAAGGGCGTGGGTTCAAATCCCACAGCTGTCAATTTTTTATTATTATTTTTATGATATCTAATAACCTATTTATCAAAAGATGACGTTACGAATCAGTGATCAGATCTCTCACATTTGGCAATACCTATTTTTGTAGTCTAGAGAATGTCATGGGCTGAGCTAACAATTTATTCTCGGCCCAAATCTATTTGGAAACCCTAAACAGAAAGCTTATGGCTCTCGGTTAGTAAGCCATAAACCCTAATATAAAATCGATTTCGGTTTCTGCACTAACCCTCTCTCTCTCTTGCCAAAAGCTCTGTTTGCGGAAGCACAGGAAAACTCTTTCGAATCTGAGTTACTTTTGTTTACCTTAAACCATGGTAAGCTTCGTCTTTGAAGACTTTTCCTTTTTCTCTGAATATCTCAGATTGATTAGAGTAAACAAATGATGATTTCAATTTTCCCGATCTTAGTTCAAGATTGATTAGAGTATACATATCTTTTTTCTGGATCCTAGCTCTAATATTCTAGTTAGACTGGATTATTTCATAATGTGATATCAATTGCTGTGATATTTTTTATCATCGAGTTTGAATGTAAGGTGGTATTGGAGATTGTTTTTTTTCTTTGAATTGTGCGTTAAGTTAGTAAAATTTGATTTTTAGTTTATCGTAGAAAGATTCGTGATGCGATATTGTTGCTTTTGTATAGTCGAGGAGAAAGACTAGAGAACCAAAGGAGGAGAATGTGACACTTGGACCAGCTGTTCGTGAGGGAGAGCAAGTATTCGGTGTTGTCCACATCTTTGCTTCATTCAACGACACTTTCATTGTGGGTTTATGACTTTTTTGCTTTATCTACAGAAATGTTCTCCCATTATCTAGTACATGGGAAGCTTACATTATGTTTGATACAATTGCAGCACGTTACTGATCTGTCTGGACGTGAAACACTTGTCCGTATCACTGGTAAGTATTTATGATCTTTACTCATGCCTCGCTGTGATGAATTGCGTATACGAATGTTGTTGCTTTACTTCTGTTGTTGCTGTCCTACTAGTCTTTAGTGGGTGTGATATGAAGTGTTATTTAGTATCTCAACATCTCTTGAAATTCAATCCCTGAGTAACCGCTTGATTTCTTTACTGCATTGGCCAAACGGGTAACTTTAATCCATTGCTCTTTTGATTTCGATTAGGTGGAATGAAGGTGAAAGCTGATAGGGATGAGTCTTCACCTTACGCAGCTATGCTTGCTGCACAAGATGTCGCTCAGCGATGCAAGGTGCTTACTATATTTACGACATAAGGAATACCTACGGAATCTGGAAAGTACTCTCCTTTTTTCATGGACTTAACCGTGTTGTGAACTACTTAATTGTTCAAAACACAGGAACTTGGAATCACTGCCGTTCACGTAAAGCTCCGTGCCACAGGTGGAAACAAGACCAAGACACCTGGTCCTGGTGCTCAGTCTGCTCTTAGAGCCCTTGCCCGTTCTGGCATGAAAATTGGCCGAATTGGTAAGTTCTATATACCATAATATTATATTAGGTTAGACACGCGTTAAGAGCATTGCTAACGTTGTACGTGTTGCAGAGGATGTTACTCCCATTCCAACAGACAGTACCCGCCGAAAGAGTGGTAGAAGAGGAAGGAGGCTCTAAGTTTTTGGGCTTATAGGACGTTTTTATTTAGCTCCATGTGTTTCATTTTGTGAGAACATTATTTTTTTGTTTTGGAGTTTCATAGATTGTGGAAGATTTTTGGAGCTGAATGCTTTTGTTAATTTAACATCATTTTTCTACTATGGTGTATCCATGGTCTCTGTAAAAGACAACATAGGTTATTAGCTTTCATATTTGTTCTAATGCGTCGAATTGCCTCCTGGTAATTTGGTTTTGAACACACAAGTATTCAGAAATTACAATGTATACCTACAATAGTTGGTCCAAAAAAAACAAAAGAAAATTGAGTGAAACAACAAAGTATTCCTTCAATGCTTTTGCTGTATTGTGCAAGAGAACAGATTACAAGAGTATTCGTGTAGAGTTTTGGCTACACAACTGTTTATTTTGATGCGGATTTACCTAAGAATTTATTTGGATCTGTCTAGAGTTGTCTATAACCACGACACTGCTTCACACTTTTGTTGTGATTCAGATGTATATAGTTTGTTTTCAAATTCTCTCCATTAAAGGTATTGTATTATTGAATTCTCTTGATTAAAGGTACGTTGTGATTGTTGTGATTGTTTCAATTGACAAAAAATTAAATATATTGTAAAAATTCATCTAAATTAAGTTATATATCTATTTGATCGACGTTATATATTAACAAATCTTAGAAACTACGAAATCTAAGTAATTTCATAAATTTGTAATTTCAGCTTTCTTGCTAACATACTGTAGGAACAGGTTCAAATATCCTTTGAATTTTTGTAACTTTTCGTTTGCAATACATTTGATTAGTTCACTAATTCACTATTTATCTTGAGTTTTTTTCACTTTTTATTTTGATTATTTAGTATCTTAAATACTATATTTAGAAATTTTTGTTTCAAAAAGCAAAATATCACAAATGGAAAAACTTTTTATCCTAAGTAAACTATATAATTAAATATTATGTTTGGGTTTGTTATTTCTAATTTAAAGTTTAGATTTTTCTATTAAAAAATATTTTAAATCAATTTTCATATGTAATTTATGGTATGTTTGAAAAAACATAACTTAATATTGTTGAAAAAGTCAACAATGTCGTCTGATTATTTATGTAAACTTACGCTTGCCGACTTACTCTTTCTCTATAAATACGTATGTTACTTCATTCAGATGAAGTAACTTTTCTCTCTTCCTTCTTTCTCTCTTCTTCATCTGTAAAATTTATAAGATTAATAAAATCAGTATAATAATAAAATCTCTATCTCTCTATTATTATTCAACACGTTATCAGCACGAGTGTTTCTACCATCTACCTGAGATACTAAAATAAGGTAAAATTCTGTTTTATTAATACATGTGTATATTATATGGTAGGCTCTGCCTTCTAAATATTATATGGTAGGCTCTGCCTTCTGAATATTATATGGTAGACTCTGCCTTCTAAATATTATATGGTAGGCTCTACCTTCTAAATATTATATGGTAGGCTCTGCCTTCTAAATATTATATGGTAGGCTTTGCCTTCTAAATATTATATGGTAGGCTCTGCCTTCTGAATATTATATGGTAGGCTCTGCCTTCTAAATATTATATGGTAGGCTCTGCCTTCTAAATATTATATGGTAGGCTCTCCCTTCTTAATATTATATGGTAGGCTCTGCCTTCTGAATATTATATGGTAGGCTCTGCCTTCTGAATATTATATGGTAGGCGCTGCCTCTTGATTTATATTTAGAAATTATTTTAATTTATGTGTTATTATATTCACTAATGTTTTACAATTTTATCATAAATTAATTTATGTCATCATTATGTTTAAATTCTTAAAACTAATTATACATATTTATTAAATATATATAATAAGAATAACAATAATAAATTAAAATCTATACCCAAAATTTTATCATGATTATTTATTAAAAAATAATTATAAAATAATTTTTATAAAACTGATGTTTAACACATTGTTTTATTATGTGTATAGTTATAATGTCAAATTTGGCAAAACTCGAGATAGCTACCCTTGATATATCTGGAAAAAATTACATGACATGGGCAGTAGCTGCAAAAATGCATTTAAAGGCAAAAGACCTTCTTGGCACCATCGATAGGTCGGAAACAACATCCGATGAGAAAAAAGCAAAAGCCATGATATTTTTATGCCACCATATCCATGATGGTTTAAAAGATGAATATATCACAAAAGAAGATTCTGCAGATCTTTGGCAATCACTCAAAGATAGGTTTGATTACCAGAAATATGTGATCTTACCAAAAGCCAAACATGAGTGGTTAAACCTCCGGTTTTAAGATTATAAAAGTGTAAGTGAATATAATTCCGCGTTGTTCGGAATCACTTCTAAGATGATATTATGTGGAGAAAAAGTAAGTGATTATGATATGATTGAAAAAACTCTCCAAACATTTCATCCTGGAAATGTAATCCTGCAACAACAATATCGAGCAAAGGGATATACTCGTTATTCGGAGTTAATGCAAGTTCTCCTTGTTGCTGAACAAAATAATGAACTTGTGATGATGAACCATCAATCTCGTCCCACTGGATGAGCTCCATTCCCAGAAGTGAATGTTGCATCATCCAGTTACAATAATTGGCAAGGACATGGACGTGGTCGAGGCCATGGTCGTGGTCGTGGACGTGGATGAGGAGGTGGACGTGGACGTGGAAAAGGAAGATTTTTTCGTCCTAATGAATTCAAATTCGGGAGAAAGAATAAAGTCCACGAAAATGAAATTGGTCGCGTACCTGCTGTACGCCAAAATATACAATATGAAAATGTTTGTTATAGATGTGGCATGAAAGGTCATTGGTCTCGTACCTGTCGTACACCAAAACATTTGGCTAATCTGTATCAAGAATCACAGAAACAAAAAGGAAAAGAAAGTGAAACCAACTTTATCTCGGATGAACCCGGACTTTCCTTCGATGGAAATGCATATCTCGATGTTGCTGATTTTCTGGTTGATTCCGAGAATACCAAAGAACAAGATAATTAAGTTTAATGTTATATATATAAAGTTGTATTTAGTTTCCTTACGAACAAAAACAAAACTTAATGTCTTTTTTAAAAAATATATGTAAGTTTGAACTTTAATTACTTAATGTAAAATAGTTTTATTATAATATAAGTTGATTTTGAAATATGTGTGTTTAACATTTATTAATACATCTTTATCAATATTTTAATACAGAAAATGTATCATTTTGAGAGTGAGAATGGAGATATATGCCTAGCAGACAGTGCTACAACGCATACAATACTTAAAGATAAAAAGTTTTTCTCCTACCTCAAAATGAAAGATTCCGCCGGAAGCGTAAATACAATATCGGGTAATGCAAATATTATCATAGGCTTCGGAAGAACTAGTTTTTCAATGCCAATGGGAACGAAATTTGAAATAAATGATGCTTTATATTCCCCCAAGTCTCATAGAAACTTATTAAGTTTCAAAGACATCCGTACAAATGGATATCACATAGAGACAATGAGCAAAAATAACATTGAATATCTTTGCATTACATGGGAGCAGAAACAAATATTGGAAGAATTACCAATGATGTCCTCTGGATTATATTACACAAAAATAAATATAATTGAATCGTATATTACGGTAAACTAGAAGTTTACGAGTACATTCAAAGTTTGGCATGAAAGACTAGGACATCCTGGATCAGTTATGATGAGAAAAATTGTGCAGAATTCTAATGGCCACCCATTGAAAAACCAGAAGATTTTTCAATCATGCGAATTTTCGTGTAAAGCATGTTCTCAAGGAAAACTTATTACTCGGCCATCACCAGCCAAAATTAGTAATGAATCCCTAGTATTCTTAGAAAGAATACATGGTGATATATGTGGGCCTATTCACCCATCATGTGGGCCATTTCGATATTTTATGGTTTTAATTGACGCATCTAGTAGATGGTCACATGTGTGTTTGTTAACCACACGAAATATGGCTTTTGCAAGATTCATTGCCCAAATAATCAGGTTAAGAGCTCAATTCCCTAATTATACTATAAAGAAAGTAAGACTTGACAACGCTGGTGAATTCACGTCACAAGCCTTTAATGATTATTGTATGGCTCTCGGAATCGATGTTGAACATCCGGTTCCGCATGTTCATACACAAAATGGTATGGCTGAGTCTTTGATAAAACGGTTACAACTCATTGCGAGACCGTTAATATTGAGAACAAATCTCCCAATTTCAGTATGGGGTCATGCTATATTGCATGCGACGACATTGGTCCAAATAAGACCAAGTGCATATCATGAATATTCCCCATTACAATTAACATATGGCCAGAAGCCTGATGTATCTCATCTCCGAGTTTTTGGGTGTGCGGTTTATGTTCCTATAGCCCCACCACAAAGAACAAAGATGGGGCCACAGAGAAGATTAGGAATATATATTGGATTTATATCATCAAGTATTATTCGGTATCTTGAACCACGAACTGGTGACATGTTTACGGCACGATTTGCCAATTGTCATTTTGATGAAGAAGAATTTCCTACGTTAGGAGGAGGAATTAAACAACTGCAAGAAGATATTAAATGGTGTACGCCATCTTTGTTGTATCTTGATCCTCCCACAAAACAACGTGAAATGGAAGTTCAGAAAATCATACATTTGCAAAATATTGCAAACCAGTTGCTAGATGCATTCACAGATTTAAAACGAGTGACGAAATCATATATACCCGCTGTGAATATCCCATCAAGAATTAATATTCCTGTAGAACATGTTGATGGCGATAAAATAAATGAACCCAGAGTTCAGTTAAAGAGGGGGAGACCGATGGGCTCAAAAGATAAAAATCCCCGTAAGAAAAAATATTTGGGAGAACAAAATCAAAAGGTTCTGGAAGAACCTTACAAAAAGCGTCCCGAAAATACTTGTGAAAAGGTTATAGAGGAACCAACTCAAACGGAATGTCCGGAAGACATATGCAAACAGGTTTTTGAAAACCGTGAAGTGGAACTCCGTCCAGAAGACGAACGCAATATAGAAACATATGAGATTTCAATTAACTATACCCAAAATAGAAAATTATGGGTTAGAAATGAAATAGAGGATATTAATGGAATATTCTCCTTTTCTGTGTCCAAAGAAATTGAAAATGAAAATGATGATGCAGAACCAATGTCTGTAACAGAATGTCAAAAAAGATCTGATTGGGAAAAATGGCAAATAGCCATGAGAAATGAATTATTCTCTCTATAAAAAAGAAATGTTTTCGGACCCATTGTCATTACACCTGAAGATGTAGTGCCAGTTGAGTGCAAATGGGTTTTTGTAAGAAAAAGAAATGAGAAAAACGAGGTCACTAGATATAAAGCACGTCTTGTTGCACAAGGATTTTCTCAAAGGCCGGGAATAGATTATGAAGAAACATATTCTCCGGTCATGGATGCAATTACATTTAGATATTTAATGAGTTTATCATCATCCAAAAGGTTAGAAATGCACCTTATGGATGTCGTGACTGCATACCTATATGGAACCCTTGATAATGATATATACATGAGAATCCCAGAAGGATTCAAGATCCCAGAAGGATCAAAGATCTCTAAAGGACCCGAAGAACTATATTCAGTCAAATTACAACGATCATTATATGGGTTAAAACAATCCGGACGCATGTGGTATAATCGCTTAAGTGAATATCTGTTGAAAAAAGGATATATTAACAATGTGATATGTCCTTGCGTATTTATAAATAAATTCCCATCAGGCTTTGTGATCATTGCTGTTTATGTAGATGACCTGAATATAATTGGAACTCAAAAGGAAGTTAATAATGCAAGAACTCATATGAAAGAAGAGTTTGAAATGAAAGATCTTGGAAAAACAAAATTTTGTCTAGGACTCCAAATTGAACATTTCCAAGATGGGATATTTGTGCATCAATCAAATTATACGAAAAGGATATTGAAACGATTTAATATGGATAAAGCGAATCCTTTGAGTACTCCAATGGTTAATCGATTGCTTAATATAAACAAGGATCCATTTCGACCTTGTGAAGATAATGAAGACATATTAGGTCCTGAAGTACCTTATATGAGTGCTATCGGTGGACTTATGTATCTCGCAAATTGCACTCGACCAGATATAGCATTTGCTATAAATTTATTTGCGAGATATAGTTCATCACCTACACGAAGACATTGGAGTGGAATAAAATATATTTTCCGTTATCTCCAAGGTACGATTGATTTGGGATTATTTTATTCTAGAAACCACGAGTTTGGTTTAGTTGGTTTTGCAGATGCTGGATATTTATCGGATCCACACAAAGCTCGGTCCCAAACCGGTTATGTTTTTACACTTGGTGGAACTGCAATCTGGTGGCGATCTCAAAAACAAACTTTGGTTGCCACTTCTTCAAATTATGCCGAAATCATTGCCCTTCATGAAGCTTGCAGAGAATGTGTATGGCTCAGATCTATGACTCAACATATAGAAGGAGCAAGTGGATTAATCAACAATAAGGAGCCAAAAAAATTATTCGAAGATAATGCTGCATGTGTGACCCAAATCAAAGAAGGTTACATCAAGAGTGACCGAACAAAACATATTCCTCCGAGATTTTTCTCCTATATCCAAGAACTTGAGAAAAATCAAGAACTTAACGTCGAGTACATTCGTTCAAGTGATAATGCAGCAGATTTATTTACAAAGGCGCTTCCTACGACAACGTTCAGAAAACACGTTCAGAATATTGGAATGCGTCATCTACAAGACTTATAAAAGGAAACATATCTATCTTTTCGAGGGGGAGATTGCGTATCTGTACTCTTTTTTCCTTATCATGATTTTTATCCCGTTGGGTTTTTACATGATAAGGTTTTTAACGAGGCAGAACGCAATAATTTAATAATAATAAATAATCAAGGGAGAGTGTTGAAAAAGTCAACAATGTCGTCTGATTATTTATGTAAACTTACGTTTGCCGACTTACTCTTTCTCTATAAATACGTATGTTACTTCATTCAGATGAAGTAACTTTTCTCTCTTCCTTCTTTCTCTCTTCTTCATCTGTAAAATTTATAAGATTAATAAAATCAGTATAATAATAAAATCTCTATCTCTCTATTATTATTCAACAAATATAGCTTTTTTACACAAACCCCTTAATCAATTACTTCTACTTTTAATCTATTTAAAGGTCTTCAAATGGACTTCTAATTCGAATATCGAAATGTCCATAAGTTTATGGGCTCTTGGAATTGAAGCCCATCATAACAATCCATTAAAAACCCTAGTAATGGATGACTATATAAACTCTTCTTCTTTGCGATTGCGTCTTTTTTCAGACTTCCGGCGGAAAAAGACGAAGGCAAAGATGCAGATTTTCGTGAAAACACTAACCGGTAAGACCATCACCCTCGAGGTCGAGAGCAGCGACACAATCGATAATGTCAAGGCTAAGATCCAAGACAAAGAAGGTAACTTCAGGCTTTTGCATTCTCTTGCTCTAATTAGAAATACTGAATCGATCAGTTCTTTCTCTGTTTCAGGGATCCCTCCGGATCAGCAGAGGTTGATATTCGCTGGAAAACAGCTTGAAGATGGTCGCACCTTGGCTGATTATAACATCCAGAAAGGTGAAAACTTTCTCTCGTTGGATATTTTAGAAAATGACATGTCTTTTTGGGTTTCATCCTTTAGCTATGTCTGTATGTTCATTCAACTGTCTTTTTTGTTGTAAACAGAATCGACTCTGCATCTGGTTCTGAGGCTAAGAGGAGGTATCATTGAGCCGTCTTTGATGGCTTTAGCTCGTAAGTACAATCAAGACAAGATGATCTGCCGCAAGTAAGCTTATTAAACCAATCTCATTTTCATTGTTTTCTGAATGTACCACGTTTGATGAATTTAGTTTTGTATTATAGTAATGGGGAATTGCTTTTATCATGTATCTTCTCATTATCCTGATCATTGTGTTGAACTTTCCTCATTACCAATCGTTGCTTTTGTTATCCTGAACGAGCATGAACACACAAGCTCTTCATATAATTGTAGTTTGGGGGATTAAATTTTGTTAGTTTTGATGTGAGTTAATTCTTGTGTCTATATGTGTGTCATGTTTGTGACTTCTTGATTTAGGTGTTATGCTCGTCTGCACCCAAGGGCTGTGAACTGCAGGAAGAAGAAATGTGGACACAGCAACCAGGTTTAGTTTCAGTCTCTTATATTGCTTGCTTTACAATTCCACAAAATTTGTATTATGAATTATGAACATCTGGTTCCTCATTCCTTTGCAGTTGAGGCCGAAGAAAAAGATCAAGTGATCTGTTTTTCATCAAAAAGCTCAATTATTTATGTTATTCTTGTGTTTCCCTTGTAAGACACATTTCTAAGACACATTTCTAGTGTTCCGAGTCTGACAGAACAAAAGAACTTGTTTCTGTGAATTTTAGTGTTAAAATGTTATTACTAAATCTGATTGTCTGGCTTTTTAAAAATAAATTCGAAAATCACTTTTATCTAGTATATTAGTGATTCACAAAAATGTATTTAACTAACTAATGACATAAAATAGTTATGTTTAAGCATTATTTAATTTTTATTGAGTGATTAGTTATAGGAAGCTACAGGAGTCCATATATAAAGTATGGACATGCACTAATTATATTTATAAAAAGGAAAAACAAGAGAGAGAGATAGAGAGAGAGAGGTAGAGAGAGATAGAGAGAGAGAGGTAGAGAGAGAGAAAAGAGAGAGAGAGAGAGAGAGAGAGAGAGAGAGAGAGGCAGAGAGAGAGAGAGAGAGAGAAAAGAGGGAGAGAGAGAAAGAGAAGAGAGAGAGAAAGAGAAGAGAGAGAAAGAGAGAGAGAGAGAGAAGAGAGAGAAGGCTAAACTTAAGAGCTAAATTAAAGAGCAGCATTATTCATCTGCAAAGGAATCTCCATGCTCCATGCATTGAGACTCTCTACGTTCACAGTTTGTTTTCCATTGTTAAACACATACAAATGTGCATTGTCTTTTACTGCTTTCACTGGATACACTCTTGACGTTATCACTGTCTTCCCCAAAGCTCCAAAACTCTCTATTACCGAGTGATCAATCTGTTAATTAAAATTTCCATTTATATCACATTATATAATAACACAAACTAATAAGCAAAAAGCATCAAAGGTTTATAGGAACGTACCAAACTCCTTAGAGAGATCCTTCCATCAGATAGATCAACATTCACAAAACCACCAAACGATGGTTTATACATCCTATCTTTTGCGAGTGGACCCTTGTCTTGCTCTAACGACGAACTTTAAGCAAATGAACGTTTCAATTAATAAAATTAAAACCATCTAATGTAATATATATAGCATTAAGCAAATTAGCATGCATGGAAACGTACGGTGTAGCATCGGAGCACATGAGAACCTTAGGCTTATGAGTTGAAGTGTCTCTAAAGACTCTAAAGAAGACAGGAGTGTACTCTTCTAAATCAGAAGTCGCTAATGTGATCAGACCAAAAGGTCCTACACCGCCTGTCACATTCGAGCCTTTCATCTTACACAACTCAAAAGGTTTGAGTGTAAAACTTGGATCGAATGTTTCAGCTTTCTCTAGACTTCCAACGTTGAACGTTACATCCACATCAGCCTACAGTTTTAATAGCAAATTTTCAGTATATCATTAGCATTAAACCCTAATTTACATGCTCCATTGATCACCTGAGAAGGAGTGATTCCTTTGACTTCAAAGCGTTGACCCATCTTGATGTCAAGGTTGTTCATTCTGACATAATCACCTCTTAATGACTCTATCTCTTCGACAGGCCAAAACACTAATTGCTTCTTGCTTGAGTCAAGCAGAACAGTTCTTGGAATCACCTATAATTACCAAAAAAGTAATATAATTTTTGTAAAGAAAAATTTTCATTTAAATTTATTGGGTTGGTTAATTTATATTGTAGATAACCTGAATACCGGCCCAACCCTTTGTTATGTCATCTTCAACGGTGTCGGATTCGTTTGCCCAACCCCACAAGATTCTTCTGTTCTTCTTGTAGTCAAAGAATGTTTTAGAAGCGTAGAAATTACCGTAATCGAATCTTAAACCGTCCCAACCATCGGGGGAATCACCATCCGGTACGTACCGGTCCTTCTTCTGATCGTACTTCCCAAGCGTGTAATACTCGTACCGGGTTATATCCAAGCTAACTTTTAACACATGTTTGGTGTTTGGACCGGCATAATCCAAGTCCAAACCGTTTTTGAAATCGGTTACGGAAACCGGGAAGAAATCAGGACATTCCCACATACCGGTTGAATCTTTCGAGTGAATCGGGTGCTTAGCTTTGACCCAATGTTTGAAATCTCTGCTCCTGTACATATAAGCGATTCCTCTGTGCTTTCTTCTCGACCCTACAACCGTTCTCCAATGCCCGTCTTTGGAGAACCAGGCCGTGGTCGGGTCACGGAATGCTGAACCGTTCATGGTAAAGTCTGGTACCACGATTGGGTTATCGTCCGGTTTAATCCATTTTCTTAGGTAAGGATCCGAGGGATCCTCCGGGATTGCGTAGTTTTGCAACTGAGTATCGTTTTGGTTAATGCCGGTATAGAGAATAATCGGTCCTTTTCCCGGTACAATTGTTATAGAACCGGACCATGTACCTTTGATGTCAAACCATTTGGAGGGATAAATGGCATGTTCAAGAGCATCCCAATTCACCAAATCTCTTGAAACCGAATGTGCCCATACAATATTACCCCAAACTGCACCTTTGGTGTTATATTGATAAAAGAGATGGTATAATCCTTTGTAGTATAATGGACCTGTTTTTGAAAACCCTAAATTATATGATCTTATACACTTTAACAGCAAAACAAAATATTCAAGAAATCAGAAAATACTCACCATTTGGATCTGTCGTAATTGTCGAGATTGCCACATGGAAACACACGAAAACAAAGGAAAATGAGATTAGAGGATATACATTACAAACAATAAAAATCACATGAAAGTTCTTAATTTGGTAGAAAAACTTGAAGACAAAAGTAAGGAAACGTGAACAAAAAAAGGATAACACTACGTCTTGGTATTTATTGTAGTTTATTAGTCGATCATAAATATATGAGTAGAAAATAGATTTGTGAAGCTTAAAACTAACTACAGTCTTTTCCACTAACAGACAAAATTTCTCTTTTTGGCAAAAAGATATGGCCATAATATAAAATATATAAAGCTTTTTAGTGCTTACATAAATAGGTTTATACATATATATATATATATATACCATGCAGAAATGGTTATTTTTTATTCTCTATACATTTTGTGGGTGTAATTATCATTACGTGAGATTATTATGAAACATAAAAAATCAGATATTGATTTATGAAACATAATAAATGATTAGTTCGAGAGGAAGTTGAATTTTTCTCCATTAAAAATGGCAGTTTTATTGTTTCTTCAATTGAAATTACTGGTTTTATTGATTTATGAAGAAATAAATATCAGTTATATGCAAATAACGTCATGCACAGTCAAATCTAAATCAAAACAAAAAAAATTAAGAGGAATCTAAAAAACTGAAAAATCAAAACGAAAATCATTATAAACACCTAAGGAAACAAATATTTGAAATTTTAACAAAAAATTCTAACGAAACTGTATTTGAAAGGAGAGGGAGAGATACCATTAATCCAATGCTTTGGAGGTTGAAAGTGAAAACTAGATCGGTGTTTATGATTCACTGTCTCGACTGATTGAGACTGCAAATTTTCGTAAATCTGATGGAAAGCATCAATTCCTCTGATATTATGACTGCTTAAGACAAGCAATAATAACACAGAAACAATACTTGAAACATCCATTGATCCAATTATGGTTTTTTGTTTACTTGAAGTATATATCAACTTGAAGAAGGATAAGTGGAAAAGTATAGTTATTTTGTAACATTTATATAGGCAAAGGACGAGGAGGAAGATAACAAAAAACTATATCATTTTTAGGATAATGTTTAATCTGTTCCGGATTTTTTTCTCTAACTATAATTAGGTTTTTTATATACATATCGGGTTAGTTTTTGATCTTTTTATCTTTCAAGTGTAATTATCAATAATTTAATGAATGTTTTAGTTAAAACTCTAGAGTGTTATTAGATTATGTTTATATAAGTTATTTGACGATTTGTTGTCACTCTAGTCTAATGAAGACTGATGATTGATTATTATCTTATGGTCATCTTACAAAAATTATGTAAGAAATGAAAATTTTAAATTACTCTATCGTTCGACGAAGATGGCAGTGGTTAAAATTTGTAATGCTAAATCTCAACTCTCATGTAAACGCTGCGAATGCATGAGTTTGTAGACGGGCGGGGTTGCATGTTATAAAGCTGTCAATTGAATAGTAGAATAGTGAAATATTTGAATCATACAACATTATAATTATTAAGAAATGAATAAGTGGAATAAGTGGTATAGATCGTTTTTTCCGAGAATTCAACTATACTTTTTTGCATAAAAATGTTAGAGTATTAGATCTTGTGGTCTAGTGTTAAAAAAAATATTAAAATTATTGGAATGAACAAATTAAAATTTTTTTTGTTGTAACAAACATTTTTCCCTAAAATCGTTATAATACAGCAAAACTTTTATAAGTTAATATTCCATAAATTAATAAATATAATAAGCTACTATTTTTTTCAGTTTCGAATTGGATCAATGTAAAATAATTAATCAGCAGAACTTCTAGAATAGATTTTTGTTTTTTTCTACGCTATACTATCTCGGTGCTTTGAAAAACAACACATTGAATAGAGTCGTTACGTAGCTACACTATCACCATAACTTTTTATTTTTTAACAAAATGAATTTATAATGTTTAACAAAAATTAATAAATTTGCCATTAATATTTTTTCTGTTCTGTAATGAATAAAATAATAATTCTTTAAAATAGTATATTTTAAGTTTTTTTACAAAGTATCATCATTAATTTAACTTTTCAATAATATCATAGAAAAAATTTAAGAATAATAACACATTTTTAAGTTTTTGTTCCAAATTTAACACTATAAATTTAAAATTTCAAAATAACACAAATTATTTTATAAAAATACATATTTTCATAAATAAATTACAAATATAATTATTAAAATATTATATTTATATTTATTTTTTCTAATTTAGAATTTATTTTTTCTTATTAAAAAGAATTTTTAAAATATTTTAATATTAAATTTAAACTATTTTTGAAAATTTAAACTAATTATGGTATATTTGTAACAAAAACTTTAAAAAATATTATTTTTCTGAGTTATTCTTAATTTTATTGTAATAAATTTGAAAAAAAAACTTAAAAATATAATATTTTAAAATATCATTCTAAAGAAAAAGTGAGTGATAAGATGTGAAGGAAAATTTATTAAAGTTCCGATAGATCGATCTAAATCAAGAACCGGACTAAAACAGACCACTCAGAGACAATACTCAACCCTTATGTCCGGTTATATTTGAGTAAGTTGCCTTCACTAGAAAAGGCCCATAACATCATAACGCCAAAAAGTGAAGCAAAGATTCTTCGCACAGTTTCAAGTGTACATTTTTAGCAATGAACTTACTTCCTTTCCAAACTCCGATTTTACCTTACGCTTCATAACCAGAAAAGTTTTTGAATTTCACAGTTCCGGTTTGCTTTAGACCCAGAAATGCCTTCTCAGCTTTTTACTAGTTATGTTAATTCCATTGCAATAACTGTGAAACATCTCCGAATCATCACTTACAAGACTTTGCTTGTATCATTTGTGTATGTGAACCTGCAGGACTAGTGGATGCTACTTGAACCTAACGTTATTTTTCCAACCAAATGTTTATAATTCCATTTTCTGAAATGAAAAGACCAAATACAAAAAGTTTGATTTAGAAACCAGATTTGCCATTACCAGTATCATAACATGTCATGGAATAAAAAGAATCTGCAAGTGAATAGTTGCTGAGTTGTAAAGCTTTGGAAAAACTTGCACGAACAAAAAGATGTTCATAATTACATTCTAAAATGTAAAAAGAAGTATTCTATGGGAATCTCTCATGCTCATGATTTCCAGAAATTCTCATGGTATTGTGCGAAAGATGGATATTATTCAAGTGGCACAGTGACTCTGAATTCACAAATGCTACTTGGTGTTCCACTTAAAATGTTCACTGTTGGGATTTGAAAGCATTTTCATTGTTGAGTCATATATAGAAAGTGATCAAGTGGCACATCACAGAGCAAAAAAGCTCCAAGATTCCCATTGTGTTGATGTTTTAGAACAAACTCTCAGGTCTTAGATTGCTGTAAGAAATTCCACTGCTGAAATAAGAAAGCATACATTACAATGATGAATATTTCAATTTAGTTGGTTGAATCCAACTCAGTAAGGGATTATATTCATGACTTTCAGACCTAGAAGATGTGTCAGAAGCATCTGACTCTTCAAATATATAAGAGTTATACAGACAGTCACTGATATGGAGATTTTTGAATACCAAAAAGACCATAATGGAACAGAGGTGGTTCCCTAGTTGATTTGTGAGAGAGGCCACCGTGTTAAATGTTGCTGTTTTGATTCCTTGGTCACAAAGGATTCATAAGAGCTATTCTCACGGAACTCTTCAAGCAATGTCTCCATTGGCATAGCACGTAGTGATTCAATAGAGGCTTTGGTTGGGACCTCTGGTTCACTCCTTGCTGGAGTAGTCCCTGTGGGCTCATACTCCTGCGGTTCACCAAAATAGAGTTGAGGATAAGATTCCTTTGAGAGTGAAGAGAGTAGTGTTGTTATTATGCTGTGAGTAACAATTTACCATGTATCTTTGTTTAAAAGTTTCTTGAGCATTATCCTCAATACATCTGGCTTGGCAACAATAATCCTGTTGAAAATTTTGAAGAGATTCTTCATGTGTGTTGACATTTTCCAATATTTGTGATACATACATTTTTTCGTCCTCCGACATGCCTGAAAAATTACAAGGATTCTCATTATAATGATCATCACATTTAAAAAGTAAGAGATGTCTTTAACCGGAGGAACAGTCATGGGTAAGAAAGAAAACTCACGATCAATTTTCTGGATTATCTCATCACTGTTCTTGGTTAGATCTTTCTCAGCCGCAGTTCTTGCAGAATCTACTTCCGCATCATGCTGCTCGTTATTATCACAAGCAGACCTAACAAGTGAAGAAACATCTGTGACTTGCTTACTGTTCCTCTCCTTTAGAGATTCATGAGTTATCTTGCAGTGTTTGAAAGCTGATTCCGCATGACCCACACTAAATGCATAGAACCGTAAAAAGGTTAAAATACATTACTGAAAGATTCTAACTCAAAGAAATTGCAAAACCATAACAATGATCTTACGATTGCTGAAGCAATAACTCCATTTGACAATGTTTTGCAGCGGAGAAATCAGCACCTTCTCTGGCATCATTCGTTGCTTGCATGGAAAATGTCTCCCATTTTCTTTTAGCGTCATTAGCTAGATTATTTACCGCAGAGACGTGTTCATCTAAGAAAGTTTTATTGGAAGAGATGACATCTTTAAAGTTATGGATTCTTGAATCCACCTGCCAAGAGACAAACAATAGTTTTATGTATCATCAAGTGGAAGACAAAAATAAACAAAAAATGAAAAAAAGAAGCACCGAACCAATTCGTGTTGGCGACGGATGTGGCTTGAGACTAGGTTAGTTAGATCCGCTATAAGTTTCTCTGTATCAGATTTTGACTGAGCCTGCACAACACATGCCAGTTATAGGTGGGCTCAAGAAAACATGTTTTTTAGCACGAAACTTGAAGAGTATTATGACCTCGTAAGTCTTCTGAAAATCGACAATGCTGTTTATTTGACTATCAATTGCCTCTGCAGCATGATTCTCAGCATTTTTAGTCTCTTGCATAAGCTTCTGAAAAAACGTACTTGTATATTCAGATATCTCTTGTGTTTGCTCTATCGTTGTGTGGAATTTCTGCGTATCGGGAACAACAGAGAAAACAATCCAGTTAACAGCTTTTGTAAATCTACAAGACCAATACATGTATAAGCTAACAAAATGTTATATCAGTGCATTACCTGTCTCAGTTCCCTCGCAAAGAGAGCCATTTCTCCCTGGTGGGACGTAAGAGCATTCTGAAGTTCATCAAACAGCGAAGATGTTGTATCATCCTCTGAAGCAAGAAACTGAAATTCACAAGACAGGTACTTTTAGAACACACCAAAAGTACTAGAAGAAAAGAAAAGATATTAACAAAGGCATACTTCATCAATGGAACATGCACATGAAGTCATCAATGCTGAAACTTCCCCAAGACAAGCATTCGAGTTTGCCTTGTGCAAGCGGATTACATTCTGCATTGCCTCCAAGTGAGAACTATATAAATCCCTTGAAGCTCGAACCTTCCTTTTCATTTCGAGAATGGCCTAGACAAACACATTTACAAATAGTATTAAAAGATAGACAACTTAGAACATTAACAATTTCAGAAAAATTTAATGCTACCCTTGCAAAAGTAATTCAGACAAGAAACTAGTCATTAATTGTTAGAAAACCAAAAAACTAAACAGTCAGTTACCTTGTTTTGTGCCTTTAAACGAGATTGGGACAGTTTGTTAGCACCCTGAAGGTGTGCATTTTGCTGGGACAGACATGAAGCAACCATATTGAATAGCTTGGAAATTTGTTCAGAAAGTTCTACTTGGTAATTATCGACCACTTTTCTGTTATCAGCACTGAGCCTATCCTCTCTTCCTGAAAAACAGCAAAACAGATCATATATTAACAAGTCTTTTGATATACTACGAAAAGATAGCCAAATAATAAATATGAGTACCAATTTTTTGGTGTAATGCAGCATTGTCTTTAGTAGCTTTCTCTAAGTTGGATTGTAAAATGCAAGCCTGTTGAACCAGTACATTTTCTGGCAAAATGTGGAAACATCTTAGAGAAAACTTTAAAACACTTGATTAGAGGAAAGTCTTAGAAAATACCTGATTTCTTCTGCTCCAAAATAATGAAATCTTTCTCATTCATGGCATATAGAGTTTTCTTCAATTCCTCATTGGTGAGAGCAAGCATTTTGCTCGTTTGGCTCAAGTTTTTCTAGATAGCACAATGGAAGTCTCAGAACATATTGATATAGTTATAGAGCACAAAAGCCCATCAAAAGTAAGTAACCCATACCTCTGTGATATTAAGCCTGCTAGTCAGATCAGAGCACTCCTGCACTTGACCCATGTACTTGTCTTGCACCTCCTCAAGTTGCTGGTTAGAAAATTATATAAATAATCGACTTCAAATGTCATTTATATGACGCTAACGTACATTACAACTGCATTTTGATCTACTGAGTAAGAAGAAACCAACTTTTTGATAATTCTCTATCTGAGTACCCATCTGTTCAATCTGTACAGCCATTGCCTGGAAACAGAGCAGAAAACAGATTGTATTAGTAGATGAGTTTGATGAAATTACTATGTCCTTTATCAAATGAACATTGTGTTTCTTCAACATATGAAAAAATTTGAGGAACCATTGTGCTCAATAGCTCAATACCTTTCTTTCACTCTCCTCTTGATAGTATCTCTCTTTTGGCATATAAACACCATTTTTCTCTCGGGAAGCATAGACCTCTAGGAAGGCAAGCAAAGAAAATGAATGATGAATAGCCAAGCAGAGGAGCCAGAGCAGAAGACTTTGTAGCCAATAAAAATTATTAAGCTGAGTGAAAAGGGTGTTGAATAAGATGTAAAACATAATAAGTGTATTGAATAAGTGGTAGAATATCTTATGAAACTCCATCAGACACCCCTCCAGTTATTCTATCCACGGCTACAATGAGAATGCCTCTTACCCGCCTTAAGTCGCTCTATTTCACCATAAAGGTCCTTTATTAAAGTAGTTTTCATCATCTTCTGGTTAACCTGCCAAAAAATGAAATATACACGAGTACAAACATGAGTCTGGTTTATCAATGGTTGGCCTAAATGGAAACAAGAAAAATAAAATAGAAGCTTGAAATTGATGAATGAGAAAATTATGTAAAAAACAATACCTCTGGTTTGTTCCTAATATGCTTTGCCCTGTGTGCATAATCTAGAGTACTTAAGGTTTCCTCGAGACAATGAACAGCAGGTGAAACTGTTGCTATGATACACGTCTTCGTTCTCCCACCAAGTGAATCACGTAGTAAGCGGGTGAGCTTACTGTCCCTAAATTTCAAAGCAAAAATAAGGAATATTCAGCACAGTGACACTTATGAAGCTCAACATCCTCCTATAATGTATACGTACAAAAGGAGATCATGAACAGAACCAGGCCAGAATTAATAAATCCAGCAATTACTTGGAGGATCGTGGCCTGCCAGGGAATGTCCCCAGCCTTAGTTAATTTATAACCATAGTTGAGTAACTTGAGTTATCGTTTTTACTATAAATTCAAGGAGAGAGAAGAGATGGGTCATCATAAAATTGATGAAAGTTGTAAGGGGAAGGGAGATACTCCATCGATCATTTCTCCCAGTTGTTCGCTACTCTTAACAGTTTATCATAAAAAATTCCTTCTCTTAACACATATCTATATGATCACTAACTTAAAGAAAAATCAGAAAGCACTTAAACCTGTAAGGAATGTGTCCAAGATGTTCAACCAAAGCACTGATCACTCGCCCTAATGTAAGAAGACTTTTGTTAATTTCACCAGCTTCTCTAGCGCGGCACTGGAAAGAAAAAAAGATATCAAGTAAATCTGACATATGACCAGTCATCAATTTAGAAACTGAGAAGAAATATGCTGCAAACTCGATGAACAGTAAGACTCTACTTACATCCCTAGCACCAGAACGTGATATATTTTCTGATCCTGCCAAGTCAACCAAGTTCAACTTGCCACACTTGATTAATTCTTCACCTTCCGGAGTAGATTCTTTGATGTGTATTGTTATTGAGAAGAGAGAATGTGACCGACTGATAGTAAAAAATTACATTATGTAGGACAGACCTTGACAGCAATGTGCAAAAACGGAAACATCAAAAGGACATTACCTTGATTGTTTATTCAAGAATGTTTCTGCAGTTCGCCGTTTCGAAGAGCCTCTCTCGAGCAAAGTGAAGATTTCATTAGCACTTGTCACAATTTCCTCTTCCAATCCTCTAACAAGAACACCACCTTTGCCGTCCTCCATTAGAGGTAATAGCTTCTTTTGTTTATCTTCAGAAGCAACTCTCGAGATATCTTCAGGAGCCAGCAAATCGGTAATCTCTTCATTGTAGAGTTCCAAAAATGTGACTTTAACACTGTACTCAGCTTGCTGACCCTCAAGCGTATCAAAGATTTGTTTCACAGCTCTAGGTATAACACCTGCTTCTGCTGGAAGACATCCACTAGGCCCACTCTGTCTCAGTTAAAATAAAGGTAAATAGCTTAGATTAGATTAGGGGATTCACCAGCAAACATAAAAAAGAAAACACTGACCTTTGACCTTCTACATTCTCCTTCCATTGTAAACGTTTTCCCCGTACCTGTCTGGCCATACGCAAATATTGTACAATTAAAACCTTCAAGCACTTCATTCACGATTGGAACAATAGCCTGATCATACAAATCTTTCTGTTTGGCTAATGGTCCAAACACCTGTACTCAACATTAAAAAACGCATTAAGCATATAGATACACATTAAACTCCATCAACGGTCACATGAGTTACGTAGTTCGACTTTGCATAACCAACTGGGTGGACCAAATGAAAATTACACACTGCAACTGTGCAACACATATCAATGTACAGTAAAGTCTCGTGAAACACACAGACATGGGATTCAAGCACACACTTTGACTGCCTGAGTGGTTGGTACAAATACCAGTTGGTTATAAGCTTGTAATTAGAGAAGTGAAGTTACTAGACTTAACAAATCCCCCTCATTCACCGCAACTTGAAAGCAAATTCCATCAGTTATCTGAATATAATTGTAAACATCTCTCTTTCTATAAAAAAGTATTCTACTCTAAGCCCCAAAAGAAGGCTATTTCATCATTTCCCATGATCTACTTCCATGCAACAACCGAAAGAAAGATAAGCAAAGGAAATTCGGAACCAGAACGAGAAAATCCCAGTTGAGTAGACGCAATTTTTTTACCTTATCGAAAGTGAAAACCCTATCAATGTGCTTCCCGGCGATGTTTTGGGAGACAGCAACTTCACGTTGAAAATCATTACAAGTTAGAACCTGGGGAGCATTGCTCCTCAATTCATCATCGCTAAATGGCCTGCAACGTATGATTCAACCCAGTATCGAAACCAGAACCTAAATCAATTTGAACAAAAACAATAAAATAACTCAAAAGTGGGATTAGACCCCAGAAGCGAATGACCCGATGTTACCTGCATCGAAGGAGGACTTGCACATTGACACCTTTCTCTTTGCACATTGACATCTTAAAGCGGCGGACTGAGGGCGAATCCAGAGAGACTAAATTTAAATCTGAAACCTTCTTACTGGTCGGCAAGATCCAAATTTTTTGAAAATTTGAAATTCTCTCTTCGGTCTGTGTCTCTGTTTGGAATATAACGTCTCTCCCTGTTGATTTGACTATATTACCCCCTTCTTTTTACATGCCGCCTGTGACGTGACAATCCCAAATGAGGTCCAATACAAAGGCGTTACTATTTCGGCACATTTCAAGCCCATTAAGGCCCAAATAGCCGCCTAAGAAAATTGCAACTATTTTTTTATTTTGAATACATATGGCTTCTAATTTCTAAGTAGATTTTTCTATTTTATGTTTGGATATTACAGCATTGTGTTTCAAGTTGCCGACATCTCAAAGTGGAAATTAAGGATCAACGTAGATTACTCCTGGAAGTGAGCATACTGTTTAAATATATATACTAAAAAACAAACTTTGTATACTAAAACGCTACCATCTTTTTGCCAAAAATTCCACCTTTTTATGAGCATCGTAGTAAAAAAAAAGTACGGAAATTGCGCTCTTCCTTCAATGATCCATCCAATCTCTTCGAATTGACAAAATTCTTTTGTTCGTTCAATACTTAGAAGTTAGAACTACATATATATTGACTTTTACAGATGTATTTATGATGTAAGTTTCGTGCGTTCTTAAACTTCAGTATAAACTTGCTAATTTATTTACAATATTATGCATACAATAACGAACAATAAAATACAATATTATACATACAATAAATGATTCATCTATGTGTTTGGATTCGGTGGTAAAAAACTTATAACGCGGAATGCCTAACACATGTAGTCAACAAACTTTATCGAAACAGAAATAGGATCGAGTTAAGTGAGATTTTGGATAAGAATTTGCAAATGTTTGAGTAATTTATCCAGAAACTAAATCAATTTGGGGTGAGTTATTAAGCTAAACTAGCTTTTGAGTAAAAAAATCAAGATTTTTGGATAAGATTGACGGTTATTTCAAAAAACTGAATTTTGCAAAAGTTTGGTCGAGATCAAGATAAACATGGCTAGATTTTCAAAACTTTGTCGAATTCAGACAATGCAGTCGGTGTCGAACATGATTGGTCATGCGTTTAATGAGCTTGGGAACCCTCACGTAATATTTTAGCGGGGACGAGTACCGTGTGACTAAAAACGCGTGAACACATATTCTACGTAAAGCGTGATTGGGTTAGTTATCAAGCCGCATAAGTAAGCTCTTATATTGATTTTCAGACATTCTCTTCACCATTTGCAACATTAAAAACTTATATAGAACTATAGAGAATATTATAAACAAATTGTCGAAAAAGTAAGAAATTTTTCATTGGGTACTACGTACGGAGCAAGCACTAAGAAATTTTTCATTGGGTACTACGTACGGAGCAAGCACTAAGAAAATCCGTTTGTTTATGCCTCAATGTTGGACGCAGAAAAGAAGATTATAGTCAATGTATGTGATTATTGCGCAAGACTGAGACAGGGAAGAGAAGGACAATGAGTTTGGGATAGTTCAGATCTTCAAAAGATTTAGTAGCATATTAGCGAAGTTATTGCCATTCATTTATACTCGAAACCTCAGTGTAATGCAAGTATCTGTTTCCACAAAATTAAGGTTTGTGTTTTTGTCTTATATTTATATTTTAAACACTGTTGTACAAATAACTAACAGCAGAACATCAATTAAATTTCTACTTTCTGCGTTTACAATTTGCAAAACAACCAAAATTGACAAAAACACTAAAATGTTATCGTTCATTTAGAAAGAGAACAAATTGTTTTGACGAATAAATTCAAAAACCGGAAGAAAAAAATAATGTGTCACTCAGTCGCAGCCTATAGACGTTTTGTGACAAAGCTCTGACTAAACTCAATAACATGTGTCAACAGTAACACAAACATCCAAACACGTTCTCAAATACAAAGCAATCAAACATTTAAGAGCAAAATAACAAATAAACAATTAGATGGAAACAATAGATATTATTATGTAATGATATTTAAATATCATAATTATGGTAAAAATTACAATTTCCACGAAAAACAAACAGACAAAAAATCCACACCACGCAACAAAGGGGTGTTCTCACTACAACATTGTACTATCGTATCACAAATTACACAACCACTATGAAAGTAAATTAAGAAAAATGAAGGATGAATTAGATCAAAGAAACTCCTCGACGAACTCGCCGAAATCGAACTTTCCGTCACAAGACTCGACGGCGTTAACGACGTCTTGGAAAACAGAGAGACTACAAGGAACTACCAACATAACCTTCTGTTCGAAACAGTGGAACTCATCGTGTGATTTGTCTAGGAGCATCCTGAACAAAGGATGATTTAAATAGCTCGTCGGCACCACGCGCCTCACGCGCTCTTCTCCTACGTACACCGCGAACGTCCCCGTGGGTGTCTTTGTCGCCGTCACCGGACACGTGTCGTCCGCCTCACCCAGAAGAGACTCGTTATGAGCTGACTCGGACCCGCTTCTTGTCGTCGTGTTGATGCTCTTCATCTTCTTTGCTAAGTTCTTGAAGGAAGCTATTCTTTTTCCCAGCATTTTTTAATATATTTTGAAAATCTTATGATAAATGTAGAAGAATTAAGATTGTGAAGATGAAGAAAATAGAAGAAGAAGAAGAAGATGGTTGGTGATTATATACAAAGATTAGATGTATAACAATATAAGATAATAGCGTTTAAAAACAAAATAATATAATGAGAAATGGAGAGCTTTTGACTTTCTTATATATTTTGTATTTTGGTTATTTGTTTGGTTTTGTCTGTGTTGACTTGTAGTAATGGGGTGCATTTCTTGGCGAAGAGAATTGTATTTGTAAAAGTTATTAAATAATTATGATAGGCGTATATCTCGTCGCAAATCATGGTTACGTGAGATATATGTCTAAATCAATAAAAATGGTACAACTTATTAGTACATTACGCAAGCATTAGGTTTTCACGGAGGTTCGTACGTATTCGTTTATATGGTCCGTGACATTTAATTTAATATATAATAAATTGTCATGCTCAATTTAAGATTGTATATTTGTATATATCAACGAGATGATTGCTTGTATGAAAAAAATAAACCAATAATTATTAATGATTTCCTCGTGACCAAATATTCAGTTCATAAAAGGAGTTGGTGATCTATAACACGAATATTAATTAAATTTATGAAACAAAATAAAAAGGTCTGAAATCCAAATTAAGCAAATGTATTATTTCGAAATAAACTTTTAAGCTATTAATTGATGGTTCTCATATATGTGCATGTGCATGTAACCATGTTCATACAGTATTTAGTAGTGGTTATATGTAATTTCATACGGTAGTGTATATGATAGTGAAAATGATTATTAAAATATTAAAATTTTGTGTTTGAATCATTTAAATATTGATATTTTTTAATAAGTTATTTAAATAATGATCTATAGTTAAATATGTCGATTTAACTATACAATTAGTTAATATTAATATCGGAAATAATATTGTTAATTATGTTACTTATTTTTTATTTATTGGTTTCTAGTTTTGGTTGGTTAAAATAAATAATATAGTTAACTATGTTATTTTTAGTATTAATGTTGATTAATCGCATGTCTAAATTGATGCATTTAACTATAGATCATTATTTAAATAATTCATTAAAAAATTTATTATTTTAATGGTTTAAACGCAAAAGTTTAATATTTTAATGACCATTTTCTCGAATAAGATATCTATATATATATATATATCCCTAATATATTATTTGAGAAACTTTTTAACAAACTAACCTTACTTAATAACAAAAATGTCAGCTGACGTGTCAACATCACATCGAATTTCAGTTTAAATATATAAAAAGATTTAAATTACTAGAAAATTACAATACATGCTATTGATATTAATTTGGTTAGAAAATAGATATCTTTAATTCAACTAACCCAAAATTACTATTACATTTTCAAAAACAATAATTTTTATTTCTTAAAAAATTTTATACGTTAATTTATAAATAATTTCAAATAAATATAAATAGATTTAAGTTATTACCGTAATCCCTAATATATTATTTGAGAAATATTTTAAGAAAATTAACTTACTCTAACGTGTTATTAACAGAAATATCATGATGACGTATCATCACTATAGTAAATTTCAAATAAATATACAAATAAACTTAACTTATTAGAATACAATATATGTCATTGTTATTAATTTAGTTAGACAATTAATATATTTTATTAAACTAACCAAAAAATACTATTAAATTCATAAAAAATAATTATTTTTCATTTCTTAATTTATATACACATTAATGTTAAAACTAATTTTAAATAAAAGTTAAAATTATATAAATATTTAATTTATATTTACTAATAAAATATAATTTGCGAATATTTTTCTCACGCATGGCGTGGGTATAAATCTAGTATATATATATATCTATATATTAATTGAGAATCATTTTAACAAAATAACCTTACGTTGCCGTGTGATTTTCAAGTGTGTCACGCTGATGTGTCACACTATTAGAGCATTTAAGAAAAATATTATTTAAGACATAATTTACTAGAGTATTTACGAAAATTGCCATTATACAGTATATTATATGTAAATCCCTAATATTTCCATATACAATATATTCTGTCATAAAATGTAAATATAATATAAAACAAAATATAAATTTTGAAAAATTAGTTAAACAAATTATAAAACAAAAGTTTAGTTTAATTGAATATTTATCATATGTATATTTTTATCCAAAATAGAAACAATTTAAATCTATTTGTATAATTCGATTTTATTATCTATTTTATTTTCATAATCAATATTAAATAATTTAAAAAATTATTTTAAATATTAGATTAATTATATATATATATATATATCTAATTTAAATTAACAAAATAAATAAATAATTATTATTTATAAATATTTTTTTTAGATCAAAATCTAGTATATATAGAGAGAGAAAGAGAGAGAGAATTGGAGAATTGGGGTCATTGAATCACAAGTTGACACATGTTCATGATTTTGCTGATTAACATTTATACATATAGCTTAATAATAAATCGAAAATCATTGAAATTTGGTCGGTTTGAGTCGTTATATAGAATAAAAACTATTTCGTAACTATCGGTTCTTAAGTACACAAGTACTTTATACTAATAAATTTATATTTGTATATATAATTATCGACGACTAGACTTGTTCTCAAAATTGAAACTATGGAATATATGACACAAAACTTTATAATTAGAAAATAAACCTAAAACCGTTCACTCTGTTCATATTAAATTTTGCAATAATTATATATTCTTCATATTAATTCGTTAATTTCAAAGCGTGTCAATTAATGCTGTAGCTTAGCTAAGGGCTGGAGAAAAATGCGAACTATTTAAATCTTGGAGATATGTTTTGCTTTCCAAATATTTCTTTATATATACATATCTTTTTCGTTTTATTTTATCTATTAATTTGGAAATTGTCAATATTTTATAACAAAGTTGTTTGTTTCGTACCGACAGAAGTTGCGATTGTGTCATGGTTTCAAACGTTGTTTGTTTGACCATCACTATTTTCTACGGTCAAACGTTATGATCGATCGCAATAATTTATGATAAAAATTTTTAACCACCACACAGTTATATCGTTTACGATAAAAAAAATTACGATAAAACCTGTAACCATAACTTACAATAATAAAATAAATAATAATATTATATCATCTAATCGTAATGTATAATCGCAGATCGGTACCGTATACACTGCAATAGAAAAACAAACAGTGCAAATGTCAAAAATAATTATCAATAACGATCGTATTTAGTATGGAGATTTTGTTGTTTATAAATAGATAATTTCATAGTGACAAAGTAATAATTTCATATGCAATATAATTTAAACTAATATTATTTTACATAAAACTTAAACATGTATGGTTATTGGTTTTTTTAATATTTGGTATTATTTTTGTCTAAACTAACTTATTCTCGAAATTTATAAAATTTTAAAATTTTGTTATAAATATAATGCACTAACATTAAATTTTTTTAAAATATTATTATTTGTAATATCAAAATATTTTTTTTCTAAATAAATTATAGATAATATAAAATATTATATTTTGATTTTTTTCTAATTTAAAGTTTATAATTTCCTTATTGAAAAGAGATTTAACGTATTACAACATTAAATTTTTCTTATTATTAAAAATTTAAATTATGAAACCATATTTTAAAGCACTTTAAAAATACTATTTTGAATAACTGCAGTTTTATCGCTTAATAATTTTTAAAACTCATGTTATTTAATTATATATATAATTATAAAAACATATGTTTTATATATATGCAGAAAAGAATGATTCCCGGGCCGGCTCGTTAGCCGGATCCAAATATCCAATACAACGAGATCTCGATGGCGACTTCTAGATGTAGTTGTTACCATTATCTGTTTATATATATTAGCTGTTATTTATCAGTATCCTTTTTTGTTCACATTAATAATTTTATCCTAGCCGTTGTGGTCAGCATGAAGAGGAAAACAACAGTGATTAAATTTAATATCTATTTTTTCAAAAAAAAAAACTCATTATATATTAGAACAGGACCTGCATAAAATTACATAAAAATTCTCATATAAATATTTAATTTTAAATATTTATAATATGATCTATTTAGTTAGTTTATATAGTACTATACACATATTCTAGTACGCAATCAATCACAAGATTTAATGATTAATATCAACATAATAGCATTCATATATACTATTACATTAATTAACACAAATTAACATATCATATTTTATAAAATTTACTGGATCTGTTGATTTTCTAAAACTTTTGTTTCCTTTTCTACTATTACATTTTTGTATTGTTTTTTAACTTCCTAGTTTTCAATATTATAGCTTAATTTGTCTTTCAATTATTTGTTTGAGAATAAAAATATTAGAAAGAAAATATTTAGTTTTATTAAATAAAAAATTAATAAAAATATGGTGTTGATATTTTGCAGTGTTCTAAGGATATGATAAAAAGAACATTATATTGTAACTAATAAAGAAAATGATAAACACTGTTATTAAAAATGTTAATATAAAAACAAAAAGATGAAGCAAACCTTTATTCTGTTCAGTATATGCTAATGCAACATTTTACTAATTAGTCACGATGATTATAGTTTCTCTTTTATTCAAATATAAATCTTAATTTGTAGTGAAAAAAAACAAATGTGGGAGAGACAAGAAAGTATAATAAAAAGATGGTTTGGAGCGGATAGTGTTGAGAGGTGGTGGAGACAAGTGGAAGAATCAATGGACCATACTGGGCCACCATACTTTTGACTTTGCATAGTCAAAGTTTTAGGGCTCTTCAAAATTGAGTGGCCCCAATTGAACTCAAATTGATATACTCTTACAAATTTGGACTATGGTGTTTTCCTTTACAATAACTGGATTTGAGAATACATTCCAACATATATTGCCCATTTTTACTAGATAAAATATCCAGAATTGAATTAGATTCTATTTGAAAAAAGAGTATCACATCGTATCAGAATCGATTATATATCTAAACGAATCATATATTTTTATATTTGAATAATCGAAATCAAATCAAAAACTAATTACATAAATCAAATATTTAAAATATAATTATATATCCAAAATATAACTAATTAGATTTAATATAATCAAAATATTTAAAATTCTAGTTACAAACTTAAAAATATGAATTATTTGTATTTCAAGATAATCAAAATATTCGAATAACCAAATTTCATTGAAATTGAATCAAAATTTTAATTTTATTTTTTTCTTTTTTAAATATTTTTGAATAATTGAAAAAAAAATGAAACTGAACTAACCCAAAATCTGAAATTTGTTTAGTTATGCACTGGATTTCTAATCAACTATCTGAAAAAATCCAAATAGAATCAAATGAATCAAATTTGTAAAATATCTAAATGAATTATAGATCTCAAAAATCAAAATGCCTGAAACTTAAAAAAAAATCGTTTGAACTCGAACTAATACCCAAATGGATAGACCTATGTATAATTCTTACTTTTTTCTTCCATTTAGATTTAATTTATGAAACTATCTAGTTTCGCATTCTTTGAATATATGTTAGCCTCTTAGGTTTTACTCTTATGTCTTTGCAATCATATATAGCATATGACCAATCTGTCTTTGAGTATAATTCGATCAGTGTTTTTTCACTTCTAATATACAACAAAAGTGACCGGAGCTAATTAAAATGTTACATTAATTAGGTGGCAAGATAAAATTAGGGTAACGTTTTTTTTGTTAAATGATAGAAAAGGGGTAATCAACTAAAATGGTGAATTTCTATGACAATATAGAAGGGATATAGGTGCAGAAAAGACGTTTCCAATTATTACCCATAAATAGTAAGTCGGACATTTTTCGTCGATAAAATTGTTTTGTCGGACAACTGTCAATTTTTTTTCCGAGAAAAACAATTGGCAGAAAGTCCATTAGAAAACATTCGTTCATATTGTGAACAAATTCCAATAAATAAAAAACAATTGGCAGAAAGTCCATTAGAAAACATTCGTTCATATTGTGAACAAATTCCAATAAATATTTTCCACCGAAATTCTACCGATTTTGCGATAAAATTCAAACAGATTTATTAAAAATTAAAGATATAATTTAGTGTTATTTATAATTTTAGCTAAAAAAATTAATAAAAATATAATAAAAACGAAATCCAAAGTACTACACTAAATAAAATCAGATATATATATATATACTAGTATTGTTCGTTTCGTCACCACAGTCGACTGTGACTGCGATCAACACTACGACTATGGCTGCGATCAACATTGAGACTACGGCTACGATATATATTGTTCGTTTGTTTATTTTCGACGATTGTGATTATAGTTGATCACAGATTTTTAATTGTATTATTGCTTTAATCAACGGTCAAAAAAATTACAATGCAAAACACAACAGTCAGATACTACGTTTACCGCAAATATCTAAAACAGGTAAACAAACAATAATTTGTTATAGCCGTAATTACATATTTCTATGATTAACAAACGAATATAACCATTATATCTACATCAAATATTGAAATAAAACAAAATTTAAAATATTAATAAATTCTTAAAACAAAAGAGTATAATTATTCTTGGGATAGCATCATCTTCTTCTCGAAACCATTTTGTATTAAAACTATTATTAAAAAGGAGATAATACTCGTTTTATTATTTTATTTATTGATGTATTAATTAGTCATGAAAAAAGGTATTTTTAATTAGTCTATGGGTTGGACATTTGACTGCATACGATACGAGTTTCAAAGCATTTCATGCTTATCTTAAATTGTCCTCACAGAGTGCTTACACAAGCTTAGTCAATGACTCCATGTCATCCACCCCTAACCTTTTAGATCACTTATCCTCTATTTTTTATATCTAATTTCCAAAAATAAAACCAACTAAATAAAAACTGAATAAAAGAATGAGAAAATGGTTTGGCTTTTATCCATAAAACCATTTTGTAGTGTTTTATTTTAGATTTTTTTTTTCTTGTTTTAGTTGTAGATAGTTGAAGAAATATATGGTACAATCAATCATTGAATATTAGGCCCCATGATAAATATTTTAAATTGAGTATTTTGATTTAAAGCTTATTTTAAATATTCAAAAACTGACATTCTGTGAAGAATAATTCCACGTAACTTGACAATGAAAAAAAGGTTAATTGATTCAAGCTGAACATGAGCAATATTTATTGAAATGAAACAAATTTAGAACAGAATGAAACAAATTTAGAACAGAATGAAACACTTTTACAACAAATATTCAAGGTCTTTTGGACCCTTGATTAAAGCTTAAGTTGATGATTAATAAGCAAAAGACGAAAAATGACAGATTCTTAGTGGAGATTTGTGGAGGGTTCTTGTTTGTGATGCCAAGCAACAACGTCTTTGTAAGGTAGATTTCCTCCAAAAATGTCTAAGGCACTTCCCACTGTTACATCCACACGTCCCTTTCCTGCTTCTTTGATCCTCTCTACATCATCCATCACCGTCACGCCTCCCGCATAGGTTACCGGAATCTGTAAATGTCATATAAAACCATCTGAGATTCAGCTAAAATGAACAAATTTGCATTCCAGTAATGAGGTATATAACCAGCCTATCTCTATATCTCCAATGAAGGAGTTATAACCAGCCTTGCAAAGTTTTGATGAATTTAGGGAGAGCCATTCTAAACTGTAAATGATACTCAAATCAAGAATATGCGTGTGTTAGTGTTACTAACCGGAGAATAGTTGCCAAGCAATGCTACAAGCTCTTCATCAATCCCTAGCCTTAGGATAAGAAGTATTAGGGATGAGTACATACTGACTAAACGAAATCCACTTTAACACAATGAAAGCACATTGTTGAGATATTTAAGCTTACTTCTTTCCTTCAACATCTACGCCGTGCACCAGAAACTCATCTGCAAATCCTCCAAGAAACTCTAATGATTTCTCATCGACCAAGACATCGCTGAACTTCTGCCACCTATCAGTAACGATTGCATATTTTCCATCCTGTGCAGCAAATTATCCATACAAATAAATGCGGATCTTATTCCATGGAAGAATTCCTAAAAGCATATAACTGAAGATAGAGCTGGTTAGAGAATCACCTTCTTTCTGCAGCTAAGGTCTAATATCAGTCTTTGTTTACCAACAATCTTCACAAGTGTTTTAAGTCTTTCAAGATCAAGCTTCCCATTGTTAAATACATGCTGAAAATATTTAAAAAATGGTGATTATGAGCAAAACCTCAAATAATAAAATATTCAAAGAGATAGATAGCAATACCGAAGTGACAATAACATGGCTTGCTCCCTCCTCTATATAACTCAAGCAATTCTCTGAGTTGATTCCACCTCCAACTTGCAAACCGCCTAGAATTCATCGTCTTGTATCATATACGAAACATGGATTTACATGAAAACTTGAAATTTCAATTAAAAAAACAAAAAGATATGAATAAAATCCATTCACATTCACCAAAAGGCATACCAGGATATGCATGTAGTGCTCCAATAGCTGCAGCTCGGCTTAAAGGGTCTGCTCCAAGCATTATCACATGACCACCTGTAAGCCCATCTTCTTTGTACATCTTTGCGTACTCTTCCGCAGACTTGTCTGATTCAAAATTCGTAACAAGAATCGAACCATCTTCCTTCAAGTCACTAAGAGTGGATCCAACTATTTGTTTTACTTTTCCCTTCAAAAACATGTGATCCAACATGTTTCATCACGCAGAGAGTTTCATAAACGGATTCAGATTTCAAAATCGGTGAAATTGATTCATACCTTGTGAATGTCGATGCAAGGTCGGAATTGAACAGCGGACACTACTTGTACCCTCGAAGATCCTACTCAAAAAGATACACTTCAGAAATTTTTCTTAAGAAATTACGAAAAAAGCAACAAACATAAATTGAACACAGCATACGTTTTGTCATGGTGGAGAAAAACGGTCCAGAAATTCTGAGTTGCTTGTTCAATGGAAAGATCTGGTTCTTCCGAAACGAAGCTATACCACCATTGGAGTATAATCGGGAGCTGCAAGTTGTCATCTTTGGAACTGAAAATGGATTTCCAGAAGCTACAGTAGTGAATGTACATCTACGGCATTTCTAGGGTTTACAAACCGATGTGCAATTTAGCTCGGTCCGGTTTGTTCCGGGTTGTGAGAGATGATTGGTTTAAAAATGAAATCGAGAAAAGTAGAATTATTTCCTATCTTCTACATCTCATTCTATATAATTGCTGCATACTTCCTTTGCTGTTCAAATTCTCTTGGATCAGTATGTTATGATTCAAATCGATAATAAAGGAAAATTCAGATACTCATAAATCTCTATAATCGGTTCAAAGTAGTTAACACGTTAAAAAAATAAACCAAATTAGCCATCTTTCTAAGAGAAGATGAGTTTTAGTTCTTGACTTCATCATTGGTTAATAGCGTCTTAACGATGTTATTAACCATACCTGGAGCGAGCGGGAACAAATGCCCGGCTCCAGGAATCTCATGGTAATGAATCCATGGCAACTTCTGCGCAATGTAACGTTGTAGAGTCACAGGGACAAGCGCGTCATCATCTCCCTGCCACAAATGCACACTTCCTTCGCTGTTCGAAAACAAGTTCTCGAGTTCCATTGGATCGAATTCCCAGTTTCCAAATCCAACAATCATGTCACGGTTCAGGGTTTCGTGTGTTCCTTGTTGCCTTATTTGTGCCTGAAGAGAGATTTGATTTGATGAGTGCAAATAGGCAAAGGAAGCAGAAGAAGAATGTTATGTATAATATACCTCATGTTGCCTCCGAGCAGCACCAATCTTAAACATGATCTCTTTGTCTGATTTGGACAGCAAACCAAGATTGCGGCTCACAACACTTGACCCAGGGAACCACTTCTGGGAGTTCCACCAATGGATAAGCGAAGGAGCATAGTGTGCAACACGAACTGCCCACTGATCATTTTTTGCTTGTTGGTAAAAAGCTTCCTTTGACATGTCTGATGGAAAGTTCTTCCACCAATAGTTCACCACTGGAGCCACAAGCGTTACTCCAGCCAACCTGAAGAATCAAACCCATCAAAAACAGAGACAGTCCTAAACTTGTATCTTTGTTGAAGTTATACCTGTGAGGGATGTATTTAAGGCATGCCCACGTAGCTTGTCCTCCCATCGAGTACCCAATCACATAGAATCTAGATCCTAGGCTCAACTTATCAGCAAGCTCTTCTATGTCCAAAGCCAAGCTTTTGGGCGTACGGTTTGGGTCTGGATCACTCTCTCCATAACCCGGTCTATCAAATGAAACCATATACACACCTAATCCTTCCTTTATATCCTACAACATTGATATGATTTCAAAAGTTTAGATCTTTAAAAACATTCTAGTTCACTGTTTATTAGTGTTTGGCAAGAGATCATCACAAGAAAATTTGTAAGTACCGGTGATAGTAAAGCTGCGAAAGCATTATCGTGCCTGCAACTATCAGATCCGTGGACAACAACGATTTTACGAGTTGCTTCGTCTCTGGGAACTCCATGCTCTTTGTAAGCCAAATGCCTTCCGTCTCTCAGCTTAATTCTCGGTCCTGTGACCTGTGGACCATCAAGAGAGCCACATAGCTTTGGAGGAGGAGGCTGGATCGCCTGATAAGTCAAAGCAGCTATGCCGACAAAAAACACCAATAACAGCTTGTAGAGAACACCTGTAATTATATTCAGACAAGGACAAGGGCAAGGAACAAGCTGTGAAGTCTCTTAAGACCAAAATCAGTTTATTAAGATTCCCCGAACGACTATACTTGGAACAAGTTTCCACTTGTTATTAAACTAAAAATCCATCAAACCCACAAAATTTGCAGAATGCAAAGGAAAATAAATTTAAAGCCATCGTTGAATTAATCGTCTAAATTTCAACAATCTAATCATCATTTCATCTCACATGTCCCAATGCTGTAACTTTTGTTTTCATCGTTTCCGACTCTTTTATCTCTTATCCAAATTCTGGAACTTTCATCTAAGATCCTCGCCATACACATCGGTTTTCTTTTCTGATTGCTAAAAGAATTCAGATGAAATCTACAGAGAAATCAAAATCAAACCTGAGGAGCTCGCAGAATCTGTCGATCCAGTAGCCATTGCCAAGAGAGAGAGAGAAGAAGAAGAAGAAGAAAAGCTGGAAGTGAGATTGGTCCAATTAAAACATGTTACTTGCAACTTTGCAAATTTGGTGGTTTCTTGTTTGATTGGTTAAGCCACTGTAATAGAAAACTAGATTTATACGTATTTGTAAATTATATAATATTATTTATTAATAAATATAAATTAAATATTTATATAATTTTAAATTTTATTTAAAATTATTTTTAATATTAATTTTTGTATATCTAAATTAATGAAAAAATAATTGTTTTTAACGCATTTAATAATATTTTTTGGTTAGTTTAATAAAATATATTGATTCTGTAACCATATTAATAACAATGACATATATTGTAATTATTCTAGTAAATAAAGTCTATTTATATATTAATTTAAATCTCATTGTGGTGATGACACATCAGCATGGTATTTCTGTTAATAATACGTTATTTTCTTAAAATAATTCCCAAATAATATATTATAGGAAATGAGATGTGAGGATGCTTAAGTTACGTAATCTGTTAATTAATTACGATTAGATAAAAATAGTTACCATCATGCAACCAAGACCTTTGTAAAATTAGAAAATCAGACCCTAAATGAATTGAAAAGGATAAAGATGATATATATATTTTATGTGGTAGGTACTTACTTATGATTCTATATATTGAGTGGATAGAATAATGCATATTATCATCAATTTTGTATGTAAATTTTTATTTGGCGGTTCTGGGCAATCATACAAAATCCGTTACTCAATTAATTTAGTTATCTCGCTGTTGTTCTTTAAAATTTTAAATATATAAAGTTTTTATTTCATGAATAGATGATTATAAATATTCATAAAAATTTTGTTATTAAGTGAATGAATCCTTTTTCTAATTCGATCAATTATTGTTTTATTTCTAATTTGAATATATGATATTTTAATATGTTTTAGGTTTGATATATTTTTGTATACTTTGAACTTTGGATCTATTTTTAAAATTTTAAAGTTTGTTATTTATGAACCCTGATATATCACGTGTTATACTATATATCAAAAATAGAATATTTGCACACTTTATAGCAAAGAAGAATTAATAACTACATTGGTATATTGATTTCGATGTAAAATACATTTCATTTGTAAAATATTAAAAAAAATAATTATAATATCAAATACTATCAAATTTATAACATATGTTAATTTAAAAAAATCTATTTTTATATTATTGATTGGTGATCCTATTTCTTTTTAAATGATCAGACAAAAATGATAAAAAAATATAATGATTAAACATAAATATTATGATATCATTGAATTATAATTATTTATTATTTGATGTGATTGATTATTAATTATTTATAAGTTTTGATATGTAACTTAAGAAATAAAAACTGTTTTTTTAAATAAATAGTTATTTTTTATTTATTTAATAGAATATATTGATTTTTTAACAAATTAATAAAAGTTGCATATATTGTAATTATTGTAATAATTTAAACTAATTTATAAATTTAGTTGTAATTTGTTTCGGTGATGACAAATCATCATGATACTTTTGTAAATAATACGTTGGAATAAAATTATTTTTTAAAATTCTCACTTAATATATTAGAGATATATAACTCATATAATATTTTCGGTATTCCATACATAACGTATTTCAAACACTTATAAAAAATACAAATTTTATATTAAAATTTAGTGATATTTATATCCAAAGCAACCTAAAGAGAAAAATATCCCATAATCATGATTTAGATTTTAGGTAAAATATTTATATAACACAGAAAATATAGGTTGAACATAATTTTAATAGATATCTAGTTGAAGAGACAATCCCCCATACCACAAACACACTATTGAACAACCTTGAACATTATGGATAATTGTTGTATTAATACATCATTAACTCATAGATTTGTACAATCTTCACATTATTAAACGTCATTTACAATGTTACACCCAAATATTCAACACTAGACTATGTTTGGTACCATGAAACATGAGTTACAAGAATGGTTGAAACTTCAACTTAATTATCTTTCTTTTCTGCTCGAAAAAAATGGTTGATATAAAGGTTAGGATGGCATGAAAACATATCAATTTATTTTTCAATGTGTTTATTCGTTGTCCATCTTTGAGTTTGGGTGACAAATGAAGATCATCATGGTTAAACCTCGAAGGTATAATTAAATGTCGATTTGCTCGATACATCATCCATCTTTAAAAAATTATGTTTTGTGATATTGAATCGTGGCAAGGACCACTGCTCATTTATGCAAGATCTATTTGTCGAAACTTTGGTGTTAAATTGCTACTATTTCAAAAACTTTGTCGAAACTAATGTTTCCATTTTTCGCAATTTTTAATGATAAATCATTTGTTTGCTTTATTCAATTATTTATTTATTGTTCTTAAATACGATTCGGACATTGCATTGTACGATGGCTTACTGTATTTAAACTATGGAAAAATAAACTTTAGTATATATAGTACTTAAATGTTTTTTTTTAAAATGGTACAGAAACAGACATTTATGTTGTATATTTTTAAAATCTTTCAAGTAAACGATGTTTGCTTGTTTTTTTTTTGTAAAAAGTACATTGTTTGTTAATTTTAGAGAAATTAACAAAATAACACGATTTTAATTTTTTCCCCAAATTTATTATCATTAGTTTAAATTTTTTAAAATAACAAAAATTTAATATTAAAAATATTTTAAAACTTCTTTTTAATAAAAAAATTGAACCCTAAATTAAAAAAACCCAAATATAATATTTTAATTATATTTATAATTTATTTATGGTAAATATTTATTTTCAAAAAATAATTTATATTATTTTTGAAAATTTAAGTTTAGAATACTATATTTGAAACAAAAATTTAAAATAATGTTATTTTACGATATTACTCTTAATTTTATTCACAAAAACATTGTAATTATTTGTCCATTCTATTTAATAACTTATATAGTTTTTTATTTATTTGGAACGGAAATTGAACTATTATTTTACTGTTTGGAATTGAGTAATATCTTAAAATATCATCATTTTAAATTTATTTTTCAAAGTTGGCACACTAAAAATAAAATTTTAAAAATAGCACAAATTATTATATGAAAATAATTATTTACTTTAAATAAACTATATATAAAATTAAAATATAATGTTTAGATTGATTTTTTTTTAATTTATGATTTAAATTTTTTTCATTAGAAAGAAGTTTTTAATTATTTTCTAATTAAATATGTGCTAATTTTAGAAATTTAAACAATTAGTGCTATATTTAGAATCAAAATTTAAAATACTGTTATTTTAGTCAACTGCCCATTTGAATTCATTTTTAGTTTTAAATTTTAAGTATCATTAAATAAAATTATCGTATCACCATTAAACTATAAAAATTATAATCATATAATATAGAATTGTTTTCAAAAATTCACTATTTCTATCCTGCATAAACATCTACAAATATTTCTAAAAGTTATATGGTAATTTATTATTTGTGTAGCGTATATCGTATTTTAGAACATTGTTACATTCATAAAAAAATTGGTGCTTTGAGTTATGGTATTAATTTGAACATGATTCATTCTGCCACATTAAGACAATTGTCCTTACTATTACTGATTCTTTTATATATAAAAGAAACAAAATTCATTATGATTTTTCAAAAAGGAGATAATAATTAACATTTTAAGATGCACATGAGCTCTAATAAATACATTCAATAGGATTACAACTTTGATCACGTGACTTGAATTTGATAGTATTCCTAAAACATATCCTCATCAATTACTTATCTTGATCCATATTTAGACTTTTGGTAATTAAGAGCAACAAGCATTTTAATTTTTTATATGATATATTACAGTAAAATCTGTAGAAATTAATAAACATGATAAAATAATAATAAAACATTGATCCAAATCTGATGTAAAATAACAAAATTTGATAAGATAAGAAAATAATAATTTTTAGAAACACCTGTCATAGGTCCTATGTAAATTTATGGTCTCAATTACGTTGTAAAAGTATAATTATAAAAAGTATAACTATTATTTTGTAAAGGTTTACTGTACTTTCTTACATAAATTGTCTAGCAAACTATTGGTATAATATCTATTGCGATATCTGAAATTATTAATCATAACTTTAAATTAATATATGTCATTTTCATACATTAATTCATATCATTTTTAGTTTAATATCATTTAAATATTCCAAGGATTATGAATTAAAATATCTCTTTAAATTAGTAAATATGGAGTTAATATTTCATAAATTAATTCATATCAGTTTACTGAAAAATAAACTTGTTTTAGGTTATAACACTCTTAAATAGTTATAAAACTCTTAACTAACATAATTGTTGTCATGAATAAAAACAGTATATGAAATAGTAGAAATTGGGGAAAACAAAGGAAAATGTAGAATAACAAAAGTAATTAAAAATATATATAAAGATACTGGTTGTTCAAGAGAAGAGCAGAAAGGTACAATGTAGTCCCAGAATCCACCAAATCCTAAAGAACTAAATCCCACATGAAATGGCAAAAAAAAAAAAAAACAGAAAATATAATTAACATATAAATGGAAACAAAAGTAAAATATATCCCTGAGAAAAGATATGCATAGAGAGTTCTGTCCTTTTTTTTAAGTAAACGAATTAGAAGAACCCACAATTTAAAATTACACAAACTAACTTGATAATTAATTCATAATACTACCACTAACCACTATTTTTTAACTATTTTCGTACATTACACCAAAAGAAGAATAAAAGAGAGGATAGGTTCTTCTTCTAGTCAAGCAAGGTGATAATGATTTTTTTCAGTCTACCAAATCCAAATCTTGTCCTAAGAGTTTAACTGCATCAGGATTGTCCAGAAGCAGAGCTTGATGAAGAGAGATTGTTGTTGCTTCCTGGATTTGATCCATTAGGGTTCTTGTTTTTGGAGAGCTTCTGTTTAAGTTCAAAGAGAAGCTGTTGATTCTCTTGATTCAGAATCTGAGCTTTCTTCCTCAACCTCTCGTTTTCCTTTATTATGTAACAGTTTTGCAGGTAGAGCTTCGAGTTTAGCCTCTCCATTTCGATAAACCTGACTCTGTTTTTTTTAAAAAGAATTAAAAAGCAAAAACTGAAATTATGTTAAAAGACAAAAAGAAGAAAAAAGAAGACGGAAGAGAGATTTATTAAAGCTCTACGTTATGATTATGGTTGATGTTAAATCATTGCAGCACCACATGGGTTGTGCAGCTTCACACGTTTAATGTGGAATTACATTAAGCAAAAATCATGACTGCATTTATTTCGTTTTCAACCAAAAATGTCAATTTATTTTCTTTTTTAATAAAAATCAATGATCAAACAGAAGAACAATCATGCTCTTTTTGGTTGCGAGGATAGAAAAGATAAAGCCACCATAACAATGAAAAACAAAAATAAAAGTAATGATGATGGAGTAAGTATAATGATGAAGTTTGAAAACGTAAATACAAAAAACATTTACAGGAACGAATAAATTAAAAAAAAAAAAAAAAAGAAACGACCATAACAGAGAAGGTACGAACAGAGCCAATGATCTTTATCGTAAATTTCAAAGGAGAAAAGAGTGAGTCTCAAAAGAAAATTATTAAACAAACAAATAGGGTTTATTCGGTTGCCTTTGTTCGAAAGAAAAGGATAAAACTTTTAAGTTTCTTCATTATAAAAAAAAAGGTTTGGGTTGGTATGTAAAATGATGATATTCACGTCGCTTGTACGTTAGGGAAGACAGAGCATAGAGGACGTAAGAAGAAAACAGAGGAGAGATAGTTGACACCATTGAACTAATTTGGTTATTGACGATTCAAAGATTCTAAGAGAGAGATAGAGAAAGATGTTACCTTTAGGGATGGAGAGTGTTAGAATCAGGTGAAGAAGTGAAATGGGTTTTTATGTTTGAAAGGGAGAGAGATTGTATGGAAGGTAGAGGGACAAAGAGAACAAAATGAAGATAGTGTGTCTTATATAGAACCACAAAAGCTAGAGAGAGAGAAGAGAGAAAATAGAAGAGAGGAGAGAGACAGAAGGGGACATGCCCCTCTCTCCTGACACAACAATCATGCTTTGTGTTTGTGTTTATGCTTAGATGGCGGCCGATTTCGCAGCTCAATATTTTTGTTTTTATTTTTTTATAATAATTAATAATAATTTCTGAAGAAAAGGGAGAAAAAAAGATTTGTGTTGCGTCATGTGAATGATGATCGAAATAGGAGTGTAGAGAAAAGATATAAAGAAGATCTTAGAGGGAAACTTGGTGAGTTATTTTAAAAAATTAGGGTTATTTTCGTCTTTTCAAAATGTATCTTCACATTTTGGTTTGGAATGAGACATAACCGTCTCTCCTTCGGTCATGTTCATTCCCCGACCCGTCCAAATGCAATCATTCACGTTGCAACAAACTTTTAGATGCCACTGTAGTATTACAAACAAGTAGAATCGAATTATCCGGTTTTGGTAGCTTAACCGAAATATCATATGGCCGGTTAAAGATAGTCTAACAGGCTAAAAACTAACCAAGATTACATATTTACGAAAATCACTAATAAGTAATAGTGAAACAATTAAAACGGTTCTTTCTTATACCCATATAGACCGGTTTTGGTTTATTTAGTACTTAGATGTGAAGGGGTAAGTTTGTAGTAAATGAAGGGTAAAAATGTAATTTACAAAAGTAGGAAGTGAAACGAGTTATTGAGTGAAAATGATGATGAAGAAAGGGGAGAGCAATGATGGTTGGGGATTGGCTTGAACCATCATCATTCATTATACAATTTCAATTCGGACCATTTTCATTACTCTCTTTACTTCTTTCATTTCCCGGTTTGGTCAATATTGGTTTAGTCAACACTACTCATCATCAGCCATAATAACACATTTTAGAGGGTTGTTCGTGCCTGGTTTTCTTCATGACCCTTTTTTCTTTCATTATCATTAATGTAGATAAAGATGGGAATAGTTAAAAAGAAAAGAAACGAGAGAAATCATGAAGGGGAAAGTTTTGGGACCCCAAAGACTTAAGGGGAAAAAGAGACTTACCTGAGTGTTAGAAGTAGACGAAGAAACAGATATTTGTGATTTATTTCGCTTGGCATTAATATTTGTGATGAACAAAATTTTATAAAATTTATATTCATATGTAATAACCCTAAAATTTATACGTATTTAATTATCTAGCTACATATATTTATACATGTATAAAAGTAAAATATTATTTTATAATTTTAATTATAATTTATTTTAGTTTTAATGAAAATTAGTTAAATATTTATTGTATTCTTTAAATTATAAAGTTTTAGATCGAATCAAAAATGAATAATAAATGAATAATACCATAAAATAACATATTTTTAAGTTTATTTTTTCAAATTTTGCACATTAAAAATAATTTTTTTTAAAATAGAACAAATTATTATATAAAAATATTTATTTACTTCAAATAAACTATATATAAAATTAAAACATCATGTTTGCATTCAATTTTTCTAATTTAGAATTTAAATTTATTTTATTAAGATGAGATTTATAATTATTTTAATATTAAATTTATATTTTTAAAAAAAATTAAATAATTAATATTATATTTTGAAAAAAAAATTTAAATAATGATATTTAAAAAAATTACCCATAATAAATCATAGCAAACATTTGCCTAGTGAATGTGCCACAACATGTGGAAGATCATAGTTTACAAGGTGGATTTGTTTGGCATTTTCGTCATTTCATCCTATAGCTTCATTAACCAACATCCCTCGTGGACCTCGTTTGGTTACATAATAATACGAATTATTGCACTTTCACGTTTATAATTACTTTTTCTTTAGCAAATCTTGTGATTTTTTTTCTGTATTTTGTTAATTTATTCACGGAATAAATTCTGGAAACCGTATTAGTGCATGTTTTTGTGAACGGTTGTATATTGACTTAGTGTCTTATTTTTCTTTTGAGCTAAGCATAAAAGCATTCCTAAATGAAAATGGTTTTAAAATTTCAAAACACAAGTTCTAATGAATACTTATTGTGTGTGTCTTAAAATAGAACTATAAATAAATAAAAATAAATAATGGTTGCATTCTTTGCTTACATCAAAGGCAATGATAATTAATAATTATAGGGATGTGTGTGTATCATCCAATGTTATTGTTAGACGAGTTTGAAATGACATATTTGCCCACAAATGTTTGTATGTGTAAGACATGAAAATGTATGGTTATAGTATGTTAAATAGTGTGAATATGAAACTATATATTTACCACTTTTAATCATTGTAATTTGTCATCATTCTGTTTCTTTAGAACTTTATTTCTTTTTATGTTTTGGGTCTCCATAAGGTAAAGTGCGTCCATATTGCATTGCATGGAAACATTATCATAATAACATCTTCTGATTTTTAAACACACAACGAATAATTAATAAAAGATTTTGTGGGGTGGAGCACTAATGATATATACATGGGTCTGAACTATATTAATTAAGAGATAAAGGACTCTTTTTGCCGGGTAGAACATAAAAATATAATATTAATTAATTAATTTTTAGAATCTATTTTTTTTTCTTTTAATAATATGTAATATGTAATGCAATATATTTAGTTTAAATTTCCCCTGGCGACACTGCAACAATACTAACACAAACACAACTAAGCTATCCATTTATATAGTTTCACATGTGATGCTTAGAGAGTGGATTCAAATTTTAATTCGATATATATACTTTATATAGTTTTAGTTTTTATCTATGATTTTATTCATACAATTATTATTTGACTCGAAATTCTTCAACCATATTCACAAAAGTCACACTTTCCCTGTTGTTGAAAAGAGCTGAAGTTAAGAAGCTCTTAAAGAAAGTTACTAGATATTAATTAATATTTGCTATGATATAGAAACATAACATTTTAATATATTTTGGCTTGAGTGAGATCATTGTTTTTACATTTTTCCAATTTGTCATTTTGTTAATTTTAATATTTTGAAGTGATTAATTAACATGTACAATAATAGGTGTTGAATTATGAATTCAACTATTAGATTAAAAAAAATGATCACCGCATTTAGTTTAACAAAATTTTAGTTTGAGAATTATAGAATCGATTTAAAAGAAATAAAATTCAGAGATTGAAGACAATGAGTTCGGTGAAATCCATTCCTAAGTTCTTGTTGGTGTTTGGGATGATCATTTGAATGAAAATGCTTATGTTTAAACTTTGTAGTTTAACTTGGTCACATCTTGTTTTATCTTTCCTTTATTCTTGGAGTTTTTTTTTTCGGAGATCGGTCGCGGACAGTGCTTGATCAGATTTCATAGATTTTGTATTTGAATGTTAGATTACAACTAGTGTCAGATTAAAGTGTATATGGGTAGCTCACCTATACATATCACATCAATAGATTACTCAATCGGTTACATTCTTACAAAGCCAATTTATCATTTGTTAAATATTACATAGCCAACAATATAATTAATATAGAATTGTAGAAATTTTATAAAGATTAGATTTCATATTTCTTTCGTTAACTATCTGAATCATAGATTTTTTACATATACGGGATAATCCAACTTTTATACTATGTTAAAATTTATAGATTTACAACTTAAAAACAATTAGTAATGAGAGTTGGTAAAAAAAAATATAGTAATGAGTATATTGATGGGAAAATAATTATTAAAATGCTGAATTTTTTTATTTAGGTCACTTACATATCAAATTTTTAATAAATCATTTAAATAACGATTTATAGTTAATTGTGCCGATTTATGTGTGCATTTAACTATAAATCGTTATTTAAATAGTTCATTAAAAAATTCAGTATTTAAATGAATCAAACACAAAACTTCAATATTTTAATGACTATTTTTCCGTATATTAACTCACAATTATTATATATTAATTTATAAATTTTCCAAGTAACGATACAAAGACTTTCAATAACAAAAACAAATCATGCCATATTTTGCATGGCGTTGTGAAACTTTTCATGCAATTTTTTAAAGAGTAATACCTTAAAATATCACCTTTTAAAGTGTTTTTTCTAAATCTAGCATCATAAAATTAAATTCCCAAAAGTAGCACAAATACTTATGTGAAAATACTTATTTATTCTAAATAAATTATACATAAACTTAAAGTATTGTATTTGGGTTCATTATTTCCAATTTAGGATTTAATTTTTTTTCTATTACAATATAGTTTTAATGCATTTTAATTTTAAATTTGTGCTATTATTGGAAATTTAAACTAATGATGCTACTTTTAGAATAAAAACTTAGAAATGTGCTATTTTAGACATTTGCCATTTTTTAAATACATGTCCAATATTTTTATCCAAATTTTTTATGTTATGTAATTAATAAGCTCTATATTATTTTTTTTCTTCCGATCAGTATTTACTAATATTGGCCAAGGCGTGATTTATAACTCCCACAATTAAAACACAAAATCGGGACAATGGCTCAATTTTCTCAAAACAATTTCTCAACCAAATTAAATAGCCTATCTACGTTTTAATAATTTATCCTTATAATTATTTAATTTTTTAAGTTTTTTGCGCATTCCGCTTTCGTCCTGCATTTTGGGGTTCCACTTTGTTTTTGTTTTGTCTACGCAAATTTTCAGTTAGTGATGTATAAAAAGACAAATAAAAGTTAAATAAAATGAGTTAAAATAGGAAAAGAATAGAAAAAAAAAAGAGGAAGCACCGTGGTAGCTTTGCTCTCTGGGTGTTACATTATCGTGCAAAATTGTATCTTTACGCACATGCGTTACTTTATATTATTATATAAACCAATAGGTGTAACCATTTTATCTTTATTTCCATGTTATGTGGATTCATAATCTTTCATTGATATTGTCCCACGATGAATATTCTTGTCGATTTACATTTGCTTATATATTGAACTCAAAATGTATATTAACATTAGCATGAAACAATTCATTCAATGTTGATATAAGTTAACCAAAACCGTACGGTCAAGTAGTTTTTCAAATGAGTAGAATTTAAGGTTTACCATATAGATTAAACTGAAGTTAAGGATCTAGTTTTACCATCTCTTTCTTTTCTTCACGTAGGAGACGGGGAGTTTGCCCATGAGTTTACCGATAGATGTATGTATTGGTTACGCTATGAACATTTTGAATTATACAATTTCAAAATCAAGATGATAGTTTTATGAGCGTAAATCTATTCATGATTTTGTTTAGTTTTTGATGTGTTGTTTTTTTTTTTTTGCATTTCGTTAATTTGGTTTTTCTTTTTTTTTTTTATACAACTTTTACTCTTGTGAGTTATTTTTTGAATTTTTAATCATGAGATATTTTGAACTTAACAATCGCGAATTCTATTCAAATTTCATAATTACGAATTTTATTTTCTGGCTAATTAAAATTTTTACGATCATATATAAAGATCAATAACTATCTAACATCCGGTTGTTACGGTCAATTTGACTTTACGACCAAGTATAAACCTTTTTTATAAACTAACTAGTAAGTGTTATAGTCTAACGTATTTATATTCAATTTCATGCATTTTATCATGTATGAATTTGCAGTAAGAGATTAGGAGATTGAATCATACTAAATCGAAAAAAATAACTGTGAAAATCTGGGAAAATTTTATTATGGAAGAATAAATAATATCTAGAGAATTTTCCATATTTAGAGAATAGAAAAGAAAGAGTAATACCCTAGAATAGCACATTTTAAAGTTTTTTTTTCCAAATCTAGCATCATAAAATTAAATTTCTAAAAATAGCACAAATACTTATTTGAAAATAATTATTTATTCTAAATAAATTATACATAAACTTAGAGTATTGTATTTGGGTTCATTATTTCCAATTTAGGGTTTAATTTTGAGTAATACCCTAAAATAGCACCATTTTAAGTTTATCTTCCAAATTTAGTACACTAAAACTAAAATTCCCAAAATAGCATAAATTATTATGTAAAAATTAAAACATAATGTTTGGGTTCACTTTTTCCAATTTAGGGTTTAAATTTTTTTCATTAGGGATAAATTTTCAATTATTTTAGTATTAAATTTGTGCTATTTTTAGAAATTTAAATGACTAGTGCTATATTTGGAACAAAAACTTGAAATAGTGCTATTTTAGTCAATTGCCCTTTAATTTTTTTCTATTAAAATATAGTTTTAATGCATTTTAATCTTAAATTTGTGCTATTATTGGAAATTTCAACTAATGATGCTATTTTGGAACAAAAACTTAAAAAAATGCTATTTTAGACATTTGCCCATTTAGAAATATCTTAATCTAAGAAATCTACTTTTTTCTACAAATATATTACTTATATTTTTGTTGAGCTTAATTTGGAAATTTATATTATTGCTTTGTATGCCAATATAAAAGAATATCTATTGTAACATATTATAAAAACAATATAATAAAATTTCATAAATATTTGTATATTTTCAATTCAATTCATGAATGAAGTAAAAATTGGTGTACAAAAAATAATATGAAATGATAAAAAGAAAAATTATGAGAATTTCAAAACAGATAATCGAATATAGGGATCCTGAAAGCTAACTTAGTACAATATTTTGTAAGAGTAATAGTATAAAATAACACTTTTTAAAGTTTTTTTTAAATCTAGTATATTTAAATTAATTTTTTTTAAAATAGCACAAATAATTATATGAAAATATTTGTTTATTCTAAATTATACAAAAACTTAAAATATTATATTTAGATTTACTTTTTCCAATTTAAAGTTTAATTTTTCCTATTAAAGTAAAGTTTTAATGTAATTTAGTGTTAAATTTATGGTATTATTAGAAATTTAAACTAATAATACTAATTTTATAACAAAAATTTTAAAATATGTTATTTTAAACAATTGCTGTTTTTTGTAACCAAATAATATTAAAATGAAGAAGAATTTGGCTCGACATTTACTATTAAATAGAGTAACGAACAAAAAAGTAAAAATAGTAAATAAAATTACTCCAAATTATAAAATTATTTGATTTATTACTCTATGTTGGAATTGAGAATCAAATTAATTCGAAAAGTAGAAAATTCTATAAAACAAAAAAAAACTTATTAAAAGTGAGAAATGGGTTTAATACAGTTCTTAATAATGGAAGCAAATAGAACCTTCAACCTCATAGAATGTAATTGACAAAAGAGAATTGAAAAATTAAAAGAATGTATAGTTACACTTTAGTAAGAATAATAATAATAAAAAAGCTTTAAGAGAAGGGAGACAAAATGGGTCTTAGGGTAATCACGAATTACAAGTAGGAGTAGCTGCCAGTCTCATTATAAACCCTTTTCTTCTGTAGCATCCAATGATGACCCAACCCCTCTCATTATAAATAACCCTTTATTACTCTCTCTCTCTCTCTCTTGCTTTTTTAACTAGTGCAATTATCCAATTTCTATGTTTTTCTTTAATTAACTTTTTCAGTGTATCTTAAATACCATTTACTGAAAATTTTTGTAAAAGAGAGGAAAAAGAAAAAGAAATTCTGACCTCATGATTTGTGGAAGTTATTGTGTCATGGACGACAAGAAAAAAGAAAGAAAAAGACAAGCTATTGAGTTCATCAAAAAGCTAACAAGAACAAACTTATTCAATTTGACATTAAGAAATTTGAATGTTGTGTAATTTACCTTTCATTTTCCTTGTTTGAAATGAAGATATTTTTCATAAGTTATTTGACATTTTTATATTAGATTCGTGATTCTTCTCGATTATATACTCTAAATTATGCAATCCAAATATTATAAACCTAATCGTGCAATCAAATGTATATTAACATTAACCAAAAATAAGTTTAGATTTTTGGATATTCATGGATTTGGATCGGATTTGATATCTCGATTTTTTTACATATAAGGTTTATGCCGTATTAATACGCTAAATTGGCAATTCAAAATGCCAAATCCATCACTAAACATTAGTAGTTATTAAACAGTTTACTATGGCTAGCTATATATTCTCTAATGTCATCTATTTTTAAAAAAATCCTTTATAGATTTTTTCCCAACAAATCACTTCCAAATTGATAATGATTATAAAAAAATAAAAATCATGTTAAAAATACTCTAAAATCTCAGTAGAATAGAGATTAACATTCGAAGAAGAAGTCTAGCAGTGGTTTAGTGAATTAGTTTGAAAACATACTGAAGATTAAAACGTAGAAATTTGGATTATAATGCAAATTCAGTTTCCCCAACTATGGCGAAAAAGAAAAATGTCCATTATATCAATATTGCATTTTAATGGTTAGGCTAAAAAGTATTAGTTTGCAGACGTGAATCCTTTCACGTGACCCCTTTGAAGGATCATGCATATATATATATATAAAAACTGTATATAGTTTGAATGTAATAAATGATTCAACATTTTCTTAATTATAAAGGTAAGAAGAAGTACTCATGAGTACTACTCCCAACTTCATCATCATGATTATCATTATTATCAACCATTTTACCTGTAGATATAACAATTTTGCATAGTGAACCCAACTTTTTTAATATAAATTCACATTTAATAAATTTTTGTGTAAATATTGACCATAATCTATGTATGTGTCTGTTTAAGAAGCTTTTAGTATGAAAAAGTAAGATACTTTGATGTTAGTCTCTAACCCGTGTGGAGATGTAATCTGATTGGACGAGAATGATGACTGACACGTGACCTTCCGACTTTAACGATTTTAGATGATTGATTTTCACTATCATTGGCTGTGATTTATACTTGCGTGACCTACCTGTTTCTCTATCCCTTTTTCCCCGACCATTGCATGCATTAACTATATAGTAGAATCATTTTTTATACGTTAAAAATGTATTCCATTCATAACCAAACTGGTAACAAGTACCAAAGCTAAATAAGATTGTTGTATTCAGGTCATGAGTTCAGGTTTTCTCTTTTTCTGCTTTGTTTACAAATTTGTTTTTCTGTCTTAGTTATTCCATATAACTTGGTTTCTAACATTTTCTTCCAGAAATATGAATTTGATTACTGTCTGATTTCTAGATTAAGAGATTGCTCTTTTTGAAACGGTGTAGTCTAATTCTGACGTTTTTGCTGTAAGATTACCCTTCTGTGTTAGTCTCCCAGCTCGTTTAGAATGATTAGTATTATATTTATAATAAATAATTGAAAAAATGTTATTTTAGATAATTTCCTTTTTTTATTATCCTAGTTAGTGTTAATATCAATATTTTTTTCGATCTTACTTTTATATTTTCCATAGTTCCCTTTTGTTGGTTTTTTGGACTTATATTTTAAAGAATTTGTATTTTCATGTCGGTTTATGACTTTCATTTTCATGTATTTCACCCATGATTAATATTATCATCCAAAAAAATATGAGCAAATATTACCAAGCCCGAGGGGATAGAGATGAAAACAAAATAGCATTTACATGTGCAACAAACGAATTTTGTTTTAAAATACTTAAGGTTTAGTTTCATTTCAAAAAGAAGAGAAATGTAAACATTGCGTTTATTCATTGGCCTCAGCTGCAACATTAACATTTCCCAAAGCAAAGAATGATCCACCAAGGATAACATTTTTCTTCACTTTGCTCGCAAATGAACTATCACGTTTCATAGCCTAAAACGAAAAACCTGTAATGGGCAAACACAAATAGAATTTTCAAGGTTAAAGAAGGCTCTCGTGATAGTTCCTACTGCTAGTTGGTTAGAGGTCCGAGGGCGAGAATGGTGACTTCACCCGGATATTATGAGACTTTCTCAACTAGAAACTTAGATGCAAGATGAAGATTTATTATCCAAATGCACAAATGCACAAATGCACATATACGGCATAAGATTATAGCTTTTAGTTGTCTTTGCTAAAAATAGATTTTCAAAAGTAAAGCTCAAAAGTCTAATATATATACTGTCGACTATGTGAGAAGAAATCTAATGGTTTCGCGATGATATAAATTGAAATCATAGTTCACGTATAATGTACTTATCTTTTCGTCCATTATAAGATTATTTTTCACGAAAATGTGTAAAACTATTTATATAAATATAATGATATAAAATTTATTAACTTTTTGTCTCATATATGATCGATTTAGGTCATCGAGAAAATAAATATTTTCTAAAAGCTACACATATATATTTTATTCTCCAGTTGAATCGCGAGAAGATAAACTCTTCACCGATTCACTAGATGCACCACCAATTCTTCTCTCGCGTAAATGTATGGGCTTCAGCGCTTGTTTGGTCGAAACTGTTACTACTGAAACGTTTTGGATCTCTGCAGTCATACAAACCATATGCTCTATCTTTTGGTAGAACTTTTCGCAGGTCTTAGGCAGTAAATTCGGTTTCTTTTCCAATGGGCTTCCTTTTAGCATTTATTCATCTTTATCGGAGTGTAAGAATTTATTTTCAGTTTCTTATTTGGCTGTATTTCTCCTACGCATACACTCAGTTTATTATGCTTTTGATATTTATACTGTTGATTTTAAGTTGTTTCTTAGACTTTCTTGGATTGATTTTTAGAGCAGAAAAAGTAAAATGCACACAAGATTTACGAGTTCAACTTAACCAAGAATGGTTAAGCCTACGTCTCGCCGGAGCTTTGTCTCCGGGAATCCACTAAACTCAAGTTGCTTTACAAGACTCTCCCGTGTGTTTCTCCACCGGCAAACACACACACACTCACTGAAATTACAGATGTTTCCTCTCCTCTGTCTCTCTTCTATCACTCGTTTTTTCTCTTACTCTTACAAAGTCTAACGTCCCCAAAATACTTATACAACTTAGAGAGTAAAAAACGAACAAAGCATTAATGATCTTTGTCCTTAGTACTGTCTGCAAGATCTTGGGAACTATTCTCCTGAGACTCTGTTTCGTTGTCGAGGAGAAACAAAAGTCGTCTCTGTTTTCTTTTCCTGAAACAGGTTGTAAACGTGGCTGCAGTTTATTCCTTTTGTGTTTTGTCTTCCTTCCTTTTGGAACCTTCCACTGCAGCCAGAAGTTTAGCCAGACTTCATTCCTGAAAAGAGAAGATGAGATACTCTAACTGATTTAGAGACTTCCGGTTTAGACTTAAACCAGTTAGTAATTTCTTAGGAGACTTGAAACATAACCCAACAAACTCCACCGTGTTGAGTAGTCTCCGAGTTCCTGCCATTAGAGAGAAAAGCCTTATGAGTTTCTATAGTGTTCTGATTCCCAGCTCCGGATTCCGCTTGACCTCTAGACAGAGATCAAGCTGAGCACATTCAGGGCTTCCTGAAATTTGCTCACTGGTACACTTTTAGTCAAAATGTCTGCAGGGTTGTGTGATGTGCAGATTTTTAAGACTCTAATCCTTCCTTCTGCAATTAACTCCCTGATGAAATGCATCCTTACATCAATGTGTTTGGTACGCTCATGATGTACTGAGTTCTTTGCTAGAGCAATTGCACTTTGAGAGTCACTGTGAACCTCCATAGTTTCCTGCATCATTCCCAGTTCTGAACTTAAACCATTCAGCCACATGCCTTCTTTTATGGCTTCTGTTAAGGCCATGTATTCTGCCTCTGTGGTGGACAAGGCTACCACTTTCTGGAGTCCAGACTTCCAGCTTATAGCCGTCCCTCCAGCTGTAAACACATAGCCTGTGATAGACCTTCTTCTATCCTTGTCGGAAGCATAATCCGAGTCCCCATATCCTCTGATTTCAAACTTATTCTGTTTCTTGAAGCAAAGTCTCAAACTCTTGGTCTGTTTGATGTACCTAAGCACCCATTTCACAGCCAGCCAATGTTCTTTTATGGGTTTTCCCATGAATCTACTGATTATTCCAACAGGATACGCCAAATCAACTCTAGTTCCCAGCATAGAATACATGATAGATCCCACTGCACTAGCATAAGGAATAGACCTCATGTAATCTGCTTGAACTTTAAGTTCTTCATCAGTTGCAGACTGTAAACTGAAATGAGCTCCTAGTGGAGTGGATACCCCTTTTGAATCACTCATGTTGAAAGTTTTCAGAACTTTATCCAAGTACTCTTCTTGGGACAGTTCCAAGGTCCTCCTGCTTCTGTCCCGTTTGATCTCCATGCCTAAGATTTTCTTAGCATCTCCCATATCTTTCATTTCAAATTCTGATTTGAGAAGCTCCTTCAGACTTTGAATTTTATCTCTACTCTTACAAGCTATGAGAATGTCATCTACATAGAGTAAGAGATAAATGAAAGATCCATCTTTGAATTTCTGAAAATAGATACAGTGATCGTATTTACTTCTGAGATATCCAGCTTTAAGCATGACTGAATCAAATTTTTGATTCCATTGCCTAGGTGACTGTCTTAAGCCATATAATGACTTCCTGAGCAAACACACATAATCTGATCCACCTCTTTCAAATCCTTCAGGCTGCTCCATCAAAATACATTCTTCTAAATCACCATGGAGAAAGGCTGTTTTAACATCCATTTGTTGTAGTTCCATGTCCTTTTCTACAACAAAGGACAAAATTAGCCTAATTGAGACGTGTTTGACTACTGGAGAGAATATCTCTTGGTAGTCAATTCCTTCTCGTTGTGAGTAACCCTTTGCAACCAACCTCGCTTTGAATCTAGTACTGTTGTGACCATCTGCTCCTGGTTTTCTCTTGTATACCCACTTACTTCCAATTACTTTCTTACCAGTAGGTCTCTTTACTAACTCAAAAGTCTGGTTCTTCATCTGAGCACTCATCTCCTCTTCCATAGCAACTCTCCATTTTGCCCAATCTTTGTCTGCTTTAGCTTCCTGATAACTGTTTGGCTCAGGATACCCTCCATCTTCTGCAGCCAACAGTGCAAAACCAACATTATCTGAGTCATTGTATTTTGAGGGTGGTCAGATAACTCTCCTAGATCTATCCCTGGCCAGTAGATAATGTTCAAGTGACGTGTTCTTATCAGAGTCCTCTTCTGTATCTGACATGTCTTCTTCAGAACTCTGTGGACGACTTCCTTTGGCACTACTTCTCTGTTGAATATCTATATCTATAGTTACTTCGTCTGAGCTTTTGTTTTCACTATCCTCAGGGAAGTCCACTGTGATTACTTCCTTTTCTATGTCTGTCTCAGGGACTTCCTCTTGTGACTTATACATTTGATCTTCTTGAAAAACAGCATCCCTACTGATGATGCATTTCCTTTCCTCAATCAACCAGAACTTATACCCTTTCACACCAGGAGGATATCCTATGAAAATGGCCTTCTTAGCTCTAGGATTAAGCTTTCCTTGATCACAATGGATATAAGCCACAGAGCCAAAGACTTTGAGATGGCTGTAGTTGGGTCTTGTGTTCTGCCAAACCTCTTCAGGCACCTCAAAATTCAAGGCTGATGAAGGTGAGTGATTAATCTGAAAGGTTGCAGTATGAGCAGCTTCTGCCCAAAATGCCTTGGGGAGTCCAGATTCAATCAAGATGCTTCGAACCTTCTCCATTATGGTTCTGTTCATTCTCTCTGCAACACCGTTTTGTTGAGGAGAGTATGAACATGTTTTGTGCCTTAATACACCTTCTCTTTTGCAGAAGCCATCAAACTCCTTGTTGCAATATTCCAGACCATTATCTGTTCTCAGCACCTTAAGCTTCTTTCCTTCTTGATTCTCCACCATTCTCTTCCATTCAACAAACTTTTCAAATGCTTCGTCTTTGGTTTTCAGGAAATAGATCCAGGTCTTTCTTGAGAAATCATCTATGAATGTGATGAAGTACTGACATTTGCCTAGAGAATGTGGAACATGAGGAGAACCCCAGAGATCAGAGTGTACATAATCCAACTTCCCTTTTGTATCCATCTTTGAAGATCCAAAAGTCACGCGATGTGCTTTCCCATAAATGCACTCTTCACAGAAATCCATACTAGAGATCACTTTTCTGTCGAGGTATCCTTTGTTTACCAACATTTGCAGACCTTTCTGTCCAACATGGCCTAACCTTCTATGCCATAATCTGGTCTCATCAATCTCATTTCCTGCAACATTAGCATCCCCAGAAACTGCAGTTCCCTCGAGAATGTACAATGTGTTTTGTTTCTGTCCCTTTAGAAGGGTTATGCAATCTCTGTTTACTTTTAGCATACCATTCCTAGACTGAAACCAACATCCAGCATTCTCTAATGTGCCTAATGAAATTAGATTCCTAGACATAGAAGGGACGTACCTGACATTTGTGAGCAGCACGGTAGTACCATCTTTGTTTTTGATCCGGATACTGCCCACCCCTTTCACCTCTGAAAATGTATCATTGGCCATTCTAACTTCTCCTGAATTTGATTCATCAAAGTCTAGAAACCAGTCTCTTCTTGGTGTCATGTGAAATGAGCACCCAGTGTTCATTATCCAGACTTCTTGAGGTTCCCCTGAGACTGATAGTAGAGCTTCTGAAACCATCAAAGCAGCTACATCATGGACCTGATTTGATACATTCGAGGACTCTCCTCTCTCTAGTGACTGATCCCTCTTGTTCCTTTCTTTCCAGACCGGGCACTGCCTCTTAAAATGTCCTTCTTTCCCACAAATCCAGCATTCCTTCCTGCTCTTATCCCTTGATTTGGATCTGTTTTTCGACTTGTTATTCTCAAAAGATTTCCCCTTCTTATCAGATCTTCCTCTTGTGTCTTTGACATACAGGCTTTCAGCAATGTTTTTGCCTTTCTTGGAGTTCTGCCCAAAGTCTAACTGTTTTGAGTGTATAGCTCCAATTACGTCATCGAGAGCAAGTGAATCTTTGCTGTATTTCAGGGTATCTTTCAGATGATCAAAGGAACTCGGTAGAGCCATTAACAAAATGATAGCCTGGTCCTCATCAGGTATTAACACGTTGACATGCTCTAAATCTGCTATAAGTTTCAAAAGGTCATCAGTACCTTCCTCTATTGTGACAGAGTCTGAAATCTTATAGCTGTACAGCTTCTGCTTCAAGTAAATACGGTTGGGAAGAGCTTTGGACATGTAAAGCTGGTCCAGTAGCCTTAACATTCCTGCTGCAGACTTTTCTTTGATTATCTTCCTGAGAACTTGGTCTCCAACACTGAGTATTATGGTAGATCTTGCTTTTCTTTTCTTTTCTTCCAGTTGCAGGGTTCGCAGGGCGTCTTCTTTTACCCTTTCTGGACCTGGAGTTGCAGATTCACCTTCTTCCTCTACCACACTCTCAGCTCTCGTTGGTTTTACAGCCTCCTCTTCTTCGTGTAAGCCTTCGAGCAAGCCGAGTATTTCAAGATGAGCTAGAGTCTTTTCTTTCCAAAGCATGTAATCTCCCTTTCCATCAAACTTTTCTAGATCAACCCTTCCTGTAGTCATGTTTGATAACAACTTCCTTCTTTCAACCTTTGCTCTCATACCAAATGTTGATTTTAAGTTGTTTCTTAGACTTTCTTGGATTGATTTTTAGAGCAGAAAAAGTAAAATGCACACAAGATTTACGAGTTCAACTTAACCAAGAATGGTTAAGCCTACGTCTCGCCGGAGCTTTGTCTCCGGGAATCCACTAAACTCAAGTTGCTTTACAAGACTCTCCCGTGTGTTTCTCCACCGGCAAACACACACACACTCACTGAAATTACAAATGTTTCCTCTCCTCTGTCTCTCTTCTATCACTCGTTTTTTCTCTTACTCTTACAAAGTCTAACGTCCCCAAAATACTTATACAACTTAGAGAGTAAAAAACGAACAAAGCATTAATGATCTTTGTCCTTAGTACTGTCTGCAAGATCTTGGGAACTATTCTCCTGAGACTCTGTTTCGTTGTCGAGGAGAAACAAAAGTCGTCTCTGTTTTCTTTTCCTGAAACAGGTTGTAAACGTGGCTGCAGTTTATTCCTTTTGTGTTTTGTCTTCCTTCCTTTTGGAACCTTCCACTGCAGCCAGAAGTTTAGCCAGACTTCATTCCTGAAAAGAGAAGATGAGATACTCTAACTGATTTAGAGACTTCCGGTTTAGACTTAAACCAGTTAGTAATTTCTTAGGAGACTTGAAACATAACCCAACATATACCAAACTGACATCTATTGTAATATCCTGTTATCATGACAGGTTTTGTATTCCACGAACGTGGTTGCTTTCACAGGATACCATCTTGTCAAAAGAGAAGCACTTGATCAGCCACCACCTTCGACCTCTTTTTGAGTTCATCATGGATTAAGCAAATCATTAACGTTACTATAATTTTGCAGTCTATCTAAAGATCCTTATCTTGCACTCTCTATGGTATTTCTTTGTTACTTTCTTTCTTATATGATCTGCTTGGCTGCATCTTGAAGAACTGGTTATTGAAAAACATTGTGCTTAAAGTTCAATATTGCTCAACCTATCATTTTTTTTTTTGGTTTCATTTTTCTTTGTGTGGAAAAGGATTTATCTTATAGTTAACATGGTAAAAGTGAGGATGTCATACTTTCTTGACCAAACTACTTCCTTCATTCAATAATTTTGGTTTAGAATTTTCGATCGCTTTTTCTTACTGTTACAAATTTTAGTGAAAAATCTATGGAAAATCGATGAAAAATATTTCTAGACTCTTTGGTTCTCTTGTCATAAAAGGTTACAAGACCTGAAAACATCTTGGCCAACGCATCATAACCGGAACTAGAACTCAGACCAAAACCAGATTCCGGTTCTATGTCACAAAAAGGGTATTTTAGTAATTTAATTTGCAGACTCTCGAAATTCTTACGTCTGGCGATATATGAAGCGTCGATATACGATTCTTCTCTACGGAGAACAATTAGGGCTTTTACCTCTTTTCTAGTTCTTTTTCAAAAACCTGCCCAAGTTTGATCTTTGATCACCGATCAATGATTGCTAGGAAGCGACTTCGTCAGGGAGGTGATTCCAACGACTCTAAAGGCCAAACTCTGTCTTCGTCTCCTCTCATGAGGAAGCACGACGACGACTTATCCGGTACGGAGGCGATGCTCAAGAGGAGAAAGCAACTGGATACAACGACGACGACATTGTTTTCTTCCCCTGCTTCAAAGATGAACTGGAGTAGAAACGACGAGCTTGTCATTCTTGGGGTGTGTGAATTCTCTGTCTATTATCGTATTTATATATATTTTGTTCTCTACTCTGTTTTTTACTCTCTTTGTGTTTTGTCTGCGTGGAAAAGAGTATTGTAGACTACAAAAACGAAACCAAATTGAGCTACAGATCTGACTGGGATGCTTTCTACGCCTATATCAAAGATTTCATAGAAGCAGACTTCTCTAAACGACAGCTCATGGATAAGATCAGGAACTTGAAGAAGAGATTTACATATAACCAGGCGAGGTCTAACGAGGGGGAAGTACCTTCCTTTACTAACACTGACGACGATGACATCTTCAAATTGTCAATGATCATATGGGCCACAAATGAAACAGAATGTGCTTCTGATGAGAATATCGACCAAGCCAAGGTGAGTTAGTGTTCATTATGTGTTTTCCATTCTCTTTATTACCATCTCAGAACATTATGTATTGTAAAAACTTGTTAGTAAGAATGCGTAATTGATCTTTGGTTCTTGTTTTGAATAAGGATGTGCCTTGTGTGGAACAAGATCGAGCTAATGAGAATATGGACCAAGAAAAGGTATCGAGTGTTTATTCTGTTCTGTCGACCTCCTTATTACAGTCTCTAAAACATTATGTAAAGTGGTATTATTAATGTGTTAAAGGATTTGAATAAGGATGTGCCTTTTGTGGAGCATGAACCAATTAAGGAGAATGTGGACCCAGAAAAGGTAGTGACTAAATCGTTCTATTTTACCAGCCTCAAAAATTATGTTAGATTTGATATCACGAGTGTGTAATTGATCTTAAGTTCTTGTTTTGAATAAGGATGTCAATGGTGTGGAACATGAACGAGCTAATGAGAATATGGACCAAGAAAATGTGGTGAGTATTTCTACGGAACTATTTATTACCATCTCACAAAATTATGTAAACTTTTATATTACTAATGCGTAATTGATCTTAAATTCTTGTTTTGAACAAGGATGTGCCTAACACTGAGCATGAGCCAGTGAATAAGATAAGTAAGAAGAATGATAAAGGTGACAAAGAAAAGAGTGAGGAAGATAGTGTCGATGAGATTTATGCTCTGAAGGATGCACTTGAGGCGACTACATTGTTTCAAAGTTCGGGTAAATATCAACAGAAGTTGTTGCTTCAGAATTTGAAAAACCTTGGAGCTCAAAGAAGAAAAGAGCTATCCGATGAATGGAAGGCATTGCTTGCACAGGAGATGCAATTGTATGCCAAGAAACTGATTTTATCTGCAAAGCTTGCAAGCGCAGGAGATGCTTCTTGATTTCAAGAAACAAAAGGTTCTGCTTTTGGAATGATTTAGATGTTTTAGGTTTTTGCTACTAATGAATTTTTCTCTCCTCAAGCCATCTTTTGAACTGGTATAATTATCGTATGTGGGTTGTGGCTTGTTTTTTGTCTTTAGGGTGTGACTGGGTTTGTGTTAATCAGCGACTCTGTGTTGTATGTTTCTGATATCAATCTAAAACATTTAGGATCATTTAGTTTCTATACTAAAACATGAAACGAGTTCAATGTTCGTAATTGATTAAGAGATAACTTGAAATTACTTGTATGAAATAAATAAAAGAGAACAGATAAATAAAAGGGAAGAAAGAAATCTCCTTACAGTGTAGACTCGACCATAGAAAGGTACAAGAAGAAGAAGTTCTAAGTTTGCACTCTGGTTCCTCATCTTGGGCTTTTACCAGATTTGGGCCTTGCTACCATAATCATCTTCTTCTCCCTCATCTTGGGCTTATACCAGATTTGGGCCTTGCTATTATAAGCATCTTCTTCTCCCTCTTTTACCAGATTTAGGCCTTGGTATTATAAGCATCCTCTTCTCCCTCATATTGGGCTTTTACCAGATTTGGGCCTTGCTACTATAAGCATCCGCTTCTCATTTTGGGCCTCGGCTTGAGCTGCCGAAGACAACACGAATTAAAACTGTAAGCGGAAATCGACCCTTCACAAAAATGAATGCAAATAAAAATTCTATAATATTCGATAAACTAATAAACATGATATAATAATTCGATAAGATAATAAATAATGGTTTTTGAAATTCTTATATAAATTTATAATCCAAATTATATCGTGAATTAATATTATAAAAGCTTATGTATATGTACCTAAGAAAAATTATTATAGTATACCTATAATATTATGTTTAAAGTAAATCTTTAATTTTTCTTTTTGTATGATAAATTTATAGTGTTTTTTTTTCATTCACATACAAAAATTGTAAAAATTTATTGACACAAAATTTATTTTTAACGAGTAACTATTTTTAAAAATAACTTTTAATCAAGATCGAAATAAATTGGATTCAAAATTGTTCATATGTAAAAAAAACCGAGCCAGACCGTAATACTATAATACTTATCACTAAAGTTAGATCATTTTAATCGATTTTTTATTGTAAAATTTGTAATTTTTGTCATTTACTCTTATTTTTTTGAATTTTTTTCAAAATTTTAGAATTTTTGATGATTTTAATTTTACTAATTTATACTCTTTTTGTTTTAAGAAATTTCATGTAAGGTTTTTTCACACATATTAACAAAACAATTCAATTTCCTATCTTAGTTTTTTATTAATATAGTATTTAATGTGTTGTCACTTATTAATAATTTCAAAAATAGAAAATTATCAAAAATTTAGATTTATAATTTAAAAAATATTAAAATAAAAGAAAATGTATGAAACGATACTTAATGAAATTAGTAGTGCGATCCTTTCATGAAACGAGAAAACGTGGACTTTTGGCCACAGTTCATGCTTAAATTAAGGGTCACAGTTCTCATTCTACATTAGGCTATCTCGAATGTAAAGCTATCGGATATGATCTTGCGTTCTAGTTCTTTTAGGGGATAGACAAAGACAATATGGCCTCAACAGAAACAAACTCTCTGAACAGCAGTACCGTTGTTGTAATCCATTTCCTAAGTCTAATAGGTAATTTTGCCTCTTTTATTTTAGCTTACCATATTGAACCAAAATTGGATCAATCTGAATTAGTATTTACAGAGAGAAGATAATTGAGAAAACAGAATCCTTTTTTCAAATTTCTTTACTTTTCCTTTAGCCGGATTGCTTTGTTTTGCAATTGTGTGAAAGTTGTGTTGGAGACTTCGGGACTAGTAATCTACGAGAGAAACCAACCAAAGGAACAAGATGCATGAATATCAACAATTCAGGAGCTACAACTTCGTTCAAAAGTAAACTACCAATGGAAGAGAATGAAGAAGAAGAAGAGTTATGGTGAGAGTCTCAAGCCCGAGAAGAGAGAGATGGAGAGGAAGAAGATGATGGGGTTAAGTAGAAGATTCAAAAGCTCGACTCAGACATCAATAAGTTATTAACAGCAATAGAAAACATACTTTTCAGATCGACTTTCTATGTAAATCTACATATATATCCTCTTATATAAATACCAAATACAAGGAGATGCTGCAAGATTTCGATTGAAGGAGCAAAAGAGAAAGCCCACCTTGTTTCAATCCTATTACAGATCTGATTCTTCTAAGAGTTCTAAGCTTTGTGGGTTGCAGTACTAGTTTGATAACAATCTCGGTGATCTTCTTGGCAGCTACTGACTGAAAGTGAAATATATAAGGGTGAAGATGCTGGAAGAGATCAACAAGACTGTTGGGTGCTTAAGGAAACGGATTCTACTTTTTACACAGAAACTTGTTTGGGAAAACTTGTAACAAGAAATGTAAATGGAAGAAATGGTTTATCTCAGGGTTTTAGAAATTCAAACCTAAAGATGGTTACTTTTCCTTGCGAGTTCATGCTGGAGGTCCACAATCAGATAACAAGGGTTTTGTATTCTTCCAGCAACTTGGAGATGTCATCCATACGCAACTGAGAATAACAATGGAAATTACACGTTTCAGAGCGCGTGTGGATATAAATGAACCTGGTGTTTGTTTAAGATGCATAAAAGTTGTAGACCGAAAAATAAGGAAGAGACATAGTAATGCATATCCTGAATGCTGTTATGCATCACAGTGCAAATATCTATTCTTATGGGCTCCTTCTGTATCGGGTATTCCGGGTGCAGCATATACAAAAACTAAGAAAACTTGAAGAAAAAGTAAAAGTTCTCAAATTAACCTGAGAATTAGTGATGCAACAAGTGGATTGATTGCTGTCAAATGTTCTACAGAGCTAATAACAGGATGAAAGTATGCGGTATTACCTCAGAAGAACTTTTGATATGATAAAATGTAAAGGTCTTCATTCCGTGGAGGGAAAAATCAGCAGATGTCAAGCTGCTCTGTGCTCTGAGACACACCCACCCCACAACCAAGATGGAAACAAACATGTGTGAAGGAAAGGAAGAAGTGAAATTCCATAACATGTAATAGTTTGCAGAACGGTAAATAATGCTTTTGCAATCACCTTTACTGTGAGGATTTCAAAAAACAATAATATCCATATTAGTTTTATGTCACTCCTAAACTCTGACGAGATTTATCTTAAATTAGAGCAGACTCACATGGTGATTCCAGGCGCAATGAAGGAACTACAATTTGAATTAACATACAAAGATAATCAACGTAAAGAAGAACTGAGCCAAAATAAATGGCATCGGTAAGAACTCACGCGTATTTTCTGGTAATGAGTCGCTGATAATCTCGAAGTAAGGAACCAAGCTCTTTTAGTTGTAAAGTCCTTGGAGTGGATTCTTTCCAATGTTGACGAAGTGCTTGAGCTGCCATCTGTTCATTGGGAAAAACTTCAGTACAAGATAGCACTATTACATTCTGAAATAGACAGAGGAAAGATCACCTGAATCATGGAGGCCTGATCAGCAATTACATCTCCCTCAATCAATCTTCTTCCTAAATCAACGAATTCTTGATCTTCTGACTCCTCAGAAAATTGAAGGTGCAACCCTGATGAAACAAATATTCCCATTTTCTTTTGCAACTCAGCAATACTGGATCCCTCTTGTCCCCTTTCCTGCCATGACCAGACTCAAGTGTTGAAACAGTTGAAAAGCTAATTTAACTGCATTGTCGAGAAACACAAAGATGGTATGCACGAACTCCAATCACCTTATTCAATTCTCTCTCTGACTCCTTTATTTCAGAAGGAATTCTATGTTGAACTACAGAAGACCTCTTGGCTATCGGATCATCTGAAAAGCAAAAAAGAAAAAGGGTGCAGTTCTGGTGAAAGAGTACTTTTTTTTCTATAACGGATAAGAGAAGGATAAACAGTTCACCAAAATCAATCAGATCCGTAAAACTTCATAATTTTCAAAGCCAATCTATCTTGATAAAAAAAAGAACATGCCAGAAACTGAAGTGTAGCTAATTTCCCACAATCTACGGCAAACACCATGATTAGTTCGTCTACCGATACTAAAGACTTTCAACATATAAAATCTATCCAAAGTTGATGACGCATGTCCACAGAATGGTTATTAAATTGGCAGGCTTTTGGAGATAAAACATCAGTACAGTAAGAATAAAATACCTTCGGGAACCAACCACCAAAGATCACCAAAGGTCGATTTTCCATCAAAACCACCAACTAAAAGATGACGTGCTCCAATACAAGTCATGGAATGGTAAGCTCGAGGAGGAGGAGGCTCGCCGTTGCTTATTGGTAAGCGCTTCCACTGAGCAGTTACTAGAATGTGAAAATAAAAAAAATTAGCAGAATAATAACAAAACATAGAAAAGAATGCACAGCAACACAAATGATAAACTACATCACACTTAATTATTTCACTAGATTCTACTATTGAAAATTACTGAGGTGGATTTTGGATTTTTAGGTTGCTTGACGAATTTTAGTGATCATAGAGCAGGAGACAGAGCAAATAAGACGAGCGAGCAAAAATCTACCTCTGTCCAAAATTATAGTGTCATTATAATAGACATCATAACGACTCAACCATCCACCAGTTCCATGTCCCCCAAATAACAGAAGCTGCATAAAGAAATTAATGATGTGAGTGATGTATCATGTATGTCACTTCAACCTACCCTACACGAAAGCAAAAGCACAAAAATAGCATCTTGATTGTAGATAGAGATATCAAGGAGCAAACAGGAGCTGAAAAGCCATACATAATGCCCTCCAGACGTAATTGTATGACCACATCGAGATGATGGTGCTTGGCCAGGAAGCTTGAGTTGGGTCCATCCAGGTGTTTCACGCTCTTTCTTCCACAACAAAGGTAAGCCACGATAGGATCAGCAAACAGAACATAAGAAAGCATACTAAAGAGGATACTTCTACAAGATTCAATGCATTTTTTGAGAGATTTAATTAAGGTTGAACCTTCATCTATCAGGCCCTTCAAAGCCCATAAATCACCCATGATAGGGCCACCACCTCCTGTCAAAGATAACCATATCACACACCGTAATTTCAGTTTGGTTGTTGTCAACTCAAGAAAAACAAATTGTGATCATGACCTACCTCAGAACCAAAGAATTCTCAAATTAGTTATAACTCATTTATAAGTATGAATCCTTATGATTGGAAGAAATTTTCTAAAATACATATACAATTAGTACCCAGTCAGGAAACCTCTTCACTAATGATAGAATTTATTAACTGAATAAATCAAATACATCAGCATCCTTAATATTGTTTAATGCATGAAAAGGGGAATAGCAAATTAGCATTCAAATTTGACTCTTATCTTTCAGAAGTTTACTTCTTGAGCAATAACAATTATCAATTGTAGTGTTCAGTAAAATAAGGGAAACAAAACCTAAGTAACAACATTTTCTAGGTACTGAATATGCCAAACACCTTAAATAATTGAAGGAATGGTGTCAGGGTGAAATCAGAAAGCCAACAGCAAGAATCTACAGAGTTTTGGTGTAGGCTACCTCGACCACCGAAAACAAGTAACCGTTTCTCAACCATGGTGGCTGTGTGGCCACATCTAGGAGGTGGCAACGATCCTGAAACCGACAGCTCCATCCATTCAAGGGACACTAATGGATACCAAGGAAGTTAACATTATGAGCACCTAAAAACAGTATATTGCAAAACTGAGTAGACGAGAGAATAATGTTTTACTTGTATCCATAACATATACATCTGACAGCCATTTTTTACCATCCCAGCCGCCACACCTGCCAGATTTAGGTTTAGCTATACAGATAGCAAGATTAAATTTAAACCTAACCAGCTGATGAACGTCTAAAATTTGATACTTACAATACAATTTTCTGGTTTCCAATAGCAGCAGCGGCAGAAAAATCGCGAGGTGTAGGTAAGTCGCCGAAGCTGGTCAGCTCAGACCACTGCCATATATCTGCAGCAAATGTTAACAGCCGTCATGAATGGATATATACTAGAAGTTTGAGAGCAAAATCAGCAGGTTTACTTACACCGTCACAGGACAATACATACCTGTATCTAAAACCCAAAAGTCGCCCAACCTGAAAACAATTACAGAAACAAGCTATTTGTGGTCAGTGGAAACATAATGTAAAACTGTTATAACTACACCAATGCCTACCTCTTGCTACCAGAACGTCCACCAAAGATGAACATATGGCAATCAATTGTGATGGCAACGTGAAATGCGCGCGGTGTAGGACCCACTTGTCCTTCAGATACGCTGCCAGTACATTCTGGCTCAAACCAGAGCTTGTTTTCTTGTTGACAGGATAAAGAACAAGCAATCATAAGAAAACCAATTTTCACATGATTAGAAACGCTAATGGGAAACCATGTACTGAACCACTTATACCTTGAAGAATGTAAGGAAACTAACTTAACTGATACTCAAAACAAAGGAGAAGGAGAAAAGAAAAACATGATACTTGAAATATTAAACTAGCGAAAAAGTAAAGCTTTTTACAAAACAGAGGATGATGATACCAATATCATAAACAATTATGTCGTTGAGGAATTTCTTATCGACGAGGCCGCCGAACACCACCACCATAGATTTTCCGACATTTACAGCTGTATGTCCACTGATTCAAAAACACAAAAAAGCAGCTGAATCGAATTGAATGGAATCGAGGATCGTAATAGACAAGGGAAGAAGAAAACAAGCGAAAATCACCTTCGAGGCTGTGGAGGATTTCCGCCGAAATCGGAAGCGGAAGCTCGAACCCAGTGATGCATACGGTGGCGGTGATGCCGGAAACGCACGGATCGCCGTTCGTTTTGGAATCGCTCGAAGTAGACGTCTCTAACTCAAATTTACAGATCGAAAGGAATCTTTGTTGTGGAGTCCATTAATGTATTATTCATAAGATTTCAATTCGGTCTTGGTTGGTTTCTCCGGTTTTTTATAATTTTTTTTAATTGTGAATAAAAATTAATCTTTCAGAGCAATGGTACGGTTTCCGTTTTGGATTTCGGCTTTAGACTCGATTATATTATAAAACCAGTCTTTTCCGGTTTGACTCGATATTAATCACGAGCGATTTTGTTCATTAAACCACAGATTATTTCCGGTTTCGTGATGGAAGTCAAAATCCAGAAACATTTGAGGATGGACCGGCTCCCAGGTAATTAATTTTTTTGAAGATTTAGGTTCAGTCGGGTTCTATTCGGTTTGGTATCTATCATTTAACTGTTTTAATTTCATCGCATTTCATCCTAAAAACTGTAAACGAACTCTATTCGCCGCCGATATCTTTTTGTGCAGAACGAATGGCACTAAGAAGCTCGCTCGATGAGTTCGTGATCCTCGTCGTGGATAATAATCCATCTCAACAAGCAGAAGCTTCTCCGGTTCAATTGATTTCTATCTCAGCATCGGAAATTTTATCCTGGGAATTGTTAGAAATACTCTGCTACGGAAGAGTACAAGTTCGAGCTCATCGAACGAGGCAAGTGTTATACTTGTCATCTCCAATCTCGATATTTCTTAGTAATAGTGTAGTGATTCCTTTTTTTCTATGCAGACTCATTCAGGAATCCTCGTATTTCCATGGCCTTCTAAGCGGAAGCTTCAGGTAGATATTGTATTTGTGTCTGCTTAATTGTATATAAAAAGTAAGTTGGTAACTTTATTGTTTCTATTGTGTTAATTTTGAACCAAAATGCTGATAACTTGACTGAAATTTGAAATTTGTAACAGCGAATCTGGCTTCGATCATATCTCTATCGAATGGAACCTAGAAACTTTCTTGAATCTTCTGAGGTGTATGTATGGTTGCTCCATGGATATTACATCCAGTAGTTTCTTACCTCTGTTGGAAGTAAGCTCTTTGTATATATCCTCTGCTCTCTTTTGTTTTTGTGTTTTTTTTCCTACTGTTAGTTTAAGCTAATTATGGAAGTCTGGGTAGGCTGCACTCTATTTTGGGGTCGGGAGGCTTCTCTCTAAGTGCAAGATCTGGCTCTCGTTGTTGGCATCATCGAATGACCCTGCATTACCACAACTAGAATTATCTGACCTTATTCAGATATGGAGTTTTGGTCTCGAACATGGTTATAACCTTGAGAAACTTTTAACGGTTGTTAAACTACTTAATTTTTGTTAATCGTGTTTCATTTGATGTTGAATTCGCGGGGTCCTTTCAAATACAAGTTATTTGAATTTTATGTAATGCACACCATGTATATGTGTGGACATCATTGTATCTCTAACACACGACTTTTTGTGATAACTTACGCAGCTGGAGACTTTGTGCCAGATCTCTGTGCAGCCTATCTTGCAAAGAATCTAGTATGTATCTGAATTCCATCTCATCTGATATATGTGTATTTCCACTAAATATCTGTTTGGCCTTTAAGGACCACTCAGTCTTTAGCCTCTCAATGATATATGATAGAAAATGCTGACCTGTACTGTTATTTTTTTATTAATTCATGAAAGAAGATGGTTGATATGTAGGAAAGAAAATTCTAATCTGAATTGGCTTAGATTACCTATCTAAATACTGATTGTAATTCCTTCAACTAGGAGAACAAATATGCACGCGTTGACAATATGAACTGCTGTCAGCCATACAAATCGAAATCATTGATGAAATATATGAGTCTCGTGGCCGAGAGTGGACTATTTTGGATTTATAATCCAAGTCTAGAGTATTATCATCTTTGTGTTATGAAGTAAAGAGAATAAAGTTTTGCGTTTGTTAGCTTTTTTATCCTTTTTAATTTAAATGGTCTGAAAGATCTAACTTCTTCCTACATTGTAGACTTGGTAGCTAATAAATGATCCATATGTCTTCCGCAGATGTTGGTAAAATCTGATAAGTATTTTAGCAATGTTCCATATGAGTTGTTGATGTGTTGCGTAAAACATCCTTACCTGACTGTACACAGGTAGGTTTGTGCCCATTGTCAATCTTCTCAATGCAAACATATCTAAGATTCTCACATTTTACCAAACTCTGACAGTGAGATGCATCTTGCTGACGCACTTCTTGTTTGGGTTGATGCCAACAAAAGAATGTTTGACTTGTCAGAGAGTAGTCAGGGTAACATAATCAATTTGATGGAACAGGTAATGTTTAGGTCTATTACCTATGCAGAGATGAATGTAACAGTACAAAATAGAAAACCCATCTATCTATTTTTGTTAACTATAAGATGCGGTTGTTGAATTGCAAATTCACCTTACGTTTTTTGGCGGTCAAATGGCTCATATACCACCCCTAACGAAACGAATGGCACATGTGGATTTAAAGCCATTTCACCTACCTATAGTATAAATGGAATACGAATCATTTCTCTTTGGACTATTTAGTTTTGTTTATTCTGGATACATGTTTAGCTCTTAGGAAAATGTGGTTCTCATTTTAGGATTTTTGTTTTCTGGTCAATTAATTTGCAGGTCCGTTTCAGTCTTTTGCCTACGTGGTTCATTGCAGGTAATGTTACGAATATTTGTCATATATTTCCTACTTGACATGTAGCAGAAAGTCATTAGTTAAAATTTTTCCTATATTTCAGGAAGAAGGAAGTCTCTTGGGTTCTCAAATTTTGCTGATCCAAGCATTGAATTGGTCACCAAACTAATGAAAATGTCATCCACATGCTTGGTTGATAGTCTAACGGATGGCCCTTCTACTGATCTTAGATTTCGGCTGACCGAATACTCAGAGGTATATATTCTTAAATGAAATTTTTTCCTGGATTTTAACTAATCGGTTGTGTGAGGAATTGTATTTCGCGTCTTTTGCTCTTTTGGACATCTTTTAAAAGTCCCTTATGAACAGGGTCATGATGAATAGGTTTCTAAAATAGTAATCAATATTTTTCCTAAGTTTATTTGTCATAAGTTTGCATGATCTTTACTATATAAGCATCCAAGCATTGAATTGGTCACCAAACTAATGAAAATGTCATCCACATGCTTGGTTGATAGTCTAACGGATGGCCCTTCTACTGATCTTAGATTTCGGCTGACCGAATACTCAGAGGTATATATTCTTAAATGAAATTTTTTCCTGGATTTTAACTAATCGGTTGTGTGAGGAATTGTATTTCGCGTCTTTTGCTCTTTTGGACATCTTTTAAAAGTCCTTTATGAACAGGGTCATGATGAATAGGTTTCTAAAATAGTAATCAATATTTTTCCTAAGTTTATTTGTCATAAGTTTGCATGATCTTTACTATATAAGCATCCAACTTCTTTCATTACGAGGTACATATAAATTTAAGTTATGTCTTTATACGATCTTATATTGGATGTCTTTGATTCATTTTTCTAAGTAGCTTAGTCCTTTAATTCCTCATGTCGTCCTGTCTAATTATGCCTTTGTTCCCTCTATCAGAGATTGGACTTCTCAGGATGCCCACAGTTAACTGAAGCCATTCTGCTACTGTCAGTACTCCCTAACTCATATTTCGCAAACCCGATGTGGAGAAAGAGTTTAAGAAGTTTCCTAACGAACCCAGGAGACGATGAAAGAAATGGAGAACAATTATATAAGAGAACTTTACCAATTTTACCTTTTGAAACAGTGAAAGAGGTTGATATTTCCAAGTGTCCGAGGCTTGATTATAAAGTTGCCATCAAGTGCTTCTCTAAGTCATTCCCATCATTAAGAAAACTGAGAGCTGCTTATCTCTTAAACTTAAAGGTGTCCACTATGCTTGAACCTCTACAGAAATTTTGTCACCTTACTGAAGTTGATTTAACAGTTGATATCGTTACTACAATATCGGGTCAAGCATCGGGGTTTTACACAAGTCCAGGTACTGGACGTAATTCATTTGATTCTCTCCAAGGTCATTGTTTGCTCTCGAATATCACAAGACTAACGCTGGAGGGTAGAAGTGATATATGTGGTTAGTCTTTTTTGTTCGTATTTTTCGCTATTTTCTTATGCTCGGAATTGTTCGATCTACCGTTTCAGTCAGCAACTTTGTTTCTTGTTGCTGCTAAAAACGAAAAGGTAGCTAAACCGTATATTTGTGTAACTGATGCGTCATTTTTGTATCGTAACAGATACCGATCTACGGAGCATCTCTAGATTGTGTGATTCATTATGTTACTTGAACATAAAAGGATGTTCACTACTCTCAGATGCGTGTATAGCAAATGTTATACAGAGGTGTAAAAATTTACACTCTCTCATAGTTTGCTATACCTCTTTTTCGGAGAGTTCGATTTTGGCACTGTGCGCTAGTTTATTTATGACCAATGAGCGCCTTGATTCAAATTCATTAGCATACAATCTTCAGATGCTGCACATGAGTAAATGTGATGGTTGGTATCTTTCTAGTTCAGTCTCTCTTCACTGTAGAAGATCATGGCTTCTAGCCTTCTAACATATATTGTTTTGTATTACATTTGCAGGAATTAGTGAGACAACGCTTCTCAACTTATTAACTCAGACACAGAAAATGAAGAGTCTTTGCTTAAGAGATACAAAATTTTCAGACATTGCGCTATGTGAATTCTCTGGCTCTTCTTTGGAAGCACTTGATATTTCAAATACCAAGGTCAGTCATTCACTCCTTTGTAGGGTATACCTTACTTTTGCAGGAAATAGCCGCATTCAAGTGATATTATGATTCAGTAATCCTTAATGCTTCAGCCCCACTAATTCTTGGAGCTTTTAACAGATATCTATGATGGCTCTTGCTCGTGTAATTACCAAAAATCCTAATCTGAAAAGCCTTAAAGCCAAGGGATGTAAAAATCTGCTTCAATCTAGTCAAGAGGTGTTTAACTGTTTAAGCAAGGGAAGTGGGTTGGAGAAGCTTGAGATCGGTTGGGGATTTTCTTATTTCTCTCTTGAGTCTTTGAGACGTGCAGTTTCTTCCTTACGAGCTATAAGTGTGGGTTTGGGTGCTTACTTAGGTGAAGATGCTTTAATGCTTCTATCTTTAGCTTGTCCTTTGCTAGAGTCTATCATCCTTTATTTTCAGGTAGTTCTGATCCTTAAAATTTTGAAGATAAAATGAGTCTGCAATCTTTTTCCCATTTTAACTGATTATATTCTGGTTTGCTAGGAAATATTTGATTCTGCCTTGACATGTATCGTGACATCGTTGAAGCACCTGCAAGAGTTAGCTTTGTCGTATTGTTTCGGTGACATATCCATTCAATGTTTCAAGTTCTCAATGCCGAACCTGAGAAAACTAAAGCTTGAAAGGGTAACTCGTTGGATGACCAATGATGATTTATTTGTTCTCACGCAAAGCTGTCCAAATTTGACCGAACTTTCGTTAGTAGGATGTTTAAACTTAAATTCAGGTAAAAGCTTTCTTTGTTACTGGGGAAACAAATCATCTAACCTCCTAATCCCGTGCCATTTCTTAATTTTGTTCACCTTTTGTTTTGATATTTGTCTCTCAGATTCTCAACCTATCATCTCAGCTGGATGGCGAGGAATTATTTCTCTTCGTCTAGAGGTTTGTAAGGACCTTTTTTAGCTTATTCTTTTAGTAATCTGCAAGATTGTCTTTCATCATAAGGTATAATGATCCACAAAGAGAAACCTTTTAAAAGAATAGTAACAAAGTGTTAAACGGGTAATAGGAATGTGGAAGAATAACAGAGAATGGTGTCACTTCTCTCTACAGCTGCATTGCTCTTGAAGACCTTTCGCTTCGCCACAATGTAAGCTCTCTTTTTTATATCCCTACTGTTTTAGTGATATATATCACATCACCCTCATATAGAATTATAAAACCTTTGATGTGTCAGGCTTTATGATGATTTCCATATTCCTGTATTTTTTTTTTTTAATTCAGGGCTCTGGGATACAGAAAAGCTTCCTGCTAGATGCTGCGTTGAAGGTAGAAATTTCAGGCACTCCATACTTATTACATAAAGAGAGTTAGTTTGTTGTTGCGTCACAAAAGTGGTTTTTGTTGCATAATAAATCTTAACAATCAAAACAGTTTCCAATGCTTCGGCTGGTATCTCTGGACATGTGTGATGCAAAGGAAGGCAACTTTGATATCCCAGAGGTACGTAAATATAACAGAGAACATCTATTGAACTTTACTCAGTAGCTAGCGAACACTATACGATTAGCGGTCTTTGTAGCTTTAGATCGAAACAATACTCATACCTGGCAAGATTCTACGATGTTTTATGGATTGGCAGGAGAAGGAACATGGTTGTTCCCTAAGCATAGTGAAGATCAGTAGATGCAAGTCTCAGAGATGTGCTTTGGGAAGAGACTTAGCTCCAGTGCATAGAGAGACTCTAGTTATGTTTTGGAATGGCCAAAACTTCACTAAAACATTGCTCAAACAAAGACTTTAACTACCACTCTAACACTTCGTGTTGGTTTTTTATTTTCTTTTATTGCTGTAGTCGAATGACTTTGGTTTCAGAGTTTAAAATTTAAGTGTGGTTTTAAAGTTTTGATTAGTCTTGTAGTGTAGTATTTGTCTTATCATATGTAAATGGTGATCAATTTATCCTGGTTAGAAATCACTACAAATAAATATTTAGATGGTGATCAATTGGTTCTGTTTGTGGATTCTTTCTTTTTCTTCTCCTTGATCAGAGGAAGCCATATTCTCCTCTACAAACATTGTTGCCCTTCCTACCTACTGGAACAAGCCCAACTTCGGATCTCTGAATATGTATTTGTGTCATTGGAATGTGCTTGACAGAACTTTTGTTTTGGGTACCTGAAGATTCTCCAATCTCCATGGAAGCATTAAGAGCATGAATAGCATCCAATCTTTCTTTTTGCAAAACTGTATGAGTTTACTCCAATTTGCATTAGCTGTGATTCCGACTGAGAGATAGATGAAACTTTGAACGTCAAAGCTATGTTTGAGACGTTCACAAGTTGTGCAGAATTTCTGCAGTTCATCATACCTAAACTCTAATTCAAGTGGCTCTCCAAGGTTCATAATATGGACATTCCTCGTGAGAATAATCTCATCATCAATATCAAACTGCGTTTTTACCCGTACCTCTTATTTGTTGGAACATGACTTCTTACCAGTTGTAACTCTTGTCTACATAGCATGAATCTTGTTCTTTGTTTTCGTCTTCGCTTATGATATCAAGTTCCTCAACTTCCAAATTATTATTCAAAGTATATTCTTTACTCTCTAATGATCCCATAATAATGATATTTGTGTGAGTTTGGATACTCATCCCAACTCGAGAAGAAAACAAAAATAAATATTTATTTTACCTTTTCTGCTTTTCTCTAAATTTTGGCCCTCTACTATTGTTTAACAAAAGTATTAGGAATTTATAAGAGTTAATTAATGCTTGAATGGCTTTGATTTTCTCCTTTATTTGCTGCAATTATTTGAGATACGGCTTTGTGATGCATATGAAGAAGACGGACGAGAGACGTTTGATGGGTCCCATTTAAATATCTTCTACCATACACGTGGCACACTATGTTCCGTCCCTAATGAGCTTCGTGTGATTTTCATTAATTTTTATTTACCTTTTGTCGTTTAGTTTTTATTTAATTTAATTTCTCTCAGCTTTTTTTCTCTCTCACTCTCTCCCCCAAGTTCTCTGCAAAAACTCACTCCCTCTCTCTCTCTCAATGGTTTACACGATATCAGGCGTACGTTTCTCTCATCTTCCATCGATTAAGAACTCATCTCTCCCCAGTTTCAGTGAAGATCGGAGAAGCAACGCCGTTCCCTTCTCTCTGAGGAAGGATTCTCGTGCTTCTGGTACTGCACAATCTTTTTTTTTTTCCTTTTTTCTAATCTACGTGTCTCCTTTTACTGCACGTGTTTCGAGATTGGTGATTTTCATGGAGTCAGTGATGTGGAATTCATTTTTGTGCTGAACATTTTTTTGTTCATGGAACATTCATTTACCTGCAATTGCTTGGAGGGTGTTTTATTCTGTGATTTGGTGCAGTATTGTACGGATTAGAATTGGGGATCTTTACTAGTTTGATGAGATTTCTTGTCTTTCCACAATGAAAAGTTTGTACATTTTCGTCTCCGGAGTTTTGGTGTGATTAGAAACTTTGGTTTATGAGAGACGGAGTTTGACTAAGTGGATGAGCTTTGCATCCAGAGATTTCCCAGTTCGGTGGTCTTCTATAACTTTCATCAGTTTTCGTTGTTCAAATCTAGAAATTTGACAATTGTGCAAGTCTCTTGTTACTGTTCTGACTGCTCTTTGGGTGCCTGGCTATCTTGTAAATGTGAATCTATTTCTGCTATTTGTCTTCTTTTTTATATCGATTGTGCTAATTTCGTAGGGAAGATTTTTGCTCGAAAGAAGTCCCATGATTCTGAAGCTTCTTCCCTAGCTACCACTGCATCTGGGAAGCTCAGTGGCCATCAGAGTGATAGCTCTTCAGCTGTCACTGATAAAGTAGAATCTCGGGAAATTCTCTCTGAAGATACTCGGGTTTGTTGTCGTCTACTCGGTTTTGTATTTATATATCAGGGTTATGTAACTTCACTATATGACCTTGGGATGATATACAACTAGTCTACTATGTTGACTGCTAGTTAGTAGTTAGTGTCTATGATCACGAAATGAAGTTTATGTATGGAACCAAAAAAACGAAGTTGAAGTGACGGTTTGACGAAATAGATTAATGAAAACTGAAAGGAATCAAGCTTATTGCTTTTTCAGGTGGACCAACCGTGAACATGTGTTTTTTTTTTGGATAAATTCATCTTTCCTACAAATTAAAACTTATACAAGTTCAGCCAAATTCTATTAATTTCTGTTCCATTACCTATGCAGTTACATTATTGAAAAATATCTCATAAAACGTGTTTAACACTTTGATGATATTCTTCTTTCAAGTGTACTTACATATTGCTTCTTGTATTTTCATATGTCCATGAAAGAATACATTTCGCACTTCTACTGCTCTCAAATGTTTATTATTAGGTACTTGACGATGTAGATGCCCAGAAAATTGAAACAGAGGAAGAAGATAAAACTTCTTCACTTTCAACATCTGGAGGCCAGAGTTATAAAGCAAACATTGCAAGCATGTCAGAGACTTTCGACCAAAAGGTTGAGCAGAGGAGGATTCCACCTCCTGGAGATGGCAAGAAAATTTATGACATTGATCCTATGTTGAACAGCTATCATGGTCATCTTGATTATCGGTAAGCAGTATATTATATACATTAACTGATTAACTTTTTTGCAAAGAGCAAAAGACTATCATCATCGTTTTCCTCATCAAACTATTAAAATGGAATTTAATCTTTATTAGGGGGACGCCTTAGTTTTGTGTTATCTTGCTATTCATCCTTCTCTTGGCTTAAAAGCTTGTGTTTCTATACTTTGGTATATTCTAATTAATGCCATTGCAGATATGGGCAGTACAAAAAACTGCGTGAAGAAATTGACAAGAATGAAGGTGGTCTAGAGGCATTTTCTCGTGGTTACGAAATATTTGGCTTCACTCGAAGGTGAACATCAATTTAATTCATTCTAGTACCGTTTCAATAGCTTTAACAATTCTTATTATTGCAATTTCAGCACTCTAGTCACGGAAATAGTTTAGTAAATACTCTACAGATAGTTGGTATTGCACTTGCTAATTATATAATTCACTGGTTTATTAGCGCCACTGGTATCACTTACCGGGAATGGGCACCAGGAGCTAAGGTTTGTCTTATCTCAATTATCTACCTATAATGGGATGTTTAATGAAGTTGTTTTATTTTTGTTCCGTCATTAGAGTTTCAGTATCTGCCTCTATATGTCAAATGCAACTTTTCATGCCTGTGAAGAAAATTAACTCTCTTGTAGAATCATGGATTGAAACTCATGTACTCCTACATTCAATCCGGTTGACCATGTGATGATGTGCACCTATTGCTAACATACGGAGATTCGTGTGGCGGTATACATTTGTTTCTTTGAGGTGTTGGGGTTCCAGATTTCAAAACTAGTCAAGTGGTTTTGATATAGCCTGAATCAGCCTGGCTGACAGCTCACTATATAGGGTCTCATGTATGAAAGTAGTGTAGTCCCTATTGTTGTGACATTGGTTTGGTCCTTCGCATTATATTCCATGCATGTATCTGCGCCTGATTGAATATCAAAATTACTGTTTATCTTTCTAACAAGTTATGAATATCTTGGTTACTGTTTTTTTAACAAGTTATGTGGCTGATTTTTACCTTCCAGGCAGCATCACTAATTGGAGATTTTAATAACTGGAATTCTAAAGCTGATGTCATGACTCGGGTATGCTGTTACCCTCTATTTTGAGATTTATTGCTTAAGTTTTCAATCTAAGCTGGTAGTTAAATTTTACTACCACCTTCAGTGATTCTTGATGGCGTCATGCTTTGTTCTGTTATCATTCTGTTCCTTTTCTGGAATTTTGATCTAAGACCGTCTTTTCACTGAAATTTGAGCAGAACGAGTTTGGTGTGTGGGAAATTTTTCTTCCGAATGATACTAACGGCTCGCCAGCAATTCCCCATGGCTCCCGCGTAAAGGTGATATGTTAATGGTTTTCAAAATATTGTTCAGATGTATACAAATTTTTCCATTACAAGTTACTGCTGCCGTGTGTTCTCTATATCAATTTCAGGAGGAAATCCACATCCCATTCCTCATTTATTTGCAGTTGCCAGCAAATATAGAAAGAGTTGGTTCCAACAGACAACTAGAAAGCTTACATTTATTTCATGATGTTCCAAGTGAACTTCTATAGTTTTGATATTTGAGTGTATTTCCAATTATCTTATAAAATAAATATTGGAACGGAATTAGTAGTGTGCTAGATGTAACCTTTGTGGAAAAGCATCCAAAGTTGTCACCTTTAAGACTCTTTTCCATAATTTTTTTTTCTCAATGCATTGGTAGATTCGCATGGAGACCCCATCTGGTATTAAAGACTCCATTCCAGCATGGATCAAGTACTCTGTCCAGCCACAAGGCGAGATCCCATACAATGGAGTATATTATGACCCTGCTGAGGAGGTACAAACCAGTACTCACTTAACCTTCTCATTTTTTTGATGTTTTATGGAGTGATCTAAACTTTTCAAGATGTAGATATCAAAGAAAAAACATTATAGCTAGTATTTAACTCAACGGTTTCCAGCATTATCTATGTGTATCAGCGGTTTCATATCTGTCTCCTTTTTGTGGTACTGTGATTTTGCTAAAGGCCTAAAGAATACTCTTTGTTTCAGGAGAAATATGTGTTCAAACATCCTCGTCCAAGGAGACCCACATCACTGCGTATATATGAATCACATGTTGGAATGAGTAGTATGGTCTGTTTCTTTCCTCTTTTTTTGCAATGGTATTCAGTACAAGAAGTGTTAAAATTTCACTGACTGAGCTAGAAGTTATGCAGACTATAAAATACATTTGATAGGACAATTCTTGTATGTGCTTGACTTTGCTGCTTGTTGAGGATAGTGGGAAAGTTTGGTCTATGTATTTAAAGAGAATTTGGGAACTAGTCTTTTTGGACAAGATGACTCTCATAGTTGCTGTTGGCCCAATCATCTTTAGAGAATGTATACTTTTCATATAAGAATGCAAAATAAAACTTAAGAACCCCTTTCTCGTTTCAGGTTTTGTAATGCAAAAGACTTTCACTTTAGACAATATGATAATGAGTTATGTTATCTTTGGTCTGCAGGAACCAATGATAAATACATATGCCAACTTTAGAGATGATGTACTTCCCCGTATAAAAAAGCTTGGCTATAATGCTGTTCAGATAATGGCCATTCAAGAGCATTCCTACTATGCCAGCTTTGGGTATCTTCCTCTCCAAGATATAGCTTGTCTATCTACCTATCATCCAACACTATCCTGTTAAAACCTTTGGTTCACCTTGATGAATGAGAATGCGACTTTGCTACATGCATGCAGGTATCATGTGACCAATTTTTTTGCTCCTAGCAGCCGCTTTGGAACACCTGATGACCTTAAATCTTTGATAGACAAAGCACATGAGCTGGGTCTGGTTGTTCTGATGGATATTGTGCACAGGTACTAGCCTCCCCTTAACAGACTTCTCCAGAATCATGTCACATCAGTTAATTGTATCGTGGAATCAATTGAAAATGGAGATTTTCATGGATAATCATCATTTTTCTTAAATTAAAACAGCCATGCATCAAAAAACACACTGGATGGGTTGAACATGTTTGATGGCACTGATGGTCAGTATTTCCACTCTGGATCGCGGGGTTATCATTGGATGTGGGATTCTCGTCTTTTCAATTACGGAAGCTGGGAGGTATGTCTCTCTCCCTGGAGTAGATATTGCAATCTTAGAGTGTACCACCATGTTACTGGATACGCCTGTCTTAGTTTTAAAGTTTTGTGCTTCTCAATTAAGGTGCTTCGGTATCTTCTGTCCAATGCACGATGGTGGCTGGAAGAATACAAGTTTGATGGGTTCAGATTTGATGGCGTGACTTCCATGATGTACACTCATCATGGACTCCAGGTTATTCTTTTTTACGGGATTAATTTGTTCGTTAGGCACTATATAGTAACTATCCTTTACGTATCAGTATCATACAGACATGCTGATGCCAAATTCGTGGCTTTGCAAGCTAACTGCTCGTGTTTGTGGCAGGTTGAATTTACTGGGAATTACAATGAGTACTTTGGATATTCTACTGATGTTGACGCTGTCGTCTATCTAATGCTGGTGAACGATATGATTCATGGGCTATACCCTGAGGCTATTGTTGTGGGCGAAGATGCAAGTCATATGCACTTTCCTTTAGTGATACTCAAATAGCATTTATACCTCTCTTCCGTTCTCTCAATTGGTTTCGTTACAGGTTAGTGGGATGCCAGCTTTTTGCATTCCTGTCCAAGATGGTGGTTTGGGTTTTGACTAACGCCTGCACATGGCAGTGGCTGATAAATGGATAGAGCTTCTCAAGTATGTCCTCATGAAGTCTCGGCCTTTCACTAAGACTTAGGGGACTTTGTCATATCATATTGAACTGATTTCTTGTGTTGTAATTTTCTGTAGGAAGAGAGACGAGGATTGGCAGGTTGGTGATATAGTTTTCACGCTTACCAACAGGAGGTGGGGAGAAAAATGTGTCGTCTATGCGGAAAGTCATGATCAAGCTCTTGTTGGAGACAAAACGATTGCGTTCTGGCTAATGGACAAGGTACCAATTACGTTACTAATAAGACTCAGAAAACCGCATAACTAACATCTTACCGTCTTTGAATCCTCAAGTCAGGTTGCATCTAGTAGATAGATCATTCGACTCATTCTGTTTTTTTTACCTAATTCTGTAGGACATGTATGATTTCATGGCCGTGGATAGACAGGCCACACCGCGTGTAGACCGCGGGATCGCTTTACACAAAATGATCCGTCTCATTACGATGGGATTAGGTGGAGAAGGATACCTTAATTTCATGGGAAACGAATTTGGACACCCTGAATGGATCGACTTCCCGAGGACTGACCAGCACCTTCCTGATGGCAGAGTCATTCCTGGGAATAATGGTAGTTATGATAAATGCCGACGTAGGTTTGATCTGGGAGATGCAGAATATCTTAGATACCATGGGCTGCAAGAGTTTGATCGGGCAATGCAACATCTCGAGGAGAAGTATGGTTTCATGACTTCAGAGCACCAGTACATATCCCGGAAGGATGAAGGCGACAGAGTCATTGTATTCGAGAGAGATAACCTGGTCTTTGTCTTCAACTTCCACTGGACCAACAGCTATTCTGACTACCGAATTCGGTTGCTCTGTTCCCGGAAAATACAAAATTGTTTTGGATTCTGATGACTCGTTATTTGGAGGCTTCAGTCGGCTAGATGACTCCGCCGAATTCTTCACCACTGTAAGCCCAATAACTAAAGGAAAACGAACAGAAAAAACCTCTTTCTTCGAAGGCATTACAAAGAAACTGATAATTTGCTATGCAGGATGGAAGGTACGATGATAGGCCTTGTTCCTTCATGGTGTATGCACCATGCAGAACCGCTGTAGTTTACGCCGCAGTAGAGGGTGAGGAAAATTCTTCTCTTCTATCCATACCCGAAGATGTTTAGGAGCAAGAGAAGAATGTCGGAGTTTTCTTACTGTAAGCTTCTTTGTACTACAAATATTTCTCTATCTCCCTCTCCTTTAGTTTCAGTTGCATCATCATAATAAGTTTTTAAAAATGGAAATAAAAGTCGTTCGACATTTGTTTTGTTGTTCAAGATTCATATGCTTCATCACATATTCTAGTTATGATATGACCACTTGCTTAAGATATGACGTTCCAAATACATAAATCTATTAAGAGGAAAATCTGCAGAGAAAGGTTTACAGATACAGTGGAAAAGCTAAAGGAAAGGGAAGAGAACAAAAGCCTCCCCACTTTATACAGCGAAAATTTGAATAAAAACCCAAAACAAACAGTAAACAAAAACCACAATGTTGTGTTGGTTTTACACTGTTCAATGAAAGGCTTGTGTCGAGACACCGAGCTGATGAAGAACACTGGTAGGAGACGAGGAGGAGGAAGATCTCAGTGCTTCGGCCAGCGGTCCACCCATTTGATGGTGATTGTGGTTGGACCCTCCACCGCTCCACCAGCTCATGTTTTGCTGGTCCCTTCCATTGTTGTTGCTCCGGGCTTTCTCTTCGTTTCCTGTGGACAATTTGAGAGAGATGTCCGAGGAAGAGTTCCCGGGCATGGAAATGGAGAGACAAGTGGCTGAGCTCATGGGGCTTGAACTATTGTCAGTTTCAGAACGAGGCCAGTCGTCAAAGAAATGCCTCAGGATGTGGCCTCCGTCTGATCTGTTGCTTCCGAATCCGTTGTGGGATTCGTATGGCCTCTTGTTGCTTTCTTGCTTCATCTCGGAACAACTGTTAACATAATCCACATCTCATGATTTAAGTGCAGTTAAAAACAAAAACAGCACAAATCAAAAACAAAAAGTTAGACCAAGTAAAAACACAGTTAGAACATCTACATTGTTTTTAAGGCTTTAAAAGCATCTTTTATTGTGGGTTTTCAAGAATTGATTCAAGTGGTTCAAAGAAATAGATTTATTTATGAGTTTTGTATCCATGTGGATGTGTGTGGATAGGGGAGGTGGGTGCAGAAGAATCTAAAAGCTTTAACTTTTCTGCAAGACATATATGGGTCAGCTTTCACTAAAGGTCCTACCATTTCACTATTCTGTATCTATCTCTCTTTCTATATCTCTCTTTGAATAGTCTCCACTTCTCTAAGCTAGCTTCATAAAATTAGATTCTATCAAACCCATTATCTTTCAACAGGAGATATTTTTTTCACAAAGAAATCAATGCAACAAACAAACAAAAACCCTGAAAATGATAAGGATGTGTCTCTCAATTTCCAACATTACCCCTCTCTTCACAACATACCTTCATAGTGTCTTAACATTCAAAAAACCTCAAGTTTTGTATCATTAGTTCATAGTTAAGTATCAGAATCAGCCTTTGCGTAAGGTTAAAATCAAATCAATTGCACGATAGATAAATTTTGACTCCTTTTTATTATTCAAAACAACTGTCTCTCAAGTCTCAACCAAAATCTTATTAGCTTAAAACTTAAAAGAAAGAAAAGTTAATGTGTTTACTGGTTTGACCAACAAGATCAACAGCTAAAACAGGCAGAGAAAAACACTATCTTATTTTTTCTTACCTTTGGCTAAGGTGGAGAAGTTCAGATGAAGAATTGGAAGAGCCAGAGAAGAAGAAACAAGAAGATCCTCCTTGACCCACGTCCTCACCACCGCCACCACCACAGAAAGCCAGAGAAGACGGTGTTGTGGTGGGTGCAGGTGCTGTGGCGGCGGCAGCCATGGAAGTGGTGGTGGCATTGACGGTGGGAGTTTCCACAGGCTTTCTTGAACGGTTGCGGCCACGGTGCATGTGGCGCTCGCAATACTTGTGGCCAGCAAAGACGTCTCTTGAACATCTCCACTTCTTACCATCCGTTCTTCTGCATCTACCTGGCTCAGGATCCATCGCCGCCCTCCCCAAATACCCTGTTTGTTTTTTCATATCACAGATCAGATCAAGAACGTAAGATTCTAAATGTCCACTTTTTATTCAATCCATAGATGTTAGATCTCGAATAAGGGCACAACACTCAATGAGATGCACAGTGATTTGAAATAAGTTAGACAAAGAAAGAACCCATCACATATGCTTTCTTCAAGATTTGCAAAACAAGATTAACACCAGTCTGGATCTTGGGAACCCAACTCCAAAAGCAGCACAAAACACATGCATCCCATTAATAAAATAGATAAACTTTCTCTTTAAACAAGGAGAAATGATTAGACAAAGGGTTATTCACTTGATGAGACCAAGAAAGGGGAAAGAGAAAGAGAGAGACTCACAAGCAGGCTGGTAATGAGGGAGGTGTTGAAGAGGGTGGTGAAGAAAGTAGGAAGGAGATAGATGGAGAAGACTTTTCTTGATGGGTAAAAGGAGCTCTTGAGGAACAGCAGCTCCAGCCAACATGTACCTGTAGATCAGTGCCTGTAGTTCAAGTTCTTGCCACTGTGCCCAGCTAAAAAAACTTCCCATCTCTGCAAAACAAAATCAACAAACACCCATATCACTAATTTGGCTTTATGACTAAAGAATCCAAATCATTCTCAATGAAAACAAATAAGAAAAAGGTGGAGGGAAGAAAAAGACTTACTGGGGAACCTGGACGAAGAATCAGGAGGCAAAGATGAGAGTTTAGATGAGGTAGGTTCAGGGGCAAAGAGAGGAAGAGCAGTAGAAGTTGCATTTTGGGATTGAATCTGATCAAAGACATATTTTGGTATCTTAGCTGCAGAAGGTTGTTCTTCTGACTCTGTCTGCTGCTGCTGGTTTCTCCATTGTTTCAGTTGCAAATCCATGGGAGAGAGAGAGTGTGTGTGTGTGTGTTGGCTGCTTTTGGGATAAATGGTTTTTCACCTTTTTTGTTTTCCAGGTCTGATTTAAAACTATGGCAACAACAGAAAAGTCTTGTTGAGGTTGTGAAGAGTAAAAAAGAAGAAGAGAAAACCTTTTTCCCTCTAAGAAAAAAGCTTTGTTCTTCTTTATGAGCTTCTTCTTAATAAGAGAAATATAGAGAGAGAGAGAGAGGAAGAGATGACAAGACAGACGGGGGGAAACTATACAGTAAAGACTAGAGATTATTATATTTTGACAAAAAATGAAAATCTCAGATTATTATATGGTTTTAATATTGAATGGAAAAATAAGCAAGTCAGAAAACCCAGAAAGAACCACTCTACAAGATGTGGATGGAGAGGTAATATAAACTGCAGTTTTTCTGTCTTCACTGCCTTGGAAATACCATTTGCATATACTGCCATTTGCTAATTAATAATATTCCTTTTTCATTAGTTTATTGAGTAAACAAAAGCCTATTGAGCCTAGAAGATATTTAATTAGTAACAAAATATTTTATCCTTAATCAGATTCAGATACATGGTTAAGTGATTTGTTTGATGATAAATTCATGAGGGAATGTTACTACTTCGATATAATTTGCAATATTGCATCGGCGACAAATCAATTTAGTAAAATTCTTATTAGAATTGAGAATTTTACATTTCACATAATTTAATTATAAAATAAAAACACTTAAATTATTCACATTTCTTACGATTAACTATTCATCAATCTCGTTACAATCACATTTTTCTTGTTTTATATTTTTTTTTATTATGTTAGCAATGGTATATAACATTAGCAATGGGTTACAAACATAATAGTTCATTGATTTTGTGGGTGATTTGATTCATATGGGTTCATTTTGGTTAAGGTTAGCAGTTTTGGGTAATTTAAAATTAATTTCTTTTGTCAACGGTTCAATTTGTTGGTTTGATTTAGGTTAAGATTCGGTTCGAGCTCAGGTAAAAGGAATAGAAGACAATAAAGTGGAGAGAGATAAGTAATAATGAGAAAAGAGAAGCAGTTGGGCTGTGTCAGAATCTCAGAAATGAAAAAAGCATAAAAGTGAGTAACAACTTGGGTGGTGAGGGTTTCTCTCTTATTTTTATTTTATTGTGACTCATCTTTGATTTGACTGTTCATAGTACTTTCTTTTTTCCACTTTTACCCTTTATTTTTACTTTTACTTTTAACCTCTCAAATCTTAAATCACATTTCCCTCAAACCCTAAGTTTCCAAATTCATTTTACAAACTAGTCCATTGGGTATTCTGACATTTTCCCTTTTCATTATTTATCATATGACAGAAAATAAATTCTTTTTTCTTCATTTAAATAAACACAAGATTGAAAGAATCTTTTGGAAAATATCAACAGCGGATGTATTTTACATATTATCCATTTTCAAAATTAAAATTTATAATTGTCGTTATTGATTCGTTATAGATGTATTTTTACACGTGTTTAGCCGATCTGTCTATTATACAATTCAATATAACTGATTTTTTTATTCTTCCATCGTTCGATCCATTTCAACTAAAAAATTATTATCAGATTTGTGTTACTGTTTAGAAATGAAATTATAATTTTTAATACAAGATTTGTTTTAGTAGTATTCTAGGTCAATTTTCCTTTTTAGTAGTATTGGAATTATACCAAATAAATTTCGGCTAGGGACTTAGGGAGAGGTTTTTCCTCTTATAAGGTTTTACGTCGCCAATTTCGTCGTTCGTTTTCGTTTTCTCGTAAACTGCTCATTTGACTTGCATAACGCGATTCTCTCAACAACGGTGCCGGTCAAATATCTTCTCTTTTTCTTTCTTTTTTGCAACACGGAATATGTGTCTCGACAAGGATGGGGAGTACCCGGTCTAGTTCAGGCGTACCTTATGCAGTGGCAACTAGTGTCAATCTTTCCATTTTGGAGAACCCCAAATTAAAAGAAAAATGGACTGTTTTCAACATTTTTTTTTTAAATAGTCGGTTTCGAATTGCTAAAAGATTTAAAAATTGGACCGTAGTGCATGCTTGCTCTGTTTGAACTCAGGGCCGTCCCTGGTGGTAGCTCCGATTTTTGGAGTCGTTGGCCGTGTGAGAAAAGGTCTCCGACAAGCTACAAGCACTGGTGTTTTTCTCGAACGTATTGTCGGTGGTGGTTGCTCTAGGTCGTCCACAGTGTAGACTTCTTCTTCAGCCACGTGGATGATGGGATGGTTGCTCTGAAATGGCGTTAGTCATCAATTCATATAGACGTATCATTTGCCCTAATTAGGATTCTTTTCTTTTCGATCGTTCGGTTTCTTTCTCTAGCAATTTTGATCCATGCTTTCTTTAGCGGTTAATCTGGATTACTCTCGACATTCGGTCATAGTCGGTGCCTATGTGTGGCTCATAATAGGCCATAAGGTCTCACCGAAGTGGCTCCCTGATTTTGTCTTTGTAGCTTCAGACTAGAAATGGTAGCAAGGTTTTGTGTCATTTTTGTTGGTTGTCCGCCTTAGTTTTTCATTTCAAGCTTTTCAGCATTGTGAAGGGGATATAAGTGTTTTAGGGTATTCGGTGACGTTGATGGTGTTTTTCAAGAGACGTTAGGTTGTTAGTTTAAACTCACTACTCTTTTCTGTAGTCTTTTGGTTTGGATCTATTGAAAGGGTATTTTCAAACGGAGAAATGGAGGTGATATAGGTGTAGTTGGTAAAGACTCATTGTTTGCCTTGGGTGTTTTTGCCACATGATGACGCTTGGATCATCAGTTAGTTGTTCTCACATGAGGATTTGTTACAATGGTTATTTCTACACTGCATCGAGATTGATTAGTAGGAGGCAGCTTCTCTCCTTTTTCTTAGTTAGGTGTGATGTTGTCGTTGTTTACTTTGTGTGTTTTTCCCAAGCTGCCGATCATGACTCACGTTATTGTTCGTGTGTTTCAAACTTAGTGTTTTTTTCGTCTCGCATTTTTTAGTTTTAGTGAAACTCATATAGGTGTTACTAGATCACAAATTTCGAGGTTGGCTTTGATTTGCGGTAATTTGTGGCAATGCGATCACAACTCATGTTCGAAAAGTGCAGTTTGGTGGTCGGAAATGCGGATTCTTTGTCATTCAATTTTTTCTCTCATCATAACTTCTTTGATTTCCATATTTTTGCACATGTATTTTATCGATTATCGTGATTATATGTGTTTCCTAAAATTTTGGATTTTTATGTTTTTATTTTATTTCACGTATATTTCTGAAAAATTTTATCAAAAAAATTAAAGATTATAACATTTAACAGCAGTATAAAAAATGCTGATAAATGTTTAAATAAATATGACGACGAACCAGTTATATAGTTATAATGTACAACAAAATCTGAAACGAAATCGTAATATATAAATTGAAGAAGGACAGAGAATAAGAAGAAGAGGCAAAGATGGACGAGAGTTCACATGTCCAAGAGAAGACAAATACGTTTTTCTAACACAATCTGTCAGACATATCTTTTAATTTTATTATTATTATTAATACATTTTTGTTTTCTTGTATAAGAAATAAACAAAAGCGTCAGAGTCAGTCCATGTGGGTCCCATTTTCGTTTGGACAAAGTTTTGTAGTGAAAGGCAAGTCACGCCGGCACGCGAGTCCTCACGTGATCCCACGTGCTTTAATATTCCCTCCCCTTTTATATATATTCTCTATTTCTTTCCTCTTTTTAGTTTGATAAATGATTAATTTTTCTTTCTTTTTTTTTTAAAAATAAAATTACTCAACCATTTTTTTGAGAGCATAGCTCCTACTTGAACGTCTAAACCTGTTATTCAAACCAACTTTATATCTAAAAATTCACAAGACAACAACGAAAACCTAAACCTAACATCAAGAAACCCCCACATAGGTAAAACGGCACAAGAATTGATAGAGAAATAGGTGAGAATTAAGGTTTTCTATAAATTACTAAACCATCTTTTACTATGCAAAACTTTTTTCTCACGTGTTTTATTTTATTTTGGTGTTTAAAAGATATTTGCAAAAGACGAGTCTAGACGCCTGCAAAATTCTAGCGGTCCATTTATACTTTCATATACAAAAAAAATCACGTGGTTGAGGATATTATATAAGCGTCACATTTATGTTACATACATTACATAAGCATATGCCTGGATTTGTAATTCCCATGTTGCTACTGGTTATATTAATTGACAATATTAATAAAAAAAAAGGCTACTACGTACCAAACTTGGACCGAAGCCTATTTTTAAAATATTTGATAAAAAGAAATCATAATTATAAAGAAACGAAAAGGAAAAGGAAAGAATAGATCGTTCTGGTGAGAGGACACACAACACATTGACACAAAGGTATCTAAGAGCAGGACCGCACGTGTCAACATGCAAAGATCAAACATGCGTTCTTTTAATACTTTTGATATTATATGCTTAAAAATATTTAAAAGAATCCAATGTATACTTTGCCTTTGATGTTTTGCCAATCTTTTATATGCTTTTAAATCGGTTATACTAAACAAGTTGTTTTCAATAAGATCAACAATCTAGGAGATCTATTAGAAGTAGGTCTGGATGTCTATGTATTTAGTTTGGTTGGGTCGATTTTTTAGGGTTTTTGGATAGCTTGCGTATATAAATTCAATAATTATATAAACATTATAGTTTTTTCCTTTGTTTGATTCAGTTTGGATAAGGTGCAAACAAAATATTTGGGTAATTTAATTAGTTTGGTTAATTCAATTTTAATTTGATTTCGTTTGATTTTATATAAATATTTAATGCTGAAAATATAACTAAAAATATTACAGTCTTACATTTTTCTGAATCTATAAAAAACTAATACTTTCAAGTTATAAATATAATTTGGTATTGGTTATTTCTTGTGAAAACTAATATTTTAGATATATAATTATATATTTTAGTTGCCAATTTAATTTTTGATTCGAATATATTAACTGTTTTAAAAAGAATTGATTAGATATTTTGGTTTATTTGAACTTGGAAAAAGACAATAATTTATGGTCGGTTTGATTCACTTCTATTTGATTAAATATAATATGGTATTTCTTCTTAATACTTTAACATATCATATATTGCAGCTGGACGAAAACATCTCATGTAGCAGCCAATTTGAAAACATATGCTATGATGGATAAACCATATGCTAAAAGCTTATTTTCGGTGTAAACCATATGAGCTAAACGGGCTTAAACAGAACTCATCATGTTATGATATAAACACACATATTTGGGTTATAAAAAAGAACCTAATGTGGGTTTCGAGAGTATAGATTGATTAAAGTAGTCATTTGGGTCTTAACCGGAAAAGCCCAATGTTTCTTAGAGGATTTTCAGCATATAGCCCAAATCAATCCATTACATAAGTTTACTTATGAAGGTTAGTCAGAAAATAGTGATCTCTTTGTAAACCAATAGGCAAACGCACCCGAAAAAGGTCAATTTCAACTTGAAAATTTTTTATCGTGCATTTTTATATAATTATGAAATTAAAGTGTGGATTTCAACATTTAATTTTTAATAATTTAAATTTACACACTACATAACTAAATCGTGTTTTTTTTACATTTTTATTAATGCAGTACGATTTCCGTTAATACGTGATGACATAGCGCAAGACGTAAATATGTTGGTTGAGTTGGCAATACGGATACAATAAAACAACGTTATTTTACCTCTTTTTTTTGTTTCTTCGAGCGAAATTAAGGTTCTATTGCATCCACATTGCCAATTTAGCTAACATGTTCTATTGCACCCGCATTGTCAGTCCAGCCGACCTATTCACGTCGTACGCCACTTCATCCCATATTAACCTAAATCATACTTTATTAATGAAACTGTAAAAAAATATACGATTTGGTTAGATCGTTTCTAAAATTTAAATTATTAAGAGCCAAATATTGAAATCCGTATTTTAACTTCATAACTGTATAAAACATATGTTCAAAATTGTTCCGGTTGAAATTGACCATTTTCTCTAAAAAGAATTATGTTTTAAGGTCTAATATATATGTTTTTAAAATTGATTCTAAGTTTCTAAGTTTCTAACTTTCTCCGTTCTAATAACTAATCAGTATTCAGAACACATATTATAATTATCCAGATCATTGGTTATGTCCAAAATTTTATGCTTTAATTTCATTTATAATTCAGAACTAGTTTTATATCGATGCTATGCATGACATATAATAATTATTGAACAAATTTAGTAATTTTAGTTATAAAATCTTTTACAATTATTTTAGAAATATTATTATTTTTATGTCTACGAAAAATATTAATTATTATTTTCAAGATAATGATAATTTTTATTCTATTTGAATAATAGATAATTTTTATACAAAATATATTTAACTCGTAAAATATTAAAAATGATATTTTTCTTATTTCAATAACAAATACTCATGTTATAAAATATTAATTTTATAATATATGTTATATAATACGTTGTAATTGACTATTAATTATTTATAAATTTGTTGTATGTGTAATTTCAAAAAATAAAAAAGATTATTTTTTTCAAATAAATAATTATTTTTAATTAACTTAATAAAATATATTAATTTTTTAATCAAATTAATATGAGTAACATATATTATAATTATTATAATAATTTAATTTTATTTATATGTTTATTTGAAACTTATAATATTATCATAACACTCATGTTAGAATAATGTTATTTTTAAAATATATTTTTTATTAATATATTAGGGATGTTTTGGAAGTTTCTCTTTGGTTCCTTTCCACATTCGAATTCTTCGACCTGTTCTTCTACCTAGTATTATCAATCTTGTCTTTTCTTTTTAAACAAAAATTTTCTCCCCGATCTCTTACCGTTCTTGGTTGTTGATTAATATTTATTGCTTTTTAAATAATATTAAGAAGTATAATATAGATGATGTTATTTAACAACGGTTGTTTGTATACTATGGGTTGTCTTCAATGTACGCATTATGTTTTGGAAATTTGAAGTTGATTGTATTTAATGGAGGAAAAGACAAAGAAATTAATAAATTTTGCACAAAGGGTTGCTTGGGATTGGATGGCATTTGGCAGTTTGGTCATTTTGTTGGCTTTCCCTAAATTGATAAATCAAACAATCTATGCCGTAAGAAAACAGGAAATTTCAACTTTATGTTTCAATATTCTATGCATTTTTTACATGTTTCTGCCATTGTTTTTTAGCCTTCTTCTGTCAAAAAATGTATTTAAGTTTTCAGTCTTAGAATTTCATTTATACAAAAAAAAACAAACTAAAATTCATTCATATTTTTGTTGGTGTTTGGAAGATTTTTACGTTATGAAAAAAGAGAATATATATTGAAAGTAATGAACTTTTTATTAACTTGATTGTATTACACTCAAAAACTTGATGATTATGAAGACTAGACTCGATTTCTATTTATACATAACAAAAAGACACAATTTGAAACAACGCGATTTTTTACTTGAAAAGACGCGACTCTATACTTGAAAGGACACGACTCTTTACTTGAAAGAACACGACTCTTTATTTGAAAGGACACGACTCTTTACTTGAAAGGTCACAACTATTTATGTTGAACCAACACGACTGTATAAGTGAAAAGACACAACTTTACGAATTGATAATTCATGACTCTTAATTATTAACTAACTTATATAAATGTGACTTTATATTATACGAGATTTGATTATACTTTAACACTCCCCTTAATCATATCTCGGCTTCACTCCAAACTTTCTTCTAAGATCTTCAAATCTTGAAACGTTTAATGCCTTTGTGAAGATATCTGCGAGTTGATCTTCGCCTTTGCAATACTCTAGTTGAATGAGTCCTTTGTGCTCGACTTCACGTACAAAATGATACTTGATCTCTATGTGTTTTGTTCTTCTATGTTGTACCGGATTCCTTCCAATTGCTATTGCCGACTTGTTGTCACATAAGATGGGGATGCCTTCTTTAAACTTTAATCCAAAATCCTCCAAAAGTCTTTGTAACCATATGGCTTGGTTTGTCGCTGCACATATGGCGATATACTCTGCCTCTGCCGTTGATTGAGCCACTGTTTGTTGTTTACTTGACTGCCAACAAAACATAGCCGATCCAAGACTAAAAGCATAACCTGATGTGTTTTTCTTATCTTCGGTAGAACCACCCCAATCGTTGTCCGAGTAGCTTATTAATCTTGGTGTCTCCACGCTTGTAAAAAATACTCCAAAATTTGACGTTCCTTTGACGTATCTTAACACCCTTTTGGCTTTTTGATAGTGTTTCACACAGGGTGATGACATGTATCTTGAGAGATAGGAGCTTGCGTACATTAGATCAGGTCTTGATGCACATAAATATAAGAGCCCTCCAATAATGCTCCTATACTTAGTCGGATCTCCAAATTCCTTGTCATCTTCTACTCTTTTTCCTTGTTGTGTAAGTGGAGTGCTTACACTCTTGCTTTCTTTCATTCCAAACTTATTAATAAGTTTGTTTGCATATTTTTCTTGTGAAAGAAAAATACCGTGATCATCTTGAATTATTTCCATCCCAAGAAAATAATTCAACAATCCAAGATCCGTCATCTCGAATTCATTCTTCATATTTTCCTTGAATGTGCTGATGAGATGAACATTGCTCCCTGTGATGATGATATCATCAACGTATAAGCTAACGATCAACACATCTTTTCCTTGCTTCATAATATACAAAGCCGCATCATTCATACTTCTTTCAAAACCGTTTTGAATGAAGTATGAGTTTATTCTTCCATATCATGCCCGTGGGGCTTGCTTCAAACCATATAAGGCTTTGTATAGCCTTAACAGCTTTTCTTCCTTTCCTTCAATCACAAAACCAGGTGGTTGTGTGACATAAACCTCTTCTTTTAGTTCTCCATTTAAAAAGGCTGATTTGACGTCTATTTGATACAATCTCCACTTCATTTGAGCTGCATATGCAAGTATGGCTCGTATTGTATCATGTCTTGATACTAGGGCAAATGTCTCAAGATAGTCAATTCCGTATTCTTGATAAAAACCTCTTGCAACTAGTCTCGCCTTGTGTTTAATAGGATTGCCGCTTACATCCGTTTTGATCTTATAGATCCACTTCACGCTTATTACATTTTTCTTCTCCGGCTTGTCTACTAGTTTCCATGTCTTGTTCTTTTCAATCATTTCTATTTCTTCATTCATGGCTTTTCTCCACTCTTTACTGCCACAAGCTTCATTGTAAGTTTGTGGTTCTTCATGTGCGAGAAGGCAAGCTTCTATTATTTGAGCCACTTCTTCAACCTCCACTCTTGGTGCTATTCGCATGATTTCACTTATTGACTTGTATTTCTTTGGTGGTTCAGAAGTTTCTCCTTCTTCATTGTTATCATGGTCACCATCTTGAAAAGAAACAGGGCTGGAGATTTTTCCGGTTTGATCTCTTGATTCTTGTAGGTCATTCATAGATAAAACAACAGTCTTCTTGACTTCTTCTTTTCTATCCCAATCCCACTTCTTATTTTCTTCAAACTCAACATCTCTTGATACTTCAATCTTCTCATTCTCCAAGATAAGAACTCTATAGCCTTTGAATTGATTGCTATAGCCGATAAGGATTCCACGCTTTGACTTAGCGTCTAATTTTCTCCTTTTTTGATCGGCAATATGCACGTAGCATATGCTCCCAAATATTTTCAAGTGTGATACATTTGGCTTGTGTCCACCCCACTTCTCTATAGGTGTCACATCATCTTCAATTGCCTTTGATGGTAGACGGTTTTGTAAGTAAGCCGCGGTGTATACCGCTTCTGCCCATAACTTGAGTGGTAAGCCTTGCTCAACAAGCATTGTTCTCGCCATCTCAACCAAGGATCTATTCTTGCGTTCTGCTGCACCATTTTATTGTGGTGAATAAGGCAATGTAACTTGCCTATTGATTCCTTCTTCTTCACAAAAATAGTTGAATTCTTGTGAAGTGAACTCACCACCTCCATCAGATCTTAACGTCTTGATGGTACAATCTGATTGTTTTTTGATCATCGCTTTGAACTTCTTGAACATTAAGAAGGTCTCAGATTTTTGTTTTAGGAAGTATACCCAACACATGTGAGTATAGTCATCCAAAAACAACAAAAAGTAACGGCTTCCATCAAGCAATTTGTGTTGCATCGGTCCACATATATCCGTGTGCACAATCTCAAACTTTTCTCTTGTCTTAGTTTGAGATTCTTTTGGAAAGCTTTTGCGTGATTGCTTTCCAAGATTACATGTCTCACATACTTCCTTGTTGACTTTAAACTTTGGTAACCCATTAACCAAATTTTTGTCTTGCATTTGTTGCAACCGTGTGTTGCCTACATGACTAAGTCTCTTGTGCCATGTTTCCATTTCCTCTTGCTCACTTGTATTTATAGCTTCTTCTTGTACTGAACTTAACTTGATTCTGAAGCTCTTTTGAGTCATTAGAATATCCATAATCTTCTTGCCATTTGCATCTACAATGATGCATTTCTTGTCTTTAAAACATACTTGATAGCCCTTTGAAATAATTTGAGGAACGCTCAACAAATTTTTCTCCAAACTAGGCACCAAGAAAACGTTTTTGTTGACTTTCTTGCCGTAACTTGTCATGACGGTAAAATTTCCTTTACCGGTTGTCATTACTATTTCCCCGTTTCCGACTTTGATCAGAACCTTGATACTTTTATCGATCTTAGAAAAGTATCTCTCGTCTTTCATCATATGATTAGTACATCCACTGTCTACTAACCAAATGTCTTCTTTTAATGTTGTTATTGCTTCTTCACTTGCATTAAACAACATGTGGTCTTCACCCAAGTCTTCTTCTTCGAGACTTACATGCGCTCTTTCCTTTTTCTTTGAGCGACACACATTTGAGTAGTGGCCAATTTTACCACAATTGTAACACTCCTTGTTACTTCTTTTATTCTTTTCATGATTGTTTTCTTTCGGTTTCTTCCAACACTCGTTTTCGGTGTGATTGCTTTTCTGGCAAAACTCACACAACTTCTTGCCTTGAATAACACATCTCTTGGTGTTATCTCGTTTGAAACCGGATTTGGTTCCCTTTGAGCGAGCATTAAATGCTCCTTCATTAGTGTTTTCTTCTCTTGCAGCCATTCTTGCTTCATGTGCTTTTAAAATACCAATTAGCTCTGTCATTGTTAGTGAAGTCAAATCGCGAGTTTGCTCCAAAACGCTAACAATGCTATCGAACTTGGCTGGGAGAGAGATGAGTATCTTTTGTATGAGTTGATAGTTGGTTTTCTTCTCGCCATGATAAGTTAATTGATTCTCCAAAACAATTAACTTATCGGTGAATGTCTTAATATCTTCGTTATAATACATCTTCAGATTTTCGTACTCCCTACGCAACGATTGAAGTTTAACCAATCGTACTTGAGGAGAACCTTGATACTCAGCCTTCAATATGTCCCATGCCTCTTTTGATGTTGATGATGCCGTAATGCGTGAGAATATTTGATCAGTCACGGTAGTTTGCAAAATTTGCAATGCCATTGTATCATTTGACATCGCTTCTTCTCTAAGCGATTTTGCTCTTACTGTTTCAGGGGTTTCTTGTTCTTGGACCGGTTCGACCGGCACGCCTTCTTCAACCACGGACCATAATTTTCTAGTCCTTAGAATGGTTGCCATCTTAATGCTCCAGAAGTCGTACTTCTCCCCATCGAATATAGGGATCACTTGATGTGAAGAGCCTTGCATAGTCTCGACTTATTTTGCGATTAACTTATGCGATATCTTCTTGTTGCTTTTGTTCTTGCGATGAGTTGTAAACTAGTGCTTTCTCTTTTGTCCTCTTCAATCGTAAAGCTCTGATACCATGTTGGTGTTTGAAAGATTTTTACGGTTATGAAACAAGAGAATATATATTGAAAGTAATGAACTTTTTATTAACTTGATTGTATTACACTCAAAAACTTGATGATTGTGAAGACTAGACTCGATCTCTATTTATACATAACGAAAAGATACAATTTGAAACAACGCGACTTTTTACTTGAAAAAACGCGACTCTATACTTGAAAGGACACGACTCTTTACTTGAAAGGACACGACTCTTTACTTGAAAGGTCACAACTATTTGTGTTGAACCAACACGACTTTATAAGTGAAAAGATACAACTTTACGAATTGATAATTCGTGACTCTTAATTATTAACTAACTTATATAAATGTAAATTTATATTATACGAGATTTGATTATACTTTAACAATTTTGACTAATTTTACATGCCAGGAGAGAAACTGCAACAAAAATCAAATTCTACAACATTATATTTTTGTTTGTTTACTTTATTAGTTTTCATAAATCTTTCGCTCTAAACGTTAAGTATTATGAATCTTTTAATCTTGTATACTAAATACAAGTCATGAGAGAGCGAGAGAGAGAGTCTAACTAATTAATTTTTTACTCTAACAACTAACAAGTAATCAACCTAAGAGCCACCTTGTCATTTAAATACGTACTCAAATTAAGGCTTAGACGATGTTCAAAACCAAGTATTAGTTTCCAAAAACCCTGCCTTGGAGGTATAACAACGACCACAAAGAGAAGGCGAAGATGACTCATACCAACGCCGGAGATGGAGCTGGAGTCGACACAACGGCAGAGCTTCCTCTGAACAACGAAATGATGTTTCATAGGAGTCTAAGCACGAGCAGCTGTTTGTCCAAGGAAGACGAGGAAATGACACGTACAGCGCTCTCAGCGTTTAAAGCTAAAGAGAGTGAGATTGAGAGGAGGAAGATGGAAGTTCGTGAACGGGTCCAGGCTCAACTAGGTCGTGTCGAAGAAGAAACCCGACGTCTCGCCATAATCCGCGAGGTTTCTTTTAATTAGTTCCTTTATACAAAAAAAAAATAGCATAAAGTTTCAATAATCATGGTTGGTTATTGTGCATGTGTTGATATAGCTTTGGAAAAGAACAAAAACAAAAGTTTAAGGTTATGTTGTGTGGGGGTGTGTAATGAATGAAGGATGATGGTGTTATGTACAGGAGCTTGAATCTCTTTCAGATCCCATGAAGAAGGAAGTTTTGATGGTACGTAAGAAGATTGATAGCGTTTACAAAGAGCTCAAACCATTAAGTTACTCTGTTCAAAAGAAGGTGACTAATCATTATCTTTTTAATATTTCGATTCAGCAATCACCAAACTAAATCCTGAACTCTAAACTCTATTTTTGTTTGGAATGGAATGATAAATAGCAAAGGGAATACAAAGAAGCAGTTGATGCATTCAACGAGAAGAACTTGGAGAAAATTCAGCTGATCACCAAACTCATGGATGTTAGTCTTCTGCTCTTATCTTATTATACTTCTTGATTAATTTGTCGATTTTTGTACGTTGCATAGTTTCTTACTGATGATAACAGTTGGCCGGAGAAAGCGAGAATATGAGGTTGAAGAAACTCGAGGAGCTGAGCAAAAGCATTTAGTGAATATCACAAAGACGTGACAAATATCAATCAAGAACAAATTGGGTTCTGAATCTTGAGTCTTGGTTCTTTGTGTGAACTGTGTTGTTACTTCTGTCTTCTTTTGAAAATGTGAAATTTGTGGGTGTTTTTTTTTATGGGTTTTAATTTATGAATACTGGGTTGCATGTAAAAAATGTAATTCTTACAAAAATTGCTATATAATACTTATTTCAAATGAGATAACTAATGTTAGATATAACGTCTTACTCGTGCAGACAAACGAACTTGTCTTGTTTAACTTAATTTAGTCATTTTTTATATAGAAAATAGGTTAGTTCTTGGTTTAAGTCTAACGTACGTTTTGTTTGAGTTGATGAGTACGTAGTTTAATATATACAAACTGAAATAGCTTTTAAACGATTATTCAGTATTAACGATGGCAATTAGATTCTATATATTATGCAATTGATATGGATAAAAACATACACATACGTCCAAAAATATATACATCATCTCAATATTAAAATCATGCCTTTTAAAACTTAGGTAAGTAAGAGCAAAAATTCGAAATAATTAAGATGCATGCCACAATGCTCGCTTCAGAGGTTTAAATTGCTAACTAAACTCATACAATTCGTGAGATTTTTGGATTAGTGAGGCAAATCCATGTTAGCTATAATTTTCAAATGTGAAAGTGAGTTATCATATGTTAAAATATTATTTTATCCGGCACAAATATCTTGTTTGTGGAAACGATAGTTTATTTCTTCTATATAGCCCAACCCAATCCACCAAGGAATCCATCAAATATTCATCTCTTTGTATCAAATACAACCTTTTATTAAGTGTCCAACAAATGCTTTTCAACTATCAATAATAAAAGCCAAAATTACATCCATCTTTCTATATGACTTGCTTGAGATTATTCTGATGGGTAGATGGAGATGATGAACAAAAACAAATCTCATGAGAACGATAATAGATGGGTTGATGGAAATGATGGTTTAGGTTAAATATTCACCTTATTGTTTTATCATATAAACAATTATTAGATTTATAGAGAAAAAATATTCACAAATTATATAATATTATTTATTTATAAATATAAATTAAATATTTATATAATTTTAATTTTATTTAAAATTATTTTTAATATTAATTTTTGTATATATAAATTAAAGAAGAAAAAATAATTGTTTTTTATGAATTTAATAGTATTTTTTGTTAGTTTAATAAAATATATTGATTTTTAAACAAATTAATAACAATGACATATAATTTAATTGTTCTAGTAACTTAATCTTATTTATATATTTACATGAAATTCAATTTGGTGATGACACGTTAACATATCATTTCTGTTAATAACACATCATGTTAAGATTATTCTTTAAAAATGTTATTCAAATAATATATTAAGGATATATTTCATGTTAAATTTCCTTTTTTTAGACGTAAATCATATTTTTAAAAGGAAATTTTTATTTATTATTAATTTCGTAGAAATCTTGAAACACTTTGTTGAAACGAAAAAGGAAAACTTTTAATCTATTAAAATTGTTAGAAGAATTTAAGATGCATTGTATTTGTACCTACCAATTGCAATTGTTAGTACATTCATGCATACAATTAGTGGTAATATCTTCTAAACCGTGTTAATTTTTGCGTCGGTGGCACAACCACCTTTAGGTCTTTGATTGATATTCTAATTAGCTGTTTATTGCATTGATCCGATCTTAAAAAGTCGATTTGCTATTGAGAGAAACCCATTTTGTAAAGTTTTATTTTTGATGATATATTCACAAATATATTTGAAGTAGAGTTGGATTTGAAAGTTTTGAGTGAGAGTGACTCTTTCTCAATAAGAAGAAATATATCAGAAATCTTATAATAATTTCAGGAATTAATGCGTCATTGTTGTAAAATGCCGTTTAACAAAAACCATTTTCTAACTTCAGCATATTCAAGCATATATTTCGATAGCTTAAAGAAGCATATCAAATATGCTTGAATCTTTCATCCAACCTGAGTTTTTCATCCATCTCTATAGTAATAGTGACTAAATCGATTGTAAAAAAACACGAAGATCGAGTAGGAGTTTTTGTATTTTAATTTTTGAACCAATATTACTTCATGTTTATTGTTCAGGTTCTCTAATCAAGAACTCGTTCTAATTCGAATTGTTTATTTGGATTTAATGAACGTACTATTAATTTAAGATCGAAAACTGATATTTATTTGTTAGTTCGATGAATATTGATACAATAAGTTATTAAATACTTTTTTTTAAAATGTCGAATGTCCATTTTATGCCAATATACAATTTTTATACATTTTTAATTTACTAAATCTCTAATATGTATGTTATAAATACCATATTAATACTTCTTCCAACACTCAAACACCGCATTCATTATCTGACGAAATTGAAAGTTTTTCAAAAATCTACTTGGCTCCTTGATCCTTGATAATGACATAAATCATCCATACCACAGAATTACTTGTTTTACTTGCTGAGCTAATTTCTTTTTGAACTGAACTTCATATTGGGTCCGAAACCCATTTCCAACATTCATTAAAAAAAAAAAACAATCCACTGTCTTACAATCCTTTATATATAGAGGCAAAAAATATTAAACAAAAAGGGTCTTAACAAAAAAAAATGTTGTATAGTTATTTATTTTCTTCTTACGACGCAACAGAAAAATTAAGAAGTGAAAAGGAGTGGCAAAAATGTGTAAAAAAAGAAAGAAAGAAACAATCAATTATGGCATGTGAGTAGAGGAAAAAGTTTAGACACGAAGTAAACACTCTTCTCTTAACCAACACAACCACCCAATGACCCTCTTTTACTAATTTACAATTCCGCTTTGAAAAGTCAAACATCTCTTACTACGTTTATATAACTTTTTAATTTTCGTACATCACCCAACTTAACGAAAGAAAACAAAGTCAAATCTGTGTTCCTCGTTCGTTCCATAAGAAAATAATACTAATAAAATTTCAATAGGGTCTATTTTTTTTTCTCTTCTTTTTGGCATTTGCAAGGACAGCTTTACAAAGAGAATTTGCATTTTCCGTGTTTTGACTTTTTATTATTTTTCTGCCATTTTCTTTATATTTAAAGCCCCCAACCTCCTCTCTCTCTTCTTCCTAACTTATTCAAACCAATTCACATCTTCCCAAAACCCAACTACTACATCATTTTTTTGTTTCCTCAGCTTCTTTGATCAATATATTGATCTGGGTTCTCGTCAAATTCCACAACTTCTTCACTATTTTTTCTTGAGGACTAATGAATGAAGAGATCGAGATTCCTCCGTTCTTCCTTTGCCCCATTTCTCTAGAGATTATGAAAGATCCGGTGATAGTCTCTTCCGGAATAACTTACGACAGAGAAAACATTGAGAAATGGCTCTTTTCCGGCAAGAAGAGCTCGTGTCCTGTCACCAAACAAGAAATAACCGACGCATATAATCTCACCCCTAACCACACTCTTCGCCGTCTCATCCAATCTTGGTGCACCTTAAACGCCTCATATGGCGTCGAGAGGATTCCCACCCCGAGACATCCGATATGTAAATCCGAGATCGAAAAGCTCATGAAAGATTCATGCTCTTCGCATCAAAATCAGATCAAGTGTGTCAGACGACTTCGTCGGATTGTGTCGGAGAACGCGACCAACAAGCTGTGTTTGGAGGCGGCGGGAGTACCGGAGTTCTTGGCCACCATCGTAAGCAACAACCACTTCGAAAATGGGTTTGACTCTGCGAAGAGTTTGACCGACGAAGCCCTCAGTTTACTGTACCATCTCGAGACCTCAGAGACAGTACTCAAGAATTTTTTAAACAACAATAAAGGTAACGATATGATAAAGTCGTTAGTAAAGATCATGCAGCGAGGGATCTACGAGTCCAGAGTCTATGCAACTTTGCTTCTCAAGAACATTCTTGAAGTAGCAGATGTAATGCAACTTATGACGTTGAAGCCAATAGTTTTCACCGAGGTCGTCCAGATCTTGGATGACCGGATCTCGCACAAGGCTACAAAAGCTGCATTGCATATATTGGTGAACATATGCCCATGGGGAAGGAACAGACATAAAGCCGTCGAAGCTGGAGCAATCTCTGTGGTAATCGAGCTTCTCATGGACGAGAGCTTCTCATCAGATAGCAGAGGTCCAGAGATGGTGATGGTGGTTCTTGATTTGTTGTGTCAATGTGCGGAGGGACGAGCTGAGTTCTTGAACCACGGAGCCGCTATAGCGGTGGTATGCAAGAAGATATTAAGGGTTTCACAAACGGCAAGCGATAGAGCAGTTAGGGTTTTGTTATCGGTGGGAAAGTTCTGCGCAACGCCGGCTTTACTGCAAGAAATGTTACAATTGGGGATTGTATCGAAGCTGTGTCTTGTGCTTCAGGTTAGTTGTGGAAGCAAGACTAAAGAGAGGGCAAAGGAGTTGCTTAAGTTGCACGCTAGAGTCTGGAAGGACTCGCCTTGTCTCCCAAGAAACATGATCCTTGCATATCCTTCCTGATGAAAACCACGAAAACAACAAAGAGTCCGTTTCTCAATGAGTGCAAACACTTTTTTTGAGAATTATATTATTCGTAGTTTGTTAAAAAAGACTAGTGGTTTATTTCTATAATAAATCCAAAATTTTAGTTCTCTTTTTAATATTTTTGATGTTCACAATGTTAATAATAGGGAAATTGTTCATAAATTATTTTTATCAAGACAATAAAACAGCTAAGATATCAATGAAATCACATGTTACACGGCTGTTCTCACTTGAATGTTCATTATTGCAAAAGCGACATTTATATGATTTTGTATATTTTATATATCATTTACCATAATTATCGGGAAAGGGGCAGGCCATTTTCATCCCATCCTTTCCATTTTTGGTACGAGAGTAAATGATATTTATATGGATCTGTTTTTGACTACAATCATTTTCGTATGAGTGAGTGAGCATTGGCGACTTCGGTTAAGAGTGAGAGAGGCAGTTGTCCCCATAACATTCTTTGAATAAAACAACTCTCAAAAATACCACAAAAATAATTTTTTTGTTCAAAAAACATCATAAATATCATAAATGTCCGAAAATAAAATATTTTTAAATTTTTGTTCCAAATTTAACATATTAAACTAAAAATTCTAAAAATATTATAAATTATTTTGTGAAAATATTTATTTACTATAAATAAATTATCAATAATGTTAAAATATTATATTTGAGTTCTTTTTATAATTTAGGATTTAATTTTTCTTTATTAAGAAGAAGTTTTAAGATATTTTAATATTAAATTTATGTTATTTTTGGAAATTTATACTATATTTAGAATAAAAACTTTTAAAAATTTTTCTCAAAAGTACCACAAAACTAAAATTAAATTTTAAACTCGCAAAACTAAACCCTAAACCCTAAAACTAAAACATAAACCAAAAATACTAAAACCAAACCCCAATATTTCAGTTATAAATAAATCCATAAAATTTGTTTTCAGTGTTTTGCTATTTTTTAAATGTAATGGTGTTTTAATAAAAAAACTAATGATGATAATTTTAAAAGAAAAAAAAAACTTATTTTTATGGTATTTGAGGATACTTCTCTTATTTTAGAAAAAAAACCGGAACTCTTATAAGTGTTTTAATAGTGTCTCCATATTAATTCCATGTTATAAATTTATTTTTATGGTTCTTCTCCCGGTTAATTAATCAATTTTTGGATTCGCCATTATGAGTGAGAGATATCAAGGGCAAATGTCTAAAATAGCACATTTTTAAGTTTTTATTCCAAAATAGCATCATTAGTTTAGATTTCCAATAATAACACAAAATTAAGATTAAAATGCCTTAAAACTATATTTTAAAAGAAAAAAACTAAACCCTAAATTAGAAAAAATGAACTCAAATACAATAATTTAAGTTTATATATAATTTGTTTAAAATAAATAAGTATTTTTACATAAGTATTTGTGTTATTTTTGGAAATTTAATTTTGAGATGCTAAATTTAGAAGAAAAACTTGAAAAGATGTTATTTTAGGGTATTACTCAAATTTTTAATTTTAAAAAGTAGATCAAATTGTTTTAATGTTAAACTTATTAAATAATCTAACGCACGTTACTTAGTTTTTATTTCCAAGAATCTCTGTATGGTTGTTGACGATCAGGGCACATGCTGTTGGTAAAATGATACAAAAGATTTTAAAAATATATACTATGGTACCAAAAATAACATATTATTTATTATAAAAAAAATCAGATCGCATCTGGTTGCAAATTTGGTTGTAGTTTTGAATTGATCGAATCTAATGACGAAAATTCTCATTGACCAACGAAATTGGAGACGTCTAAGTATACTAGAGGACGTAGTCGAGAGTGAAGACAATTATAAAGGAGAAAAAATATATAAACAAAGAAGTTGACAGTGAAAATAAGAGCAGGCCAGTATTGAACCATTACCACACCCACCCATATTGACATAAAATATTGATATATAAGAAGAAATAGAAACATGCATGTTGTTCTAAAATGGTTGTGTATAATAGTGAACGATTACTTTTTAATAACACTCTGAAAAGTCGTATATTGCGAGCAGGTCACGAAATCTAGATGAGTTTAAAAGTACAAAAAAAGGGCCAACGCTGGACCAGACAAGTTGTAGTTGTAGTTGAACAGTACGCATGACAGATTCATCATATATAACTAAAACAGTTGTGTTTGTGATGTTTCTCAACCATCCAAATAATAATAACTAAATTTATACTAAATTATTCACAAATTATATAATATTATTTATTAATAAATATAAATTAGATATGTCTATAATGTGATTTTTTAAAATTATATTATGGTGATAACCTGTCAAAATTATATTTTTGTTAATAACAATGTGATTTTTTAAAAATGTTTCTCAAATAATATATTAGAAATTTGGAGGTAATATGCTTATGGATTAGTAAAGAAATTATTAATCATATTTTCTTTTAATGTATATTATCTCTCTAAGTTGAATTTTATATTTGATTCTAGTAAAAGATGACATATTTTTAAACGGATCAATTTATACAAATATGGATAATTTATTTTGGAGGTTCCAGTATTAAAAAATATTAGTTGTTATTCTTCTTAATTCTTATAGACAATTATAAATAAAATGATATTTCCAAAGTGTACCAATCCAAAAACACCAGTGTATTGTTTTTTCCAATTGCTCTAATTTTTCGATTTAAAAAAATGAATATACAAACATATTTACGAGTTTTACAGAGTTTAACTACTATTTTATCGTATGTCAAAACTATTTCTCATAACTCAAACCAATCTAAAAGTTGGATTTGAATTTCAATTTAAAGTATGGTTGGAAAATATTAATAATAATTTGGTGACATAAAATTTTAAAATCTAAAGAGCGTTGAAAGTTGTTATAAAACTCGGAAAGAGCGTTAAAGGTGTATATAATGAGTTTGATTTTAAGACTTTAAATGCATTATTCATATTAGGTGATACAAATTTTGATTTGAGACTTTTTTCCGCCATTTGATTTTAAGACTTTAAAGTTTCATTTTTCTAGGTGACACAAATTTTGATTATGTATGCAAATAGTCTTTTCGACCAAATAAGAGTAATGCCGTTAGTCAAAGACTCAAAGGGGTAAAAATATTTGCCCTATTCCCAATTTTTAATTGTATCAACTTTTGGAAAATATATTTTTATATATTAAAGTAGAAGTAGTAAAGACCAATGTTGTCTATTTGTCATTAAAAAAAATCAATTATTTATTTATTTATATTTTAGTATTATATAATTTCCTAAATTTATGACCAATTATTAATTTAATCCTCTAATAAGACAACACATTTAATATTATTTATATTGTTAAACGCAATTTAAATAAATACAATATTTATTAAACCATATAGTACATTAATATTATGTTTATTTAAATTGTGTTAATGTATTATTGTTACACAGAATTTAAATAAATTTCTTGACTCTATTAGTTAAAATATGAGAACAAAATGATGAATTTTTTTTTTTGTCATTGTACCAGAACAGAACGGTCGAATAATCCAATATTTTCATACGACGATTTAGTGGAAAAGGTGCAATCGAACTCCATATCTCGGAATACACATAGAAATAGTGCAACCATTAGACCATATACTCTTTCCAATGATGAACTTATTTATAAGTAATATTTTGTAATATGTTTTTTTGTCACATTGGTATAAGCAATACAATCATGTACTGGTCAGAAGATACGCGAGTTGTCATCGAACCAGTGTGGTATTGACGTGCTTATATATGAGAAGATATAACTAATTTTCCTTGATTCTTTTGATAGCTTGTTCGCTTGTGCATTGTTCTCCCTGGCTTGGGAGGTAAGGGAGAATTTTGGATATAGCTGTCCGATTTTTTTAATTCCTCTAAAAATGTTGGTCATCCGTTTGGGTTTTGGATTAATTGAATTAAATCAGTCGAGTCCGTATAAAATCTTTCGCAGTAACGTTTCTTCTTATATAGAGTAGACATTGTCCAACAAAGGTTTTGAAATTCCGTGTGCAGCGGAGATTGTCCACTGTATGTACCTCTCATATCTAATATCACTCGTTCCATCCTTTAACTGGAGAATCCAACCCAGTCCCAACGTGGGCTCCTGCTCTTTCCATGAGCCATCAAAAGAATATGTAAATGGAGACAATTCATTATTAGTATGATCACGGAGGACCCCATTCTCGGCCGTAAATTTTTCTGGGTTTTTTGGGGGTAGTTGACGTGAATCAGATCTCACTTTCCTTGCGGGGTTTTTCCAGAATTTCTATGGCAGTTCGATATATATTCTTATATACCTTATTGTTTCGTGCTTTCCAAATGAATAAAAAGATCCATAGGAATGTCATAAAATCCAATCCATCGGATGTTTTTTTCGGTATTCGCCACAAAAGAAAATCTAAGTTTCCAAAAATGTTGTTTAGCGAAAAAAGTAGAGGGTGCTGATGGGATATACGACAACACCCACATTTGTCGGGCCGGCGAACATTTGAATAAGGTATGGTTAATACATTCTATTTTGTAATATGTTTGTAACAACTATATAGTATTTATTAGAAATGTTCAAAAAATATTGATAATATTTTTTTCTTTTATAAACTATCGCATTAATTTATTTTAAAATCATTTAATGGCATTAAATATTGTAGAAGTGTTTTTCAACTTTTCAGAAAATTTCAAATGGAGGACTCCATACGATTTTCTTTTTTTTTTTAATCACAAATTTTGTGAGTTGTTTTAAATTCAAATATAATATATATGCATATATGTATAATGCAAGAAAACTTTTAATTTAAATATAGTAATTATGTATAAAATATGCATACAATAACGAATTATCTTCATGTACAGATATCCCATGTCTATATGTTAAAATTCAATAGTAAAATTTATACAATTTCAATCTAAATATTATAACAATGCATGTTTACTTATAATTACTTAATAGAAAATCAACAAACATTAAAAATATAAATTATAATACAACTGAATTATATATTTTATAAAACTATTTATCCCATATATAAGTTTTTGAAATTGAAATCACAAAGTTAATGAAAAATCTCGACAAAAAAATTAATCGCTTATTGCTTTCTCTCTGGTTTCTATAGTCTTAAAATTAAAGTGAATGTTTGTATAGTTTTATTTTTATATTTTTTCATCTAAATTTTATATATAATTATGAAGTATATAGTTATTCCCCTTTCAATGGGACTTGGAGTAGTAATTGCAACAACCAAATTTATTGTTATAGTAACGTTTACTCCCGTGAAACTTTTTGTATGCACACATTCCGGTTGATGAGAAGAATTCATTCGATGAAATCATTTCGACAATCAATAAATATTTTATAATAATTGTTAAAAAAAAATTATACAGACATATACTAAAATTTTGAAAAAAAGTAGATAGCAGAAAGAAAGATGTAGACAAAAAATTATATAGTTATATTGAATTGACTAGAATCTCTAAATAAAGGTCCATTAAAAATGGTAAGAAGCCAAATCCTTTTGTTATATTTATTTGATGAGATATGTAACAAACTAAATCTCTAAAAGATAAAAAGTATTAATTGCTCAATTATAATTCTACCAAAACTAGGGTTTAGTAATATGTAGTTTGGGAACATAGAGACCTAGACTTGGGATTTTCAGTTTTTTTGAGATATTTGAATTATGGTTTAATCCGTTTAGATAAAAGTGTACAAACAAATTATATTGATTCAATTTGGTTTCTATTTCCTATTAATTGATTCGGTTTTATGTGTATATATATATATTTTGAAATAAATAAATATATTCAGTTAATTACAAATTTTTACATATAATCAGTGAAATTATTAAAAAAAATTTTTGGATAATTTCGGTACATTTGATTTGGTATTTTCTATCAATTTCAATTTTTAGTTTAAAAAGATTTGGGATGTTTGATTTTTAAAAACCAATCAGTTTTGTATTTCTAAATCGAACTGAATTATAAACCAAATTAAATTAATTATATAACTTATCGATTTAATGATTACAGTAATATTAAAATTGATAACCAAAAAATTTGGTTCCACCAATTTAGTTTAATCGGTTTTTGCTGAAAACTCATGTCTATAGGAAAAGAATAAAATAAGCAAAATGTAAAAATTACTTTTTATCGACTAGGAAAAAGATGATCTATTTTTATTTTTTTTATAAAATATATAATTATAAGTTTCTGTATATGCTGAATTTTCATTTAAAAAAATATAGAGAAAACCAAAACAAAACAAATCACAATTTAAATTTTTTAAAACCTAAAATTAACAGAAAAATCAAATACCAAATTCAAAGAATAAAATCTAAAATTCAAAACCTAAAATCTAAAATCCAAATAAGTTTTATGTCAGAAGTACCCCTCTATCCAGAAACCTCTACGTCTGGTTCGGTAAGTCGGTTTCACGAACAAAAATAAAACGTAGATCGGAGGCTGAGATTTTCTCGACGAAGAATCAAAAATTAAGAAGAATCTCACCGAGAAATAGGTATGGGTTGGGTTTGGAGAGACGATGATTTCACCGATCAACCTCGCGGAGATTGCGACGCCGACGGAAATTGCTCCACCAGCAGGGTGGTAAGATCGCAGTGTAAAACGGAGGAGGTCGAGCCTGGAAAGTTCGTCAGGAAGTGCGAAAAAACCGAGGAGCTTCTCCGCCACTGTCTTGGAAAGTGAGTGATTCTGATCTTTAACAGCCTTGATTTAATCAGAAGAAAAAGCATTAGATTTATATTGGACCAATATTTGTGGAATTGAAATTTCTAGGGTTTTTAGAGTCATATGCTACAGTCTTAATTTTGGATGTGGAAAATTGACTATGTAGAATCTAAGATCAAAGAGATGTAAGGGTTTTTTTTCAGGAGAGATTGAAATTGGGCTATAGAACGGACTAGAGGCTTTAAGGTTAGGTAAAACGAAGCTATAGTTTATGATTGACACTGTTTCTTCTTGAGATTGAGATTACAGGTATGAACTGAGTTTATATTTCTTAAAAAATTGCTAAGAAATCTATTGAATACTTTAATTAGAAGAGAAATCATAAGAGAGTATTCACATTGCATTCTTTGTACAATGTATATTTGCAGACAGATTTTGGTTTTATTTGTTGCTTTCTGCGTTGATATGAGCTACAATACAAGCTATTCCCTGCTAGCAATAGATCTCTTGTTTTCTTTCCTCTTTTTGACATTGATTTCTTCATCTGTTCAAACCTTATCTGTACCCCTTTCACTCCGTTTTTATGGATCCCTAAATTGATTTTTCTCGGGGTTTTGAATCTGGTTCAGGCCCTCAGAAGTTGTTCAATCCACCACTGAGCACACAGAAGAGGATGTCACAGACCAGATGGTAGGGAGATCAACTCTCCCGAATCGGTTTGAAGAACATCCGCTAAACTTCCCAGGACTCCGCAGCGATATGGATTCTATTGAACGCCATTTCATGAGTGGAATGAAGAGTTTCTTTGAAGCTGCGGAAGAGATGAAAAGCAGCTTATTTGATATCATTGAAGGCCATAACTCAAGCACCATGACGAAAAGGGTGCCCATTGATGACCGTTCTAATACAGAGGAACACCTCAACAACAGAAATTCTCCTAGACAGCCATACTCCTCGGGTGAGTTTGATCTCTCGGGCTTGGCCAAGGACGTTTGAGAATCTTGAACATTTTTGCTTCTTCTCAGAGATTAACATCAAAACTAGACATTTTATTTACTAATATGGATAATCTTATTCTACTGAACAAACATTAGACTCTATACTATTGGTGTTATGTTTTTGGACATCTAATCCTCATACTATATACTATTGGTGTTATGTTTTTGGACATCTAATCCTCATACTATATACTATTGGTGTTATGTTTTTGGACATCTAATCCTCATACTATATACTATTGGTGTTATGTTTGTGTTTCCTCTTTTTAAGCATACCAAACCAAAAATATATTACCATCACTCTGTTTATCTTCATTTTATATGATTTATTTAGCTATAATTCGTAGTTTAACTTAATTAAATGGTAATATATATATATATATATATAGAAAAAGTGTAATGAAGTTGATCAGTACTATAAACTGAGGATGGGGGCTGCGACAAAATGAAATAGGAGAGGCAGAATAAGAGTGAGGAAGAGAGACACACCATTAACACTCAATTGTTGTTGATTCAATACTTTGTGCCTTGAGGATCAAATTAGGAATAAATCTGTACCGAAAGAAATCAAATTTCGAAATATTATCCATGACTTTAAAGATGTTATCTGAAACAACCTTATCAATATGTTGATAAAGTCTCTGCTGCTACCAGCTTAATGTAAAAACATTAATCAAATCTGCAGATGAAAGACACTCCACGATCAAAGTTTACTCAATAGTTCAAAAACGATTCTTCGGAAAAAAGAAGTTCACCGCAAAATTGTTTGGACAAATCCTGAGTGATTGGAACATGTTGTAATCATACATATGCAAACATTGTGGGGTCAGCGATGAAATAAAAAAAATCACGAAAATTGGATCCCACAAGATCTGACGGTGGAAATCACAACTCAGAAACCTACGTGGAACTGGTAAGAACTCATCGGAGACAGCTCACGCGCGGCTGGATTGGGCCCAAACGTAAAAACCAATCATGTAAAACGGTCGTGTCACGTCAGCAATAACGGACGAAAAGTGGGGTCTACATGCGGTGTGTATGTCGTGGGACTCTGATTGTTCTGTAGTAGAATGGGTTCGGTGTATGTAACGGAGAGAACCTCCTCTCTTCCTCTCAATCATTTGCTTACTTCTTTATTCTATTGACCATTTTACCCCTAACCCACTCTTTGACTAATTTATTGACCAATCTTTTTTTTTTGTCTGTTCGTTGCAACCTTAACTATTGTGAATCTCAGATACATCATACAAAAGCTACTACTGTCTTATATTTTTTTATTAAACATTATGTGAGAGTCCTTAAAATAGGTCAAATACCTAACACAAAGACGAGGGTGTTTCCGTAATTTAGTCACTGTTTTGTCCACATCTTCTCTCCTTTGACGTTGAAAAAGCCATCTCTCTCCTTTGCTTGCTCATTCCACAGACACAACTTCCTCTCTTTCTTTTGCCAATAGTGTCTTTCAACCATAAAAGCATATACGCTTTGTATTTCTTTCTTAATCGACTAACGAGGTATATCTGGACTTTTGCTTCTGTGTCTTTCACTTTTGTCTTTGGAACTTGTGTGATTGATTCTTCATTGGATAATTGTGTTCTTGTTTCGGATTTATATTTAGATTTCGACTCGTGGGTTTGTTTTAGTTGTCCGAATCTAGGTACCAAAGCCTTCGAATTTGAATTTGAATCTCGGATTTGGTTTAATTGACAACGTTAACACAAAGGTTCATTTGCTTCTGAATAGAGAGATAGTTGATGATCATCATATAGCGTTTTGATGCAAATAATGAAAGTTAATTTTATGATTTACTGCTTCGACAACCTTCTGTATTGATATTTATGCTTTAAACAAATTACAAAGTATAGACAAAAAAATCAAGGAAAGAGTTGAGTGTTACGTAGATTTTTGTTTTCAGTGATTCTTGACATTAGCATTGTGTTATGTTTCAATGTTTAGTCCTTAGGATCAGATGGAAGAATGGGTGGCGCCTCAAGAGAAGAAGGTTCATCTTTAGTTTGATAAAAAAGGGCTTTGGATCTCATCTAAGTCCTCTTTCATCATCTTTGTCGGATATACATTTGCTTTGTGTTGATTTGGAAGTTGTTGCTGAATGGCGTCTCAGAAAGAGGTCGAGGATGTGACTATTGTTTTGGAATCAAAGAAAGAGGCAGAGAATGTTGATGTTGAGAATTCCAGGGACGACAAGAACAGACCCGAGACTCTTGACTTATCGACAGAGAAAACTGAAAATGTCAATGTGATTTTTCCAAAAGATGAAGCCTCTAAGCCGGTAAAGATAGAGCATGTGCTTACAAGAATCTGGTTTTGAGCCGTATTGTTTTGTTAGTCTAACTGCTCTTATGCTGTCATTCTCTGCAGGAAGCAGGCCTCCCCGAGTCTGGTAATTTGTTGAAGAGTAAAACAGCTAAGGATAATAAAGCTGCTAAGAAAAAGTCAGGGACCTTTTCTCGGAGCCCGAGATTCCTTTCTCAGAGCTCTTCATTTCCAATTAGAGGAGCTCCTAATGCTGATATTACTAGAAAGAGCATTGATGCAACACCAAAGGCTAGTCCTAAACCCCTCGTTGCAGGTGGATCCAAACCAAAGGCAACACCATGTCTAAGCAACGGTGTTTCCACCAAGCGTACCAGTTTAGTATCTGCGCCCCTCAAAAAACAAACTCTGGTAACTATTGATTCTGTTTGAAAACGCAAATCCGTCTTAGTAGTTGTTTGAAGCAAGCAAATTCTTTTTTTAACTTATCAATTCTTCTATGCTGTGTTAGCCTGTGAAAGCCATTTCTAAGGATGCAGCTTCAGTCCCTTCTTCAAAGTGAGTCGAAATATTTACTCATTTCAATTACGAGACTGTTGAATGATGTATTATGTATAAGCCAATTAAGAAAATAGGTGAAAATCTGAAGAGCTGTGAATAGTAAACTAAGTTGTTCTCCTGCAGCAATTGCAGATTGGGAGAAGAAGGTTCTAAATCCACTAAAGATGAAATTGCAGGCAAGGACAATGAGGAGGCCCAGTTAACAACGGCTGTGTAAGTCATCATTATCTATAATGTTTTGGCATATATATTTCAACCGTTACGAATGTGGAATTGTTGAAGTCCATTGAAGGAGTAAGTAAAAGTGTTTCCATCTGTGATTTTTCAGGGTGACAGATAAAATATCTAAACCGATGAAAGGCGAAATGGCAAGCAAGGAAGATGACGACACCCGTTCAACTACCACTTCGTATGCCATTTCTTCATGTTCTTTCTATGTTCAATAAAGACATGTATATAATGGTTTGATGCTCAACAGAACTTCTACACCTCGCGGGCGGAGAAGCAGCGTCGGGTCTGCGTCTGGATTTTCATTCAGGTTGGAGGAACGAGCTGAAAAGCGGAAGGAGGTTGCTGCTGCTAATGCATTTTCTCTATGCTTACAACCTTTTTTTCATTTTAACTTTTTAGAGCAGGTTTTAGTTTCTCTTAATTTGTGTCTCTTTGTTTTTTGGGTTGATCTTTCAGTTCTATATGAAGCTAGAAGAGAAAATCCATGCTAAGGAAGTGGAGAAGACCACTTTGCAGGCGAAATCAAAGGTTAACTTTTGCAGACTCTTCTATAATGGAAAAGAATCGTTATTGGTATGACATGACATTTTCATTCTTTGGTCAAATGGTTTGTGTTTGTTTAGGAGAGTCAGGAAGAAGAGATCAAAAGATTGAGGAAGAGCTTGACTTTCAAGGCTGGTCCCATGCCCAGCTTCTACAAAGAGCCTCCACCTAAGGTTGAATTGAAGAAGGTGTGCTTCATTGGTCTTCCTACGTGGTCATACTTGTCCTAATAAATTGTAGTTGTTATATCTGATGTGTGGTTCATGAACGTGTTGCAGATACCAACTACTCGTCCTAAATCTCCAAAGCTAGGACGCAGAAAGAGTAGCAGCGATGCAACAGGAGGTGAAGGTGGTCCTCGTGTGACAAAACCAAAAGACTCATCATCATCTACACTTAAGAAACCCATAACAAAGTCTCAGCCAAAGCCTATAACTCAAGAGAAGTCAGGGAAGCCCAAAGATAGGAAAAAGGAAGGAAAGAAAGAAGAAGCAGAGACAAGAGGAAACGAAGAGAAGGCTTCTTCCGTGGTTGCTAAACCGGAAGAGAAGAAAGAAGAAGCAGAGAAAAGAGGAGAGGAAGAGAAGGCTTATTCCGGGGTTGCTAAACCGGAGGAGAAGAAACCAAACTCCAACAATATCCAAATGAATGCTGAGATTATGACAAATGAAGTTGCAGTGGGAGGATGATCAAAGCAAATGGGAGCCTTTGGCAGCGATCTCTAATATGTACTGATACTTCTTTTTAATGTGAATAGAGTTGTTGCATTGCGTGTACTTCAGGAGTTACTCTTCATTCCTTTTCAGTTCTTTTTGTGGGAATTAAGCTTCAGATTGCTTCTTATGATATGTCTCTAATATTATGTGAATTTATTTAAAGAATAGAACAATGGCTTGTGCAAATGTTAATGTCAAAGGAGGCTGGTGGAGACTTTATTATTTACAGCTGAGCATATCAAGGTCAGAGACAGATATCATCGTGGAGTATACGGTATTTGCAATATGTTTGTCGGTGGATATGAGATTATGCTCTAAATCTATGAACTACAATGTTACAAACTAGTGTCTAAACCAAATAAAAAGAGAAAAGAGAAATTAGTTTGGGTTATCATTTTGATATTTCCTGAATTAATTTGTTAAAAACTAAAGAGAATGAAAGCTTTTAACTACAGGAGTACAAAAGGTCCACGTAGGTCACCTGCCCACGTGGCCACTAGCCAGTGCCTATTTCTTCCTAATATCTTCTCACCCTCTTAATAGTATCATTTAAGATTCCTGTCTGATGCTGTCAAAACTTAATTCTTGCAATATATTTCTTTTAATTTTGTAAAAGCAACAATACTCTCTTTCATTTTGTAATATTTTTTTATTTTATTTTATTTTATTCAATCTTTTACAAGCTTTATGTGAAATTTAAATGTATTTAACATTTTATGACTGTTATATTATGCAATATTTTTATGATTGGTTAAATGAAAACAATATAAGTCGAGATGTCAAATAGCTTAAATGTTATAATTCTTCTTTTCTGCATTTGAATGAAGACAAGAATAAATGTTTTTAGTATTGCATAAACAGCAAACAAAGACATTGACCTTAGCATCAGTTGAATGAATATAAAGTATTACATTGTATTATAAGTTATGTTGATTGGTGTATTACATTAAGTACATTGCAACTACTATCTTCAATCAGACATTTTATATCATACAAAATCAAAGCAATTATCGATAATAATGATAATTGATAGAAGAAAATAGAATTTAATAGGCACACAAATGATTCCTCCCTTTATTATTCCATACTTGTATAATTTCTATTACATTGATTTCTCTAACTCCTACGACTTTTAAACGCAGCCCAAATTACAAAATCTACCATCCACGTATATATATATATATAAAATACAAAAAACATGCAAATCGCAACGAACCAAAAATCATACCCATTTACATATTCAACTTTTTTTCTTTCAGATTTTCACAGAATCAAGAATTTGGATGGTTTTATTTTGATAATCTGTAAAATCATTGACAAGGGATAAACCGTGATCCCATCATTTTACAAGCTACCTCCATCAATTTACCTGCACAGATAGGATAGATTATAATGATTAGAAACAAATCTTAAATATTTTAACAAAACACAAATCTTAAATATTTTAACAAAACACAAATCTAAAATTTCGAGAGACAAAAGCGTTTGGTTTGGGTTTTAGTAAAATAAAGACAAGCTGTCATTTACGACCAATTGTGTCTCACAGCTTGTCTTTTAGAAAGAACAAAAAAAAACACTTTTTTCTTGATTTAACGATTATACAGGAGTATGAATTCGTCGGTGGGTTAAAAAAAACCTAATATGTGGAATAAAAAAACAAAATTTGTTAATAGAATTTTGTCTCCATTGTTACCAAGTCTCTACTTTATTCCAAATCCCACATGGTTGCTTCTACTCTCATTTAGCAACCACATTCATGCCTGCTTACCTATTAAATTAATGTTTCATTTCCGCAAAAAGTTTTGGAATAAGAAATTTGGTACTCAATGATGAAATTTGGGTTTAATGTCAAAATCAATTATTTATGGACAGAAAAAAAAAACGGACTTTAAAGCCAATTGGAAAAAAGAGTAAAAAAAGATGGAATATTTTTGTTACCTCTTCTTGATTTAGCAACTTTCTTAACGACCGGAGAGGCGGGTTTCATCTCCGTCGTCGAAGTTTCCTCGGCGGGAAACAAAACTCCGTCAATACCTTGAACTGAGATCCGACCATCGGTGTAAATATCAGGGTCGAATAAGTAAGCAGAGCCTTCACCGTGTCCAAATTTAACAGAGCCATCAGCTTCTTGAGCCAAGACTTTGTGTGGGAATCTCAGCGAATCGTACTTCACTTTCCCGAATCTCCGAACGGCATTATACATACTCTCCTCCGTTTGGTACTCCGGTATGATATGGTAATACACAATCTGCTCAGGAGCACCTGGCTCGCTTAGCTGATCCGTTGTGAGCTTAGCCATGGCTTCATCGTTAGGAGCCAAGACGGTTAAAACGTAACCTTCGGAGACAAGTCGACCCATCTCGGTGGCTAAAGAGGTTAAATTGACGAGAATATCAGCCATCTCGTTGTAACCACCGTAATGCAAGAGAGTATGAATGAAATCTTTGACCTGAGCCTCGCCATTGAAGTGGTGACGTGGACCTCCGGGTCCAGGTGCTGGAGCCGGAGCCAGGGAAGGACCTGGAGACATGGCGTCGTAGACTGGGAGGACAGGAGGAGAACCAGCGGGGACGGGAGGAGCTGGTTTCTTGAGACGGTGGGTTCTTGGGTCAACCTCGGGAGCTCCTTGGGGTAAAACGGCGGAGATGGAGCGGAGGTTACGGCGGCGGTTGAAATCCTCTTGAACAGAGCGAGGGATAAGGAGACGCTCAATACCGTGGATAATACCATCAGGTCTAATGACGTCATCGGGACGAACGATCTCAGCGGAATCAACTTTTAAACGGAGAGAGGAAGTGTCGACGGTGAGGTGGAGATGGTCGTTGGAGAGAGTACGGTGGTGATGCGAGAGAGAAGGCCATTGAGGAGAAGAGATTCGACGAGGGAGAATGTGGAACATCAAGAGAGATTGCAAAGATTTGAGGTTTCTTGGTTCGAGCAAGAAGGATTTGAAGAGAGGGTCGAGGTTTCGCTCCAAGGCATCGTTGCGTGGTGCGAAGATTGTGATGTTGTGTCGACCAACTGCTTCTTCGAGGGTTTGGAGGAGAAGGGCTTTTTCTACCAGCTCAGCTAGCTCTGTGTAGTGAGAGTCAAGGAGAGCCACGAGGACTGAATTTGAGTTTATTTGACCCGAACCGGGTTTATTTTCAGGTAATGCGGTGGCAATCGATGCCGCTAAGAGAAGGAGAAGGAGCTTTGTGACGCCATAAGAGGAATCCATGGCGGTCGAGAGAGAGAGGAAGGAAGTGTCGGCAAAATGAAGGAAGAAGAAGGGGTTGGAGTTTTGGCTTGTGAAGGAGTGGAGAGAGAGAGAGAGAGAGAGAGAGAGAGAGAGAGATTCTGTGAGCTGATGTGAAGTTTCTTCTTTCTTTCTTGGGCTCTTTAATTTTTTTTTTTTTGGTTTTTCCTTAAGTGGGTGGGTTCTCTGTTTTTTCCTTTAATTTTATTTCATATTTTTGGTGAAAGTAAAAACTAAAAAGTAATCTATACACGTGTCATTTTATTTAGATTATACCTAACTTGGAGCCTCTCTCTAATAGAGAAGCTTTTACTTGCTTCTGTTCCACAACTGGGCACTGTCTTGGAGCTTCGTGTCGGTTTATGACTCGTTCCAATATCTGAACTTCACTTCAAGTAAAAACTTTCCATCTTTGTTTTTTTTTCGTAAAATTAGAAAATCGATTGTTTATCTTGTAAATGAAAACGTAGGACTCAAACAATTGTAAATCCAATAAAGAATTAGCTGACAGTCACTACTGAATTATATAAAATAATGATCACCCGATGAGTGTTATCTGATAGGTTAACTATTGGGCGATATATTTGTCGCGTTTAAGATTTGTTATCTGGAATTCTAATAATATGGGACTAATTTAGCTTCATCGATACAAAAATTTCATACTTAGTGGCGAATATTTACTGTATTTATCTTATAATTATTGAGAAACAAAAAAGTTAGATGTAATTGGTGATGTGTTAATTGAATTATCATAAATAAATTACAATAGATTTTTTTTGTCACTATTACAAATAGATGTTTATATATTACATGTATATATTTAGAATATTAAATCGATTAACGAGTAAATTAAAATATAAACTTATTAATATTAGAAAAAATGTTTTGTCATGATTTATCTTTACTTATACGTATTATATATTATTTCTTCGTAGATAATCTATTTTTAAAATTTTATATATAGATATGTAATTTTATTTGATAGATTAGGAATAGCAATGTGTGTACTTAAATGATATACGTGATTGTTTGAAAGGGCTTATAAATTTCGATTGTAAATGCAAAACTTCATTTCCATATACTGTCAAAATTATGACTATAGAATTACAGACTTATTAGTTACATGTAGCATACAAAGTTTGTTGTAATAGAAATCGTAAAAGAAACCCATTGAAGAAAGGTAAGTGGTCTTTTGTCGAAATGGATCGATTTAAACTTTTGATCTAACATTGTGCTGTTTATATAAGATGAATATTTGTTTGTAAGACTTCAGACTAAATGCATACAAAATAAATACATAATATATATGCTTGAGATATACTGCAAAAATATGGCCTAAGTAATGAAACAACATCTCGAGAGATAGGGACCCACTTGATCGAAATATGAATAATTGAAAACTTTTGTGAGACAGATACAAAAGAATAAATAAAGTAGGGTTATGTTATCGTACGTGCGGTGGAAAAGCGCGTGAAAAGTCGTACGTGTGATTGGTAATGAAAATCACTTACGCCGTAATCATGATCTGAAACGGTGACGTTTGGTCTGTCGTTAGATTTTCCGTCAGCGTCGAACCGACACTAACGTGGTGGGTGGCTTCGTCCTTTGATTCCAAGGTTCGTACCCTTACCAACATTATAAATATTCAAGTTACACGAAATTATATGACGAAACTATTTTACAATATTTTAATAATTTGTATTTTCTGGTTTCTTATTTTTAGTTAAATATGTATATATATATCATTTTATTTTCAGATTTTTTTTTATGTAGTGCGAATATATGTATTGAGAAAAAGAGGTGTTTATGACATATATTCCCTTTGTTTTTTTTTTGTCACATATTCCCTTTGTTTTAAGAGGGTTTTGCGCATGGATCAAAAATTCATTTAATTTTTTTTTAATAATAAAACATCATTTACTATCTATTCAAAATTAATTCAAGTAATAACAAAACAAATTACATGATGGAAATAGTCAAAACAAAAAAGTTAATTATTTTGTATTATAAGCTGGAAAAATTATATGCACAGTCAAATTTTCGAAAAGCAAAGTCAATTGATTTTTAAGGATTTTTATATAAGAGAAAGAATTATTAGACACTAATTGGAAAAAATGCATAGTACATAAACTTTTGGGCAGATGTGAGAGGTATGGCCATTAGAGATATTCTGAAGATCTTATAGTCAGACATTATTTATGAATCTAAGTAATCTAAGTATCTTATATTAAATAATTTAACATTTACTTGTACCCGAGAGTGTTTTTTTCTTAACATTTACACATCATATCATCATAGTAAATAATTTAACATTTACACATCATAATACCATTTACCTTTTTTTGAACCGGAGAGTTTTATAAAGAGTTGTTGAAATTGTCCATTCACAACAAAAAAGTTTTGTTTTAGTCAAAAATTTGCGAAGTAGCATTTAACAAAAAGAGGAGTCTCCGGCTTTAAGCTACCCTCAAAAACTTCGTAGCAGCAAAGCAAAGTAAAAGCCTATTAGCAGAGCTTCTTGTGACCAAGCTCATCCACCACCACCACAACATCCTCCTCCTTTTTCATTGCTTTCTTGGCTAGTTCGTAGCCAGCAAAGTTCATAGCACCAAGAGGAGCTACCCAGAAGAACCTCGGGACTGCTCCTTTGAACAAACCAAGGGGTCCTTCGTGACGCAGAATTGAGAAAGCAACCATCGACATTGAGATCGGTCTCCCTGGTGTTGCAGTCATCATTCTCGTCTTCATCACATCAAATGGGGTTGTTACCACTGCTGCTATACCCCCTGACACCGCCCCAACCACTATTGTCTCCCATGCCTCTAGTTCTCTTCCAAGTGCTTGCGCCACCATCTACAAATAACAACACAAACCCCCAACCAATATAACATTTACAGTCTTGACCTTTTTTTATTATCCCATGTTTCTGTTTTGTTTTGTTACCTTTTTAGACTCTGCATACAATCCCATGCCAACAACGTATAGTGGAACTTCACGGCATAGAGTTGCTCCTGTCCCACGGAAAAACCCCCTTGGACCATCTTGCTGCCACGTCCCTACAATGGCTTCCCCAACACTATTAAACATGCCAGCCTGCAACCGTTGCTTCAGCACCTCACATGGAATCCGCACAGCCGTTCCTAATAACGTACTGCAGAATGATGCAATCGATTGAACCTGCATCAGACGTTCGACGTTGCTTACTGGGTACAAAAACACAGAGATAAAAAAGCATAAATGCAGAGGATGAAACTGTTAACCGAAACTGGTTGGGATCTTCTTCAGAAACCACTCAAAACTTATCAAACCAGGCAACCGCAGCTCCACCAGCCACAGGTACATATTATTGTAACTTTACATAACTACTAGTATCCACTAACAGTGACTAACTATACAGTGCTCTAGTATAAATCTCATATACTAGCGGAATAGAGGGCAAAAGCAGTGCTGAGGTTTCTAGAAAATAATTTAAGAACACATAATGAAACATAAACTTGAAGTATAAAGTAAGAATCTTGAGAAAACCAGCCAAACAGTGAGTGATCATCACCTGAATTTCTGGTAGATTAGGAGCAAAATTGATCAACACAAGCTTGCTAGCTTCAAATATTCCAGTCCGCAGGCCATGGCTACAACGATGAAAGAGATTAAGTTACATTGGAAATGAAAGTTAACAAGTAAAAGTAAATATATCTTTGATTTGAAACAATTGAAAAAGACCTTGAAAATTGTCCAAGAATTGCTGGAATAGAGCCCCTATATACTCCCCGGACACCAATCTCTGGAAGCTTTGCTATTACTTCAGGAAATGATAAAGTTGATGCTTGCACACGTGTCTGCCAATGAAAGTGATAGTAAATCCGTCAAACCCACAACATTTGCATACTTCATCTGTCTAAATATTCAAACATTATAGCAGTAGGATATCATAAAAGTCCTGCTGAATGTAGCCTAGTACTTATATTCAGCAGCAAAGGCAACAAGATGACTCACCTTGATTGTGTCAATCGGATGCATTAAGGAGGTGGAGAGAGCAGAGGCAAGCCCTCCCGCTAATGCAGACTTTAGAACATCTCCAGCAGGTAAGGCCACAGGAGGTGCAACAGCAACAACAGTCGCAGCTTCAAACCAGATGTTACTATACGAGTAAAAGTAGCACCAATCACCATTGGTAGGACAACATACATAGAGGTTTAAAGTGTGAGAAAATCAACATGAATAAAATGAGACTAACTAAAGGGCGAACTGGTCCAGTTCAAACGCTTGTATGTTGAATACAATATCAAAACAGTTCTACCGTCAAATTGGCATTTTACTAAGACTTCTTAGAGCAAAAACAATCTGCTACAGAATAAAAAATCAATTTTGTTCTAAAACAAAGAATTATACTTACCGAGGATCATCTTGTAGACGCTCATATGGCAGCAAAACCATGAAATTACGGAAATGTCCATATGATATAGACTCCTCGGTATCAGCCTTCAAAAATCTCATCATCGCTATAGCATTTTCTTCATTAGCGGGAAGTCCTGCGTTATTTAGTGATGCCAATATCTCACTCTTCTGAAGAGTACCAGACTTGGTTAAACAAAGAGAAGTATAGGCACGGAGGATTGTTGGCTCCTTCTGTTCCATCAAGGACAAAAATTGCTTCCAACCAAACGATTTTGAGAAAAGATGACTTCTAGCTCGCCGCATAAATTCCTTGGCGTATCTTCTGGGCAATTTTCTTCTCCTCATTGCAATTTCCAGATCTTCCAAAGTTACCTTACCATCACCATCCCTATCTAATTCTTCAAAGAACCTCCTGCCTGGAAGCCACAGAGTTATATTGGAAAAAATGGAGTCAGTTATACTACACGAAATAACATCCAAAGCTAATCCATTCTTCAAAAGAAAATAAGATATGTCTTTTTTAAATAAGCAGACAATCTAGTATTAAGCAACGGCAACACACATTACTTAAGTTATAACAGTTCATAAAGTAGTTTAGGGTGATGACTAGAGCAGGAAATAAAACTGCAGGCATGATATAGTGTGTCTGTAGCTATACCAACAACATGTATTCTTTTTCGATGATTTCAACCAACACAAAATGCCCTTAACAGTCAACTCATGCCTTGGCAAGATCAGAAATAAATATGCAATGCTTTCTTTGCTACCAAGTTGACAAGAATACATAAATCTTAATAAAAATTGGAGGATTCATACCTTCAGACTCCGTGTATCTGAAAAAATCCTGAACAGAAATTAGTTTTTTCTTGTCTGGATGGTCTCCTGAAGGTCTTCCTAATTGTGGTAAAAGCTCAATAAGTTCAGTCAATGAAATCGTAGACAGTGTGGATTTCAAGCGCTCTACATTTGACAAAGGTATACTCAGTAGTCCACTTGCCAGGTTCTGTGGAGAATCAACTGCAGTTTCCTCCTTACCAGCATTACTAACATTACTGTCCTCACCATCTTCACTTATGGGAGATGTCAGGCCAACTATACTTGACGCCACATCTCCAACTCTGGCAAACATCAGGTTCCCAAGGAATCCATTTACGTAGAGCTTTCTAGCCTCCCAAATGTTAAAAATTAGTGGTCTACTGGTTGCAGATAATGCAAGACCATCCTTGGAAGAACAAGATTCAGTTTGTGAACTGTCCTGCAGGAATTGGTCCAGCTTCTGGAGATTCTGAGTCAACATTTCAATAATAAAACCCACGGCGCAATCAATCGAAAAAGGGTTCCCTTCCTTTTCTGTAGATTTAGCTGACTGGTTCCTCGCTTCTTTCCGAGCAAATGAAACCTTTAATTTAAGACCGTGTTTACGTGAATGCAAAAGACTGTTCTCATCATCCCCCATTTTGTGAATCTTCTTCTTGCCTATCTTAAAGGGAATGGGAAAAGCATGGACAAAGCCACTGACCAACAAAGACCAAGTCATCGCGAACTTGAAGCAATTCGTACAAGAATCATCCTCTTTCTCCAAAAAGTTGTCTTTCTTCTTCACCGCCTCATTTCTGCTACTCAATTTCTCGTTCGCTATATTTGGGGAAAACATCCCAAAGAGTGACTTCACGGGGATCTTGAGCGACAAACCTTTCTTTCTCTCTTCACTTACGACACACTGAACGTTAACATTTTCCTCTGAGTCGAGACTAGCAATCCGCTTCTTCCTGTTTCTTCCAGATGATCTCAGAACCAGACCCAGATCCTTTTCTTTGCTAATCCAACAACTCTCGATGTCTCTTGCCGCCTTTTTCACCCCTAGCTCAATCGGAAGAAGAGCATCTTTAACTACTTGGATGGAATTGAATATAGTCTCGATAGGATCATTCCCAGATACCATTGCTTCACTCAGACACCGCACCATTCAATAGACACCAAACGCAGCAAAAGATCGAATCCACGACTTGTTAACCCTAGAAACAAAACGGAACGAATCGAAGTTTTCTTAGAGAAAAAACCCAAAGTCCTTCGAAAAACAGGAACCCTAACAAACTGCTAGAAAGAGATATCGAGCGGGGGAGTTTCAGAATTTTAAATCAGAAGAAAAAAAAGAATGGCGATTCAGATATCAATCTGGCTATGAAAGCGAAAGCTGAGCGAGAATCCACAGGAAATGAAATTGAAGCTAAGCTTTTACGGATTGAAACAGAGAGAGCAGATATGTTGGGAGTGGTAAGAACCATGAAAGGATGATGACTCCTGCTTTGTGTTTAGCATTTAGTTTTCCTTCCTTCTTTCTTCTTCCTCCTTGTTTTATTTTTTTTTTCTAGGAAAAAAATGGAAGAAGATAAAGACATGGATCATTAATTTATTAATTATATAATATTTACGACTTTTAATCATAATCCTGTTTTAAGCTTTATCAATTTTAAATTCAAATAAAATAAAAAATCCGACTGATATCTTAAAAAGGCAGTACACAGTTCTAAAACAATGTAAAAAATATAACTGAGAGTGGTCTCTTTTAAAATTAGTATTGCTTGATTTTATTTTTTACCATTTTAATTATTCTATCATTTTACTACCAATCGGAGAAAATCTTGTATAATTACGTTTTTGTAAAGATAAGAATTGGAGTCGTAGATAATTTTAGAGATAAAAAATAATTTTGTGGAGGGAGTTGCTAATAAGGGAATGAATGGATAGAGGTTGACGTAAGACTTAGCTGGATGTCAAGACACGTGGCAATTGTTTCCATTGTTGGATTTTTTTTTAATTCACTGACTAAAACGACAATTTGTTGTGCGTTTTCATTATGTGGACAGAAAAGTGAAGAGAAGAATTCGAGTCTTTGGTGTTCACAAAGAGACCACAATGCTTATAGTTTCTCCATACATTTTGCAGTTTAACAATGTGATTATATAACAAACAAACAGAAAAAACAAAGTATGCATTATATTCAAAAAAAACTTATCCACTCCATTCCACAACTAATAATATTGTTTAATGAAATTTACTAATCCGTCTTCAAAAACGTTTATAAATGAAACAAAACGATGAAGTGTTTGTATTTAGCACAAAAACAGCAAGGTTTTCAATAAAAACTACAAAAGTTCGATTGCGCATTAAACCACAGTCAAGAATCACCACATGATGTCATTTCGTGCATTATTAAACTCTTTTCTTCTATTACTAAATTCGTTTCTTATTTGCAATTTCTGTTAGGTCTAAGTTTGATTTAGTCTTTAGCTTTTTGTTAATAAGTTCCTAGTCTATAGGAGTCAATTGGTTGTTCTATTTTTCAGGTTCTGTTTCCTGTTTTTATGGTTTCTTTTACGTCTTTCTGTTGTAACAACAACTATTTAAAGTTGTTCTTATTTGAGCTAATAAATCATCGAAGTATTTTACTTCTGTGTGAGTGTTAAGTAGAGACAACAAATTGGTATCAGAGCTACCAAAGAGTGAAAACAAGAAAAAAACGAGAGAAAACTCAAGTGAGTAAAAATGGGAGATTCTAGCAGCTTTGCGCAACCCAGCATTCCTAAATTTGATGGTGATTACGATCATTGGAGTCTTCTCATGGAGAATCTACTAAAATCCAAAGAATACTGGAGTGTTGTTAAAGATGGGTTCATTGAGACAACAAATGAAGAAGCACTGTCTGAGGCACAAAAGAAGACTCTCAATGAAGCAAGATTGAAGGACCTCAAAGCCAAAAACTACCTATTCAGTGCAATCGACAAAACAATTCTCAAAACGATCACACTGAAAGAAACTTCCAAACAATTGTGGGACTCAATGAAAATCAAATATCAAGGAAACTCAAGAGTACAACGTGCACAACTTCAAACACTACGAAGAAGTTTTGAGTTGCTAGATATGAAAATAGGAGAATCTGTCACATATTACTTTGGAAGGGTGATGGTTGTAGCAAACGATATGCGTAACTACGGAGAAGACATGCCGGATGTGAAGATTGTGGAGAAGATACTACGAACATTAACTGAAAACTTCAATTATATCGTGTGTTCAATTGAGGAATCCAAAGACATCGATACTCTTTCTGTTGATGCGCTACAAAGCTCGTTATTAGTTCACGAGCAAAAATTCAAAAAAACCAGCTATGGAGGAGAAGATCAAGCATTGAAAATAGCCTATGATGATAGAGGTGGAAGAGGAAGAGGAATGGCAGGACGTGGCAGAGGAAGAGGAAGAGGAAGGTTCTTTAACAAATCCACAATTGAGTGTTTTCGGTGCCATCAACTTGGACACTTTCAGTATGAATGTCCAGAAGGCAATCGAGGTCTTAATGTTGATCGCAAAGTAAATTATGCTGAAGTGGACGAAGAGGATGAAATGTTACTCATGACTGTTTTAAAAGAAGACTCTAAGGAGAAGGATGAAATCTGGTTTTTAGATTCTGGATGCAGTAATCATATGTGTGGAAGCAAGCATTGGTTTTCAGTCTTAGATGAAAACTTTCATCATTCAGTGAAGCTAGGAGACAACTCCAAGCTTATGGTAAATGGAAAAGGAAATGTCAATTTAGAAATGGGTGGAAGGATGCAGACTGTTACAAATGTGTATTATGTCCCTGAACTAAGAAGTAATCTTCTAAGTATAGGACAACTACAAGAAAGAGGAATTGAAATTTCCATCAAGCAAGGAGTGTGCAAACTGTTTCATCCAAAGATGGGCTTATTAATGCAAACAGAAATGACAACGAACAGAATGTTCAAGTTTTGGTCAAATCCGATTATTCCCAAGTGTCTACAAATCTCAAATGTTGATGATCTCCAACTATGGCACCAAAGGTATGGACATCTAAACTATAAAGGTTTGAGAACTTTGAAATATCGAAACATGGTGAAAGGCATACCACATCTGAGAAATACTCCAGAAGTAACAAATTGCAACAGCTGTTTGATTGGAAAGCAACATAGAAATGTAATACCAAAGAAAAGCCTTTGGCGTGCATCAAGGAGATTACAGCTAGTGCATTCAGATCTCTGTGGGCCAATAACTCCAGCCTCAAATGGTGATAAAAAATACATCCTTACCTTTATTGATGATTATAGCAGGAAAGTATGGATATATTTTTTATCAAACAAGTGAGATGCTTTCATCTTTTTCAAGAGTTTCAAGAGTCAAATGGAAAGAGAATCTGGAGAAGTATTGGTTTGTCTAAGAACTGATAGAGGAGGTGAATTCACCTCAAATGAATTCAGACAATTTTGTGCAGAAATGGGGATAAACAGGCAACTCACAACAGCCTTCACACCTCAACAAAATGGAGTTGCTGAGCGTAAGAATCGAACCATAATGAACATGGTGCGAAGTATCCTAAATGATAAAGAAGTTCCCAAAAGCTTCTGGGCAGAAGCAGCTAGATGGGCAGTACATGTATTAAATCGAAGTCCAACATCAGTATTAATCGACAAAACACCAGAAGAGATGTGGAGTGGATTAACACCAAATGTTGATTACTTTAGAATATTTGGCTGTTTGGCACATGTTCATGTACCTGATCAAAAGAGAAGAAAATTGGATGATAAGAGCATCACATGTGTTCTGATTGGAGTAAACAAGGAGTCAAAGGCTTATAAATTATTTAATCCTATCACAAAGCAAGTAGTAATAAGTCGTGATGTTATATTTGAGGAGGATAAAGGCTGGAATTGGAACAAAGAAATGGGAGAATCAAGCAAAGAACAATTAGTATGGGAAGAAGCTGAATCTAATGTTGAAAATGATGTAGCAGAAGCATCGCAAAGTGTTGCCATAGAAGCCTTACAAAGTGCTCAAACACAAACTGTCCAACAAGTACCAGAAGCAGTCATAAGAGATGATGCAGAAGCTGATGCAGAAACTGATGCAGAACAAGTATTAGAAAGAGGTTTGAGAACTCGAAAACCACCTACATACCTCCAAGAGTACACAAACGGAGAAGAGTTCTCAAAAGAAGAAGAAAATACTAACAATTTTGCAATGTTTGCTGCTCTTGAGGATCCAACTTCATTTGAAGAAGCCAATAAAGATGAAAGGTGGAATAAAGCAATGGAGGCTGAACTTGAAGCAATAGAGAAGAATAATACATGGGATCTCACATATCTACCTAAAGGAGCTAAAAAGATTGGCGTGAAATGGGTATATAAGACAAAATTGAATGAAAAAGGCGAGGTAGATAAACACAAAGCAAGACTTGTTGCTAAGGGTTATGCTCAAAGATATGGAGTAGACTACAACGAAGTTTTCGCACCAGTAGCAAGATGGGACACAATTCGAATGCTTCTAGCTTTGGCTGCTCAAAATTGCTGGTGCGTTTTTCAACTTGATGTAAAGAGTGCTTTTTTACATGGTGAACTATTAGAAGATGTTTATGTCGATCAGCCGCAAGGGTTTGTTCTTAAGGGAGAAGAAGACAAAGTGTACAAACTCAAGAAGGCCTTATATGGTTTAAGACAAGCACCACGTGCTTGGTATAGCAGAATCGATGCATACTTCAAAAGGGAAGGCTTCCAGAAATGTGAATATGAGCACACACTATTTGTCAAAACCGAAGGTACTAAACTCTTAATTGTCAGCCTATATGTAGATGACTTAATTTTTACTGGAAATGACAACTCCATGCTTGAAAATTTTAAGTCATCTATGAAGAAGGAATTTGATATGACTGATTTGGGGAAGATGAAGTACTTTCTTGGGGTCGAAGTTGTACAAGATGAAGAAGGAATTTTCATCACACAGAGAAAATATGCTGGAGAAATATTAGAACGATTCAATCTATTGTCTAGAAATGCAGTGAAAAACCCAATAGTTCCTGGATCAAAATTATCAAAGGAAGGAGAAGGTAGTAAAGTGGATTCAACAATGTATCAGCAGCTAATTGGGAGTCTAATGTACATTACATCTACAAGACCAGATCTGATGTATGTAGTATGCTTGTTGAGCAGATATATGACAACACCTTCTGAACAACATATGGGAGCAACAAAAAGAGTACTTCGGTACTTGAGAGGAACAATGTCATTCGGGTTATTCTACAAAAGAGGACTTGTTGGAGATTTAATCGCATATACAGATAGCGATTATGCTGGTGATATGGATGATAGGAAAAGCACAAGTGGGTATGTGTTTCTTCTAAGTGGAGGAGTTGTGTCTTGGGCATCCAAAAAACAACCGGTTGTCACATTGTCCATAACTGAAGCCGAGTTTATTGCAGCAGCTTCGTGTGCTTGTCAATGTGTTTGGATGAGAAGAATCCTAGAAAAGTTTGGTTTGAAGCAAGAAGGGAGTACGACGATTAAATGTGATAACAGCTCAACAATTAAGCTGTCAAAAAACCCTGTTCTTCATGGGAGAAGCAAACATATTGATGTTAGGTTTCATTTCTTAAGAGATCTTACAAAAGAAGAAGTTGTCAAGCTCATTTATTGTGGAACAGAGAGCCAGATTGCAGACATAATGACGAAACCACTAAGATTGGAAGTTTTTGCAAGGATAAGGAAGAAGCTCGGAGTTTGCGAGAAGAAAATAAACTGAATGTTCTCACAATTCAGTTTAGGAGAGGCATTGTTAGGTCTAAGTTTGATTTAGTCTTTAGCTTTTTGTTAATAAGTTCCTAGTCTATAGGAGTCAATTGGTTGTTCTATTTTTCAGGTTATGTTTCCTGTTTTTATGCTCTCTTTTACGTCTTTCTGTTGTAACAACAACTATTTAAAGTTGTTCTTATTTGAGCTAATAAACCATCGAAGTATTTTACTTCTGTGTGAGTGTTAAGTAGAGACAACAATTTCAGGTACTAGCAACGAGAAAGAGAGGTCCAAGGATACAAAAAGAGATCTAAAACCCCAACAAAGTCCACACCAACAAAGAAAGAACTTATGATAATAAAGAAAAGAATGATGGATTTTGGGTCACAAGTTCTTGAAAGCAGAGTAATTGTGCATCCTTTGGAGGAGTGAGCCTGGCCAACAATGCCTTGTTGAGGCAATGATCCGCATACAAAAAGTAGTAAACTCCCTTCTGCCTCGATGCTCACAAACGGCCTTTACATGTCTGGATTGTTGGAACTCGGTTTTACGAAAGTGGTTGTCGATCACTTTCCGGTGAGTTTTCAAAAGAAGACGCTAAAACCGAAGTTCGTTTGAATGAGAAATGAGTATTTAAAGTGGGTTGCTTGATAAGCATAAAATGAACAAATGTAATTTGTCCCACATCACTACAAGAAAACAGCCGTTTTGCGACCACAGAAGTGGTCGCAAAGTAGTCGCAAAACTGTGTTTTGCGACTACTTTGCGACCAGTTGATGTGGTCGCAAAATAATAGTCGCAAAAAAAATTCGTCGCAAATCAGTCGCAATTTTGCGACTGATTTGCGACCACGGTCATAGTGGGTATTTTGCGACTAATTTGCGACCACAAACGTGGTCACTGTTTTGCGACTAATTTGCCACTGAATTTCCGTAACAAATTTTGCTACTGTTTTGCGACTACGGATGTGGTTGCTAAATTTGTAGTCGCAAAACAGTTGCAAATTTTTGTGACTGATTTGCGACTACGGTAGAACCGCAGTTGCAAAACAGTCACTGTTTTTTGTGACTGTTTTGCGACTACAGGTGAACCGTAGTCGCAAATCAGTCACAAAAAACAGTGACTGTTTTGCGACTACAGGAGAAACGCAGTCAGTCACAAATATTTGTGAAATACAGGTCAGTCGCAAATCAGTTTGTGACTGTTTTGCGACTACAGGTGAACCGCAGTTGCAAAGGAGTGCAAATCGGTGGCAAAAATTGCGACTGATTTAAGACTAATTTGCGACTACACTGTAATTAGATTTAAAAAAAATATATAAATATATTTTTTAATTTTATTATTGAAATAATATATTAATAATTTAAAAAAATATATATAAAAATTTAGAAAATTAATTTCTAAAATAATATTTAAAAATAAATTTGAAATAAAATATTAATAATTTAAAAAAATATATATAAAAATTTTTAAAATAATATTTAAAAATTAAAATTTCAATAAAAATGAAGAAAATTAATTTCAATAATAAAAATAATTATTTGAAATTAGAAATATTAATAAAATAATTTAGATTAACTATTAATATAATCGGTTTAAAATATTATTATAATATTTATTAGAATATTTATTAATTTTTATTAATAAATTAAAAATTTTATAGTAATAAATGAAAAAAACATGTAAACTAAATATTAAATTAAAAAATATAGAAATTTAAAATTTAACATTTATTATACAAAATTTTTAAATACATAAAAACAAATTCTAATTGTCCGGTGGCGGAAATTGGAAATCTGATGGCGAAAATGGAGTGGTTGGCGGAGCCGTCGATGGTTCCCCTGTACAATCGTTATCCCGCAATAAGGAGGCGAATGCGGGATCCGTCCGTTGGATATATCTGAGGAGCATCTCCAAGCTCGAGATCTTCTTCTGGTTTTCTCTGTTCAGCTCTTCAATCTTCTCATATTTTTCCTTCATCTCCGCGTTTTGTGCTTTAATCAACGCGTTTTATTCTTGAAGAATAACGTACTCGGGTGAATGGGTTTGTACCCCACTACTTCTACCCGTAGACTGTACGTGGTTGAGGCTACCGAGTCCATAAAGACGGCCTCGGGTCAATCGAAATATAGGGGATGGAGCATTACCCCGACCATCCACGTGCAACTCTTTTCGAGAGCAGAACTTCGCAATATCCAACCTTGACTTCACTGTATCTTTTGATTTCTCTTTTACATTCATAATAGTATTAATGATGTTATCGAAGAAATTCTTCTCGATATGCATCACATCAAGATTATGTCGAAGGTTAAGATCTGTCCAGTATGGCAACTCCCAAAATATACTTTCTTTGTGCCAATTATGCCAGCTGCCATAACCTTCTTCTTTACTTTCATGACCGTTTCCGCCGCACTCAGATGTTCTTAAAGGATTGACAGTTTTTATTCGCTCGTACAAAACTTGTTCACCTGTCAATGATTGTGGAGGACAGTCATTCAAAGCGTGCTTCCCTTTTAAAAATTTGTTTTATTTTTCCGTAACGGGTGACCATTAGGAAGAAACCTTCGATGACAATCAAACCAACACGTCTTTCTCCCATTTGGTAATTGAAATGCCTTCGTATCATCCATACAAATTGGACAGGCCAGCCTTCCATGTGTTGTCCATCCTGATAACATTCCATAAGCGGGAAAGTCGCTTATCGTCCAAAGTAACACAGCTTTTAGATTGAAATTTTGGTTGAGCGATACATCGTATGCATCAACTCCGATAGACCATAATTCTTTCAACTCATCAATCAAAGGTCGTAGGAATATGTCCAGACTAGCACGCGGATGATTTGGCCCCGAATTCAAAATAGTTAGAAACAAATACTCTTTCTTCATACACATCTCCGGTGGCAAATTATATGGAGTGATAATCACCGGCCATAATGAATGATTACGAGACATCCCAAATGGGTTGAACCCATCAGTACATAAGCCAAGATAAACATTTCGAGATTCAGCAGCAAATCTAGGATGTAAATATTGAAAAATTTTCCACTCTGCAGCATGAGATGGATGACTCATTTCTCTGTCTTCTGCTTCATGCTCTGCGTGCCACCTCATTGCCTCTGCGGTTTTCTCGCTTTGATACATTCTTTTAAGTCTATCACCTATAGGTAAATACCACATACGACTGAAAGGTATTCTCGTCCTGCCCTCGCTTGGCTTATACCGGGAGGAATCGCAAAATTTGCATTTTTCCCATTTCTCATCTTCTTTCCAGAATATCATACAATTTTTAACACACACGTCAATTGTATAAAACGGGAGGCCTAAATTTCTCATCAATTTTTCGGTTTCATAATATGAACCCGTCGCCTGATTTTCGTCGGGTAAATATTCTGTAAATAGCTCCGCCCAAGAATCCATACATTTTTCTGGTAAATTAAAATCAGATTTGATGTTCATAAACCTAGCAGCTAAAGATAATTGTGAGTGCCCTTCATGACAACCATCATACAATGGATTTTTTGCAGCTTCTAACATGTTGTAAAACTTTTCTGCTTCTTCATTACGCCGTTCTTCTTCATAATTATAATTATAATTTTCATCGTTCTGATTACAGTACTGCTGCTGATCATCAGTCGTTGTCTCACAAAATGCATCCGTCACCATTTCAACATATCTATTACCGGATATACCAACTGTTTCATCACTAGTACAATCACATCCTTGATTTCTTGGTACATCACCCCGACTAGTACTACTCGTCCCTAACTGAACATTCAGCTCTTCTCCATGTTTATACCAAATATAATAATTTGGCATAAACCTTCGACTATATAGATGACTCCATATTTTTCGTCCCGGAATAAATTTATCATTTTTGCAATTAATACAAGGACATAAAAACTTACCTCCACTACTTTGAGCTATAGGTTGACTACTTGCAAAATTCATGAACTGCTCCATGCCTTGTGTAAATTCCGCCGAGATATTTCTTGTTTCATTATCTATTCTTCTGTACATCCAATCTCTCGAATTGTTATAATTTCCCCACATGTTTTACAAAATTTTTTACTTTTGCTTTCGCAAATGAGAGAATGGGATGATGCATATATATACAACATTTTGCGACTACTTTGCCACTACTTTGCGACTACACCTATGTAGTCGCTTAAATGTCGTTATACCTAACTCGCACATGTTTTTTATGCTGGTACTTTGCCACCATTTTGTGACTGCAGAGCCACTACATACCGTAGTCGCAAATCGGTCGCTATTTTGCGACTGATTAGCGACTACCACCTGATTTTCCATACGTAGTCGCTAATCAGTCGCTATTTTGCGACGGATTAGCGACTACCAGGGTCAGTCTCAAAGCAGTCGCATCTCAGTCGCTAATTGGTTGCATATTGCGATTGATTTGCGACCACACGTATTGGTCACTTATTTGCGACCAATTTGCGACTACTTCGCCGTAGTCGCAAATTGGTCGCTAAACCATGGCAAATTTGGTCGCAATATTTGCGACCACATATGTAGTCGCAAATTGCAGTCGCAAATTCGCAGTTTTCTTGTAGTGCATTACAATTTAGAGGTGAAATCTCTCTTGTATATCAAGCGGAGAAACTGTTACAAAACTCAAAATTTTGGATACACTTTGGTGTATTAGTGGAAGGAGATAACCGAACTCGAGTTTTGAGTTTTCAGAATTTAGGAAATGAACCAATGGTCGGTACAATTTTTTATTGTGGTTTGATTCAAACCTCATTTGTTATTTGTTGACTAAGTCAAATTCAACATTTCTTTATTGAGTTAAGTTACAAATTACAACCAAAGTAATTTGGTTTATTGTTTTGTAACATTTGTAACATAAAAATCATAATGATTTTTAGTGGAGAATAATTCACATTAAAAATGGAGTAACCTCTTTATAAACTCATATATTGATCATTAAGAAAAATGGTTGAAAATGATGGAAAATGAAAAGAGAAAAAGGAAAACAAAACTTTGGTTTTCTCACTCTAAAAAGTGTAAAAATACACATAAAAATCTTTCACATGTTGAGTCTGAGAGTACAACATAGAAAAGCGTTCGTTGGATTCTGTTCTTGGGTTGTGCAAGACAGAATAATTGCAGTTTTATCCTGGGATTCGGAACACCATGCAACCGTCACACTACGGGGCGTTTTCAGAATTAAGGAAAGAGTGTCTCGCCTCTGCAAATCGAGTCTTTCCAAAATTCTTATATCGGTATTTTACATTTTATTAGATGTAATTTTATTCACAATTATCAGTTGTCCACATTGTAGAAAATCGCGTTCTTACATTCTTAATTCTGAAAATTTTCGTTAGTCTTAGAATTATTATATCATGGATAACGTATGTCAGAGACTTTCAGTGTCTTTGTCGTAAATGTAACAAGCCAAGTCATCATCTCGACCTCAAAGGTGTCTGAACCCGGCTGCTACTTCAGTTTGTGCATTTAAGGGCTAACAAACCAGTGGAGGAAACCGCAGCTTTTATGATCACATTCAGACATGAAGAAGTCACGAAAAGTGATGACTGGGACAAGAGAAACAGAGAGACAGCAAGTGGAGAGTGAGAGGAGTTTCACTTTCTTTAAGCAGAAGACTGCAACTCTGAGTTGCCGCTTCTCGGGGGTTCGTCATGTGAGTGCCCGTCATTCTCCTTTTTAACTTCTACTCCCATCTTTTCGTTTACTTTCCTATCAAACAGCTCGAGTCGTGTAGGTTCCAATACGAGGAACATGACATAATGTCAAAATCTTTTATATGCATAATTGGCAATGTAGCCTGATTATAGTCTGTCTCTCTTTGTGTTTCCATATAAAAAACGGCCAATATTTATAAACCTCTCACTTAACCTTATTTCCTATTTCGAGAAATAGAGAATATTGGTTCATAGCTTAGTCCAAGAATGTAATATGGATATAACTTTATATAAAACTGTAGAGAAAATCATATTATCTCTCTGCTAATTGAAGCCAAGTCGTGCTTGGTATCATTTACTGAAATGTTGATTTGCTGCTATAAACGTGCAGTGACATAGTTGTGTTGGATTTGGACTAGTGACATCATTGGAAAAAATGGGCAGATTCTCCTCTATCTATGCTTCCAATCTACAAAGAACTCATCGGCACACATTTAGGGATATTGGATTTTCAGGTTTATCTAATTCTCTTTTTTATCAACTGTTTTGGTAATATGATGATATCTTGTTCCATAAACTTGAATGAAGCGGAGACACCGATTCAGGGGTTCCCTTTGTACGCAAAAGGAGAGGTTTAAATTAAGAAGCAACTAGGATGTTAGTAAAGGTTTAAAAATTTAATGTTCACCCCATTTTAAAATATATATAAACTATAAATTTAATTATTACATAAAAAATTTTATATGGTTAATTTATAGTCGGATTTAAAATATTTGGTTTAAAATTGAACTAGTCATGTTATATCTTAATTTTTAATTAAATATTTTTCTTTCAAAATTTTAACATTTTTAATTAAATATTTTTTATTGAACCGTAAAATGGTATTTTTCAAAAAAACTACAAAACAACGGTTTTCATCAAACTGCAAAGTAAATAAGTAATGTTTCTCATCAAAATCAAAAATAATATTTTTCACCAATACCAAAAAGAGTGTTTTTCTGCAAAAACTACAAATAGTATTTTTCGGTCAAAACCGTAAAATAGCATTTTTTCGCCAAATTCAAAATGATACTCTCGCAAAAAAAAAACGTAAAATAGCGTTTTCATGCAAAATAGTGTTCTGTCAAAGCGCAAAATAACATATATTATTTTTAAAATCGCAAAATAACGTTTGTTCACTTAAACCACAAAACATCATTTTCTCGCTAAATCCGCATAATGATATTGTTTAAAGCCATAAGTAAAGTTTTCTCACGAAAAACGCAAAATAGCGTATTCTCGCCAAAATCGTAAAATAAAATTTTAGTTTTCTTAATTTAAAAATTAATAATTTAATTTATACAAAATTTATATATAATTCGAATGTAAAATATTTTTATTCTATCATGAACATATATAAAAAAAATGAAAAATTGATGAGTTTAAAATAGATTATATAGGGGGAAGATTAAGTGCTCTAGTGCAGCACCAATACGTATATCCCAGAAGTGTCAAGTTTAACTTCATCTTCTCTGCTAAAAATATGTTAAATATTCGTATGAAAATGTTAGGATATTTGTTCAATCCGTTGTGGCATAATGATAAAAAAAAAATATATATATATATATATAGATACATGGGAGCAGCACACGACGTACCTCTTCACCTCCTCACCTCCTCACCTCTTCACCTCTTCACCGTCGTCGTCGAGCTTTTTTCCTTCTTCTTTTTAAGTAGTTTCTCGACAACAAGCCAATGTAGTAAGTTTAAGACACTGCGTCTGTGTTGTGTGTCATAGGACGAGAGATTCTTCAGTTCATTGGAACTGTCTTATGCTAATGCTAAAAAGTTGCACTCTTTCGTATGCTTTTTTGTTTATTATAAAAGCTTTGACTAAATATTAATTTAATTACTATATGATATTAAAACAAAAACAATAAATGAGTGTTGTCTGTCGGTGTAGCTACTTCCATTGAATTAAGGCTTTCTGTTAGTTTTCTTGGCTCACAAGAAAACGAGTAAGACACTCTTTTTAATTCTAATTATTAAAAAAAAAAAAGAGGATGTCTAAGCTTAGGTTATGCAATTAATTAGAAGCACATGATCCTCTTTGAGATTGCTCACCTTATAAAAATCTCGTTATGCTTCTTTTTAATTTCATTGTATAATGCGATTGAACCATAAAATGTTTTATATTTCTATGCTATGATGTACAATCTTTCGGTTAACCAACTACCAAATTACAAAACATAGATAATAATAAAACAAATTATATAGAAAATAGAAGGGAAAAGGGACAAAAGGAACCCAAATTAAAGGTTATGGTCCAGCATTAGGTGAAACTAAACTGAAAAAATATGAACGGACAAGCCAATAAATGTCAAACAAAATCAGCTTACCAATTAAACCAACTCCGATAACTAAATAATTTGCAATTAGATTTATGGAGAAAATATTATTTTCAAATTATATAATATTTTATTAAAAAATATAAATTAAATATTTATATAATTTTAACTTTTATTTAAAATTATTTTTAATATTAGTTTTTGTATATGTAAATTAAATAAAGAAAAATAAATATTTTTTACGAATTTAATAGTATTTTTGGTTAGTTTAATAAAATATATTGATTTTCTAACCAAATTAATAGCAATGAAATATATTGTAATTATTCTAATAACTTAAACTTATTTATATATTTTTTTGAAACTCATTAAATTTTTGTTAATAACATATAAGAGTAATATTATTTTCTTAAAATTTTATTGAGATAATATATTAGGGATATGTATATTTAAATTGTTAACGTTTTGAAAGAACTTGCAAATCCCACTCCTTTATGTGAAATACATGACTAAATTACGGTGTAAGCAAATAATATCTAGCTTTTGATTAGTCAACCATGAGATAGATATACAAGGATGCCAATAAATTATAACAACACAATAATGTGTACAAACTTAGAGCAATATACGAGTAGTCAAAAATATTCGATCTACAAGTAAGCTAATTTGACTGTATGCACTATACTCAACAGACAACGAATATATTAAATACACCACATGAACCTAAAAATGGCATAAGCATAACGACTTTCATTTTTGTTTTAAATTGCCAAACTATTCTATAAAATCATCGAGGTGGAAATGAGAGACTCCCAATAAACTAACAAACGAAGAAAATACACTAACAAAAGGAAAAAAAGTACTCTCTCTTTGTTTGATGTTGATGATAATGATGAGCAGAAAGTTGAAAAAATGTCAATGTATGTGTTTATTATGCATGGCTATTGTTTTATTAGACGTAGTTATGAGTAGTAGTGATGATGCTAAGGAGCAAAAGATGAAAGATAAGATCACCTCTTTGCCTGGCCAACCTCCTCACCTCAATTTCTCTCAATTCTCTGGATACGTCACTGTTGATTCAGCAGCCGGACGAGCTTTATTTTATTGGCTAACCGAAGTCCCTAGGACTAGTGGCACCAAACCCTTGGTACTATGGCTCAATGGTGGTCCTGGATGCTCCTCTATTGCTTACGGTGCATCTGAGGAGATTGGTCCTTTTCGGGTTAATCCAGACGGAAAGACTCTTCGTCAAAATCTCTATGCTTGGAACAAAGGTATTCTTTAGTTTCTCTCCTCTCGTATTTTTGATATTTGATTTAGAGTTATATTTGAAAGACATCAATCTTATATAATTAATTCAATCAATAGTGGCAAATATATTATTTCTGGATTCACCAGCGGGAGTTGGTTTCTCTTACACAAACACTTCGTCAGAAGAACTAACCGTGGGAGACAAGAGGACAGGTCTCTTATATTTAATAGACTTGTAGTTTCATAGTTATAAGAGAAAGTGTTTGATGAAGACAAAAAAAAAGTGTTAAGTTTAATTTAATTACAGAATTATTTAATATGAAATGTGAGGATAGGGGAAGATGCATACAGATTCTTGGTAAGATGGATGGAGAGGTTCCCAGAGTATAAAGAGAGATCTTTTTACATCGCCGGCGAGAGCTATGCCGGTACTATTCCCTATCTTTTATATTCTTTAAATGCTTATATATATCATGTGAAATTCAACATATAATACATACGAACAAATAGTTAAATGTTTAATATTGACAAATGTAGTCTTGTTGCATTGTGTTTTGTCGTATGGTGATTAATTAGGACATTATATTCCGGAGCTTGCTCAATTGATCATCAACCATAATAAGGGTGTCAAAAACCCCATTATCAATTTAAAAGGGATTTTGGTAAGAATATATTTTTATTTATTCACTCATTTGAAAATCATCTAAATACACTACTGAATACTAAAATGAATATATATATATATATATGAAAAATGAAAGATGGGGAATCCTCTGGTGGATGATTACAATGACAACAGAGGGATGCATGAGTACTGGTGGAACCACGGGCTAATTTCAGACAAAAGCTACATGGAACTGACCAAGTTGTGCCTAAACGACTCCATCCTCTTCCCCAAAGCCAAATGTGACGCTGCCTTGAACCAAGCCTTCTCTGAGTTTGGTGATATCGATCCTTACAACATCTATCGCCCTGCATGCACGAAAGATTCATCTTCAAATGAATGGATGCAAGGATGGAGATACAGAGGGAATGATGAGTGCGTTGTGGGATACACACGTAAGTATATGAACGATCCTAGTGTGCACAAATCCTTCCATGCTCGTCTCATCAACCGCACTCTTTGGACTCCTTGTAATCGTGTGATAAGAAAGAATTGGAAAGATTCACCAAAGTCCATGCTTCCCATTCTCAAGGAACTTCTTCAATCTCATCTCCGCATTTGGATCTTCAGGTATATCAATTAATTATGTATACAAAGTAAAAAACGATAAGATTCTTAAATCAAGTAAAAAAATGTATTGTATATTATATTTCTAACGGATATACAAAACGTATATGTACATAGCGGAGACTCGGATGCGGTGTTGCCCCTAAGTGGGACGAGACACTCGATAAATGCAATGAAATTGAGGACGAGTAAAAGGTGGTATCCATGGTACCATTCACATGGCCTAGTAGGAGGGTGGAGCCAGGTTTATGAGGGTGGCTTGCTAACATACGCCACGATCAGAGCCGCGGGGCATGAGGTGCCATTGTCTCAGCCTCGTGTCTCTCTTTTCCTCTTCTCCCATTTCCTGGCCAACCACTCACTTCCCTCTTCTTCTTCTTGATTACTTCTTTATCTCTTTACTTTTCACTTTTTCTTTCTTTCACTTGAGTGATTTTTGTTTTGTTCTGTTCATTATATTGTACCTTGAGTGACGAGATATATAACTCAGTCTGAAACCAAATAGACTAAACATGTTACATGTCCTTCTTTCTATTTTATTTTGTTAAGAAATGAAAGATTATGTGTGGTTTCCGCACATCAGATAAATGACATGTTCTGCATTGTTAGTTCAACTGAAAGTTTATGATTTTGAACGATCTATGGCCGAGTTTTCTCTTCTAGCATTTGCTGGGCAAGAGAATATTGCATATAGAGTCGTGATTAAACCATAATTTTGATGATTATATATCGCAGATGAGATCATGACAGTAGCAAGATTAGTCCAATCACAAGATCTAAAACAAGATTAGTCCAAGACCCAGTATATCCCTTGGTCTTCACCATTTTGAGCTTTAATGGGGTTTGTTACTGCCGTACAAACGAAAGAGACCCAAAGCTGAAATGCAAGAGATCAAAACCATTCCAATGCTAGCAAGCAAGGCGGTCGCGATTCCTTCACCCACTTGGTTACAGAACTTTCCATACATATTGCATATCTTCATCCATTGGAGCTCTGGCTCACCAAGCTTTGCAAAGGCCGCAGACTGTGCTGCTGCTGCAACCCCGGATACAGTCAAGTACGCTATCGCCTGCTCATGCACACACACACACACACAACGAAATGTCACTGAAAATGCATTTATACAAGCTAAAAGGTGTTTTTTTCTCCTCCCCAAAATGGGGATTAGTGTTTCTCTTCATTGCTTTCATTCAGCAGGACCATCTGAGATCATCACCATTCGTTGCCTTTTGCTTAATTTAAGACCAGATCTAGAAGATTGCAATCTTCAAATTCTGTAAACTCTTGTACCCTAATGAAACTCATTATAAACCAACTAGACTTCTCAACAGCTCAAGCACTTACCCACAAAAACTTGGCCGGGTAAAGCAAGAACAGAGAGCAACAGATCAATTGGTTAAAGTGAAACAGACTCACCTGATCTCCGGAGAAAATGACCCAAGCAAGAGGCTTACTGAACAAAACGCTTCCTTTCATCATACCCACTACGCAACGGACCGCCTGCACCAAAGAATAAGCCGCGGCTACACCATTGACGACCACCAAAAACCTGAAACTCAGGGAATGAAAAATCGTCGCTAAAAGTTGCGAAATTTAAACAAATTAATTGAGGGTTTTTAATTCATGAGCTTTTACACAAGCGCCTTCATGTCTGTGTATTTGGCCTTCTTCTGGATGGTGAAAATCTCTTTAACTTCATTGTCAGTAGCAATGAGAATCGCAGCGACGAGAGCGACGGCACACACCGAACACCTCAGAAATAACTCGGTGAGTCTCACTTTTTGATCGACCAGCTTCATTTGGTTCCGGCGACGTTTACGTGACTGATTCGGATTCCTAAATAACGCACCTTTTATCCCTGATTTTTTATTATATTTATAAGAAGACGGAAACTTCGTGAGAATTCAGAGACTCTGTAGAGATACATTGATTTGTTGTTGTTGTTAGTTGTTGCTTTTAAAGCACTGTTACAGACCATTCTGTACAGCAAGCAGTGGCTTAAAAATAATAATAATGAAATTGAAATTAAAGAGACTATGATTTAAAGAGGCGTAGAGTTGAAATAATTTGTCTAGAGATTAGTGATACCCGTGACGACGCCTATCCCTAAAACTAGTTTGTTAAGCGTTTGCAGCTTTGATTTGATGGTTTTAAAATACACACAAGCACTATTAAACATTAAGGGTTTGTATACAAATGTGGGGTTGGTGAACTATGGAAGTGGTTTGGTGTATATGTGGTTAGTTAAAAGCTACTTTTTGTGTAATGATCACTCACTATCTTTCTCCGCCATCACACTTACTAATATAATGATGATAAACACGACTTTTTTAAGAGAATAAATCATTTATTGTTTATTCTGTTTTTTTATTGATATACTATATTTATATCTATACCATATTTCAAAAACAAATGATCAAAAATTATATATATTTTAATTATTTTATTAATTTCTTTCTATTTATATATAGAAAGAAATAAGTGATATATTGCCACTACATTATTTTACAGATCTGGAGTTTGATTACAGCTCTATCGTATGATAGTGTTAGATATTCGTATAAAAATGTTAGATTATTGGTCGATTCGTCGTCACTATTTATTTATTTGAAGTAATTGTAATAATAATCTAACATATCATTTATATTAATAAAATTATTTTTTTTTAAATAATTCTGAAATAATATGTCGACTATGAGGCACTACCTATTATTGTTTGAGCCTCCACCATACTTATTGACCTTGTTTTTTTGTAAGACTGGTAGTAAGGTTTGAGAAATACTTCTGATATTATTTGGCATAACCACATTTCTCACCAAAAACAAGAGATATGTCGTAAAGTAAAACTTTAAATCCAAATCTTCATTATCATCTTACACATTTTCAACCATTTTTACTTATTTTAAAATATGTTACAATTGTACTTACAACATCGCTGCTCTCAAATCCGAATATCTATTCGTTTTCGATGAATAATTCAATAATATTTAATACTTTTTCGAGGTTAAAATCAACCTTGAAAAATCATTTCTTTTTATATTAAAGCAAAAATCACGATGATCTAAATCATTAAAGTATAGCAACCCTTTAAGATATGACAAGTTTTTGCTTATCATTAGTTCCTTTAATATTTAAAACATATTTGAAACATATAGATTCAACTAAGCTTGACACTACTTATATCAACTTTCCCTGAAACAAATTTGTTTAGACATATAGCGGTTGTAATAACTTTTTTTTTGCCCCACGATGGCGAAATTGGTTCATTAAATTTCTGTTTCTCATCGCGGATATATGGATTTTAGGTATAAATTCAAAAAATCAATTTAACCTTGATAAAAAAAAAAATTATTAGTTTGTCATGCAGTTTTCTTCTATTGTACATGTGACATATTATTACTTGTTTATTTATTATAATTACCTATGATTTATAGTATCGGTTAAATATAACATTTTACATTGTAATTTTTTTATTGTTGATTAAAATAATGATTACAAATTTACAATCAAATGCAATCAAAACTACAAATAACAAATGAATAAAGAATATAGGTTGCAATTGCAATATTAATTATAGTCGCCACTACAACTGACGAACAAATGAACAAATTTATTGCAACTGCGAAAATGTCACGGGCGAGAAATATGTACGTACCATCAGAAGGGCAAAGGGAGATAGAGAAAGACATGAAAAAATGATGAAACACTTAGGTGCCTTATGTCGACAAAGAATTTTACACAATTTTGTTTCGCATTAGATTTTTTTTGTTTGTGTAATTTAATAACATGGGTTTGAAGTTGTGTTCTTTTGCATTCAGTCTGGCCTTTTAAAGGCCCGTTATATTAAGTCGGTGCGATTCTCTAGGGCTTCCGATGCCCTAATACCATTTGTATATAAACACACCACGCACCTTCTTCCTCCTCATCATCTCCTCTACTTCTTCTTCCTCAGTGTCCTTATTTTTGTTTTATATGTATTACTTTCTGGTTTTTTTTGTTGTTGTAAGTGACGTGATTTCTCTCCAAGAAATCAGGTACTTGAAAAGATGGAGCAATCTGATAATTGTGATTGCATAATCCACAAGTAAACGTCACATAGAAAAAAGTGTTAGCCGAAGATGTTGAAGGAGCCTTATGGTTTCTCCGTCTAAGGTAATCACTGGTGGCTCTCATATTCCATTGCTCTGCGGAGCGGCGTCGCTGCTTTTACCGTTTGGGCCGGCCATGAGATCTATATCATCTGCTTTTGTTTTGAATTATTAATTTCTTGAATTAGGATTTAAGCCGATGAGGACATCAGATATTAAAAGAACACCATCTTTCGGGACTGATCGACTTCTTTGAAGTTTTTTGATGATACTTCTGCAATTCTGAGGCTAGTTAAATTTATATTCGTTTTTGTTAATTTATTAGGCAGTGATGATTGAGAATGTCATGCACCACTCTGATTCGTGCTGATAACCATCTCTAACCCATAATTTATCTGAGCCTTTCTTTTTAATTTGGAGTTTTGATATAGAGTGAAAAAGGGTAATATAACCAAATGATGGTCAATCTATTGACTCGACCTTGATGCGGACTGTATAGCTTTATTGCTGTTGAAGATAACTTTTGGTTCCTGATGGTTTTTATTACCTTTTGCGTTTGTTTTTCCTGTTTTGTTTGCGTTATGATTAAAATCATATCCAAATTTTCAATTCGAATTTTGTTTTTGAATATGAATTAATGTGGAAGTCACTTGTCGTTCAATGTCGTTTGATTTATCGTAGTTTTATATTTGAAGATCCGGCGAAGCTTTTCGATGGCACAACTAAACATAATAAATGGTTAATCATGTTGACAATCTTTCTATCATTGTACATAACTCAATCGTTATGTAATGTGAGGTTATCTAATGTAAGAAAGATTGAGATTTCTTGTCAAGAAATAATGTGTCCGGTTTAGTCTGATGTGATAAATTGTTTTGATGTAAAAAAAGATTGAGATTTCTTGTAAAGACAATATTAGTATCTGTTTATTTATTTAGTCATATCCCATGGTTTTTAAATACAAAGTGCTAAACAAATCTTATGATGTGACAATAGCTGAATGTGCTCAGCAATAACAGTTTCGTCTTCATCAAACACATCGAGGAGAACTATCGCAAGCCCAAAAAGGACGATGCCGAATGATTTGATATAATCCGTTCTCTTGTTGTATTCATTTTTCCTACCTTTCTTGATTGTTTTTTTTTTGGCATATAAACCGAATTAATTCGAAAAAACTTGAATAAGTTAATCCGAAAAAAACAGAATTCAGTCTTTTGCAAATTCAATAATATCTTTGAGGTTCCTTCTTTTTTAGAAGTGAATTGCAGTGAAATCGGAAACGTGTATTGTGGAATTGTTCATTGATGAATTGAAGGTCTGAAATGTGAAAGTGAGCACTTATAGAATGAGAAAGAGAGAGATGAGAGAAAGAAAGTAGGGTTTTTTAGAATTTGGGGAAGAATTAAGGAAATTGAGTTACTGGTGGATTTGGATTGGTTTTATAACTCCATGGGTTTACAAATGGGGTTGGTTTATAACTTATATTTTGGTTTTTTTAACGGAGTTAAATGAAACCGAGTTTAGAAATAAATACGATTCGATCTTTCAAAATAAATGATTGATTTAACATTGGGTTGAAACTATGTGTGAAACTATTGCTATATGATCATAGCTTAGGAAGAAATAGATAAGCAACTTAACTTAATTAAAAATTTATAAGTTAATTTAACTTAATCAAAAATTCAATTACTACATTAACATTATCTTTAACAATTAAAAGACAGAATATCATATGTGATTAGTTTTTATAAAATAATTTATTATTCAAGATTTTTTAATAAACGACCACAAATTACTTTTTAAATTTTTTTGTAATGTGAACAAGTTATGAATATTTTAAACCAGAAATTTTATTATGAAACCAAGATTTGAGGTAACTTTTAAAATAGGGAATATAACACTAGGGGATCTAGCACTAGGGTAAAACTTTGTGTAGAATTAAATGCTATATGATGATAGTTTGGAATACATGTATTCTCGGTCTAAAACCTCAACTTTGAAAACAGTTTGAACATAATATTTCTAACGATAATAAAACAGGATATCATGTGTGATTAGTTTTCACAAAAGTAATTTACCACTCAAGATTTTTATTAAGCATTCAGAAATTGTTTTCTTTATTTTTGTAATGTGTATGTTATAGACATTTTACATCGAAAAGTCTTACTAGATGAAACCGAGATTAGAAAAAATGCAATTTGAACTTTTAAAATAGGAGATTTAGCACTAGTCTGAAATTTTATGTGAAAATTGATGTTATGTGATAATATTTTCAGAGAAAATTGATAAATTTATAATTAAATTAATTAAAAATTCAACGAATACATTACTATTTGAAATTTTTTTGAACATGATACCTCTAACGACCAAAAGATAGGAGTTATGGGCGAATAATTTTCGCAAAAGTAACTTATCAGTCAAGATTTTTGATTAAACAATCACAAATTATTTTCAAAATTTTTGTAATGTTGACACGTAATAGATATTTTACACCGATAATTTTATTAGATAAAACCGAGATTGGAAGTAAATAGAATTCGAATTTTGAAAATAAGAGATCTAGCACTAAACTCAAACTTTATGTGGAAATTGATGCTATGTGATAATATCTCAAGAAAAAAATGGAAAAACTTATGATTAAATTAATCAAAACTCAGCGAATACAATACTATTTGAAAGTACTTTGAACATAATACATTTAATGACCAAAAGGCACGATATCATGCGCGATTAGTTTTCACAATAGTAATTTATCACTCAAAATTTTTGATTAAACAATATCAAATAGTTTTCTTAATTTTTGTATGTGGACAGGTTATGGACAATTTACATCAAAAATTTTATTAGATGAAACCGAGATTAGAAAAAAATATGATTTAAACTTTCAAAATAAGAAAACTAGCACTAGCCTGAAACATTATGTGGAAATTGATGCTATATGATGATATTTTTGAAAGAAATGGAAAAACTTGTGATTAAATTAATCAAAAATTAAGCGAATACATTACAATTGAAACTAATTTGTACATGATATCTCTAACGACCAAAAACACGATATCATGTGCGACTAGTTTTCACAAAGTAACTTATCACTCAAGAGTTTTATTAAACAATCACAAATAATTTTCTTAATTTTTGTATGTTAACACGTTATGGATATTTTACACCGAAAATTTTATTAGATGAAACCGAGATTGGAGAAAAATGTAATTTGAACTTTCGAAATAGGAGATCTAGCACAAGGCTCAAACTCTATGTGGAAATTGATGTTATATGATGATATTTCAAGAGGAAATGGAAAAACTTATGATGAAATTAATCAAAAATTCCGCGAATACATTACTATTTGAAAATAATTTGAACATGATACCACTAACGAGCAATAGGCAGTATAGCATACACGATTAGTTTTCACAAAAGCAGTATATCACTCAAAGTTTTTCATTAAACAATCATAAATAGTTTTTTTAATTTTTATGTCCATGTTATGGTCATTTTACACCAAAAATCTTACTAGATGAAACTGAGATTGGAGAAAAATGTGATTTGAACTTTCAAAATAGGAGATCTAGCACTAGACTGAAACTTTACGTGGAAATTGATGCTATATGATGATATTTCAAGAGAAAATTGAAAAACTTATGATTAAATTAATCAAAAACTCAGTGAATACATTACTATTTGAAAATAATTTGAACATGATAACTCTAACGATCAAAAGGCACGATATCATGCACGATTAGTTTTCACAAAGTAATTTATCACTCAAAATTTTTGATTAAACAATCAAAAATAGTTTTCTTAATTTTTGTAACGTGGACACGTTATAGATATTTTATACCGAAAAATTTATTAGATGAAACCGAGATTAGAGAAAAATATGATTTGAACTTTCAAAATATGAGATCTAGCATTAGGATGAAACTTTACGTGGAAATCGATGCTATATGATGATATTTGAAGAGGAAATGAAAAAACTTATTGTATGTTAACCTTTTCCTCATTTCTTACCAATTTAATATAATCCTTAAACTCGATTGTATTGTATGTTAACAATAATCACATATTGACTAAGTTATTTAATCATAATTAAATTTAGTTATTGCATAATTTGCTACGAAACGTGTAAGGAATGAGAATGCTCAATAAAGTAATGCAACGAGAATTTGAATCTCTTCTCCCATACATTCATAACATTTATTCATTTCTTAAACTATCAAAGCCTCCATGACTAATCACACCTAAACCTTTTTCTTTAAAGTAAACCTAAATAAGTTTACAACAAGCCGACGTCGTGGCTCTGCCGTCGGACGGAAATGAAGAAACCGACAATGCGACGTCACACCCTCATGCAATGCGAACAACTCTCACTTCCACAGGTTCGTTCCATATTTTACATACTTCTTTAGTTTTTGGTCCGACACTAAGTTTAACAAGATATCAAATAAAAAAAGAAAAAAAAGAATCGTTTTTACATTATTTTATCATAATATTTTTAGAATGAAATCTAATTCTTTTACAAAAATATGTACGGTCGCAACTACGAACTTGTTTCGCTTGGTTCCAGTACCGGCTCGTTTCGATTTTTTTTATAATTATTGTCTTTAAAGAATGTTGAGTGAAAACTATTATATATCTTTTTTCATGAATTTTAATCTATTATATTATGTGAAGCAACATATTAACATGGAGAACAAAATCAGTTTCAAGTTATAGTGATAAAGGCAGATGTTGGATGTGTCCGTTGTGAAGACAGAGTGGCTAAGATTGTCTCCAAAATGACCGGTGAGCTCTCTCTCTCTCTCTCTACGTAACACCAAATATGATATTAATGAATTAATTCGTTTAGAAAAGTAATGATTGATTAAACCCACAAACAACTTGCTATTTAAATTATTCTTAATTCGAATTTCGTGGCGTTAACCATAGTTCCCATTGAGAAGTAAGGACCATCAACGATCTTTTGTTTAATACAATTTGTCACAAATTGATTCACTAAATAAACGAGTTTTGGCAGGAATTGAAGAATATGTAATTGATTTGAAGAAGTTAGTCATGGCACGAGGTGACTTTAAGCCACGTTTGATTTCTCATCAAGAAGTCAAGAACGTCGTCTCTCAAACTCTATTTCAGAACGCTAAACGCTTTTTTCGACCTCTAAGACTATTCCTTAAAGCATCATGTTTCTTAGTTTCAAATTTTAATTTATAAGCATCCGTAAAAACAAATTTTCCTTGAGCATAAACTGTATATATAGGAAGAAAATCGATATCAAAATTACAACAAAAAATTTCTGACAAACAAGAATGTTTAATTTATTGGGTAATGAGTGTAAAAAAGAAAGCTGATGTTGCGAGTTAAGAAAAGAGTCTTACATAATCACTGGTCTTCTTGTGGTATAATCAGCTCTTCAAAGTCGCCAACAATGACCTCAAATGTATTAGAATGGTAAGTATAGGCAACGTATAGCTGCTTAGGTTGGCCGGGACAAGGATCGCAAAAACCCATGATCCCTGATTTCTTCACTCCTTCGTGGAGCTTGAGCTTCCCTGAGTCGCTCACAAGGAAGTTCATTGGCACTGTCACGTCAATGACTCCTGATTCCACTTCTTCCAAGTGTTCATGTCTTCTCTCTATCGCTTTTTGGTCACCATACAACGCTTTCGTTACTATGAGCCCTCCTGTTTCAGCTTGCCGGTTTCTCTTCCTCGTGGCTACGTTTTCTAGCAATTGCTGGGCTTTCTGAGCCGCTGCTCTTGCTTCGCGAACCTAAACACACATTTTTTATAAAAAAAACTACTTCATATTACCACATAATCAGAACGAATCTTGATTGGGTACCAAACTCAGAAGTAACCGTCACCTGGCCATAAGTTTTCTCCATATTCTCCAAAGCCTTTCTTTTGTCTCTTTTACGCAAATATGGCTTCACTACAAATTTCTGCATGGAATAGTGCAATTGTGCAAAACATTCTAATAAGGCAAACACCTTATAACCAGAGAGCACAAGTAAATGATATTTAGAACGTCCACCTACTCACCTTTAACAAAAAGTAAAAGGAAGTTGGAACAATGAATGCTCCAGTTGCAAATACTGGACTTAAATACGACGAGAGCAGAATCTGCATGTTTTAAAGATAATCATCATGGAAATGTAGCAGAAAGAAAGAAAGACTTCGTAAAAGTAACAATCATAATGGCTTTCTCTAATGGTTAATTAATTCGTATATTCCACTTCAGAGATTAAGAGAAAAGAAGAAATAACGCTCACAGGAACAATCAGTTTTTGGCCACCACGATGTAGCTCAAGTTTCCAAAAAACACCCTACAAAAATGTATAAAAGAACCGATATAAGCAGATTGCATCATAGCTAAGATGACTTTTAAAGTTTTTCAAGAACAGTTTACCTTGATTCCTACTGTATACATCATTCTTACGGTACTAAACTCAGAAATCTTCCTTCCGCCACCAACCTCAATCTCAAGAGCATTGCTGAAATATTAAAAAGAACTATCCAAAGTCAAATGAGAACATTTATTGCACCACTCAAGTAAAGACATTTATCAAACGGATTTACATCCACTCCCACAACATACAACATCAGGTTGCTCAGGATTATCTGTCAACAACACACCTTCCGATTCTACCTACAACACGGCCGTGAGATTTGGATGAAAGTTTATGAGTATAACGCGCTGATACGCCCAGTCCACCACCCTGAATCTGGTAATAGCAAAGATCGCAACTAGAAAAAAGTAAAAGAGATGGCCGAGGTGGAACAGTTAGAATGCGCAAGTTTGCAGTTAGCATACCTTCAGGTCACCAGCAGCAGATACATTCTCATCTCCCTTTTTCCAACCAACTGTAATTCCTGATTGCATACCCAGTGCCAATTCAATCTGAAGGAAAAAAATATATTTGAAAATCGAGAAATATGCTTCTCACCCTTAGAAGGTCAAATCAAAACCATAATAGATAGAACATACATTTCCACTGGAATTTTCTGAAAGCTGTCGAGTCCACGTGTTGGTGAGATTAATGGAACCATTACTCAAAGACTTTGAGATATTGATACTGGCAGTTGAATGTATGGATAACTGACTGCCTCGACAAGAATCCCATAGAGTCATATAACGAGTTAAAGATGCCTAGAAATAAATTTACTTGAAAATTCATGAGCCTACCGTGTTGTCTGCATCCCAATCAGCGACTGCAAACCCGTTGAAGCCACAAACTCTATGGATGACACTGGAGAAAGCTGACGTCTCAGAATGGCAGTAGCGATTCCGCCACCAGACTCTTCATTGGCAGCCAAATTTCCAGCAATGGCAAGTGCATCATTTTTTGATAACTGAGACTGCACTTGACTAGCCATAACCATTCTGACAGTTGCAGATCCAAACACAAATGAAAAGAAACAAGATAATAAAAACACAAAAATCTATGTAAGAAGATAATATATGCTACATAAAAGTTCCAGGCTAGTAAGCATCTCCAGTGTCAAGTTAGGCACCCTCAAATCAAGAACCATACTACCAAAAAGACATCAGAATTTGTAAAAAACCAAAGATAATTATAAATTACCCTCTCATGATGCCATCACCGCCTAAAAAATGTGGCAGAGATAGATTGAAGATAATTGAACCCGTAGGTAGAAAATGTGCCAGCTTCTTAGCTTCTTCTTTTCTCCTCTTAATCCTCTCAAGCTCCTCTTTGATCTCGTCGGCCTTGCTCAGCCTCGTAGCAAGCTCCAATCCTGAAGTCAAGCCTTCCATGCCATATAAGTCATATATTAGCCTCTTAGTCTCATCCGATAATATCTCGTACGCTTCACATATGCGTTGAAAATTCTCCTTAGCAACCTCCTTCATCTGACCATAAATTCGAAATTCGTTTTCGTAAATTAGCCAAATTGAAATCAACAACACACAGAGACGAATATCCAAAGTAGAAACAAAATGATCAGAAACAAATTGAAGAAGAATAACGATGAGCATATATCAATAAACGCAAAACTAGGGTGAGATCCGAGCAAAGTGTACACAAACCTGAGGAGACTGGGACTTATCCGGGTGATACACTTGGGCCCATTGACGATAAGATTTCCTGATTTCTTCGTCTGAGGCCGTCGGGGACAAATTCAGCAGCGCGTAGAGTTCTCTATTCATTGGCCCAGTTGGTGCTGCTTCCTCACTCATCATCCCGTAAAATCAATCGCTCGGGGTTTGTCAAATATCGGTAGCCACAATAAAATCTGCGCCAGGAAGGAATAAGAAAGAGAAACTCCGGCGTGGGGAGCTCGAATCACCGGAAGGTTTTAGGGTTTTGTGTCGGATATTCAGGAGGGGTTTTGATGCCGCTGCTCTCGGCTTAGCTAGCTTTGAGCCTTGCTTGAATCCCAAGTCCATTTCTTTTTCCTCATTAATCCCCAGTATCTTGGTAAAATTGTACTTTTGACATCTTATTTTTAATTGTTGATTTTAACACCCCTTTCCCAATTTTCTCATATGTTAATGGCCTTTCAATTTAAAATAGCGAAATTAAGAACAACTATCTTTGAGCAAACCGATCTCATCAAGGAGATTGGAGAAAGATATTTCCATGGTTTTTAGTTGAAAATATATAACTGTTTTCTAATCATAAATATTTTCTAACGAACGTTTTGATTATCCCTAATTTGTAGAGAGAGCAGAGGGGAAATGTCTTTTACCCATTGATTTTTTTGAGAGACTTGTAAGAATGTTCATGTTATTTGTTGTAGTGTATGAGTTTTACATTTTCTTACAAGTTTGACTGATTGTAAAAGCTTGCCAAATGAAGATTTTGGTTGACATGTGTTTATTAACTATATGATTTGAAGAAAAGATGATCTTGCAAAAGGAAAATAACGTGGGGGCATGTGTTGAGAGAGCTATGCATGGTATGTTTATTTAATTGGTCCGGATTGAAGTATATCAACATAATGGTGGATTTTGATATTGTTGATATTCTAACGAACATTGTGGATAGCTTGTGAGGAAAAACGGTCGATTCCACCGTAAACTTCTGTTTGTAAGATTATTTATACACGAATTATTATGTTATGCTGATATCTATATAAACTATATATATTTTTGAATTTTAGCCACAAACATTTAAATCGTGGCTATTTTCACCACCTAAATAGTTTCTGTGTGTTTTTCCGTTACACATGATGACGTGACTGCCACGTAGGATGATGAACTTAAACGACACCGTTTTGGTAAAGATGAAAACGACGTCGTTTTGTTATAAATTTTTTTTGTAAAAAACGTAAACCAAAACGACGTCGTTTTGAGCTTTACCAAAACGACGTTGTTTAGTACGTCTTATTAAAAATCTGCAATCTCAAATTTTGGGGGAAAATTAGGGTTCTTCAAATTTTCTTAAGAATGTCATGATTATAATGCTTATACAAGAGTAAGACCACTCTTCTTTCCTCTAATTATAAGTAATTTCCTTTATTACTTTCTTGTTTGGTTTGAAAATATGTCAATTACTTGTTATTACAGGCAGAGGAATTACTCGAACAGCTTAAAATTATATTGTGTTATGAAATCATGGAATGATTCGGCGATTGTATCTATGAAAATCTCTCACTAATGCTGAAGAAAAGGTTCTTAATATTTCTCTTTAATATATAGATTTCATTCCACAAAAAATCTCAGACTTAAGTAACTCATGTTTTTTGTTTTTTTCTTTCACTTTTAGAGAATGTTCTGAAAAAATGTTGAGAAACAGTTTCATCTTTGATATATACAGCGACACGGGTTCCCGATGTTCTAAAACTTAAGGATCTTAGAGCTGTGTTTATACATAGATTTGGGAATTTCGTTGAATCTTCTGTAAATCATGAGGTTGGTTTATTGAACTTAATTTTCTAATATTTTTATGCAGACTAATTACATCTTTGTGTTTTGAAATGTTGAATCTCGTTGAAAAAACTGAATTGCGAAAAAGACCTTCACGAAAATTCTAATTTGAAGAACCCTAATTTTCCTTCAAAATTTGAGATTGCAGATTTTTAAGAGAACGGATTAAACGACGTCGTTTTGGTAGACCCCAAAACGACATACCAAAACGACATCGTTTTGGTTTTCGTTTTAAAATTTTTTTTTATAACAAAACGACGTCGTTTTTTATCTTTACCAAAACAACGTCGTTTAAGTTCACCATCTGACGTGACAGCCACGTCATCACGTGTAACGGAGAAACACACGGAAACCGTTTAGTTGGTGGAAATAGCTACAATTTAAATCTTTGTGGTTAAATTTCAAAAATATATATAGCTCATATAGATATCAGCATGACATGATAATTCGTGTATAAATAATCCTACGAACATAAATTCATGGTAGAATCGGCCGTTTTCCCTAGCTTGTGACATGGACATACAAACGATCCATCATGTGGAACCTATAAACTACAAAACCGATAGTTCATTAACACATATTTTAATTTTATTATCTCTAATATATTAAAAAAATCTCGTGTGATTTATAATATATCTGACGTATTACACAATCTGAATATTTTAATACAAAATATTATATAAAACATAATTTATTAAAATATTTATAAAAATAATATTAAATAAATATTTAATAATATAGTATATATAAATCTATAATATTCTGATATAAATACAAACACAATATAAAACAAACTATTAGGAATTTTAAAAATTAGTCAAACAAAATATAAAACAAAATTTTGGATTAATGAAATATTTATCACATTTACAATTCTTTATCTATTTAATAATATTGTGTATCCAAAATATAAATAATTTATATTTATTTGTATAATATTAAAAAAAAATTAAAAAATTATTTTAAATAATAAAAAAATTTGTATGCATCTAATTTATATTTATTAAATAAAAAAATTAATTATAATGTGTTATATTTTTTCGGATACAATACGTTAGATATAGATATAGAAATCAATCTAACGTATGTTATAATTTGTATTGATATAAAGGAGAATGTAAAGACCTAGGAGTCAACAGACGAAAAGGCACTAATTAAGTTGGACATAAACATCTCAAAGACCATATCAAACAATATGGACCGACGCGGTTTTAACACGCAAGAATAATCGTATGATTGTTAATCAGTCAACCTTACTTCTTTTCCTTCCTCTTTCCCTTTTTATCTACTTGCACATCCAATATTTTGTTTTTTTCTTAACTAAAAAAAAGGATTTTCCTACCTTATTTTAACCCTAAAAAGTCTGGTACACCCTCCATATATAATGATCAACATGTAATCTAATAATATATTTTAATATAAGTAATATTTTTGTAATAAAAAATATAAGAGGGTTGGTATGTATTATGATGTATATCCTAATATATTATTTGAAAAACATTTAAAAAAATAAATTTTATCATAATGTTTTATTAATAAAAATGTCATACTCACGTATTATCACCACATTGAGTTTCAAATAAATATATAAATTGATTTAAATTACTAAAAAAATTACAATATATGTCATTCTTATTAATTTGGTTAGAAAATCAATTTATTTTATTAAACTAATCAAAAATATTATTAAATTTGTAAAAACAATTATTTATTTAATTTATATATACAAAATTTAATATTAAAACTAATATTAAATAAAATTAAATATATAAATATTGAATTTATATTTATTAATAGATAATATTATATAATTTACGAATATTATTCCCGAGATGTGGTATTAATCTAGTATCTTCAGTCAATATATCCACAATTGGAAGCTAATACAATTTTTTTATTAACTTTGCTATTTGTAAATAATGCCATTTATTGTGAAATTTTCATGGATATTCATCTTTCTTCTGTATATTTAATAAACATATCAAATTATAGTAAGAAGCATAGTGTTATATCTACTTTTTCACACGAAAGAATGAATTTGGTTGTGAGTTTCTTGATAGAATTGACTTTGAAATATAGTTAACATAAATAATAAGAGAATTATATAAATAATGAATTAGGATGAGATTGCACACCTGCCAAGAGGACAAAAGGCTCCACATGGTCCTACATTGACCATTTTCAAAATATTAGCTGCCAACAAAAATATCAAAATAATAAAAAATACGGTTACTTGCATCTCACCTTTTTATATTTTATTAAAATAAAAACTAAGCAAACATTAATTTAGGCCTGCCTTATTTCACCATCTTCTTATGCGTTACAGACTAAACAGCGTTACACATCTCTCCCAGTCAAAACAATGTGACTAAAGAGATAATATGCGATGTCTTTAAACAAAATGAGACTAAATAGATATTAGAACACCTCCAATGATATTGTTTCATTGATTATTTTACTATTAAAAATATTGAAATAGAAGAGAGAGGGAGAATAATTTCTCAATTGAAAAACTAATGAGAAAAACAATTCTCATTTTTCATTTGATGATTGGTTCAAATTTTTATAACTTAAATTTAATTGAGAAATTAAATCATATTAACAATATTATTGATAAAATACTTGTTTCTTCAAATACTTTTAAGAGATAAATCAAGGGGAAAGAGAAATTTGCATTGGAAAATCTGACAAATATTTGGTAAATCTCACAAATATTTGGTGTAAATGAAAAGTTTATCATTTTTAATATGTTATTTAAGAATATTTCAAAAAATAACTTTATCCTAATCTATTATTAACAAATTATTATATTGATATGTTATCGGTATAATAAATTTCAAATAAATATATAAATATGTTTAAGTTATTAGTATAATTATAATATATGTCATTGTTATTAGTTTGGTTAAAAAATTAATATATTTTATTAAATTAACAAAAAATATTATTAAATTCGTAAAAATAATTATTTTTATTTCCTTAATTTACATATATAAAATTAAAATAATATAAATATATAATTTATATTTATTAATAAATAATATTATATAATTTACTAATATTATAAATCTAGTTTGGTGTAAATGAAAAATTTATAATTTTTAGTAATTAGCAACTCATGGTCATTAACTTATTTTAGGTAAATAATAGCAACTTTGGTGTACTAATGCTTATATATTTTCTTTTTTATATTTGAAAAACAAAAATATTATAATAATTTTCTTCATTGGCCACTCGCTATTATACTTTTTTAACCCTTCACAGACGCCCAGAAACATTCCTCTCTCTTTGATACATTGTGTGTATATATATACGTGTATGCTGTTTATAAATTCCCTAAAAAAAATTCAGATTCTGAATAATTCTTTTATTTGTAATTGTTCCAATTCGGACATTGTACAGAAAATTCAGAAATGAGTTTGCAGAAAAGTATGGTTTTACTGGGTTTGGTTCTATCCCTTCTAATTATCGAAACGACGGCGTATCGAGATAGACAGCTGCTTCAACCGGAGGAAACGGCTGCGGTAGATACCGGAAACGCGGCGGTGGCGGTTGCGGATCGGGGTTTGAAAACGCGACGACCGGAGCATAAGAACGCGTATGCAACGATGATGTATATGGGAACACCAAGGGACTACGAGTTCTATGTGGCGACACGTGTCTTGATTGGATCTTTGAGAAGTCTCCACGTGGAAGCTGATCTTGTCGTCATCGCTTCTCTCGACGTCCCTCTCCGATGGGTTCGAACCTTGTAAGTCTTCTTCCTCTTCCTCTGTTTCTCGCATTTTCAAAAAGCCGACGTTTTTTTCAAACTGGAAAATATAGTTTTCTGTTAATTTTATTTTTCAAATCATTATTGGTTGGTCTCTTTATTCGTTTTCTCTTAGAAACTGAAATAAGCTTAGAAAATGTTCGAACAAGACAACGACTGACTTATTCATAAAAACGACAGCAACCAAATATATACAGGGTGTAGTATGTTTTTGATTCTATCGATTATTTCCTTTTTTATCGGTTTCATGAAGTAAATACTGGGGAGAATCAAGATATGAATAGATATATGTTGTTGAGACTTATAGACTACACATTTAAGTCCAGTAATATCTTTTCCATATATGACTAAACGACGCGTTTCTCTATCTAGAAAATATCTAGTGTTTATATTTTCTTGAGTTCATAATTTTCAATGCTGAAAAACTCGTTACGTGTCGTCTAGTTTTAAATTTCTTTCTATTGACTGATTTGGTTAAAGGTCCAGATGGTACCATCTAAACCAATCATATATTTGAAATAAACCATACTATCTTTGTAAAGAACTTTAGTCAACAATTTACCCAAAAAGTTTCAACTTGGTGAAGAATTGGGCATTGAAAGCGATCAAATTAATTACATTGAATGCAAGAATATAGTTCAGGAGAGTTGTTTGACTTTATAGTGATTGAAAAAAAAACCTTTTGGAAACAAGAAAAAGCTGTTTTGGTCAAATTGTACATATTATTATTTTATGGCCGGCAAATCTGCTGTAGAGATCATGCATTCATGCTATGACGTCTACATCTCAATCTCATAACATATAATAATTTTTGAACAATATGTAAGACTTTTTTTTTCCTTTTTGTTTGTTAAAACAATACTAAGACTTGACAGATGCTGCATGCATTATGCATATATTAGTTGTTTGGTATATAATTAACGTGTGTGTGTTTGAACAGAGAAGAAGAAGATGGAGCCAAAGTGGTGAGAGTTGAAAATGTGGATAATCCGTATAGGAGACAGACCAATTTCAACAGTAGATTCAAGCTTACTCTAAATAAGCTCTACGCTTGGGCTTTGTCTGATTACGACCGTGTCGTCATGCTCGATGCAGACAATCTTTTTCTTAAGAAAACCGACGAACTGTTCCAGTGCGGACACTTCTGTGCGGTCTTCATTAACCCTTGCATCTTCCACACTGGGCTTTTCGTCTTGCAACCGTCGATGGAAGTGTTCAAGGACATGCTCCACGAGCTGCAACTTGGTAGAGAGAATCCTGATGGAGCTGATCAAGGCTTTCTTGTTAGTTACTTCTCTGATCTTCTTGACCAGCCTCTCTTTCGTCCTCCGGGTAATGGCTCTGTTCTCAGTGGCCATTTGAGACTTCCCTTGGGCTACCAAATGGATGCTTCTTATTTCTGTAAGTCTCCTTTTATTCTCTCAATCAATAGATCTTGTTTATAATAATACACATTTTAGCTGATGTAACAACATGATCTTAAACTTACTCTCAGATCTTAAACTTAGATGGAACATACCATGTGGACCAAACAGTGTGATTACGTTCCCAGGAGCTGTGTGGTTGAAGCCATGGTACTGGTGGTCATGGCCTGTTCTTCCGCTTGGTCTCTCATGGCACGAGCAGCGTCGCACCACTATAGGGTACTCAGCAGAAATGCCTTTGGTCATAATCCAAGCAATATTTTACCTTGGAATCATAGTGGTCACACGACTAGCTCGTCCTAACATAACCAAGCTATGTTATCGCCGCTCTGACCGTAACTTAACAGCTATCCAAGCAGGTTTCAAGTTCATGGCGCTTCTCTCTGTAGTCGCAGCCTACATCTTCCCATTCTTTACCATCCCTCACACCATACACCCACTAATCGGCTGGTCGCTTTACTTGATGGCTTCTTTCGCTCTCTCCTCCATACCAATCAACACTCTCCTCCTCCCAACTCTTCCTGTTCTCACTCCATGGCTCGGAATTCTCGGGACGCTTCTTGTAATGGCCTTCCCTTGGTACCCTGATGGAGTGGTGAGAGCCTTGTCGGTTTTTGGATACGCATTTTGTTGCGCACCTTTTGTGTGGGTTTCATTCCTCAAAATCACGACACATCTCCAGGTTTTAATTGAGAAAGAAGTTTTGTTTCCGAGATTGGGAGACTCAGGGATCAATTCAGGCTTCAGCAAATTGTATTAGGAGTGTGTTATGTAACGTATTGCTTCTGTATATAAATGATTATTTATTGTTTCTCATTCACATTACATTATTTCCTAACCTAATCGACTTCTTTTACTCTCTTGGATCGACACAGAAAGAAATGATTAAAAGAAGTAAAACGAGTTCAGACAACGACTGAGCAAGTACTCTGTTTCTCTCTGTTCTTGTGTCTTTCACTGCCTTCTGTTTCACTTTGTTCTTCTTTGTGTCCCTTGAGAATGTTTCAAAGCCTCTGAATGCTTTAGAGAATTCTTTAATATAAGTCACGAAATTTTATGTGTTACTAAATTCAGATTTTGACATATGTCAATACAATAACATAAAGAAAAATATTAAAAATATTTTAATTTTTTTTAAAGCATAATAAAAAAAATAAAAAGTAAATAAAATAAATATTAAATCTATATATGAACTATGATAATTCTGTTAAATAGAAAGTATACAAAGTAAATAAATTAAAATAAAAAAATAAATTTGAAATTTATTGAAAAGAAAATTAATTAAAAGATATAAATTTACAAAAAGGAAATGAGTCCAAAATAAAACTATTGGACATATTTTTTTTTAATTATTGAACATAACTTAAATCTTTTTTAAAGTATAAATTATGTTATTTTTAATTTATTTTATTTAAAACTATATCTATAAAAATCAATTAAAGCACTAAACTCTTAATAAAATTTTGCACAATGCATGAGTTCATATCTAGTATTTAATAATATGCAATTTCAAAAATTCCAAAAAACTAAAATTAAACTTTAAACCCTAAAAACTCAAAGTTAAATCCCAAAAAATACCCTTAAATTTTAAAAACTAAACCATAAATCTAAAATGCAAATCTTAAAAACTAAACCATAAATCTAAAATACTAGACCAAAATTCAAGTAAATTATAACTCTTAACATTTTTTGAATGTTTGTGTTATTTTTGGAAAAAAGTATAATATTATTTTTGAAAAAAATAAAACTATTGATAGTATTTTTTGAACAATTGTTTTTGGTAGTATTTATAGTAGTACTCTCTAATAAACAATGAACTAAACTTCACCTAATTTCTTTCATATATCATTCTGATAGATTTTATGTTTAATGAAAACGTTTCAAACTGACATTTTCTTAAAATAAAAATTCTCCATTGCATGACAATGAAACATCAATACGTCGAAGTTAAATTGGAAGCATTATAAATCTTTGAGTCCTAAATCCCTTACTGAATTTTCTTTTGGCCCCCTTACCTTTTATAGACCATATACTTGATTTTGTATATATCTCTAATTAGTAGAGCAGCTTGGCCTTTGGGATGGCACCAATGTTATAAATTAATTTATACAAATTCCACTTTCGTCTTCTTCCTACAATGTCGATCGTATGTGCCTAAAATATCACGTGCTTCTCAACCCCCACCATTTTTAACTTTGATCGGTAGATTTAATGAATATTTTTGACGTTCCTTCTTAAAAATATAGTATTAATTATTTTTACCATTTCTAAGGATAATATCTTCACTCTTATTTGTTTTCAGACACGTTTAATTCCAAAAATCTAGAGATAGCCTCAAAAGGTTGATGTTTGCACAATATTGATTTCACTAGCCGCTAGACGTAGTTGTTTTGTAGGGATTATACAACAAAACAGTCACCCCTAATTTTGGGTCTCGACATTCGATTACTTGGGTTCAATTCAGGTTTTTTCTTTTCCAATTTTGCTTATTTCGGTGTTACAATGTAAAATTATTCGTTTTTTGTTTTTTTATAATTTTGGTTTGGTTTCATTCGAGTTTGAATCGATTTGATTCATTCCAACCGGGTTCGATTCTATCCAAATTCTACTCGAGTTCGGATACCATAAATATATAAAAACAGTTAAATTTAAATAAAATTTGTTTACATTTTGACAAATATAATTAAATAATTTTTGAATATTTTGATTATTTCGGTTTAAACATAACATATATTTTTAATTTTATAAATAATAATTTTGAAAAAAAGAATTATATCAAATCAAAATAAAATTAATATTTTGGGTATATAATTTTACTTTGGATATTTTGAGTACTCATTCGATTTTAAGTTTAATTCAGATTTGGTTCGAGTTTTTTTCAGTATAGAAGTATAGAGTTTGTTTGAGTATTTTACCGGTTTTGGTTTTAGAAAAAAAAACTTATGGATTTACAAATACTAATTAAATTCTATATTTTAGATTTGAAAATCAATAAATTTTATAAAAATTTATAAATCCTATATGAATTTATAAATCAACTAAAATTCATAATTTTAAATCCACACAAAATACAAAAGTTGAAATTTTCTATGTGTTGGTGTAATTATGATTGAATAAAACTTCAATCAAAGCTTTACACTATGATAATAAATTGTCAGTACTCCTCTTTATTTCCTTTGCTTATACTTTGCCCTTTGTGTTATAAAATAAGTCATCTCTTCTAACTTCTACCATCAAAAAAGGAAATCATTACCCCCTCTCTTTTATACTTTGTGTTTTAAAGTTGGATTGAAATAGTATATTTTTAAATTTTTATTTAAAAAATCATCATTAGTTTCAATTTTTAATAATAACATAAATTCAAATTTAAAATACATTAAAAACTTTATTTTAATATACAAAATTAAAACCCCAAATTAAAAAAATGAACCCAAATATAATATTTTAAGTTTATATATAATTTATTTAGAATAAATAATTATTTTTACATAATTATTTGTGTTATTTTTATAATTTTAATTTTATAATGTTAGATTTAAAATATAAAAAAATATAAAAATATTATTTTACAATATTATTCTTTAAAGTTCGAGAGTACATCACATTATTAATATTCTATAGTTTTCGATTTTGAATTGTGCGAGACAAAAGAAATAAATTCTTTTGATTTCGATTGGTGCCAGACAAGAGAAACAGAAATAATTTTATCTTGGAATTCTTGAACATATCATAACTGGCACACAACATACGTAGAAATATTAAAAAGAAAGATTTTCATCTCCATTCAACTTCAAATCTAGTTCTATTCACTCTATAGTATTCAAATCATATATTTCACTTCTATTTGTTGCATTTTTCTTTTATTATCATATTGTGCCACTGTCTAATAAAGGTTGTATATGTAATTAGTTTTTGGATGTTTTACCAAAACCTATAAGAAATAAAAAGTAATAAATCGGTTATGTAGACAATCCTATGTTGTCAATGTGAACCTTGGTCTCAATGACTTATACGTAGAAAAGTCTCACACTTTTCTCAATCATGAGTATTCGAGTGGAATAGAACATAGGTGAATAAAACGTACAACAACACTAGAAATAATGATGTAATTGAAAAATTGATTGCTTTAATTTTGCAAACAATCATGAAAATAAATTCAAACCGTTTTATAATTCGAGCATTCGTGGTTAACAGAGTAATCATTGGTCACAAAATGACATTAATGTTGTTGATAGAGCATTAATGATGAGCCAAACCAAAACAGTTCCACATATTTAATTTAGTTAAAAGGTCGAGTCCACGTTGAAAAAGACTATATAGCAGTCATGTGCCATTAGATCCACTGGCCGGTTCATCCTATCCGACAAACCAAATGAGTCTACCGTTTTCAAATTTAGATCTATCGTTTTTTAATTTTAATCCCAAAAACGAAATTGTAACTATCAAAATCTCTCTAACATTTGATTAAAAATCCATAGATTAGATATTTGTATTTGGAGCAGTTTAAATCATAAAAAATCATAAAAGAATTACAAATTAAGAAGAAATAACTAAAGATAGAGATTCAAAAACATCCAAAAAAACTAAAAATATAATGTTATATTTTTGGGATTAAAAAAACTTCAAGAATTATAAAATAATTAAAATTGATGTTTTGGTTTGGATCGAATTTAAAACGAAAACAATAAGAGCAATTCTATAAGATAGTATTATTTCGAGTTTTTATTATAAATATAACACTAATCATTTAAATTTTAAAAAAATAGCACAAATTTAATAATAAAATAATTAAAAATCTCATTTTAATAAAAAAATTAAAATCTGAATTGGAAAAAATGAATCCAAAAATTATATTTTAATTTTATTTATGAGTAATACATTAAAATAGTACCATTTTAATTTTATCTTCAAATTAGCACATTAAAAATAAAACTTTTAAAAATAGCACAAATTATTATGTAAAAATATTTATTAATCTTAAATAAATTATATATAAAATTAAAATATAATGTTTGGATTCACTTTTTCCATTTTAGGGTTAAAATTTTTTCATTAGAAAGAGATTTTTAATTATTTTAATATTAAATTTATGCTATTTTTGGAAATATAAATGATTATTGTTACATTTGTAACAAAACTTAAAATAGTGTTATTTTAGACAATTATCCTAATTTTATATATAGTTTATTTGAGGTAAAAATTATTTTCACATAATAATTTGTGTTATTCAAAAAAAAATTATTTTTAATATGTTAACTTTAGAAAATAAATTTAAAAAATATTATTTTATAATATTATTCAAATAATAATATGGATCACTATATGGGCAATTTTTCTTTCGTATTTTCACATAATTTTTAAAACCGTAATCTCGAATTAATACATGTGTGAATCCAACTTCATAGTTTTCCATGATCTTACTCATTTGCAATACATTTCCATGTGACTCATGATCCATTGCATAACCCAAGTAAGCATCTCTTGATATTTACCAATCCATATCCAAGCCCTCATCATCAAGACTCGTCTTGGGTGCTTATTAGTTTGTAATAAGTGGTCTTATCTCTTGTGCAGCTTCAAATCCTCATTTTTATTCTCTTTTTGCACCTAAAATGCCACAAAAGGAACTTAGGCAACGCAAATATTTGGACTCTAAATGTAAAATAAGTCTAAACTACCACTAATTTAAAGATGAAGGATTGATTTAGACTCAAAAACTATAGAAAAATGAGCTTAAAATCATCAAAACAACAATGCATCATAAACCATATACACAATCTCAAATTTTGTAAGCACAAGAAGTGAAGAAACTGAGAAAGAATTATTAACTATAACCTTGTTCGTTTGCTTGTCGTAGATGGCGGTGGTTGCGGCTGCGATTAATACTGCGATTATAACATATGTTGTTCGTTTGTTTGTTACCGATGATTAGTCGCACTATTGTTTTAACTAGCGGTAAACAAATTATGATAAATGATGTAACATCTGACTGATGCAATTGATTGTAAGTAGTTGCGACAACTAAATCAATAACAATCTACCGTCGCAATTTTGAAAAAATACAACCGACAAACACCATAATTTATATTAGTATTATAAAACACAATGAATGGTGTAGTCATTTGAGAAAATACTAATTAATATAGACATAATGTGGATAGTTCTTATGGTTTACATAAGTTCTCCAAAAGAGGTTGTGTTATGTTTTTAAGTTGAAGTTTTAATTATTGAGTTCACTTACATCAACTATGAATTTATGTAATCAAATCTATTTTCACCTCTATTTTTGAGTTTTTTTGTTACATAAACTATGTTTTTTTTGTAAACTACACAAATTTGATAAATTATTATAATTACACAAATTTTGTTATTATTTATACGTTAAATCGCTATCAAATCTTGTTTTAATTCAAAAATCTAATTTTAACACTTGGATTGATCGAAGTTAAAACCAAATTTTTGAATTATAACTAGATTAACGTGTAAATGTTAATATAATTTAAATAATTAATTTATAATATTTGTAGAATTTACAGAAAAAAATAAAGTTTATATAGTTTAAAGAAAATTTATACGATTATAAATAGATTTATTTGCAACATTAATGTAATTTATGGAAATAGTTCTTAAATTATTAGAAGAGGGATGTTTAATGACGTAATTGACGGAAATGAATTCTAAGTTACTTGAAAGGGATGATTTTAAGCCTTTAAAATAAGATATTATATATTATCACAAGAGACGACTGAGTTGATGAGAGAGTCGGGAATTTCAAAAAACACGTTTAAAAACACGTCACATAACGTAATATTAAACCTCAATTTTTTTCAAAAAAAGAAAAAAATCTTTTGCCATTATTTAGACAATGATGTTGATTTGGCCCCACGATGTCTATGCAACATACGGCTCACATCCAAAGACATAGCCATTACCCACATACCCCCTCTTATATTCTAAGGACAAATTAAGAGACATAACCATCTTTTATTGTTTTTCAAAATTAATTATCATAATTTCAGAAAATCACACAATTTTAATTTTATAAGTCTTTTTAAAAAGAATTTTTCTTGTTCTGCACAAAAATATCTATCTTTTTATATTTTGTGGCGATTATAAAAGATACAGAATGATATAGTTTTCAACAACAAATATATTTCAATAGATATCTTATTTGACAAAAGTTTTGAGGATGTGCAAGGATGGATTGACAGTTTAAATTCACCGGATGTAAGACAGAATTCTACAAGTTATATTCCTACGAATATTTAGTGGATAGTTCTCCCTCAAATATGGGTCAAATGTAATTACAATGTTGCATATAGAAAAAACTCTCTACCGTCTGGTTTAGGGTGGGTAATTGGAAATGATCAAAATTCATTTATCTTTATTAGAATGGGTAAATATCAATGTCGTCATTCAATAATTGAATTAGAATTTTCATCATTAATATGGACTCTACAATCTACTTGAGCTTTGGGATTCCGTTATATTATTTTTGAATGCGATAATTTAAGTTTTAATAGTATCATCAACAACAAATGCATCAATTATCAACTTCAACCGTATCAATGGACTGTTCAACAATAGATTTTTCAGTTTGAATTAATTATTTTTCAACATAAACCAAAGTTAAGTAATCAAGTCACGTACGCTCTCGCTTCATGTTCGCTTTTATCTCATGTTGATTGGAAGCTATTTAATGTATGTGTTTTTTTTACTATACTTTGTAAACAATGATATTTCGTCATAATAAAAGTTCGGTTGGCAAAAAAAAAGAATTTTTCTTGTATTTTAATTTTTAAATTTTCTTTTATAAGCCTTTTCACACAAATTTTTTTGTTTCATATATATGTATAAACATATGTTTTTATCTAAGTCCTCTTCGTAGAGTAAGAATTAATATCTCACCAATATAAAATTAATATTACTAATATAATATAATTAATTTATTGAATTTCTTAATTGAGAGACACTTTTTGCTCTCTTTTACATTTTTGCATAGTGAGATACTCAATGAGAGATCACCATAAGAATTGCTCTAACATGTATAATAATATAGTTCCCATTATTGAACACAAGTCATTATCTATCTTATCAATTTCTACAAAACCTCAGCTTCATCATTGCTGTTTCCAAATGTTTATAGTAATTCGGTCATATATTTCGTTATTATCATTGTTGATTCTAAAATATCTATAGTAATTCGGTCCTATGTTTACCATAATTAACATAATCGGTTTTTAACCAATTCTCTTTCTATTAATCATTATTATTAGTTTTCAATCCAAACCCATTTTGCCTTTGCAATAAATGTTGGTGCATGCACCAATTTTATGCAATGTTAAACCAATTAAGATCATGAAGGAGCGAATAATATGTCCATCCTAAATCAAAGTATTGTCACCATAACAAACATTTCATGCATCTAACACAATAGAGCTCCTCGTGCAATTAATTTGACGTGGACATAACAAAACATATAGTAGCATTTGAATGAAAATTAGTCCCAACAAAACGTACATTAAATACAGCACGCTCATTAAATCATATGGACCAATACGTCATTTCATTTCCAACTTTATAAGTGCCAATAATCTCACGGCAAAAAGGAGAATACCGATTAAATTGGGAAATTAGAAAATGAGAGAAAATTTACAAAAAAAATATACGAATTCAACAGAAAATTTTATTTTTAAATTTTTTAATATGGTCGAGCTTGTTCGTTATAAGTTGACAAACAAAGTTACAAACTTATTAACATTTATACATTAATGTTACAGAGAAAACATATCTGATACAGAGAAAAAAATCTATGTCAGAGCTAAAAAGTAAAACTTAGGGGTCAGAAACATGAATCTGAAAAACTTTAGGGGAAATATACAGTTGTAGGAAACGACAGAGAGCTACGTACAAAACAAAACATGGGACTTTGTCGATTGTCACTGACTCACTGAAGTTCATATTTTTACAGTAAACAAATAACTTTTTACACACATTTTCTTACTTGAATAGATTAAGAGAAGAGAAAAGAAAAACAAAGTTGATCATAGACCGTTAATAAATTATACAATTTGGATCTACCGGTGAATTTAACGTCAATTGTTTTCACATAGCTATGTACAAAACGACACCGTCTTGCTTTTGCTAGTAAGTTTGAGAGAAGAAGGGTTCTTCGTAAGGGAAAGAGTCCCAAAAGCCATCGATTTTGTGGTTCACGTCTAGCAAGAGATCAGGAAGATCGGAGAACGCGTCGTCGGTGATTGCTGTAATAGCTGGAGACGAAGATTCAGTGCTTACGGGAGACGTCTCTACCTCCACGCCAATAGCGACTACAGCTGCAGCAGCAGCAGCGGCAGCGGCTTGGATGTCTTTCGGGTCGGCGCTAGCCGGTCTAGGGAGGTGGTAAGCAAGCTCCGGGAAATTGAGGTGTGCAGAACCGCCTTTGATAGCTAAAGCCGCCACGTCATGAGCACGCGCGGCCATCTCCGCTGTGGAGAAGGTACCGAGCCAGATTCTTGATTTTTTCTTTGGCTCTCTGATTTCAGACACCCATTTTCCCCATTGTCGCATTCTCACTCCTCGAAAAGTTGGGTGCTTGGAAACAACCTTTTCATCATTTTCTTTGCTTCTTTTCTTCTTTGGTGTATTATTCAATGCTCTTTCCATCTCATGCACCGGCGGATCCTGAAACTTCCGGCAGTCGTCAGAATGCGATTCCGGAGGAGATGAGTGATCCATTAGTCGTGTTTTATTTTTCCTTATAGTTCTGTCGAGGGGATTAAATGTAACGAATTAAAAGAGTATATATTTGGTGGGAAGATTCTAGAGAAGGAAAGCAAAAATGTTTTGTTTTGTTTGCTTTTAGTGTGAGAGTAGAGAAGAAGTTTGAGAAGAACAGGTCGGTGTGGTTGTTATTATATACATCCAAATTCCAAACTAAGAGGTAGATTATCTTTGTAGGCTATACCCAAAATATATGTATACGTTTTCAATACATATGATATGTAGTCATTTGGGGGTTTAGTCTATTATACACTATCTAGTTGCATGTGAAAATGGGCAAATGGGCAACAAAAATGGATCCTCTATGTCTATTACATTCTCGAAGATCTAACATGGACAAAAGAAAAAAAAATGCTTTTATGTTTTAAATTTTGAAACTGTAGTTTTGATGTTTCACGTTCCAAACTTCGTAACTTCGTAACTTCTGTATATTCTTGAATAGTTTTGTATTTTATTTTGAATTATGTGACAATTAAAATGATATTAACTCATATGTAACTTTTTGTCTAGCTGCATCTAACACTTGATTAGTGAAAAAAAAAATATATTTCCATGGGTCAACTTTGTAGTTGTAATATATAGAAGTATTGTTTTGCACATACATACAAACTTGGGCCTCTATTTTTAGCCCATTCCTAACTCAAATATATTATATAATTTCATCACTAGCAACTTACCATATCTATTCACAAAAAATGTCACGAATTCTACTTCTTAAATCATCAAAACACATGAGGTTTCTTATGACTAAAAATTCAAAATTGAGCTTCTCGTGTCTCTTCCCATTTTCTATAATGATGAATAGTGATGCATGGATGTGATGAAAATAGAATGAGGAAATGTATTTTACAGTAGTTTATGATCACAAATCTAAACCGATCGTGTCTATACTTCGAATCGGATTCGCATAAGATTTTATGTTGAATATTCAATTGATTCGATATTTATTTAATTCACAAAATTAAAGATAAGTTCTTTAATTCAGTTACTTTTTGAAAAAGCGAAATACTAGAAAAATCAAACAAATTATCCACATGATGTTGGCATGACTACGTATTCTCATTCTTGTATACATTTCTAATTTATATTTGAAAGACTAATCAGACTCGAATCATCTACACATCACATATTGCCATCACTACTCTCGTCAGCTACTTTTTTTAAAAATTTTTGTTGAATAGATTTTCTGTATAAAATTTTAATTCTAATACTTTTGGAAAGTGTTTTTTTTTCTAGGAAAGTTTTTGTTTTGGAGTTAAAGAAAAGGATAATCCTAATGTTATCCGGCTTTTGTGCGATAAATGACTCTTCGTCCATAAATCGCATTGGCACGTGTCAGTAAGTCATTGACTTTCATTTAAGATATTCTGATATGTGAAATGCTGTCAGTTTAGCAAAACACACTGATCGCTTTTTTTTGTGTTCTCCTCTCTTTAAGAGAAACCAAAGGTTGAGTAGAGATTAGGCTAATTCTCGATCCCCAAATTTGAAAAAAGGAGAAAAAATTGTTAGGTTTTTACTCGCGATTCTTCCGAATCTTTCTCTCTGTTCATAAGTGATTGTCCATCGGCAACACACCGATCGGCTTTAGTCATATCCGTATCGTCGTTGCCGGCGCCTGATCGGATCGTTTGTTCAGGCGAAATATGGTGGTGATTTCCCTGAAGTTATTAGATTCAAATTTCCTCCGTTCGCTTCCGTTTGATTTTATCAGGATTTCGATTTCGTGTAGACTTTCTTCTTGGCTTTGCTTGAGAATCCTGTAATACATTAGGGTTTCGTTGTGTTTGATGATTAGTCTGTTCAGCCGATCGTTATTGTGAATAATCGTGTCTGTATATATATAAGACTGGTATCGGTTGGAGAATTAGATTGTTTGTGTGTTATCTCTAGATCTTCGACTGAGGATATGTATATCGAAGAATTGACGGAAAAGGAAGAGAAGGGGGAGAGATCGGTAGAGGATAGCGTCGCTGATGGTGATAAAGCGATATTGGTGAGTAGAGGAAAGGTGATTGTGCTGACGACAAAGAGGGCACTGGTTGGTGTTGGTGCTCGTGCGTTGTTCTACCCAACCCTGATTTACAACGTCGTTAGGAATAAGCTCGAGACTGAGTTTCGGTGGTGGGATAGGGTGGCAGAGGTAAATTTTATTGTTATTTGAGATTATTTATGTGAATTCAATGGAAATTGTTGCATTCGTATTAGATGTGCTATCTGCTACTTTTGATGTTTGGTAAAATCGCTGAAAATTTGCTACTTTTTCTACGAAGTGTGCTTCACCTACAATTGTTTGTTGGTTTCTGTGTCTTAGGCTAATCATTCTCTCTCTATTTATGTTTTCTTCATTCAGTTTATATTACTGGGAGCCGTCCCATTCCCATCTGATGTTCCACGGCTGAAAGAGCACGGAGTATGTGGAGTGATCACTCTGAATGAGCCATATGAAACTTTGGTTCCATCATCCCTCTATAAAGTTTGTTCTTTTCTCCATATTTTATCTGGCCATTGCGACAAAATATAATAGTTTCCGTCTATATACTAACCTCATTTCATTTTAATACTCTTGCGGAAGTCTTACTGCATTGACCACCTGGTTATTGCTACGAGAGATTATTGCTTTGCTCCTTCCATGGAAGCAATATGTCGAGCTGTAGATTTCATCCATCGTAGGTGTACTCTTCTCTTACCTTTTTTGTTGCCATCGTTCAGCTATTTAAAGCCGTGTTAACTTGATCTTGAATTTATTCCATTTTGTATTGAAGGAAATGCTTCGCTTGGGAAGACAACTTATGTTCACTGCAAGGCGGGTCGGGGCCGCAGTACAACTATTGTCATATGCTACTTGGTTTGTATTCCAGTTAATCCCAAAAACAATTTGATCATCGTAGACATCTTTTTTTCTCTCTGATCATAATTTTGCAACGTAGGTGCAACACAAACACATGACGCCTGAAACGGCATATGCCTACGTGAGGTCAATCAGGCCCAGGGTTCTTTTAGCTGCCGCCCAATGGAAGGTAATTGACAGAGGCACATTCTTTGGTCTTCCCAATGAATAAAATTTATGTCCTTTATTCATTGTCATTCCCTCAATCCTTGGTGTGTCTGCAGGCCGTTCTTGAGTACTACTATCATGTTAGGGTGCTGCATAGGAAGAGTTCCTTAACTGATGCAACTTCAGCTTTGATACCAAGAAACGTGAAGCAGGTTTGTTCTGGGAATGTGGTTGTGTTTGATGATGGGTCGGTGGTGGTAGTGACGCACTCGGATCTTGAGGGCTATGATGATGACTCACGGAGGTCAGGGAATATTGCTGGAAACGAGTTGTGGGCGGCAGCTGCAGATTTAAACATGGTGTACCGGGTGAAAGTGGTGGGACAGGCTGCTTTGGCGAGGATCTCGTGCCTGTGGCTGGGCTTGCGTGAGAACCACAAGCTTTCTGGGGAAAATCTTTCCATGGGAAGCATAAGCGTGGGCATTTCTGTTTACTGATGATGACGAATGATGCAGTTGAGTTTTGCTGGCGAGCAAGTGAATATACGTATGTCACTGTGTTTCCCAGTAAAAAGGTAGAAAGTTTATAAATAAAGAAAAAGGGATCAAGTTAGATAGAGAAGTAAGGGTTTGTAAATTCTGATACAAATACTTGGTTTTGGTATTGTAATTAAATACTGCCTCATTTTCCTTTGATAAACAAAAACAAGAACGTCAAGCTGAAAACTTTAACAATGGTTACTATAATTCTGCAGATTGTGGTTCGTTGCCATTAGCAGCAGCTTGAGAGTTTAATTATAAAATACTACACTGCCTCCTCACAACATCAACAACAAAACTGAAACAAAATGTGGTGATGCTCCAACAAATTCTGTCACCATATTGTGAGTAGACTGAAAAATATTACCAGAGGAAAGACATCCTCAAACGTTTGACCACACCTCTAGCTGCTGCAAATAGAATTATATATACCTTTGGTTTTTTTACTAATGAGTTCATGAATTGCTTGTCCTCGTCGCTCACATCCACCAATCGATTAAGCCTCTGCCAAGGCATGAAGGAAACTAAACCACCTGCTATGTTTTAGAGTGATAAAACTGTCGTTTCTAAAGACGCTCTATTCTGGAAATAGTTAATAATCTAACAAATCTGCATTCAAGGCCATAAATGTACAGAGGACATGATTGGATCATTTGATTTGTTTAAAGAAATGACAAACTAAATGAAATATGATTAGAATAAATCTGTGAATGAACATGTTTATAGGCAGAGGAAGGTCTTCTATGAATCCAAATCCTCTTATTAGAGATGCACTAATGAAAGTAACTAAAAATTGGGTTTTTTATAGACAAGTTTATCTTTCAAGGTATCCACCACACCCAGCAATCGTTTCTTCAATAAAAAGATGTATTAATTGTCTCATACTTTTTTCTTTTGATTATACATTGTTCAAGTCTCACTATACTTTACAGATCAATTCCTAAGAAAAGTTTCAGCTTTTTGGAACACAGAGTGGCTCACACTCAAAGTTTGTGTGTTCCAACATTGGTCCCAGCCTCAATAACTTTGGTATGACAACATTGTCTCTAACGGAACACACAAGTGGATTCTCCCATTGCAGAAGTGCTCCCACTAGATTTGCACGCACTGTCAACGGGAATGCCCGATACCATCTCTCATTCCCATATGATTCCATTGCCCCTTCGACTGATTCACTCCCTCCATTGATTGCAACCGCAAGTTTATTCGCCAGAACAACCGAATCTTCCAAGGCACAACAACCACCCTGCCCAAGGTTTGGAGTCATTGGGTGCCAAGCATCTCCAACAAGAACCACTCGGCCTTTTGATGCTGGAGGAGCAATGCCAGGCCATAGCCACCGGTCTACAAGAGGAGTTTTACTTATTGTTTCATCAGGTGTTAGATCGATAAGGTTTTGAAGATCTTCAGGCCAAGTTCTAACCAGTTCTTTTGCTTGCTTTTTTAGGATAGCTGGATCCGTAATTTTCGGCCCTGCATATATAGCTCAGTATCTATAATATAGGTATGAAAAAGATGAAACTATATATTTTGTTTTCTTCATCTTTAATCTCTGAGGAGTCTTGAAATGTACCTAAAGATGGGCGGTTGAAACAGATGAACCAGTAGACTTTGGTTGTAGATACAGGTACATATCCAGCTCGAAGCCCTCTTCCATATATGTAGTTCACCTTTTTCTGAAATGGCTGTCCATTTGGATAGAACCCAAGCCCACGGAAAGCGCAGTGACCAACATATATCGGCTCACTGAATCCCATCCAAGTTGCGACCTTGGACCGGATACCGTCACAACCAATAACGATCTGTCAAAGACATACATCATATCGCATCAACCAAGCCACATAGCGTACTGCATCCTGATATCTAATGAGCAAAAGCATGCCAAAGGCTTGGGGCCTTAGAGAAATAATCAGGAGAACACTACCTTCGCAAGCAACCGGCTTCCGTCTTCAAGTTCAAGTTGAGTGTCACCATTGACATTGCTTTGTATTGTTTTTAGTTTTGAGGAAAACTGAATGGTTTGTGGAGGCAGCTGGCTAGCAAGGGTTTCCAAGAGCACTCGCCTCTCCACCGCCCGAACTTCTTGGCTATGTAAAAGACATATGCTTTTAGTTAAACACATAAATACCGCCATGGTTAGCAAGTCAATGAAGTGCCTAACCTTTGATCTTCGTCTTTAAATCTGAAAGAACGAAGCTCTCTTCCATCTTCCTTCTTCACTACCATCCTGCTCAGCTGATCAGACCAAGACACTTAGGTAAAACCAAGAAACAAACAAAAACTCACATTTTGGATCATTAACTCCTAACATAAGCGTAATCTAATCATTTCACATTTCACATGTTTCTATCGCATAGTTTGTTTGATTTCATCTACTTTACCCTTCGATTTCGAGGAACTGAGTTCGGAGTTGAGGCCCAACAGAGATGGCGTCAAGAACACGCCACCCGTTCTTGAATAACGTCAACGATGTTCCTCCGGTCCGAAGCGACTCTGCCTGCTCAAGCACCACCGACCGAATTCCAAGCCTAAACCGTCAATCAAAATCTCCTGTTCAGTGGCTCTTGAGTAAATTTTAAAGAACCGAGGTTTTGTAATTCGTACTTACCGGTGAAGAGAAACTGCGGTGGCGAGTCCGCCGATCCCGGCTCCAACAATCACTACGTTCTCCTCACGGTCATCGCCGGTTATTTGGGCTCTGGTCACTCCCAAACAACCTGGTTGTGATCCGGTTCGAACCCGAAACCAACTGTAGCTTCTGGCTAAGGATTGGAGAGGTGACGGTGACGGAGGATAGATCGGAAGCAGAAGAGACATCGCCATGGCCGAGTGTTTCAGTGCAGGACAAGTGGATAATGGTGATTCTAATTTTCATCACAAATAGCGTAGACGAACTATTTGTGTAGTCAACGTGAAGCCACGAGGTCGACAAACACTATTATAATCTCATGTGACTTGAGTCATGTCCAAACCACACATGTCCAATACCATCTCACTTGCTGACGTGGTTTCTGGGTAAAGAGGAGTTTGTATTGATCAAATTTGAGTTTCAATATGTTACAAACAAACACTCAAGTGTTATTACAAATCGAAACCATATAGCATCCCAGAAACAAAAAGAAGAGTATTCTCAATCTGATATCAATCAAAAACCTTTTGAAACATATTGAGACTCTACTTGATGGGGTGTTTTTGGATCTATCTATGTTAAGAGGACGCAGGAATATATTTGCCAACAAATCCAAAACCAACAACGAAGAAGGCCGTTGACTGCAATAGAAGGTATACGAACAGTGTGCTCTTCCCGTAGATGATGTCGTAGCATCCGCAGAACAAGAGATACGCTCCAAGCAATAGCTCCAGCAAATGCACCCTGCAACAGATTGCAACAATCACAATCATATGAAAGGCCCAACCAAATCTAATATGAAAGGTCTACTTACCTCTCTCTGAATCTGGCATGATGTTCTTTAGGTACTTGTGAAATCAGCTTCGTCTTGAGACCATCACCTAACTTCTCTGTCACAACCCATTCTTGTACTCTTCCTGTTTCAAACAAGCCCATGACCAGAGCCTTTGTTCGAAGCATGGACATTGCATTCTCAAACAGAACCCAGAATGCCAAAAGGTGGATTGATCTGTTGATTTAAAAATAAAGATGAAAAGTAAGAAGACAGAGCAACCAATAAGTTGACAATATTTTGAGAGAGTTAAGAGAGGAGACCTTAATCTACCGATTGCGATAAAGAGAGTGATTAGAGAAGGAAGATAAAATGCTGCCCATTTCGGAACTGTAACTTCAGGGAACATAACCGTTGCTGGCAATATAACACAGTAGAAGCAGAAGGTGAGGATGTGAGCCACTATCTTGCGCATGAAGAAGAAGCTGTACATCATGTACAACTTCTTCCCTAGTGAAACATTCTCGCTTCTTATTATTTGTCCAGCCATTTTTCTGAATAGATTGGCAGGGCCACAAGTCCATCGATGCTGCTGGTTACGGAGGGCGTTGAAGGAACAAGGTAACTCACTTTTCACCTACAGATAACAGGCTAAAAAAATGCTTCAATTGCACAAACCAAGATGCCAATAAAATTGAGTAATCTTCTATACCTTGAGATCATCGATATATAGAAACTTCCAGCCTCTGAGTGTAGCTCGTACAGCTAAGTCCATGTCTTCTACTGTTGTTTGGTCATTCCATCCCCCAGACTCATTCAGCGCTGAGATTCTCCAGACACCGGCCGTTCCTGCAATAGTTTGAGAAAATGAGGCAAGCTATATTGAAGATCCAACTTGCTGCTCTACTGTAACCAAAGAAGAATGCTATACCATTGAAACCAAAGAAGGCAAATGTTGAAGATCCAACTTGCTGCTCTACTGTAAAATGGTAACTTAGGGACATCTCTTGCAATCTCGTCATCATGCATTGATCCGCGTTCACTGTGATGCCGTAAGATATTTAGCAAAAGCAAAAGCTCAAAGGATGGCATTATCATGCACCTGTTATAGATTTTTGATGGAAAAAGAAGAGAAAGATGCCTAAGGAATGTTACCAAACTCCCACCGGCCTTGAACAAGTGCTAACTTGGGGTTGTGAATTAGGAAAGGAACAGTGCGGAGGAGGAAGTCTGGATCAGGCTGGAAATCGGCATCAAAGATAGCAACATAGTCACACTGCTTTACATAACTATGCCTCATTCCTTCTCTCAGCGCGCCAGCTTTGTACCCGTTCCTGTTATCCCTTATCTCAAAGGTTATGTTAACCCCGTCTCTCGACCATCTCTCACACTCCATTTTCACTAATTCCTGTTTCCTTCCATTATCGCCACATAACCAAAATGTAAAGGAACTCACTTTAACACAGCAAATTCACCAGTCCAATACACATGGCTTGAGATGAGAAATGTAAGTGGTCAATAGAGGTTAACAAGGACCTTACTGGCTGGATCTGTAGAGTCATCAAGCACTTGAATTATTATACGATTCGATGGCCACGAGATTTTGCAAGCAGCTGCAATTGATTGCTCACAAACCTACCAAATACAGCAATCTCAAGAAACGAGTTCAACTACTGACTACACACCATTCACCGGATGATACACAAATAAGTTGCTTACTTTGTTACCTCTTTTTCATTGTACATGGGTATTTGCACAAGAACCATAGGGAAGCTTGCACCTCCAGACTCAACATCATCCTCGATAGCTTCCCATTTGTAAACTTTCTCCGGTTTTCTCTTGAACAGCTTGACGTACGCTACCACAATCCCCATGTACATTACCTCTACGAAGAGCATAACAGACATGATCAAGCATATTGCCACCAGGAACTTGAAGATAGGTACAACTACAATAGCCCTTGCTTCCTCCCACCAGAGTCTGATTCGGGCAAATATATCTTCCGACGTAGGAATTGATTTGAAGGCATTGAGGAATGTTGATGCTTTAGAACTTCGAACTTGAGACTTCAATGAGAAGTAAAGCAAGAAGACGATTAAGAAACCAGAAATTGGCCCGCGAGTTTAATACATTTAAAAACATCTATTTAGTATTCTTGAATCCGGAAATCAACCACACGTCTTGAGTATAAAGCTCTAGAGAACATTATTGAAACACCAAGCTTTAGTACACTAGAGGACAAAAAGACAAACAGAATAAAAAGCTTTTGTATTTTAGTAGATCCATTGTATCAGATCTAGAGCAATGTGGCAAGCAAGAACGAGAAAAAAAATGAGCAATGACGAAATAGGTATTTATGATTTAGTGAAGTACAAGTTAAATCAACAAGAACCCAACAAATAAAAATCCCTCCTTTCCAGAGAAAAATGTCGACGAGAAGCCAAAATTGAAGAAGCATTAAAGCCGCAGCAAGAAACCCATATTAAAATAAGGAAAGAAATCAAAATCAGGCGTAGGTAACAAGCAAAATGCAACATTCCTCGTTGGGAGTAGAGACAGTAAGAGAGAGAGAGAGACAGAACCAGTGAGAGAAGAAAGGAGGAGAACGTGTCGTGAGGAAGACGGTTGAAGAATGCGAGAGGAGACATTGAAATTCTCCAGTCTGATCCCACAAATCGCCGTCTGCTTCGTGTTCGAAATCTCTCGCCTCTGTTTCTCTCTCTCTCTCTAGTCTTTGGAGTCAACTGGGGATTCCCATCGGCCAAGTGGGCCAATTTCTATTTCTTTGCTGTCAATATTTTTGTAACTCTTTGCTGTCATTTAAATTATTGTTATTGGTGGTATCTAATTAGCATGCACCACGTTTGGAAACGGAAGTCACGACATTTTCTTATATTAAATATGTCAATATTACAATAAGTACGTCTATATACTTTATTAATTTTCTTGGTGACTTTTAAAGAAAAAATTCGTGCCAAATAATGTAAAAGAAATTCACATATATCACATTTTCTACCGATGTTGTTTTCCCCTTTTGAAAAAGTAGTTTATAGTGGGCACCATGTAAAAATTATCACAAATATTTATATTCTCATCCACTTGTAATTTTAGATTTTTCTTAGTGTAATAAATAAATGAACATAGGCTTTTACTTATGTAAAGGAATTAATATTGACAATCGTATCTAAATAAATATTAAGAACATATCTAACAATTAATATTTCATATGGTATTTTGTTTAAAAAAAATTATAGAGATATTTGCATGTATGACAATATTTTAGACTATGATTAGCATAATTACAGAACATTGTGCAAATCACGATGTCTTTTTAAATAACCCAACTTTATTCCTACATTTCTAGCAATCATTATATTTCAATTAATATTTTATATTGAGTTGATACGTTTCATATCAACGGTTGTAGATACAAATTTGCATTTAAAAATGATGAAAGAAATTTAATACCACTAAAACTGATACTATTGAAGAGGAGAAATTTTCCAAGAAAACATACGACATCAAAATTTCCTTTAGCGGAAAACTGCAACCATCGGAAAACTACCTTTTGTGAGACTAAATCAAACAAAGTAATGGTAAATCCGTACGTAAACAATCACAAACAATAATAAAAGTTTAGGAGTTTCAATTGTACATTGTATATACCGTATTCACACAAAAAGTTGATATTCCAATGAATTGTCCTTGTGACATTACAAACAAAGCATTTCCATATTGCAGTGGGTCATGGAGAATGGTCAAATTATCTGTTTAGATGAACTTGATGCTCCACACTGTGAATACCTGTTTGCTTGTTCAGTCAAATTGTTTGGACAGATTTGAGGTGCAAGTTTATGGACCCTTTACTTAAATATTAACATGGGAGATTTTCATGATAAAATGTCATCAACTCACTACAAAATAAACAAGATCGGAAGTGATTATAATCACTCCATATGAAAATAAACTGAAAACCATAGAAAAGAATCATATTTTGTCTCAATGGTTAAAGAATCTCTCCAATGCACGCATCATCTCCCACCACTATACACATTAACTCCATGGACATATAGACGAAATACCACTTTCGCCATATATATATATATTTCTTCTCTTACATATATAGTAATATTAAAAATAAGTACTTTACTACTCTCACTACCACTAAATTACTAGGAGAGAAGTAACAAAAATGGTGAATAGGTTTCATAGAATTTGCTCGGTAACTTTAGACTCCAAAAGCTTGGGGTTTCTTCTACATATGTTCAAGTGAGCCACCTTTGAGCCTCTCCATTCTGGCCTGGAGACCGGACAATGCTTTCTCATCCATTGGGAGAACCGCTGGCTGTGGGTTTGGGTGTGGATTCTCTGATCCCATTTGGCTCTGAGGAATGGTCTGTTGGTTCATTGATGATATGATATCGTTTGTTGGCATCAGCGGTTTGCCTACTGACTCGAGGTTTCCTGATGAAGCCAGTTGCATGGTCCTCATCCTTTCTCTGATTGCATCTAGAGTCCCAGGATTGATGTTACTGGCTTGGATGTCGGAGGTGTATGAATCAGATTTAGGGTTCATCATAGGCCTTGAGTCTAAGGATGGAATATCAGGAGATGGAAGAGTTAATGAAGAAGGTGGAGGAGTTGACAACGGTAGGCTTGAAGGCGTTCTTCCCGCAGCTGCATTCTTCTCCACCTAAATAAACCAGTTGAATATCTTCAAGACACAAATCACTCCATGATTGTAGAAGCTAGAAGCTTGGTTACATACCTGGGCCAAACCGTCTCTGATGTATGTACGAAACGCTTCGCTAGCATTTTGAAGTTGGGAAAAGATATCAACCTACAAGCATTGAAATGAATTTGCATTTAAAAATCTTGGCTCAAATGAACATGTGTTGATGACGAACAGGAGAAACTGAGACTTGAAATCCAAAGTATTACCTTTGGATATGATTTAGTTATGTGGTAGAGGTCGTACAAACCAATTGTTGAAGTTTGTTTGTCACCGATTTTCTTGAAAATCGCCCCAAGCTCTTGCTTCAACTGTACGTCAGCAGAATTAGCGGGAGGTGAGGGATTGTTGGCTGTTGAATCTGTCCAGTGGGTTTGGCCCACTGGTCCTGTTGCAGTTAACATCCTTGCTGCAGCTAAAGTCTGTACGATAAAGCAAAACATTTAAATAGTTACCATCAAATATCGATGACATCTGAATTTCTCGAAACCAGTTGCAATATGGAAGTGCTTTTTGTGATGTATTTCAATAAGCAATTTAGGATATATGATATTTCAAATACACCATTACACGCGGCAGTGCAACAGATCATTGGATGCTCTCTGTGAGAAACCATCACTTCAGCACATATGCCAAGAATTCTGGACAGGAAGCTAACAGAGTGAGAATTTACCTCAAGGTTAAGATCGATGTAAGCGAGAATGATGGGTTGTGGCCTCATGTCAATAGGAACAAGAGACAAGTGTCCCTTTATTGCAGCTCCCCGGAGCTTAACAAGTTCATGTAGAACAGTTTTCACCATCCTCAGAGGTTTATCGTCTGCTCCAGCTCTTCTCATTGTAAAAAATATCAACAGAGAACAAAATTAAAAATGAGTTGACAATGCTGAGTACGAAAACCTCGACAAAAACAGACTAAGATTTGCAAAGTTCATAAGACTGCATTTAAGGAGATGTACCTCCTACGTATTTCTTCCATACCCAACTCTTGCAAATATACATGGATGCTCTGAAGAAGTCGATCAAGATCAACTTCATATATGGTGCTTTGGAGGAGCTGAACATGGACAACAAATGATCAGATATACACTACCAATTATATGATATAAATCTCTTGATCGATTGCTTCGGAACAGCCTAATTTCGCTTTCTCCTAAGGATCCGCATTCAAGCCCTTCTCTCCTTGAATTTTACTTTGGTTGTACTTTGCAACAAGGGTAACAAATGTAAATGTCTCACGTGTAGTTTAGAATGTAACCAATTTTTGTTGATATAAAGCTTAACGTTATGACAAAAAAAGAATATATAACACTGAAATAGCAAGAAGGAAATTAACAGCTACGTAAGTTATGCCAACAACGATTGTCCTAAAATACCTGTTATAGAAATTTACCTTTGTAAGTTTAATCAGGCATTTAACTACCAAATCAGAGAATTTCTGATCCCGGACAGCATAAACTTCAGCCGTAGCAGGCGAAGGCCATCTAGATGGATCTAGAGGACGTAGCAAGCTAATAAGGACCACAAACGATGACGTCCGATCTGCATTATCCTGAATTTAATAACAAAAATTGAGAACATCAGAGAATTTAGTAGTCTCACATGAAAAACCCTAGGCATGGGAGGAATCTCTTACCAAAATCTTAAGCATCAAAACATTCAGAGCTTTCAGAAGTTGGCTGCCATCTTCCATGCGTGGAACTCTTTCATCCAGAAGCCAAAGCAAGAGCTCTGTTATAAGGCTTTCTAGAGTCCCTTCTTTGACTGCATGCGCAAGCTTTTTATTTTGAAATGTCTGTAACAATACATACTTGTAAGTAGTGAGCTTCACAAACAAATCTCACCGGCTAAACAGTTAATGAAGAAGAGCAGCAACACTAAGAAAACCAATTCACTCGGTGTTACCTGCATAAGTGTGTTCAAAACATATTTACAAGACCTCGATGAAGCTCCCATTAAGCTGACATCAAAAGTCTTGGCAACCTACCAGAAAAAACATATATATATATATATATATATATATATATATATATATATACATATGTGTGTGTGGGGGCCAGCAAAAAATCTATTATTGCAAGTAGTTCTCCATGACAAATGGAAATATTAAAAAAGTTATCAGACAAACCTTATTTGCTAAGCATGAAACAAGCCCATCCGCATCCTTCACAAATTCATCAATTGCATTCTCTTCTGGATCATTAGAAGCTTGTGCCAACTCATGACACACAACTTTCATCCCTTCAACCGACTGCCACATAAAGAAAAAAATAAAAATAAAAATAAAAACTAACCAACATTTGCAGTATCAGTTCAAATATGCATCACCTAAGTTTCCAAATGGCAAAAATGTAAGTGATAAGTATCAATAAACCTACAAATCAGAACCATATTAAACATATCTATCACATATACTAAGGACATCAAATAACTCCATGTTACAGACTAGAAAACTGCTATAAAGGTATAAAGCAACATTTTTTGCTATTTTCTAGAGCTGAAAAGATATTCCATAACAAACCAAACAATTAATATTAAGATCAGGCCAGACAAGCCAGATACCTGCTCTGGAGAGCCAAACATAATGATGTCCAAAGCCTCATTCCAGTCTGTCGGGCCATTAATTCCAGTGATTGTCCGAAGTACTGGGTTCCTCTCCAAATTTTGTTCAGAAATGCCATAATTTTGCCTGGGCAGGCAAAAAGATTGAGTTGGGTATAGAAGCCGCATGAACACCAGAAAGTTATATATGTTGAGAGAACTTTCAGATATCAATTTAAAAAATTACCTTGGAAATAAAGAACCAGGTACTGTTTGAGAAAGGTCACCACTTTGCTCTGCCAATTCAGGTCTGGAAACAAACAAAAAGTCATCTAATAATAGAGACATTAAACACATCTTGGAAACCTTTCTGTTCCTGATATACTAAAATAACAAAACATTGATATACTTTGTAACTCTCAATGCATTATTAGGCTTTGCATTTATGCGATTGTGTTTACGGCCTCCACATTCAGCTTATGGCTAATGATGAGTACAAATAAGTTGGTACCAAAATGCCTTGATGCTCGAAAGGGAATGCAATGCAGGGTTAAATCAAATTTTCTAACAAATTTACGCACCCATTTTCCCTAACAGAACGCCTTAATGCTGCTCGTGCATCCCCAGGTCTCCCTTCTCTTCTTTTCTCCATTTCTTTGACCTGATGCAGGAAAAACGATGAAAACAAAACTCACAAATACAAGATTGATGCAGAATCATATTTAGGGTTTACCTTCCACTTAAATCTATCATCAAGCATACTCTTTTGAGCATCTGTAAGCTTTCCAACATATCGCCAAATATCATCACCTAAAATAACAAGCCAAACAATGACAAAAGAGTGCAAAAATATTATCTCGAGGGCATGCACAACCCCAAAAGAAAATTTCTTTTCAAAATCATGATTTTCGTTCAAGATTTATGAAACATTTACGAGCAAAAAGAACAGAGTATGAGAATATGTAAAATTGTGCACTAAACACTGTGAAACATGGCATTCTTTGAAAAGTATCCACTATAAACTCGCAAAAACTCATGAATTTCATGCCCTACCAAGAATCTTATATCCCGTAGCCATAGTGTTCAAAGCAGCTTTTCTGAGTTCACCATCTCTTTCTGCTGTCAAGCTTGCAACCATATTCAAGTATTTCAGTAGTCCATTTATCTGCTTAGAAAGACCTATTAGAATTCAAACAGAAGAGAGATGTCAAATATTTTGTCAAGTCTCGCTACTACCTCAGTTCCACAAGTCTCGAGTAGATATCCAATGAGATCAGTACACTCTATTCTCGTACGGTTGTTTTTGGAGCGTAAACCTTCCAAAATATAGGGATATGTCTTTGCTACAGAATATGCCTGGATAATCTTCTTCATCAGCTCACGCATTTTTTCTCTTACTTTTTCAATGTTATGCCCCAACTGCACCAAGGACGGACAGAGAGATAAATATCAAGACACTGAAGTACCAATTTTTTCTAAAAGACAAGATAAAAGGAAATGGATTGTAAAAAACAGGACAACAGCAATGGAAATTAGATGAATATCAGATGCCTAACCTTCTCTGCCAAACAAGGCAGAAATATTGCAGCTTCTGCTTCTGTCAAGCAATATTCCTCATCCTTCAATGTGTTGAAAAGTTCTGGAAGAAACTCAAGAACCTATCCTTACCCAGCACAAACAAATCCATTAATATTACATGAAAAGCAGTGTCAAACGCAAACTACATAGCAAAAGAAACGATTACAATTTACCTTTAGCAGGCAAGTTGTGTTGGATTTACAGAATTGCAACACAAGCCACCTAAGAAGTATATCTAGTACTTCTATAATTTCCTTCGAAATAGATGGAAGCGCCTGCAGTGAGAAGGAAAACAAGAATATTTTAGCGAAAGTAAATAAGACGATCCAGCAGATGAATAAGATTCATGATATCAGTATTCTGACATAAGATAGTACCTTCTGTAGAATTTCCAGCCCATCTACTTGTTTTTTAAAATCTGGACTCAACAACCGTTTTTGCAAGTCTTCCCTAAAAAATTTCATCATATCATTCTGCACCAACCACCCAACATTAGTTATAACATGGTTGCAAGGCAGAAGTCAATTAAATCCATTAGAAAACAAACCTCAAGGTCCAGAATCTGTTCTGGTCGCAGCTCCTCAAATTTAATTCTACGAACCACCACCCTCTCCCTGTCCTCCTGCAGATTAAACACAAAAAATAAATCTTTAATCATCCTAAATAATCCCTGTGGAAATCTTTTAAACCATTGGAAAACTCGTTCCACCTTATTTGAGTCCTTAGTATTTAGTAAAGACTGTGACTGGATAGCTATATCATGGACAGACGTAATTTGATCTGGCCGTGAGCCCTTTGTTGGTAAAGCTCTCTTCAGAAACACAAAAACTGGTCAGACATTACAAACTGAATACAGAAAAAATATGTTACGAGACAGAAACTTACTGATCTGTTTCCTTGCTTTAAGGTACCATTAGAAGTCGACTTTGAAACCTTTGAAACACCCTTGGATACTGCCCCGGCCATAGCTTTTGATGATTCATATGGTTCTGAAAACAACATGTTAACACGAACAGTAACGGAAACGAAGAGGAGAAGACATCTTAATTTGACAACAGGTCATGTACTGGTACCTTGAACAAATCCTGGTCTTACTTTTTCAAGCACAAGAGCTAATGCTGGGCCTTGGATATCTTTGATGTTCTTTTCAATCTGAGAAAAATGCACAGAACAAATCAGAGATTGGGTTTCTAGCTATGAATAAAACAAGCTAACCAATGGATACCTACCATTTCTTGTCCACTGACTCTTAAGATCTCAGAAATGCATCCTTCGGCTGCTTTTCGCACATCTGCTGATTTGTCCTGGAAAGATTCACAGAAGCATAAAAGATTAAAACTACAAACAGACGTAATCACTGATTAAAGCTGATGAGGCGGTACAACAATTTTGGATAAAATCACCATCATTGCAGCGCTTGCAGGTTTCAGTATATGTATAGCATCCGCAAAGTCATTTAATCCAGTAAGTTGTTTTGTCAACCAATCAAAAAGATCTTTACGTCCTTCTGCTCCCATTTTCCCATCTGTTACTGCTATTATGATGTAAGGAATCTGCATTAACAGAATTAAAAGGACTGTAAGTTGACGCAATAATATTGACAAACAGAATAATGCCTAGGGAAAGATTATCACTAACCATTTTGTCGAGATGCACAGCACCAAGCCACAAATCAAGAGCAGCCAAGGTGCATTCTCTCATGTGCTTCTTGTTGTCACCGAGACATTTCAAAACATCCGATAGAATCCCCTTAAGTAGATCACTCAAGTAATTGGTAAAACTGAGAGGCAGATATATATTACAAGCTAAAAAATATTTTCAATGCTTGACATATCACCAACCTTGCTCGCCTTTTCAACAGTTGGCCCCATAGCCGATGCAACACCTCCAATGGTAGTCAATGTTTGCATAACCAGATTTTTGTTACTATCCAACAATCGTCCTCGCAGACCACCAAATAATTCTCCTATCAAACATGAAAAAAATGGTACAGACAACAACAAGAATTCATGACTAACTTTTGGAATGACATAGAAAAATAACGGGGAATAATGGGGAAAAATCATGACTTCATACCAGTTCCAGTTGGTTGGATACGTTTATTAGCATCTTCTAGAATTTTATTGACGGCTTCGATTGACTCCAAACGCATCTACAAAAGTTTAAAAATATTCATTTTGACCTCTAAAGGTTATAACAAATTTCCACAAAAATTGTTAGGTAGGCAATAAAAGAATTCCAATCCGTATATTACCTTCCAATCAGGACTCTCAAAGCCCTTAAGAAGATTAGGAGTAATCTTAGTACTGATATCTTCTCTAGGTAAGCTATCCATCCCTCCAGCAGAGGTTGATGTTGAAACTGACGTCTTAACAACTCTCTTTGGAGCCACAGTCCCCTGATGAATAGGATATAAGTACAGAAAGAAAAACAAGAGTTCTAACAACCAAGGCAATCCACACAAATGTACCTCAAAAGGGTTTTTGTCATACTCGGTGTCAAGTGCAGTTAGTAGTGCAGGTTTGACATCATTAAGAAACCCTTTGATGTCTGCAAACAGAAATAACACAGATTAATTAGGTTAAAAGAGATGTTCTTCTAACAAACACAATAAAAAAAGAAGCAGCTTAGAGGAATTCGCAGCTACCTGGACCAACAAACTTGTGTAAAGCACCCAAAAGTTTGATTGTAGCATTTCTGGTGGCAGCTGCACTAGATTGCAGCCCCACATCCTTACAAAAATCTATTAAGTCCTGTCAAATGGACATAAAAATCTCATTTTTATGAATAAAAATAACCTATATAATGCAGTTTAACAGGCAAATCATGAGCTAGAAGCTTGAAGTAGAAATTTTTTCAAAACCTTAAGTTTCAAAAGTGAGACGCCAAAGTCATCAACTGCCGAAACCATCCATAACAAGCCTTCACTAAGAACCTTGGGATTCTTATGCTCTTTCATGATTTTGTAGAGCTACGAGCAAAAAGCACTGAATTATCAACTGATCTAACTAAAAAAAGTCAAATAAAGTTGACCATAGAAGCACTTACCCTCTCGAAAACAAATCCAGGACCAACTGCTTCGCAGAAAGCAGTAAGACATTTCATAGCAGAGGCTCGTGTCTTTATATCTGCAACTCGTTCACTAGCGCCTGCGAATTTGTAAAGAAATATCAAGCAAACTAGATTAGAACTAATAATTTTTAGAAAGTAAAGAAAAAAGAACTGACGTCAGAGTACAACATATATCAAATGAAAGTAGCTGTTTCTTCACATAACACTAACCCGTAATGCAAAGTATGACACATTTCTTAGGAAACTTTGCCACAGTCGAAGATATGTAAGTGATGATTTCAATGACCTGTTGCTGAACCTGCATTTCCAAGTAATATGCTGATGTGTACTTCTTAGAATCATTTTGGGAGATAATTCTAAAAAATACATAGATTTCAGATGGAGCAACAAACATACCTGCACATTTTTCTCATTCCAACCAGGAACTACACACAACAACCGAACCAAGATTTCCACTGACTTGTCTAGTTCTTGAAGTCCTTCTATCTCTCCTTTCAGAGACAAAGTCGCTGCACAGCAATATTATGCAAAAGAATCACCAAACTGGCAAATACTTAAAAAGCAAAAAAACAGTTTGCTACAAAGAGCTTCTGTGGCACGTGCTAATGCAGCTTTGATATCAAAATAACCTTGCAAAACAGATTTATCCTATGTGTAGTGAAAATTAATGAGAAACCATTTAAAAATGGGACTAACTACTCAAGCAAAACGCAAAAATAACTGATAGAAACCGCTAACGATGAAGAATAAAACAGAATTTGAGAATTAGGTCTTCAATAAACCTTCAAGTCTTTCTTTCCATACAGAGCTCTTTAACTGAGAAATAGTTTCTGGTTTTACAAGAGAACCTAATCGGTTTTCAATCTCTTCAAGACCCATCTCAGCAGGCTAAAAATTGAAGAAAAAAAATTAGATGTTAACACCATCAAGGCATGATAGAAAGACAGAGTCCCTCACATTACAGATTTTGTAAAGAAAAAATAGATTTATAAGTATATTTATATGTACCTCGACATCTTCAGGTAGTTCAACAGATTTTGAATTTTCATTCCGTACAGCACCATCTTTTTTGCTTCCACCTGTTTTGGTAGTCCCAGATTTCTTGCTCGCAGGCTATAAAAAATTAACATTTAATGTGACTACATGTAATAGACAACAACAAATAATGTGACTACATGTAATAGACAACAACAAATAATGTGACTACATGTAATAGACAACACCAAATAATGTGACTACATGTAATAGACAACAACAAACATATTGACAACTCAATGTAACCCCCTTTCCATTGCAAGTTGCAACAGTAACAGAAAAACAAGTAATAAGAAACTCACAGCAGAAAGTGCAGATCTTTTCCCGCTCAACATGCTTGCTGCTGATTTCCTCACAAAAGAAGCTTCTGAGTTCTGCATAAATTTTTGAAATGGCATAACTATTATTTGGAGAGTCAATATAACTGATGTTAAATACTATATGAACAGATACAAGACATAAAACCAATTCAACCTCTTAGACAACAAGATGGGAAAAGACAAGGCATCTAATACCAACTATGTCAAACATCCCATCTCCACATCCGAGATGGCCTACCCTTTTCCCATCAAAAGGAAAAAATAAAAAGTATATACAGAACTGATTACAAAGTGACACTGGAGATCTGAATAGGAGCATACCCCTGTGGCCGTACTCCCAACTGAAGACTGAACTGTCACTTTTATATCAAAACAGCATCCAATTAGAATGGGAAGAAATCGCAAACAAAACTTATGTTCAGCTTAACGGCTGTGTGAAATAGAAGTCCACAAACCTGAGCTTGTACCAGCTGATTCACCACCAGAGCTTGCAATCATTTCTGAAAGTTTCTTTCTTCTAACATCATCTAGTTTTTCCAACGGCCTTTCCAAAGGTCTCATACCTACAGACTGACATAACCAAAACATAATAAAGCATCATCTATTATGAAGAATAGGAAAACGTGATGTACAAGCATCATCTATCCGCATATTATGACATGTGTACATGAATAGAATAGGTTGCTGTTCAGAGCACAATATAAAATTAATACCTTTGCTATTGCAGCCAAAGCCGAAAATGCTGCATCCCTCACTTCAGGAGTTCCATCATTGAGACACTACGACATTACAAATTCCAGACATTCAATTAAGTAATCAGTTCAAATAGTTTATTATTTTTAAACGTAGAAGTGGTAACTGCGATCAAAATTCAGCTCTGCTAATCATCGCACTGCAACCTTTCATAAGTTATTTGTTTTTTACCACTAAGCTGCTTCACGTAATTAGGCTTGCATGATTGAGCAACTACTTGCTAATATCTAACAGTACCATGCTTTCTTCCTCATTCAAAGCAAACTTAGGAGCCATTAGGCAAAAAATTCTAACCTCCATACATAACGGTACATATTCTTTGTGCGCCTTTAGTATAAGAGCCTTGTTACTTGTTTCAAGGCAGAATGTCAACCAGTTCAAAGTTAGAGACCGCACAAGTGGAACTTTGTTTTTCACTGCCGTCTTTACATCTGCAAAAGAGAGCAAAGTTAATTGGAAAACAGATGAAAGACAGAGATGTTCAAACAAATCCATTGCCAAACATCTGAATATTGATAAAAATATCTTATCAAGATAATCATAAGCAGATCAATAGAGCTTCATTAAACAATAAAGATAACAGTGATGCTTGCCTTCTATAAAGTCAACAAGATTCAAACACCCAGATTTGTACATTGCTTGTAGCGTTTGTGTAAGTGCCTCTGCGACTGTTGGCTTTTTCTCTTTCAATTTTTCCTGTTCAAGGAACAAACAGCCACCAAGTTTTGTATCAAATGCTGGACTAAAACCTAGTCAGCTGCCTAAGCCAATTATTTTCTGACAAAAACAATATTTACATGCTGGACTAAAACCTAGTCAATTTTCCTGTTCAAGGAACAAACAGCCACCAAGTTTTGTATCAAATGCTGGACTAAAACCTAGTCAGCTGCCTAAGCCAATTATTTTCTGACAAAAACAATATTTACATTCAAAAGACTGGTTGTATCTTCCTGTAATAATAATTTTGGATAAAGGATTCTACAGGACTCACAAGTAAAACAGGTAGCATAAACCGTGAACTAGCGGAGAAATGGGTTCTTAAACCACGTGCAAGATTTCCAATGGCTTGAATAGCTTCCACTGCAACGGCTAAGTTCACATCTGTGATAAGCTGCGAATGGAGTGATTTACGAGTACTATCAAATCGCAAGTATAAATAGTTACACAGTATTAAATCTTGAACAACAGCAGCGACTACACACTAAAACTGCAAATAGAAAACATTTTGCCGATTCAAAGGTTGAAATAATGCATGTTTAAACTTCAGATTAATCAATAAGCACATATATATGCAGGCTGTATCAGCACCAATTAGATAACATTGCAAGAGAGCTAAGAACATACAAAAGATTATAATATATAAATAATAAAATAATGGTGACTAAACTTTTTATTGTAAAAAGTTAATTACCTTCTTTAAGGTCCGACAAATTTCTGAAAAATCACCAGGAGCTATCTTTTTAGTCGAAGCAAGCTTTGTTAGCTCTGCAACAGCCTCCTTACGCTCTGACCACTTTGTAGCTTTCTAAAGGAGAGTCAAAGTTAGTTAGCGTAACATGTGACATGCAAGCAAAATGGGAAGTAAGAAGTATCTCATAAAGTAAAGGACAACCACAAGAAATAAATGTGGTCAGATGGCATTAAGAACCCACAACTCACCACTCCGTCCCAGAACCCAGACTTTTCCAGAGGAGTCAAAATGTCCACCGGATCCATAAGATCATATTCATCTATTTCCTGAGGCGCTGATAGTAATGGGTTGATAAAAAAGAACTAAAGTAAGCAGCTTTCTCAACTTTACTTAATGAAGAAACAATTCATTGAAGTGGAAGCTACTTACTATCAGCAACAGGTTCTTCACTGGGCCCATCACCCACAACATCAGAACTAGCTTCTGCCTCTAGTTCTTTGTCTTGCTCAGACCTTGAAAGCCAAATACATAAATAACCTAATTGCAGCTTTTCAAAATCATGCTAGTAGTTTTTTAATTCTTAAAGAATCCACGCAGGCAAACAAAGAGATCATGAAACGAAAAATATTCTCATGCACAAAAATTTAATTATCCAAAAACTTGAGAAAAGCAAATTGAATATTAAGCTGCATAGAGGTTAAATTGGATCTGGTTTTACCTTCAAAAGTTGAATGCATGTGCCAATAGTAAAACGTAAGATAGGAAAAAAATGGATAAAAGCCAATTGCTATAGTATGTGGCAGTTACCTTATCTTTCGAGTAGGCTTGGCACCCCCTGAAACATTGGCAAGCTCAGCCTCCAGCTCTTTTTTCTTACATAATAACAATAAAATCGAATATTAACAGAATAAAAGAAATTCTTTTCGTGCATAACTTAAGAAGACAATCTCAAGTAAAATCTCAAATAATGGGCAGAATTTACAGCCAATGGTGTGGTTCTGATTTGCAATGGGGTCTAACTTCTGTCTATTAACTAGAAACGCCTGTTTTGGTTTTTAAATCTCAATTCGCGTAAAATGCAATTTTAATCCAATTCATATCATCTTGGGAGCACAGAGCTGCAAATGTACGGATCAACGTAAATCATACCATTGTATCCCTCATTTTCTCAAACAATATAGACTTTACAGGGTCTTTTCCAATCCAACGGCATAGCTCAAGAGTCACCCCTTTGGCAGATGCGCGAACATTCTGATCTTGATGGTCAAAAAGTTCAGGAAGCATCTTTAACATCCTTTTCGGTGGAATAACCTTAGATCCAAATTCACTAAGATAAAAACAAACTAGTTTCCTTATTTCAGATGAAAGATTTAATGAACAAATGGAGAAAACTAACTAGGACATCAAAACAGACCTGAGAGCTTGGAACATAACATCTACTGCAGGTACCACAGCCTTTGCAACTTTATTTTTTATAGCTTTCTCCAACGTATCCTACAATCATGACAAATCAGTTAGCTTTCTCCAAAGTATCCTAGAAACGAAGAAAATTCCCAATAAATATCTTCTTGACAGTTGAAAATCAAAATGACTGAAACAAGGCATATCAAGTGGACTTCTTGCCTTAAACTGGGGTCTTAATACTTGGATAGTAAATCAAGTTTGCTGAAGGAAATGATATTTAGAAGAAAACATTAAAGTGGACATCTTCAAAACAACAGTGAAGAAAGAATCCAGATTCCTTTCTCCTTCAGAAAAAGTATGATTTATGCCAGAAATGACCCTAACAAATCGAGACTTGGTAACAACAACTCAAAACTGGCAAGGCTGATTACTGGAATCGACTACAGAAGATTCCATGTCTTGACCTTAAATACAGAATCTTCAAGAGAAATGTCAGCCATAGTTACTTAAAATGCTTCTTCCTACACACGAAACACATAGCACAACACAAAACTGGGCGACAGAGCCAGATGCTATAATCTTCATCACTCTGTATATGGTTGCATTCCAAGTTATAAAAACTTTCAATTCTACTCACCTATCTAGTTTTTAATACATCAGTGTCAGCAATCTAGCAAGCAATGCTATGACTAGATGGTGAACCTACATATCAGAGTGCAGGGGTTAAGCATGGGTGTCTAGATAGACCTTACAGACTTGCAAGAAAGTAGATTAAGTGGTATACCAGAAAAACATCAACCGCCTCTAATTCTACCCAAAGCAAGAATGCCTCCTGCGCCTTCTGCACTGTCTTCGGCCGACCCGTGAGGCATTTTGCCGCAATAGCATCGCAAACTTCCTTTGCGTATCTTCAAAAGCAGAAAAGCCTTATTCATATGCAGACAACCACTTGTTCTGCCTTGTCTATATCGTTAAAAATATACAGTACCGTACCTTCCAGCGTCTGAGTCGGCTGCCCGCAAAAACGCAATCAATGCATCGAGCGCCCTCTCTTGCACCGGCGCATTGGAATCCGCCACAGTCTTCCTAAACAAGTGACCTGCGAAAAACGACAAAAAGAAGTTCAGAAATCCAACCAAATTAAGCAAGATAGAACCCTCGACACATCACATTCCTGCAGCGAGAATCCAAACTCAAAGCAGATCCGCAGCGAGATAGACACCCCAGTCAGATCTGAGCCTCAAATTTAAAAACCCTAACAGCCAACACATGAGGTGAGAAAACTCACCAAAATCACGGAGGCGAGGGTCCTTAGGATCGGTAATGGAATCACAGACTGAAGCTAGGTCGACGTTGGCCTCATTCCTAACCTTCCAATTTTTGTGCGCCAACCGATCCTCCCATGGAAGTTTCTTGGCCTCCTTCAATAACTTTTCTTCCTCCGACATTTTCACAAAACAATCTCTCCGATGCTATCGATCTATAGCAGACTTCTTCGTGTGGCCTTTCTCTCTCTTTTCAAATATTTTGTTCGTGTTGTTAGTGCCGGCAAGAGAGAGAGAGGACGAAAGGGGAGTAGGGTGGAGCGTAATGAATGAGAGAGATAGAGATAGAGATAGAGAGATAGAGAGAGAGATAGAGAGAGATAGAGAGAGATAGAGAGAGATAGAGAGAGAAATAGAGAGAGATAGAGAGAGATAGAGAGAGATAGAGAGAGATAGAGAGAAATAGAGAGAGATAGAGAGAGATAGAGAGAGATAGAGAGATAGAGAGAGATAGAGAGAGATAGAGAGATAGAGAGATAGAGAGAGATGATAGAGAGAGATAGAGAGAGATAGAGAGAGATGATGGAGAGAGATAGAGAGAGATGATAGAGAGAGATAGAGAGAGATGATAGAGAGAGATAGAGAGAGATAGAGAGAGATGATGGAGAGAGATAGAGAGAGATAGAGAGAAAATACGGCGATAGAGAGCGACACAAATATAGAGATAGAGAGAGAAATACAGAGATAGAGAGAGAAATACAGAGATAGAGAGAAATACAGAGAGAGAGAAATACAGAGATAGAGAGAAAGAAATACAGAGATAGAGAGAGAAATACCGAGATAGAGAGAGAAATACAGAGATAGAGAGGGAGATAAAGAGAGATAAAGAGAGATAAAGAGAGATAAAGAGAGAGAGAAATAGAGAGAAATAGAGATAGAGAGAGAGAGAAACAGAGAGATAAAGAGAGAAATAGAGAGAGATGGAGAGAAATACAGAGAGAGACCAAAAATAGAGAGAGATAGAAAGAGATAGAGATATAGAGAGAGAGAAATACAGAGAGAGACAACGATAGAGAGATAGAGATATAGAGAGATAGAGAGATATAAAGAAGAGAGAAACCTTCTTTTTTTCCACCGGAGGAAATTAATTTTTTTTCTTTTCAAATTTAGTATTTTAAATTTAAAATTTTAAAATATTATAAATTATTTTTTAAAAATATATATTTATTATAAATAAATAGAAATATAATTAAATATTATATTAGAGTTTTTTTAAGAGTAATACTCTAAAATAGCACTATTTTAAGTTTATCTTTCAAATTTAGCACATTAAAACTAAAATTCCCAAAATAGCATAAATTATTATGTAAAAATAATTATTTATTTTAAATAAAATATATATAAAATTAAAACATAATGTTTGGGTTTACTTTTTCTAATTTAGGGTTTAAATTTTTTTCATTAGGAATAAATTTTCAATGATTTTAGTATTAAATTTATGTTATTTTTGAAAATTTAAATGATTAGTGCTATATTTGGAACAAAAACTTAAAATGATGTTATTTTAGTCAATTACCCATTTTTTAATTTAAAATTTAATTTTTTGTATTAAAAATTGTTTTAGGCAATTATTTAAAATAACACTTTTCTAATTTTTTTGTTCCAAAAATAATATCATTAGTTTAAATTTTTAATAATAACACAAATTTAAAATTAAAATATATTAAAACTATATTTTAATAAATTAAATTCTAAATTAAAAAAATAATTCAAATATAATGTTTTAAATTTATTTATTATTTATTTATAATAAATAAATATTTTTATATAATTATTTGTGCTATTTTGAGATTTTTATTTTTACTTGTTAGATTTGAAAGAAAAAATTTAAAAAGTATTATTTAAGAATATTATTATTTAAAAAAAAAAATATTTTAATATTAAATTTTTGATATTTTTGAAAATTTAAATTAATGATAATATATTTTAAAAAAAAGTTTTAAAAATGTTATTTTGTTAATTGTTCTTTAAAATTCGAAATTTGAGAATTTTTTTTATTTTGTCATTTTAGGGCAAAATTACTTGTATTTATGGTGTTGCTAGTTTGCTACCGAAACCGGTTTTGTAGAACTATGGGTTTCACAAGCCCATATCCGATGTTTAACGGATCCAATAAGCACATGCCCGTTTGGCCCAATATAGGGTTTACTTAAAAGTTTTAGGGGAATAAATCGACTGTCAACACGTGAGGAAAGACATAGTTGGCACGTGTGATGTCCACTCCCCCTCTCCAAAGTATCTCACATTTTTTTGTTTCTGAACACACTACTTTCTCTCTCTTCACTCTATCAGAAATCACAAAAAGTTGATATGTTTTTAGTTAAGACTTGCTTTACAGCTCAATTGCGTCTCCTTCGTCTGTCCTATTCTTCTTCGTCTTAATCTTCCTCCTCGCGGATCCATTTTGAGGTTTGTGTAAATTATATTTCCTTTTATTCTCTTTCGCGTATTGTTTGGGGGGAGGGGAGGATGTGGGATATGTCGGATTTATCGGCGAATCATTTTCGATTTCGTTTTAAGATTATTTTACGGTTTGACTCTTCAGTTCTTCTTGTGTGAGACTGCAATGGTGTTCCGTGATTTCAGTTAGACTCTAGCTGCCCGAGTTGGGATTGGGAGGGGATTTCAATTTCGCTTTCTGATTTTGCAATTTGGGAGGTGGATTTGATCCGTTTTCGACAACCTCACTGTTCTGGGTGATGTAATTGTAGATGAGAGCATGCAAAGGTTGTGCATCGATGTTGTGGAGAGCTTGATATGTTATTGAAAATTTGGTAGTTTAGTTTTGGCGTAATGTACGAGATGTTATTGTAAGATTAAAGCCCGATTCGGTACTTCATTGCTTATTTTCTATTTGTGGAAGATGTCCTAGAATCCATGTTCGTTGTTCTACGTTCTTTGGAGAACGATAGACTTGTTGGTTAATTTGGAATGGTCCTGTTTGAGTTAACTTGATAGATGGTTGTTATATGGGTCCAATAGAAGATTCTGAAATCTGGAAATCATACTTCAGTGTAGTTTCTAGAGTTAATCCCATCCATCTTCACTGAATGCGTTTACTTACTAGTGACATAAATTTTATTATCTTCCGAAGCCTCTTTTTGTTTCTTGAAGACAGCAAGAGCATCACTAAACAGCTGCGTATATGCTACGAGGAGGACATTTGGGAGGCTGTTCTTTCAGATGATTGGCAGTAACTATATTATGCTTGAGCGGTGCCATAATGGGCATCTGTCAGTTGAAGTTCTGCTGCTCATCCCTTCTTTTGATCTCTTTGCTTTGTGCACTAATATATGATAATGAAGCAATTAGTCCTGATGGTACAGCAATATATATCTTTGATATTTTGTCTTGACAAATTATTATCACCATTTACTGTGCCCAGTGTAATGTTTCTCAATCCTATTTGTTCTTTTCATTTCCCAGGTGAGGCGCTTCTGAGCCTTAGAAGTGTAGTTTCTAGTTCTGATGGTGTCATCGGTCAGTGGAGACCAGAGGATCCTGATCCATGTAACTGGAAGGGAGTGACTTGTGATGCAAAAACAAAAAGAGTTATTTCCTTGTAAGTTCAGGAATTTGTTTTATTTAAAGTCCTTTTCTCCTTCAGTATGCGGTGTGCATCCTTTGTTAGTTCCTAAAGTTTCATATGTGCAGGAGTCTTACTTATCACAAATTATGTGGACCTTTACCCCCTGAGCTTGGAAAGCTGGATCAGTTGAGGCTTTTGTATGTGCTCTGAAACCTTTATTAGTTTTATGGCGTATTATAGTATCCTCTCCCTCTCAATGTTTGTGTATTCCCTTGACATCGCAGAATGCTTCACAACAATAATTTGTATGGCTCAATACCTACAGCGTTGGGAAATTGCACAGGATTGGAGGGGATGTAAGTACTTTTCCAAAATACTTATGCTGATTACACTTCATTGCTGAAATTGTTTGTATTTCTTTGTCAGTCAAAAGTTAAGCTGGTTTACAAAATGAAATTTTTGTTCCTCTATTCCTTGCAGATACTTGCAAAATAATTTCTTTAGTGGGCCAATCCCAAGTGAAATTGGAAACCTGTCTGGGCTTAAAAACCTGTACGTGGTCTTTCTCCTTGTTCATCTCAACAAATGTGTTTTCTTGGCCTCTGCAGGATCTGTTATTTGTGGTTGCATTAGCTACTCTCATCATTTACTATCCTATATAATTATATAGTTAGCCACAAGAGGTTCTTGTTACCATCCGTGCAATAACTACATAATATATTGCAGAAGTACTTCTTCCTTTAGTTGGGGTAAACTTTAAAAAGTACAGGGAATTTGACAGCATGATTGTATTTTTAGTGGTTGAGAATCTGGTAAAAACATGATCAATATCCAACACACCTAGTGTGAACTAGGTGTAAAACTCTAGAGTATTATGATGATTTGTTGTGAATCTATGTTAGGGCTACATTCAGATTAAATGGGCATATCATCTGGATTCTTCTGAACTACTAAACTGATTTTTGACTCTCTTTTTAAGGGACTTCTCAAGCAACAATCTCGGTGGAGTGATCCCTGCCTCACTTGGGCAGTTGACAAAGCTTATTAATTTGTGAGTGGCTAATTTCTAGCTTGCGCATTTTATTTTGGATTCATGTGTATATTTGACTGTCGTTGTTGCTAACTAGGTTGATTCTTCTTTTAAAGCAATGTCTCAAACAATTTTCTGGTGGGGCAAATACCTTCAGACGGCCTACTTGCTCGATTTTCGAGGGACTCGTAAGTATACTTCATCTTTACCCTCTTTTCTCAACCACAGTTTTGTTAATAAATGGGGAGAGAAATGTCTCTACTGTTGATCTGACAATGCTGTTATAATTTGTGACTCTGTGCACAATAGCACCATGTTTCTACCTTTGTATCAATTTGTAACCGAAAATAACGGACCTTAAACTAATGCATTACTCTTTGCAGCTTCATGGGAAATCTTGCACTGTGTGGAAAGCAAATGGATGTGCTGTGCCAAAATGGCACTGGAAACACTTCTACTGGTTCTGATACTTCAACAGGTAAATCAGTTGTTTCTTCATCAATTATCTGGTTAGGGTATATAGATTATAGCTTACATTTTGACGAATCTGTAGAATTTGTTGTAACATGAGTTTGCTTTTTGGTGTGTCCCGTATTGTAAAAGGAGGTAAGAACCCTGGTAGGCTGCTTATAAGTGCATCAGCAACTGTGGGTGGGCTGCTCCTAGTGGCGCTCATGTGTTTCTGGGGTTGCTTTCTCTATAAAAAGCTTGGTAGAGTTGAGAGTAAAAGCCTGGTGATAGATGTCGGTGGAGGTGAGCCAGTGTTGACTCTTTTTGTGGATATCATCTCTAAAAAATTTGGAACACAATTTTTTTATTACTCAGAACCTGACAACATGAGAGGTTTTATCTATCCAGGTGCGTCTATCGTGATGTTCCATGGAGATTTGCCCTATGCTTCCAAAGATATTATCAAGAAACTGGAAACTCTTAACGAGGAGCATATAATAGGCTGTGGAGGCTTTGGAACAGTTTACAAGCTGGCCATGGACGATGGCAATGTTTTCGCGCTGAAAAGAATTGTAAAGTTAAATGTAGGGTTTGATCGGTTTTTTGAAAGGGAACTTGAGATTCTTGGGAGCATCAAACATCGTTACCTCGTGAATCTACGTGGATACTGCAATTCACCCACATCAAAGCTTCTGCTATATGATTACCTTCCTGGTGGTAGCCTTGATGTAGCTATTCATGGTAAATCATCAACTTCATCTTTACTGCTTTCCGTAACTGAGAATTATGATTTTATTAAGTGAAATCTTTGTATGTGTAGAGAGAGGCGACCAACTGGATTGGGACTCACGAGTAAATATCATAATAGGAGCAGCCAAAGGGTTAGCATATTTGCATCATGATTGTTCTCCCAGGATTATACACCGTGATATAAAGTCTAGCAACATTTTGCTCGATGGAAATCTTGAGGCTCGGGTATCGGACTTTGGGCTTGCCAAGTTATTAGAAGATGAGGAATCTCATATTACAACTATTGTTGCAGGCACATTCGGTTACTTGGCTCCAGGTACACTCAGTTATGCTAGTAATAATAAAGCATTTTACTTGTTCCTCTCTGTCATAGGGACCTAATGAGTGAAAAATCATGAGTATTGATTTCAGAGTATATGCAAAGCGGTAGAGCGACAGAGAAAACCGATGTTTACAGTTTTGGGGTTTTGGTTCTTGAAGTCTTGAGTGGTAAACTTCCCACGGATGCCTCCTTCATCGAGAAAGGCTATAACATTGTTGGTTGGGTAAGCATAATGAGGTCTAGCGTAGAGAACAATATAAACTAGCAGTAGAAGCTTTTTAATTTCTTTTCATATATCTTGCAGCTAAACTTCTTAATCAGCGAAAACCGAGCGAGGGAGATTGTTGATAGAAGCTGTGAAGGAGTAGAGAGAGAGAGTCTTGATGCTCTTATATCAATAGCAACCAAGTGTGTTTCTTCATGTCCACACGAGCGGCCCACAATGCACAGAGTCGTCCAGTTACTTGAATCCGAAGTTATGACTCCTTGTCCCAGCGACTTCTACGATTCTTGCTCCGATTGATTACATTCACAAGGTCTCCTCTCTTTTCGATTTCTGTTTCACGTTACAAGGTTCGAGCCATTCATTTTTCGTTTTCTCCTTTTGTTTCTTTTTTCTTTTGCTTTCAATTTTTTTCCTTATTATGTTTATGAGATTGGTGATGAAACCTGTTTTCATTTGATCCGAAAACATGAAAAAAAATACTAAATTGTATATGACCATCCATTGTAGAAAAAAACTGTTTTATGAATCTGAATAATTTCTATATAATATCTTTACTATAATTAAGGCAACACTATAATTTTCTTCTTTTTTAAACAGAAAAAAAAAACTAAACTAATAACGAAAAAGATGGGTCCTTTTGAACTCTTTTTTATAATGGACTATATATTAAAAACCCGAATTTAAAAAAAATATATATATGAAACTATTCAAGCATATGAGGTTTGCTTGTCCGAACCCTTCTTAGGAGACATCATCTCGTAACCAACTTCAGAGTACTAAAACTCTGTTTACGAGAGAGTCCAAAGTTGTTGGGTTTTAGAATAGTTTTTTGATTGTTTCTCAAACGGGTTAGTGTGAGAATCGAATGAATTTTAAAAAAATTTAATAAAAAATATTTAAAAGGAAGACACACGAGATTTTACAAGTTCAATTTAACCGTGATGTTAAATTTACGTCTCGTCAGAAAAATCTTTTCCGGAATCCACTATCTTGAAGAAAAATACACCAACAAGTTTTCTTATAAAAGTCTCTCACTCACTACTTCTCTCTGTGCTCTTTTTTTAAATTTAAAAACAGAGTGTTCTTTATACTTAGAACACTACTCATTTTTCGATACAAAATGATAGAGAAAACAGTTAACTTTTGCTAGTCCTTTTTCTCTTGAAACTTGTTGAACTGTTCTGAGTTGTCGGAGGGGAAAAAACTTTGTCGGAGAGCCGTTTCTGTTAGAACGCGAAAAACTGGATATAAAAATCACGATATGAAAAAACGATTTACGGATCAAACGACTGAAAACCGAATTAAGAAGAAGACGAATTCGTGGAGGCGAGATTTGATCTCTTTCCTTAATTCAATAAATCTCCCGCAGTGTGGCGGTTTGATGAGATTTTGAATCCCAGGATACAACCCCAATGAGACTACAATCGCAACACCCAACTGTAGAATTTACGAACAAAAATCTACGCTATACTCTCGAGAAAAACTTACAGTGCATGAAGAAGAGAGGAGGAAGATCGCTGGAACGACTTTGGGAGAGAATGCGAAAAGGTTGCGGCCGAATTAGGTTAATGAGGATTAAAGCTTGTTTTTATAGCCTTAAGGGAGCGGTTTTCACAACCCTAAAACGTGGGAGGAAACCGAACCGATGAAAAAATCGTGGACGGTTAGGAGAGAAAACTGTGGGTATGGTTTAGGGTTTTGACTTGATTTGGGCCAAAACCGTAATCAAAATTTGGCCCAAAAAGAATCTTATTGGGCCTACGGCCCTTTGCCGAGACCTGAGACCCAAGACCCAAGACCCAAGACCCAAGACCCAATACCCAAGACCCAAGACCCAAGACCCAAGACCCAAGACCCAAGACCCGAGACCCGAGACCCGAGACCCGAGACCCGAGACCCGAGACCCGAGACCCGAGCCCTGAGCCCAAGCCCGAGCCCGAGCCCGGCCCGACGGCGGCGGCGGCGCGCGCGTGGCTTGGTCCCTTTTCCCTCCAACTCTTTTAAGCTACTACATAAGCTCTCCCATTTATATACTAGAGGATTTTTCCTCAAGTTTCCAATGTGAGACTTTTGTCCCTCCTCATTATTTTAGCCAACAAATTTATGGCTTTTTAATGAGCCCAATGCCCATTTCTCATTCACATTCCAACAATTTTTGCAATCAATATTTAGGCTATATTACCCAATTGAACATGCAAATTTGTTCATAAAATTGTTCCAACAATCCCCCACATGAATAGAAATGACTCTATACAATACAAACTCGATAGACTCGACGGACTCTACTATCTAGACGTATTCTATAGACTAGACATAATGACTTTCGAGAGTATAAACGAAAATTCACTGTATCTGAGTTAGTAGCATGTTTCAGCTTTGAACCACTCATTGTTAATATCTGTCTGGTTTACTCGACCAAGAGGTGAACATGATGTCTTGAACCACCCGAGCTTTGATGTAAACCGAGACAACAGGTATAACACAGTTTCATTTCTCGTAGAACTATGTTCTCTATTTTGTCCATTGTGGCTGTGGACTTGCCTGATTAATCATGAGTGAACTTGGAGAATATAGCATTTCCTTCATTCTCCTAGAAACGGCCCCATTTCACACTCATAAGGTGATTCGCCATTAGCTTTGTTTTAAGGAGGATCCTGTAATACTCCACTTATATGTCAAAACTATGGTCTCAAATCATTAAAACCAATGCTTATCCTACACATACAGGTAACAACACTGTTTATCATCCTAGGAACTGGGTATAGACGTAAGTCTCACAGTGTTTTTTTTTTCAGATTCTGTTTGATTTAGTTGTCCCTTTGAACCTACATCTTGGGATCTCCAGTCACGTAGGTAGGGTTTCCATCAAACTTCATCTTTAGTCATAGGCTTTAAACCCATTCCTCTTGATGATTGTACGACTTGATCTCGAGCTAAACCTTTAGTAAACGGATCCGCTAGGTTATCAACCGACTTAATGTAATCTATCGTGATTACACCACTTGAGATCAAGTGCCTAATGGTTTTATGTCGTCTTCGTATATGACGCGATTTACCATTATATAGATTGTTCAGTGCCCGAGCAATAGCCGATTGACTATCACAATGTATACGTATTGCTGGCACTGGTTTTTCCCACATCGGGATATCTTCTAAAAAATTACGAAGCCATTCTGCTTCTTCTGCAGCTTTGTCTTAAGCTATGAACTCAGATTCCATGGTTGATCTAGCCAACAGAGTTTGTTTGGAAGATTTCCAGGACACTGTTGCACCACCAAGTGTAAAGATATATCCACTCGTGGATTTCGAATTTTTGGAGTCGGATATCCAGTTCGCATCACTGTATCCTTCCAAAACTCGATAATCAAATCTTGTGTCTTTATTTTTAAGCAATCCAAAACCAACACCAAAGGTAATAAGAAAAGATCTTAAAATCCTAACAAGTGGTATCAAAGCTTCCAGGTTTATTGCAAGGGGTGTGTTGGGAATCAGGGATTTTGGAGTTGTTAAGAAATTCAGAAGCACAACAGATTTGAAGACATAATGATGAGTTCAAGGATTGAGGTTGACAGGTTTGATGGGTCAGGAGACTTTTCTCTGTGGAAAGTGAGAATGATGGCTCACTTTGGGGTTTTAGGGTTGAAAGATATCCTAACAGATGAAAAGCTACTCAAGGATCTAGTTGTCACAAAAGGTAAATCTGGTGAAGAGGCAAAAGGAAGCATAGAAGGCAGCTCAGAGATTGATCCGGTAAAGTTTGAAAAATCAGAAAAGGCTAAGGATCTGATTGTTTTGAACGTGGGGAATCAGGTGCTCAGGAAAATCTCTAAGTGTGAGACAGCGGCAGCCATGTGGTCTACCCTAAACAAGTTATACATGGAGACATCTCTGCCATATCGGATCTACCTACAGTTGAGGTTCTACACTTTCAAGATAGATGACTCCAAAAACATTGATACCAATGTAGACGACTTTTTAAGGCTGGTGACAGATCTCAACAACATAGGAGTTGAAATTTCAGAAGAGGTACAAGCAATTCTACTTCTTAGTGCTTTGTCTAAGAGGTATGATCAACTCAAGGAAACCCTAAAGTATGGGAGAGATACTTTAAAGTTGAACGAGGTCACATCAACAGCTAAGTCTAAGGAAAGGGAGCTAATCAAAAGTGGAAAGGTAACAAATTCTCAAGATGTAGGTTTGTATGTGGAATCAAGGGGTAGGTCGAACAACCGGTTCGATAATGACAACACATGGGGAGGCCGATCGAAGAGCAGAGGCAAATCAAAGCAACAATCTGATAACAACAAATGATGTTTCATTTGTGGGGATGAAGGGCATTGGAAAAGAGATTGTCCTTAGAGAAAGAAACGTGCAGAATCTGCTAACATAGCAGAACCTATTCAGCCAGTGGTCTTGACAGCCAGTACTGAAGACACAAGGGAATGGGTAATGGATTCAGGGAGTTCCTACCACATCACACAGAACAAAGATGTTTTGTTTGATTTCAAAGAAATTAATAGAGGTAAATTTTTGATGGCAAATAATACTCATAACAACATCAAAGGAACAAGGAATATTAGAATTCAGAACTCAGATGGTTCTATGGTGATACTCAAGGATGTGAAATACATGCCAGAGGTTGTTGTTATCAAGGAGGTGATTTGGAACTACCGTTTTATAAAGACAGCAAGAAGGTAATATCTGGGAAACTCAACAACGGGTTGTATTATCTTTAAGGTAAAGTGTGCAAGGGAGGGATTATGTCAGGAACGAAGAAGCTGAATAAGGAGATAGCTACACACAAGGTCGAATTAGTGGATAGACAGTCAAAGAGAGTAACTTTCAGTGAGAATCTAATTCAAGTACCTACACCGAATGGTTTTAAAGCAGGTTCAACCGTTCAAGGTGGAGATTTTTCTGATGAAATCTCCAGAGAAATTGTAGCAGGACAGAATGTGGTAGATGGTGATGCTAAAACTCACAAGGAAAATGTTTCACAAGGATTACAGAAATTCAGGAGTGAAAAAGGGAGTTTGAGCATGGAAGCCAAGTTAAGCTTTTTGTATAAAGCTTTGCAGATATTAGGAACTGACAAGTTCTACAATATTGCTGCTAAAGGCGGTGTGATTCTACCTAAGATTTAGCTAAGCAAAGTTCCAGAAACCCTAGATAGCAAGGACATATTTGATTTGAATTCACAGCTTTGCTGTGAATTCATCAAGAGCCTCTAAAGAAGGAGAGGACCTCCTAGGAATATCACTGTAGTTGTCTTGACCTTGCAGAGACAAAGTGAGAAACAAGTTAGTTTCAGGGTATACTTAAAACAGTGACAGAATCAGAAGAAACCTAGGAGGATGGGTGCGAGGGGAAAAGCAGCAGGAAACATCTCTCAAGGTGGAGCTGACCGGGAAAAGTGGCCGTAAAGATGGCCAGAAAAGTGGCTGGAAAAGTGGCCGGAAAGGTGGCCAGAAAAGTGGCCGGAAAATTGGCCGGAAAAGTGGCCAGAAAGATGGCCAGAAAAGTCACCGGAAAAGTAGCCGGGAAAGGTCGCCGGAAAAAGTTACCAGAAAAGTCGCTGGAAAAGTCGCCGGAAAAATCATCGGAAAAGTCGCCAAGAATATGTCGCCGGAAAAGGTCGCCGGAGGACGGCGGCACGTGGCCGGAAGACGGCAGCGCGTGACGGGCAAGGCGGAGCGTGAGGTCCACGCGCGGGTGCGTGTGACACACTCGTGGTGGCGCGTGGTATACACGCGCGGCGCGTGGCCACCGGAGGCTGGCGCTTGGACGCGCGTGGGCGGCGCGTGTTGACGAGTGGCGGCGCTGGGTGCCGCGTGGGGGCGCGTGGTGGTGCGTGAGCGCGTGTGGCGGCGCGTGGGGCGGCGTGTGGGCTTCACGCGCCTGTGAAAAAAAAAAGAAAAAAAAGGGTTGGGCTAAAGAAAAAAATGGTGGGCCTAATAAGAAATTGAAGAAGGTGGAGAATTGTTGGTAAAAGGCCTAGTTCTTCCAAGTTCTTTTGGGTCAAAGCCCAAAGGTAGATAAACCCTAATGAATATTTAACGAGTATAAATACATCACAAAATTAGGTTTTCTGGTAGCACTCACAAGAAAAACGCCCAGAGAGTTCTAAGAGAGAGAATTCGTGAGGAGAGAGAGAGGAGAGAGAGAAGAGAGAGATTTACAACAGGTTTGGTTGTATTGTAATTCTTCTAAATCTATTTTCTCTAAAGTTGTTTCATTGTAAAAGGGTTCATCAGATTTATAGTGAAGTTTGTAGGAGACAGATCATACCCGAGAGGTACCTTAAGTGAAAACTCGGTAATCAAATCTTGTGTCTTTATTTTTAAACAATCCAAAACCAACACCAAAGATAATAAGAAAAGATCCTAAAATCTTAACACTCACAAAACATTTGAATGGCTTCCTGTGTGCTTTAAAGAAAATATTATATATGTTGAAAAATGAGTTTACCTAAGAAACTTAATTGGTTAACAAAATATTGTGTAGATCCCAAATCATTATAATCTAAAAGGTAATATATAATTATATGAAATTTTAAAACGAAAAAAAATATTTATTATATGAGTCGGAAATGTTGATAGAGCACATGATTCTTTTTTAAATTTCAATCCATACCAATTAATGTAAGTTTGTAAGAAATATTTGAATAAGCTAATCCAATTTTTTTAAAACAGTAAGGATATGAATTTTATTATCCTTATTTTGTAAAACAGTGATGGAGAATCGTGGTTATTCAATTACGGTTTTGTCTCGCTTTGTTACAATTCTTTTAGTGACACAACTACACTTTGAGATTACAACAGCAGCTCGACATGCGGCTGTTGTTTCCTGGTCACCACCTGAGCCGCCTAATAAGGATGATTTTGTGTGGTACCACAAGATCAACAGCTTCAAGAACATAGAACAAGATGCGTTCAGACCAATTCAATGAAGGTCCTAGTCAAGGTATTGTATTGGGCAGAAGATGTTGATGTTGGAACAATTTTTTGAATAATATTTGCAAGCTTAATTTGGGTAATATATATGATCCAAATATTAATTACAAAATTTGTTGAAATGTAAATGAGAAATGAATCATTGGGGTTATTTAAATTCATAAATTTGTTGGTTAAGTTAATAAAATAGATACAAAAATCACACATTTGAAATTTGAAAAAAAAATTTCAGTATATAAAATGAAAAGATCATGTAATAGTTTAAAGATATATAAAGGGGAGAGCTCACTCGGGCTCGGATCTTGGGTCTTAGGTCTCTAAGGCTATATAAACGAATCGCAATGCATCAGTAACACTTCTTCTTCCGTTTTTCACATTCTCCAAAATTTGCTTGTGGTGATCTCCTCACGGTTTTCATCTTCTTACGCATTGTAAGTCTCAAGAGTATAGAAGTTTCATCGCAGTTGTATCATGTGAATTATAATCTCATCAAACTGTCATACCGTGAGAGATTTATTGAATTAAGAAAAAAGATCAAATTTCGTCTCTGCAAATTCGTCTTTTCCGCAATTCCTTTTTAATTGTTTTTTTATTCACAAATCATTTTGACATCGTTATTTTCATATCCGATTTTTCGCGTTGTAACTGAATAATCCTCCTATTACTCCTTAAAAATTAATACCATTTGGTTTTGGCGAAATTACTGCTTTGTCGCGCAGATTTTCATTTGTTTTTGATCTCTTGTGTGCTTTCTTTACGTTGGTTAAAAGAAAGGAAGAGGAAAGAAAAGAAGAAGTTTGGAAATATAACTGATTCTTATGCAGAGGACATGAACGTGAATCGATCAAGAAATGATTTTTGTTCTTTCGAAGTGATACTTCGTCCTTCACGAAAGGCATGAGGACATCTCTTGGATTGCTTATAGTTTCTTTTTCTTCTTTCTTTTGTTATACGTTGAGACTTGAGATGTCCATTGTTTTTTCTATTAGATGTAGTCTTTTTTTTTTTTGTTAACTCGATTTAGTTTTTCTCTCGTGTAAAAGTAAAGTTAATGATTGATGCATGGCATAAATTTTTTTACGTATACAGTTAATTTTTTTTAATTTATTTGATTAGACTTTCGAATCTATAGCTACGAAAATTTAAAAAAATATTTTGGATTATAGTAATATAAGTTTTGCTTGCTAGACTTGATAATGCTTGCTAGACTTGATAATCCTTAATATATGGAAATATCCATTTGAGCATGGTGATGCCTTAATGAAAAATAAGATTATTCGGTAGACCAATCATGTAAGATGTAAATGAGATTGCAGTTGCTAGAGACCAGTCACTTAATAATAACACATCAACTTTTGTCCGTTGATATTTAAAATGAGTGGTGTTTGGTACTCTTGTGTCATCAACACAAAGAAATGGAAAAACTATTTTAGAGATCGACGCTATTTTACTACATAAGCTATGATTGTTCACGGTTTTTTCATCTAAACTTCGGATCTCTTTATTACATCATATAAACTAACAACACATACTTTAATTTTACACAAACTATTGACATGTTTTCACAATTCCACAAATCGTTATTTTTTAAATAAATCGCGATCAATTGAAATTAACTATATTTACCATATAACCCGAAAACTGACCCATTGAGTAATTGCGGTTGGCGAGTTTACTCTTTTTAACCAATTGAATAAACACAATTGTGAAGATTTGGGTTATGTGAATTATGTAGTAGACGCAATTAACTTCAATTGATCATGATTTATCAAAAAAATAGCGATTTGGAGAATTGTGAAGACATGTCAATAGTTCATGTAAAATTAAGGTGTACATTATTAATTTATATAGTTTAATAGAGAGGTGCAAAATTCATGTAGAAAAATTATAGACAGTCATAATTTATGTAGTAAAATAGTATATTCTCGATGAAGAAAAAAGATAGTTTAAAGTAACGTTAGACCTAACACGGGTTTAGAAAAAGGCTAGTAATGATTAAAGGAATTTTAGAGACTATTTATATTACCAAAGAATAAATAAACAACGGTTGCAAATAGAACATGGATTAAAATGTGCATAAAAAAATTTAACCATAACTATTAGTTTTGATTACTGCAAACATTTTTAACAGAAATAATATCTTTTTTTTAATCATGCTTCCATTTTAAACGTGCAAACTTTATCATAATTGGAATATATTTTCAAAGTAAAATTGCTGTGAGCCGACAAAAAATATTAATTATGAGCGAAGCCGAAAAGGAAGTTGACAAAATCACCGAAGTACCTAACGATCAAATCGATCGAAGAAGAAGACAATATCCCAAGGAAAAATAAAGCCTTCTGTAATGGAGATTTGAGCAAGAAGAAGAAGATATTGATTATTGCGAAAAGAATGTTAGAGGGTTGGCGAAATGGGTTTCGAGAGGCGACGAGTTCGAAGCCTCTGTTCGTGACAGTCTACGCGGCAGTGATCATTGGCGTTCTTGTCTCTTCCTTCTATGTCTTCTCCGCAATTTACACTCCTTCCAATGGCTCCTCCTCTTGGCTCTCTACTCCTCCTCTATCAAGTAACCTCTCACTCTCTCTATGCATGCATCGTGGTGGCAACTGGCTATATCTGCTTCTCATTACTTGAAAGTTGGGATTTGCGTTTTGAGTTTGATTTTTGGGCTGATTCCGTGAGGATGTCTAATCTTTAGGTGAGATTATTGAGGTTAGGTTCTTCAATCCCTTGGTTCTGACTAAGTGTTCGTTTGAAACTCGTTCTTATCTCTGAAACAATCGATTTTTTCATCGTAGCTGTTAAATATGATCAAAGTGATTAAGTAATCTGCTTGGATCTGCATTGAATTGCTCCAGTTGTCTGTGAAAGATTTTTTTTCTCCAGTCTAGTGTTACTTTATATTTTAGTTCATTCAATTAGGCTTTCTTTTTTCAACAGATCATTTCGCCATTATCATGCTAGATGAGGTAACTTGAGTATACATCAATCTCACTAAGCAGTGGAAGCTTAAATTTTGTTGTTCCTTATGTATGATCTATTCATGAGTTTAATTTGTAGCTGTTGACCGAATCCACCGCCTTCCACATGAAAGTGCAACGTTTGAGTTACCAGTTCCACCACCACCACAGGCACTGCCACTGCCAGCTTTGGAGGAAACTCAAGGAAAATCCTTGGGTAATATTTGGGTGTCTCCTCCTCGGGACAAGAAGATGCCACCGCTTGAAACCTTTAGACTGACGAAAGAATTGTTTGGGGAAAGAGTGAAGGATAATGTCATAATAGTGACCTTTGGGAACTATGCTTTTATGGATTTCATCTTGACTTGGGTAAAACACTTGACTGATTTAGGTCTCTCCAATATTCTAGTTGGTGAGTTCTCACTTATAATATCTATGTGTTATTGCCTATTTCACTGTCGTTCAGTAAGTAACTTTTTATTGTGGACTTTTTAGGTGCGTTGGATACAAAGTTATTAGAGGCTCTGTATTGGAAAGGGGTTCCGGTTTTTGACATGGGAAGCCATATGAGCACAGTGGATGTCGGGTGGGGGTCCCCCACATTTCACAGAATGGGAAGAGAAAAAGTTATTCTCATAGATTCTGTCTTGCCTTATGGTTACGAGCTACTAATGTGTGATACTGATATGGTGTGGCTAAAGGTGCTAATTCAGCACATTGTTTACACTGCTATTCGGTTCTTCATAGACTTTTTTCTGATAATAGTATGTGACAGAACCCTCTGCCTTATTTGGCTCGATACCCGGATGCTGATGTTTTGACGTCAAGCGATCAAGTCGTGCCTACCGTTGTGGATGACAGTTTGGATATATGGCAACAAGGTAGATATTAGCTAATGATATGCATTTCCCTCTTTTCGTATCGGATATCCTTTATCATTCTCACACAAGTATTTTGATAGAATGATTAATAGCAGCTAATCTGTTCACATGGCTACTAACTGTTTTCTCTACCGTTCTTTTTGTTGGACTATAAAAGTTGGTGCCGCCTACAACATAGGAATTTTCCACTGGCGGCCGACAGAATCTGCCAAAAAGTTGGCAAAAGAATGGAAAGAAACTCTCTTAGCGGATGATAAGGTTTGGGATCAAAATGGGTTCAATGTGATTGTTAGGAAACAGCTAGGCCCATCTGTTGATGGGGATAGTGGACTTTTCTATGCTTATGATGGAAATCTCAAGGTTGGAATTTTACCCGCTAGCATCTTTTGCAGTGGCCATACTTATTTTGTTCAGGTACCTTTTTACATGCTATCTCTTGTTTTTGTGGTTTTATCATCTTCTTATGTGTTCAGGAACTGCATAACAGCTAAATTCTATTTTGGCAGGCTATGTATCAGCAGCTCAGGCTAGAACCATATGCTTTGCACACAACATTCCAATATGCGGGTACGGAAGGAAAACGTCACAGGCTTCGAGAGGGGATGGTTTTCTATGACCCACCGGAGTATTACGATGCACCAGGTAAAGTTCTTTTTGTTAACATTCTTCAACATTAATCTTGTTGATGGAAAAAGCCAAAATCGATGTTGTATAACTTCAACACAACACAGGAGGTTTCATTTCATTCAAACCATATATCCCAAAGAGCTTGTTACTAGATGGGAAGCATACCATTGAATCGCATTTTGCCCTCATTAATCACCAAGTATGCATCTATTAACCTAATATCTTCCCTAGGAAATTATGTTAATTTGACCAACTTCTTATTTTACATCCACCTTCTATCTACATGACAGATGAAACAGATCAGATCAGCTCTGGCCATTGCTTCTCTACTAAACCGTACACTGGTGAGTCTAGTCAACAGGTTATATGCATATGTCCTGGTGATAGTGATTGATTCTTACGTATATCTTGTTGGTCTCTCTACTCAGGTGATGCCGCCGATATGGTGCAGGTTAGATAGGCTTTGGTTTGGGCATCCAGGTACTCTTGTGGGATCGATGACCCGGCAACCTTTCGTCTGCCCTCTTGATCATGTCTTTGAGGTATTATGTAGTAATGCTGAAACATATCCTTGTACCTTCTGATTCTTTCTCTGCAAGTGTCTTATAACACCCAGAAAAAATTCAATTACAGGTCAATATCATGCTGAAGGAGCTACCGGAGGATGAGTTTGGCCCTGGGATTGGTATCAGAGAATATTCTTTCCTAGATAACCCATCATTGCCAAAACAAGTAATATAAGCCGCCCAGATATTGTTGTTTTTCTAGTTAACCATTTCATAAGAATATCTCAGGAATGAAACTATTTTTTAGGTTAAAGAGTCATGGCTTGATGTTCAGCTGTGTCAAGAAGGAAAAGAAGGATGTGAGGCATCGAATAACACAAGCCCTTCTCGTGTTCTTAAGCTCCCAAAGCGGAGCAATGAAGACACAGTAATTAAGATTTCTTTAGCTTTCATTACATATGTCAAAAAGTCACCGGCTTAGCCTAATCGCTTTGTTTCATGCTCAGCGCAGTTGAAGGCAATATTCTATTCCTTCAATGATGTCAAAGTGATCAAGTTTTCTTCAATTGAAGATGCTTTCATAGGATTCTCCGACAAGGCAAGTAGATCTTGGAACCGTGGAACATTCAGAGATGTTGATAGAACATGTAGATGTGATCTGACCTAATCTGGTTTGCGCGCAGGGGCGAGAAGAGAGATTCAGAAGACGGGTAAAGAGATATGTGGGACTATGGTGTTGTGAGGAGAACAAGACGCCAGGACACATTTACTACGACATTTACTGGGACGAGAAACCCGGTTGGAAACCAGTTCCTCCACAGACACCAGAAGAAGATCATCCTCCTCTCTGATGCCTTGATCCGCAAGAAGAAGCTTACACTCGATTTCTTGGCCGACAACAAAACTTGGGGAGGTTTTCTTTTTTACAAGTTAGCCAAATAATCATATGGAACCTAAAATATTTAATGATATAAATTTTGAACTGTAACAAGTAACCATTAGACATATAAATAGCTTTCTACGTGAACACTTTCCCTTTTTTCAATTTGTATGGTTTTTCATCTTTTCTATTCGGCAATAAAAAATCCAATACCCTATTCTATTTTACTTTTATAATTTTACATAAATAAACTTCAAATTTCTAAAATCCAAAAATCCAACTCAAACCAAAATTAAGTCTCCTATCATATAAATAAATTCAAAATAAAATTAATATATCTTAAAGTGAAAAAAATTTCTAATTAAAAACATGTTGTACTACATATAAAAAAATAGAATGATTTATTATACTATTTTTCATTCTTTTGACATAAAGTAACTTTTAGATTATAGCCGTAAACCTAAAAATTTAAACTTAAATCCACTATCCGACTCAATAAATAAAACTAAAAAAATGTTATGTATTTATTTAACTATGAAGATAATATATTCTATGATTTCTATACAAATACAAATAGAATATACTATTTTCAGATATAGAATAATGAGTCCTTATTTATAAAGATTATTTAAAAACTTCAAATAGATGCAGAAAAATTAGATCTATAATTTTGAATAACATTGTCTTAAAAAATTTTAATCAAATAAGATAAGGAAGATAAACTTTTTTTAAAAAAAATAGAGAAATAATAATTAAAAAATGAGAAAAGTGATCATACGTTTGAGCCAGAAAGCAAAAACGTTATTAATGTTGAACATATAAACTATATTTTAACCAAAGTTCTTATAGTTATCTTCTTAATTATACTAGAGACAGCCTTTTACTAATGTGAAGTTATCTCTTCTTTTAGTTTCTCTTACTCAATGTACCTTGTTTGGACACAGAAAATCTTCATCTTTTTTATCTCTACATTCTATCTCAATAAATGGCTTACAAACTTCAATCATTACGTAATGATTGACTGGCGAAGTTGGTTACCCAAAAGATATATCATAGACATATATGTGAAGGTGTCATATTGAGATGAACGATAGTTCTAAATTCTAATTAGTCCATTTCCTAATTTCAATTGCCAAGAAATGGATTATAGTGGACATAAACAAGCTCCAAGATCAAACCATTAACTAATTCGACCTGATCATCATTGACAGATGGGACCTGGTCGTCAGTCTATATATGATCACCCAAAAAGAAGACAGCAAATCAGTAGAAACTGAATGATAAAGCTAAAGCGTCTTAAGGATTATGCAATGCGAGAATCAAGCAGACTTGGGAAAATGTTGAGACAGAAGTTTCGAAATCTCCAAGAACCCGACTGTGTCCTTGCCATTGAATATTGTCTTAAGTTTCCCATCGCATAGTATCTCCCTCTTGTTTTCCGGATTCTACATTAAAGCCAATATGGATTTGGAAAACTCAGAATCTCTCAAAATAGTTATGAGAAAGAAAGAGACAGAATGTAATCAGAGAATTCAAAGACAGGATAAACCTAAGACGATCAAAGTAAGTTCCATAGCTAGTAATCCATTGCCCAAAAAACAAGTGATTTATTTACAAAACAAGAGCAAGAAAAGAAAAAAAGGTATATACAAAGGTTAGCCTTTGAAATGTTCACTTAGAAACAAATCGATTCACATGACATCAAGATTGTAAGCAGATAGTTTCTTGCTGCAGCCGTCAGATTTTCTACGAATTTTTAGAACCCAGAAAAAGAATGCATAAAGCCGATAGATACAACAATCCCCAAGTTTTGCTATCAGACTGCAATCTCTATATATCAATCGATCCTCAGGTGCGTAAACATGTTATTCCAAGAAACGACCCAAGTGACGAGAGATTTATCAAAGGAGAAAATCAGTAGAACGCGCACTGAAATGACTCAGAAATTCGAGAAAGAAAAACGTAACCTGGAGATTATTAAGCTTGATATACTCCCAGATTTTCTTCACGGCGGTTGTCCGAGCGACTTCATTGGCCCCAATGAACTTAGCGAGAGGCTGCGAAACAGGCATCACCTTAAGTATGCCTTTACCTTCTCTGCCGCTGCTACCGGAGGAGGAAGAAGCAGCTTTCGTCATCAGTACCCTGCAAGCTCCGAAAACCCTAGAAACTGTCGCCATTTCTTCTTTGCAGCGTTTTGAATTCGGAAGCAGAGCTCTGTCTAAAACCCTAGAAATAACGGAAGAAATTTTACAGACTTTGAAAGTTGAAAGGTTAGTCTCTCTGTCCTTTGTGGTTAATGGAGGTGTGAAAGGCTCTTAGTTTGGGCCTTCTTAACGAATTTTATGGGCCTAAATGGATTTTAGGTCATCTAAAGTCTGAAGTTCCTTCTATTTCACAACTTCCCTTCTATGTCAAATATAACTAAACTGATTTGTGTTTTTTTTTTTTTTTTTTTTTGCCAATAATTACTTTATTAATGATCAACATCATTGTTTACATACAATAGTAAATACAAAGGACAATTATAATAAATATTCCATGTAGATTCAGATGTTGTGGATGAAAAAACTAAATGATGAGCTGCTCGATTTCCTGATCTAGGGGTGTGTGTAAATTTAACACCATCAAACTGTGCAATCCATAGTTGAATTGTATGAATATAATGTTGAAGTTTTATAGATGATGCTTTGTTGTTGATGAGTTTGATCAAAGAGAGATTGTCTCCTTCGAAGATTAGATACCGATAACCCAAAGCCCAGGTAGCCTGTAATGCCCAGATAAGAGTTGTACACTCAGCTTCAATAACAGAAGCCCATCCTTGGAATTTACCTCTACCAGCATTTAGGAACATACCCTTATCATTTCGAATAATCCAACCTAATCCAGACTGTGATGGACCATTACGGAAAGCAGCATCATAATTGCATTTAATCCAACCATGTGTTGGTTTTCTCCATTTTATTGAGGTCGGTATACGCATTGATTTTTGTATCCCAAAGTCAGATTTTGTTGTCATTTGTATCCACTCCACCGCATCTTCATAACTTTTATTTACTAATTGGGTGTCCGATAACACCGTGTTGTTAAAGGTGAGTTCATTTCTAGATTTCTATAGTCTCCATAGGATGTAGAAAGGAACATATTTCTGAGTTTCTGAGACCTCAAATTGACAATAGCTTTCAAACAAATACCTGATATTATCGTAGATATTTGTCCGATTCGAACATATAACAGTTGTTGAAATTCCGAGTTTCCTCCATACCATTTGAGCAAATGGGCATAGGAAAAAAATATGTAGTTCAGATTCCTCAGAATCACAGCATCTGTTACATGTGACATCAGAAATAATTTTCCGCCAATAGAGTTGACATTTCAGCGGTAGTGCACCTGATAATAGACGCCAAAGAAAATGTTTTATCTCCAGAGGAATATGTAGATTCCAAGTTTTTTTCGTCAGATCCGGCTGTGACGCCAATACTGGTCGGTTTGTGGCTGAATCATTACGGAATACCTCAATAGCATTTCTATAACCTGACTTAACCGAATACATTCCATTACTTGTATGCTTCCAATACCAACTATCCTTACATGGAATCGTAGGCAAGTAAATATTATGGATAAGACGATGATCCTCTTTTTCAACCATATCCTTTAGTAGTTCATCATCCCATTGCCCAGATTCTTTATTAATAAAACAATCAAGCTTCAGCAATGGGTTTGTGTAGGGTAACAACCTTGGAGGACGAGAAGGTACTATAGGCAGCCAATTTGCATCACCAATGGATATATCCGAGCCATTCCCAATGATTCTATGTAATCCGGTTTGAAGTAAACACCGCCCGTGTAATATAGATTGTCATCCCAAAGACGATCTAGAACCCACAGCAGCAGAGAGAAGATCTCCTTTATCATAATACGTACTTTTTAAAATTCTCGATAGAAAGCAATGAGGTCTCAGTATTATTTTCCAACACGTATTCGCTAGAAGAGCCTGATTAAAATACTGAAAATCACGGAAACCCATCCCACCAACTAGCTTCGGTGTACTCATTTTTTTCCAAGATATCCATGTGGCTTTCCTTTTATGTATTGTAGATCCCCACCAAAACCTAGATATTGTTTGGTCCATAATCCGACAAATTTCTTTTGGGAGTTTAAATACATTCATCGAGAATATTGGCAGAGAACATGCGACAGATTTGATAAGACCTTCCTTACCCGCAGAAGATAGGAATTGTGATTCCCATCCTGAAATTCTCGCTTTTATTTTATCAGTAATATAACGAAAAAGCTGACGTCGGTTCCGTTTGAACTATTCAGGGAGTCCCAGATATTTTCCACCTCCACCAACGGTATAAATATTCAACATTCTTTGTACTGTCTGTCGAGTATGAGGAAAGACTTTTTCCCCAAATATAACTGAGGACTTATCCATATTAATTCGTTGACCGGAGACATTACAGTACGCATCAAATATATGTTTTAATCTTGCAACATTCTGAACATCAGCTCGAGTGAAGAAGAGAGAATCATCCGCAAAAAATAAGTGGGAAATAGGAGGTCCTTACCTATTTAGTCGTAATGGTGTAATAGAATAATCATGTTCCGCGCGTTGTAGCATTATGCTTAACACGTCGGAACAAATAATGAATAAGTAAGGTGACAATGGATCACCTTGTCTTAAACCACATTCAGGTTGAAATCTTCCATATGGACTACCATTAATAAGAACCGAAAACGATGAAGAGGAGATACATTGCATAATCCAATTAACCCACTGAGCAGAGAATCCTTTTTTTAACATCACTAATTCCAAAAACTTCTATTCAACCCGGTCATATGCTTTACTCATATTAGTTTTAACAGCCATAAAAGATTTCGAGCAAGTACGTTGTACCCGTAAGGAATGGAGAGCCTCATGTGCAATGAGAATATTATCAGTAATTTGGCGTCTAGGGATGAAGGCGGCCTGATTCTCAGAGATTAAAATGTTTAGAACCTTCTTTAACCGTAGAACTAAAATTTTTGATATAACTTTGTGAATAACATTGCACAACGAGATGGGTCTGAAATCATTCATTCTTACTGGACATTCCATTTTTGGTATTAAACATATGTTGGTGTGGTTGAACTCTGGGATCATGTGACCCGTGACAAAGAAGCGTTCAACTTCCACAAAAACAGCGTCCCCGACAATTTCCCAATTTTGATGATAAAAGGCTACAGGTAACCCATCAGGCCCCGGTGCCTTTGTTGCACCAATAGAAGAGACAGCTAAGAAGGTTTCATCCTTCGTTACAGGTTTAGTGAGTTCTGTATTCATCTCATCCGTGACAACTGGTAGAACGATCGAAAGAACCGACTCAATATTACTTGGAGAAGAGGTTGTGAACAACTTCGTAAAATAATTCAAAGCTTCATTTGCAATAGCTTGATTACCAAAGACGTCCAATCCCTCTTCTGACTTAATCGAATTAATCGAATTACGTGATCTACAGTTTCTGATCACTACATGAAAGAACTTCGTATTTCGATCACCCGAATTAAGCCACAGATTTCGACTTTTGATTTTCCAAAATATTTCCTCGTCTATATAGGCTTGGGTCAACTCTCTTTTCAATGATACAATTTTTGCACTGTCCAATTGATTATTAGTGTGTGCATCATCAAGAACCGATGTGATCTCCCTGATTCTACGGTCAGAGCTAACATATGATCTTCTTTTCCAAGAAGTCATTGCATTCCTAGCAGATGTCAATCTATCTAACAATCCAGATGATGATCCACCAGAATTTTTCCAACAGGAAGCAAGCATACACGTAAATTGTTCATGGGTTTTCCATCGAGGGTCATATTTGAACCTCGAAGACCGAGACCCTGTGTGTTGATGGATAGAGATTATACCAGGCCTATGATCCGAATCAACGAGATCTAAGTACTGAGCAAACGATGCAGGGTACATATTTTTCCAAATATCATTTGTCATACCTCTGTCTAACCAGCATTGTTCTATCTGATTCATCCTCTTACCAATCCATGTCAAATTATTTCCTCGAAATTGTAAATCACTCATTTTACAATTTGAAACCATATTTTGGAAATCATAAAGATTACAGGGCTCCACAGGGGCACCGCCTACTTTATCATGTGAATTCAGAATTGCGTTAAAATCCCCACACATCAGCCATGGATTATTACGGTTGATAGCAATTCTTTGTAATATTTCCCAAAGATTATTTCTATATTTACGTACAGGATGTCCATAAATACATGATAAATAGAATTCAAATCCAGGTCTGATGATTTTACAATCTATCATTCTGTCATCAGCCGATACAACCCGTACATCTACATACTTTTTCCATAACAAAGCAAGACCACCACCAATTCCATTTGGGGGAACACAGTAGATACAACCATAATCTAACACAGCAGCAACGTCATGAATAACATTATTTTTATTTTTTGTTTTTATCAAGAAGAGTACGTTCGGGGAAAATTCCTTTTTGATTCCCTTCAGGCGTTGAACTGTCATAGACCCTCCCAAACCCCGACAGTTCCAAAAGGCGACATTCATTTGGGACCGGGTGGAGTATGGCCTACCAAACCATCGCCTGAATATCTCGTAGAAGAACCAATGTGTATGTAGACTTTAGGAATGTTGTTCATAATTGAAATTATCAATAGCATCAACGAAATGCATCCAATTCCATTACCCCACAACAACCATGTGCCGAAAATTTGTATATTGATGATCAACCCATAACCACTTCTCAAATCAATTTCGACTGTCATGATAACCGAATAACCAACACCCGTGAATAAATAATTGGACGCGGTTGACTTACAAAATTTTTGGATTATATAACCGAGACTAATATTTAATTTTAATAATAAATTCAGTGTTGGTATAGTTATCATAATTGAACCAAATCTAACACATCTAGTTATCTTACTCCAATACGCAACTGTGAGAAGGTATCTATCCGAAACAAATAACAGGAGATCCAATAACCTAATTTTCCGGTGTTCCGACTGACCTGGGTTTGGTGTGCCGGAGATCTGACATTGCCGCGAATCTCGTTTCGGTGACGCCTGACCAGTGGCACTCTTTCTACGTTTAGGGTCAGGAATGTCGACATCTTCGGTGGTGGTATACGGTGATGGCGGACATAACAATGGTCGATTAAATCCTGGAGGGGATTTTCCGTCATCAGAATCTCCATCATAGGGAGGAGGAGATTCAATCGGAGGAGGAGCAATTACTCCAGAAGGGCATTCAGAGGCGTTGTGGGTTAGGAATCCACATTGGTTGCAGAAATTGCGCAACTTTTCATAGCGAAATCGGAGAGTGGCCTCCTGATTCTGAAACACGAACTTCCGTTGGAACTAGAAAGGCTGGTCAATTCGCATGAGGACTCTAACCCGGAAAAATTTAACGAGAAGGGATGTTTCCGCGTTAAAATCAAATTCAAGTAATTCGCCGAGAGTGCCTCCGACGAACATCACCATCTGGTACGTTAAGAAATTTATCGGGATTCCTCTCATTTGCACCCAAAACGGAATAACCTGGAGATCCGCATTAGAGATTGAAGGCGACCATTTGTGAAGAATGCACATCCATTCATTGAATGACCACGGCCCACGGCGGAGGACAGAGATAAGCGCCTCTTCGGTCTGAAACAGGAACTGTGTCCTGTTATTTTCAATGATGCGTGAAACAATCGTTTCGCCGGCACACCAGAGATGCGGCAAGGTTGTCATCATAGCCTTGAGATTTTGTTTTCGTGGATTAACAGGCTTCCCAATCAAAGAAAATCGAGTTTCCGTGGCTGCCTGGACACATAATTCTGCCGAAAGTGAGATTGGAGGGTTATTAATACCGAGATCAATCTCTTGCATCTTTTTGGAAAGAAAATCCGACATTTCAAGGAATCTATTTGGGGGATTAAAACTGTGAAAGATAAGTGTCGGAAGAAGACGAGAATGGAAGAAGAAGGGAGGATTGTAGAACATAGGTAGAGGTTTATAAACAGGGAGAGAAGACTGTAATCTAAGGATCGAGGGATCAGTAACCGTCAAAAATCGACGACATACACACTTCCAAGGAAGAGAAAACCCATCAACGAACAGAAAACTGTCGCCGATGACTTAGCCGGAGAAATCGCAGGGAGATTCGCAAGACTGTTTTAGAGAGAAAAAACTTTTTGATTAATTTTAATGACTAATTCTTGCTCTTTTATAACTACTGATTTGTGTTCTTATATATTCAAATATGTAGAAATGAGGATAAGTAAAATATATATATACAAAGAAATTGTATATGACTTCAAAGTGTAGCCATACCCGCACAAATACAATAGAGATCTTGAAGTTAAAACTAAAAACAAAATAATAGATCACACTATTTACTGAGTCGTTGAGTTTTTTTTATCACTAATATACAACGAGTCGGTTCAATAACTCAATATCTTCGTATTTTTTATATGAAGATATAACATTGTTGTACGAGAAAATGTAAAATCGAATTCTACATCTTTAAAATGGATGTAGAGCTAGTGCAACTACTAGCATATTTATTCTTTTACTCGTCGAATCTATATTACGAACTTTAATGTCATATAATATTTTGTGGAGGTTCATATATATAAAATACGGTTAAATATTTGTTTAATATGATTTTCATAAATATTGTAATAAACTATATCTCATGTAATATTTATTTTAAAATATTTTTATAGTATAATACGTTAAAATATCATGCTTATAAATGAGAATAAATTGAAGAAGAGTAACTCATCTAATGTTTGCATCACATCTATGTCCATATTAGAGGTGAGAAATAAGTAATTTACTGGTTGTATCATCTTTATATCCATTTCAGAGATTTGTTCTAGTGGATTAAATATTCTTATCAAAATGTTGGGATATTGGGTCATAGACCAACAAAAAAAAATTTTAATTAATATATTATACATATAAAACTCAAGTTTCATCCCCAAAAAAAGTTGAATGAAAGACCAGTGCGATACATTGTGATTCGTGAGCGTAACCAAAACCCGACCCATTTGTACTAACCGTAAGCCAATTAAAAGCCGCCACGTACGCTACTTCTTCCACACGTAAGAGATCCTCTCTTTCTCCGTCACCGGCAAACACCATGGGCCCTCGTTGCCGTCTCTTCTCGAGACCAATTTTCATCGTTACTCAAAAAGGTATCTCCGTCAACTCACAGCGTAATTACAGTATCTAACGTTTTAAATACCGTTTAGTATCAGTTTTCCTCGGCTTTATAAATTTACCTGATTGTCGTCTCCTCTCTTTCTCTCTGTCATCTTTCTTTTTCTAAATAACTCGATTACCCGAACTCTTGCCCCGGAATTCTTTCGGGGTAATTTTTCTCCGAGAAAGTGGAGATTTCGATTTTGATTTTGCTCTGAGCAGGTACGACGATACATAAATTTCTTCCATTCTAAAACCTAAACAAATAAATTTTCTTAGCTGGTCACTAGTTTTCTATTTTCCTGGAAAATTTCTTTTGCTCATATAGCTCTTGCATTCTGCTTTAATTGATTGATTCTAACTGATTTTGAAATCGTCGTTTTCTATTCATTCCATTTTTTTTGTACATTACCTAAACCTATCCACCTGATCAAAAGACTCCTGAAGAATATGAGATACAGATTTTCTATCGGTTCAAAAACTTGAATTATCAAAATAAAATTCGTCATTCAAAAGTTTTCCTGGTATTGACTACTGTTCCTACTTTACTTTTGCTTTTAACGCAAAAGAGAGGATTTAATTGTCGTTTTTTTCTGTTTTTCTCGAGTAAAATTAAAAAGACATTGATCATCAATTACGTCGTCCTTTTGTTTCTCGCATTTACTACTGCCTGTAACGCTGCTAAATCTCTGTAGCCTTTGATGGCCTATTTATAGAAACAGAGCTCATCAAGAGCACCAGATAAAAGTAAATCCTCAAGTATCAAATACGCTTGATTTGCAGACATCGATACAAGGTAAGTCTAACCCATTCTTTCATTGAATAATGCCTGCGACTTTTTCATAATTGGGTTTTTTTATTGAAAACAACTAAACAAAGGTTTTCGATATTTGAAATTCGTGATTCTTCTTCGATTACTACTACAATATTTGTTTTTTCTTTCTACTTTCTCTGTTTATACTGATTCAAATGCATTCTTCTCAACCTGTATTAGATTGGTCCATCATCACTCGTACACAACGATTTCTTTATACAATATCATTCGTTTACTCTAAGAATTTCAGAATAATCAAATTATTTTGAATTTATTGACATTCTTATAGATCTACGAAAGATATAAAATGAAACAATACTTTTTTATAGTGCAATAGTATAAAATAGTATTATTTTAAGTTTTTTATTGTAAGGGTAACATTTATCACTTATATTTTTAAAAATAGTATAAATTTAATATTAAAATAATTAAAAATATTTTTTTAATGAAAAAATTTAAATATTAATTAAAAAATTGAATCCAAACATTATATTTTAATTTTATATATAAGTTATTTAAGATAAATAATTATTTTTATGTAATAATTTGCGATATTTTTATAATTTTATTTTTACTATGTTAAATTTAAAAAATAAATTAAAAATGGTGTTATTTAGAATATTACTTTTTTATAAAAAAATATTTAGAAAATCATTAACAATTAAGCTGAAAAGTATTAAAATTATAGAAAGATAAATTCTGTAAAAAGTAAAAAACTACAAAATACCAAAAAACATCTTAGTAATTATAATTATGTAATGCATTAGTTTAGATTTTTAATTTCAAACACGTGATTGGTAAGTTTCCATTTTGTTGCAAAAATTTAAAATATCTTTACTTCGTGTTGTAAGAAATATCTCTTTCTTATATTTCAGTTTTAGATCAAAACCGAATTGACACACGAGGGATCAAAAGAGAAATACATAGTATTTCTCCTTTTTTCTTACATATAGAATTGCATCTTATGGTCTCTAAATATATATAAACTAGATTCATACCCACGCCATGCGTGGGGAAAAATATTCGTAAATTATATTTTATTAATAAATATAAATTAAATATTTATATAATTTTAACTTTTATTTAAAATTAATTTTAATATTAGTTTTGTATATACAAATTAAGAAAAAATAATAATTATTTTTTCATAAATTTAATAATATTTTTTGTTAGCTTAATAAAATATATTAATTCTCTAACCAAATTAATAATAATGATATATTTGTAATTATTCTAATAAATAAATTCATTTATATATTTATTTAAAATTTATTGTAATTATTTTATTAATAACACGTCAAAATAAAGTTATTTTATTAAAATATTTTTCAAATAATATATTAGAGATTACGGTAGTAATTTAAATATATTTATATTTATTTGAAATTATTTATAAATTAACGTATAAAAATTTAAAGAAATAAAAATTATTATTTTTACAAATATAATAGTATTTTTTGGTTAGTTGAATAAATTATATTTATTCTCTAACCAAATTAATATCAGTGGCATGTATTGTAATTATTCTAGTAAGTTAAACCCTTTTATATATTTAAGCTGAAACTCGCTGTGGTGTTGACACGTCAGCATGGTATTTTTGTTATTAACACGTCAGGGTAAAGTTAGTTTGTTAAAAAGTATCTCAAATAATATATTAGGGATGTCAGAAACTTCGGCTTGCCCGAGGAGGAAAAGTAATTCTTTGAATCTTTTGATTTGTGTATGACGATGGATGGGGTACTTGGTATTGCTGCACAACAAAGCATTTACACACTCGGTTTGGCTTCTCTATTTAGACCACTTTCTTATAAAACTAAATAATTATATATTTCTTATACCATAGTTTGTATCTATCATGTTCACATTTCAATTTCTTTTTGTTATTGGAAAGAGCATTAATTTGATCTGTTCAGGTGCTTGGACACTCCTTTGAAAATACTTTTTTTTTTCTCACTAGGGTCCTCTTCTCTGATCCCCAAGTTAATCTCTTTAGACACTTTTGTCTTTATCAAAGAGTAATATGCCTCTGATAATGAACCTTCATAGCTTTCTTTATTATATATATAGAAAAAATATGCTTGTATCTCTCTATACTTTATCCTTAATTTCTTGAAGGAATATGAATCTATGGGTGGTTTCAGATTTTTTTGTATTGCTGTTTCATAATTGGGTTTCACCAACTTTCCATTAGTTGAGCCTTTAGTCTTAATGATATCTGATTTTAGGTTACTACTGTCTTAACATTACCCAACATTTCATTAGTATACTCAATATTCATTTATACTTAGTGGTTTAGTTCTGAATTACACTCTGTTTATGGTTTATAGGTTTAAAAGGCAGAGAAGATTAAAAGAGTGCAAAGATGTTTACTTGCATAAAATGTGCAAAAATGGCAGACGGAGGTGATGAAGTCGAAGATGAAGCGCGTGGGAGCACCACTCCCAACACTAAAGAAGCCGTTAAAAGCCTAACTACACAGGTCTCTCTCTGTCTGTCTCTAAAGATGTGTTCTTTACTTGTTGATCCTTACTCTTTTTGTTTTAACTTTATTTTGCTGCTTTTTCCCAATTGCCTTAGTCGTAAAACAAACCCACAGACCCCAAATTGACAAAATGGTCCTTAAACTGTTTTAAAAACTGTGGTGAAACAAACAAAAAAAGACTAGTTGAAAATCCTTTTTCTTTTTCTTTTTATGTTAGAGATTTCAAGTACAAGACTGTAGAGTTGTTTTCACTAGATATAGTTTAGAGGTTACTGTTGTTAAGGCTGCAGGTTACAGACAGAAATACAGATCTTTAGACAAGATTTTATGGTGATGCAACATCACTTCCTTGAAATCTTTTACAAATCTCTCTTTAATAGGTTCTGTCAGTGTTTGACTAGACATAAGATGGAAAAACAATAAAGAAAATTATTATAACCAATCTTGCAAAATCTTAAAATTATGTCTCACATTGAATTTTGAGATTACGGCTGATTATTTGTGTGGATATTGTTTTATTAACATTGATTGAAAAAAGGCTAATTGTGTCACGCCTTGTTGAACATGATTTTTGCTTGTTATTGAAGATTGATTTACATTTTGCTAGAATGAGCTCTAGTGGATTCTTATCTAGACAGGAGATAAAAAAATATGAGAAATAAATGGTGGTGGGGCAACTATATAGTATAAATCTAAAGAACCAAAGTAAAGAAAAAAAAAACGGAGTGCTATGATTATGTTTCTATTCATGGAGAAGACAAGATGAACTATATTATATGTTTCAAATTATTATCAGATCTTATATTTATATAGCTTTATTGATGCTCTTTTTTGAATGATAATAGTGGACTCCTTTTTTTTCCTTAGTTGGGATAAAGAAAACACATTATTTTCATGGCATATCGACTTTATTGGTTACTTACTGTTTGTTACCTGTTCTGTCCAACATTATGGTGTTGGCTTGTCCAATGATCACCAGGTACTATGTTGTGTGTCTAAGATTTTACTTTAATCAGCTTCTTGGGTACGAGATGCTATGCAGATCAAAGATATGGCGTCGAAATTCTCTGGTACTTATAAACAATCCAAGCAAGCATCAGGCTCCTCAAGCAGCAATTTGAGGAAAGAGCAGAGAAAGTTTCCTGATTTCGACAATTCATCAGAAAATGTGACCTACCCTTATACTGGTGGAAGCACGAGTTCAACTCCTGCTTGGGACTTCACAAGCTCGTCCCAACATCAAGCTGGACGGACAGAATCAAGATTCACATCAATGTATGGAGGTGAACGTGAATCTGTTTCTGCCCAGTCTTGTGATGTGGTAGTAGAGGATGACGAGCCAAAGGAGTGGATGGCTCAAGTAGAACCTGGTGTTCATATTACATTCGTCTCACTTCCCAATGGAGGAAATGATCTCAAACGTATACGTTTCAGGTATTTGAAAATCCATCCTTTTTCGTGCAAACGACATATACCGCTCTAAGCAACAGACTTTTGACTAGAACCTGCATTTCTGTCTTCTCTTGTGTTAACTGTTAGCGCTTAGGTCATTGTTTAAACCGTGAGATGGACTGTTGCAAGCCTGGGTTTTTTGTTAGATTTGTCTGTAACTACTTTTAGAGGCTGGTCACAAGTGATTTACATCTTTCACTTCTTGACACAAAAACATGATTCTACATTAGAATGAAGCTAACATTTATTTGTGTCTTTGTTGAAGCCGGGAGGTATTCGACAAGTGGCAGGCTCAGAGGTGGTGGGGTGAGAACTACGACAGAATAGTTGAGCTTTACAATGTTCAGAGATTTAATCGCCAAGCCCTTCAAACCCCTGGCAGATCCGAAGACCAGGTAAAAAATAAGCATGAAGCATTTGCAATGATCCATTTTAGTTGTTTGAATGTTCTCTTGAGCTCCACAAACAGAGAAGGTTAAGGAGTAAGTAAATCACAACTTGGACTTCTGTTTGTTTCTTCTTCAGTCACAGAGAGATTCAACTTACACAAGAATCGAATCAGCAAGAGAAAGCAGAGATTGGACTCCAAGAAACAACTTCAGACCTCCTGGAGGCCACGTCCCACATCACTTCTATGGACCTCCAATGGACGCAGCACGAACCACAACCTCATCTAGAGACGAACCGCCTTCCGTCAGTAACGCTAGTGAAATGCAACCTGAATGGGTCGAAGAAGACGAGCCCGGGGTTTACATTACCATCAGACAGTTAGTAGACGGAACCAGAGAGTTACGCCGCGTCAGATTCAGGTAAACCAGTTAACAGCAAATCTTGGTGGTAACTTCATTACCACGTTTCCTCCTCTGAAGTGTTTTAAAGAACCGGTTTTTTTTAGCATTTTAATCCTGATTGTACCAAATCGAACCGGGTGTTTGCAGTCGGGAACGGTTTGGGGAAGTGCATGCCAAGACATGGTGGGAGCAGAACAGAGACAGAATACAAACACAATACCTCTAAAGCGGAAAACAAGAGACCAATATTTAATATTTCTTTAACACAACACAGGTATACACAAAATCAGAATTTTGTTCATTTCCTTGCAGATTTGAAAGAAAATTTGATATGGAAGAAAATCAGAATGTGATATGAACACAGATTTTTAGAGATTTGTAGTAAAGTTTAGTGCTCGGCTATTAGACAGTTATTTAATTTTCCGGACGATGAGATGAGATATTTATTCATTGATTCATTTTATCCATGTGTTTTGTTTGAGTACTTATATTTTTCCGTCTGTTAATTATTGAAAATTAAAATGGTAGTATAACTTTAATTTTAAAATATTAGATTTTGAATAAAAAATTTTAAAAATACTATTTTATAATATTATTCTTGGAAAATTTTAAAATTTTTATATCCGATAAAAAATGAATGAAAGATGAATATGTTAAATATTTCTTTTAATATCTTTCGATAGTTGAAAAATCAATTAGTAGTGAGGAGGATACAAGGAAAAGATTGGATGGATATTCACTAAATTGGTTAAATATTTCAGTTAATTTGTTATTTATGTAGCACAACGAACCATTAAAATCATATTATATTTCTTTTCAATCACAATCATGGATGATTAGAGTTCCATCGAACCTCAAACGCTTAGTGAATTCTTAAGGAGAAGACATTATTTTCGAAACCTATTGTTTAAAATGTGGAGAAGAAGACAGAAACTATTGCTGGAGAGGAAGACATAAACTATTGCTGGAGAAGAAGACAGAAACTATTGCTGGAGAAGAAGACAGAAACTATTGCAGGAGAAGAAGACACTATTGCTGGAGAAGAAGACAGAAACTAATGCTCTATATAAAATGTCTTGTAACATTACAAACCTTATGGACATTTCTAGCTTTCAAAATGAAATTTGAACTGTTGTAGCCATTGGATGAACTAAGACAAATTTATAGCCGTTGATATGTGAGTTATAAAACTTGAACTAGATTTTCTATATTGACAACAATTTTCTATAAATAGACGTTTTACCAGGAAACTCAGAGGTGGATGTGCTGGAGAACTCGACATCCCTGTCGGTAGCCATGAAGGAGATCCCAAATTAGCTTATCTAGCTGTTCCACCTCTCTCTTTCTCGGTTTTTCTTCTCCTTGTTTTTCTTTTTGTCCTCTGATGTATTGATATTGATCCAAATACCTAGATTTTTTCTCCGATCAGATGGATTCTCGATCTCGAGGTTCTTCTGATCAGGAGGATGAACACACCGTCCAAGCTAGACAAGCTCTGATGTGTCTCAAAGGTGGAAGATTTGAAGGTCTTCGAACGGCGCAGTTCCTGAACTACACCACCACGTCCATAGACGATGACGTCTTCGAACTTCCGCTTGATACATTCATTTCTTTGCCAAAGACATCAGGTCCAGATATCTTTCCCGAGAAATTCTCGTTTTCTGGATGGGGTTCTCCGTCGGTGAATTGGATCGAGTGGCTGAATGCGATGGCTGAGTCTAACGCGGTGGTGTGGCGAAAAGCTGGCGTCTATGACGCGATCATGGCGTCGCGATACCAGATAATGAAGCAGGACGATCTAATGATGGCGTTGGTGGAGAAATGGTGCATCGAGACTAACTCTTTCGTGTTTCCTTGGGGTGAAGCGACAGTGACGCTAGAGGACATGATTGTTCTCGGTGGATTCTCAGCTATCGGGAACAACGTTTTGGCTTCAATCAAACGGGAATCGATGAAGTCGATAGAGGAAAAATTGAAGAGAATGAAACGTGAGATCGAGGCAAACTCGATGAAGAAATGTTGCGTCAGTTTGTGGATGAAGGAAATGATGAACTCTGGGAATGAAATTGAGCATGAAGCATTCATGGTTACATGGCTTTCCCGTTTCGTCTTCCCCAATTCATCTGATCTAGTGAGAGATAAGCTCTTTGCAATGGCAGTTCAGCTCGCGAAAGGCATTAGGCTTGCCTTAGCTCCGGCGGTTCTAGCCGGGATTTACAGAAATCTCGGTGTTTTGAAGAAGCAACTCATTGGCTCCGGTGAGGAAGAGACGGTGACGGCTACGTGTCCGTTTCAGTTTGTGCAGGTGTGGGCTTGGGAGAGAATCATTGAGATAAGACCACCTAGCCAGCCTAGCAAGTTAAAGCCTTATGAGCCAAGAATGGCACTATGGCACCAACACGGTGGTGATCAGGATGCAAACAAGAGCCATGAGAACATCATAGCGGTTCTAGATTCCGCCAAGGAGAGTTTCGAATACCGTCCATATACCAAACCTTTGAAAAACTTCAAATTCCCTAAGTTTTACTTAGAAGATGACTGTTGGGTGTCTTTGGAGGATGAAGACATTGTAGCATTTGGTCGATGTTTGAGGTGCTCTAAGCTGGTTGGTTTGGATTGTATTGAACCTTATTATCCTCACCGTGTGGCGTTGCAATTTGGTTATGATCAAGATGTTCCTGGAGTAGTCCCCCTGCTAATAGAGACGCCGGAAATGTCGTGGAAGGATTATATCCGACCAATTTCAGATGAAATGATGTACATTCCTTCTAGGCTCCACCAAGCTGATGTTACGGTTAAGTACATACGATGGTGGAAACAGTCTGTTACGACTCTACAATCCATAGCTAAGAGAAATAGTCATAAGCCTCTTAAAGAGAAACCCGTAGCGATAACAACAATGGTCAAATCTTCTTCTCCTCCAAGAAACCCTAAAACAATAGGAGCAAAAGTAGAGTTGAAGGGAGGGAGAAGCAATGAAATTAGCTCTGCTAGGAGTCTCACAAGCTCAAAGAAAGCGGATAAGCAATCAAAGCCTTTGAAGAAGATTGAATGGGTCAAGAAACCATTGTCTGGATTGACAAAGAGTTCAGGAAATTCAGTGGATGAAGTAAAAGAACCTAGAGGAGCTTTAAAGGGTTTGCAAGAGGTAAAAGGTCATGGCCATGTAAAGTTTATTCTTCCTGGTTCGTCTGCTAGCTCACTTGACACTCATCAGTCACTCCCTCAACAGCAAAACTCTAAAAGTACATTAGATGTTATCAGCTCTCATCTCATTGTTGTAGGCTCTCGTTTGTTTCTCATTTAATTTAACTTCTTGCTAGCTTGTGCAGATTCTCTTGTAAAAAGATCAAAATCACTACATGTTCTTCCTAAAGAAGAGAAAAAATACATTAGGAAGTCACCAAGACCACAAGCTTCAAAACGAGGTCCAAATGGTTCATCATCTACTTCTTTCGGTTCTGCTTCTCTAACAAGCAAAGAGTCACCGAAAAGGACCATAGAAACCAGTAGCTCTAATCGGACTTCATCATTTAAAGCCACACCAACTCTCAAAACAAATGCTGATCACCGAGTTAAAGCTCATGCCAAACAAGAAACTCAATTTGGCAGCAAAGGAGGAGGTGAAGCGATGATGAATCCAATGAAGCTTCTGAGTGAGATAGTGACATTGGAGGAGCACGTAGGTGAAGGAGGTGAAGTGATGTATCAAATACCAAAACAACAATTTGAAGTTTTGAGCCAAGCAGTGCAAGATGTTCTACAGGAATTGCAGTCTATTAAATCCTCACTGAACATAAAAAAATCATCATTACTCTAAGGATTTCATCCAAGAACATGATTGATATATGATCCAAATGGATTATATCTAAACCAAGTTTTGAATTGTTTCTTACCTCATTGATCTCAGAATCTACATATCTTTTCTCAATTCGGAAAAACCAAAATGGTCTAAACACCAAACGTAAAAAAAAAATCATGCTTTTGTAAGATCTTTTACACATAAAAAATCTACCTTTTGAGGGAAACATAATAGTTATTAGTGTTTAATATTAAAACTAGGTCTAGTATATAAATTTCATTCAACTAAATAAATTAAGATTTGTAAATTTTTGATCACATCTAAGTCAAAATTATCAAACTAGACATATTGACATTGTCTGTTTCTATCTATAGTCACCAAGTGACAGAACCCAAATCAGGAGAAACAGAAGCAAGATGAAGCACCCAAGACTCTTTCAGATCAGCTCTAGATTCATCTTCCGACAGCTTCTTCGCCGGAATCTGATGGGAGAGCAAGGCCGCAACACCATCTTTTCTAGACCCACCAGACCGGCTACCGCATTATGCCCATAATCCCGTCTCCTAAACAAATTGCTATGCTCGTTAACCTTCTCCAACTAGGCCACAACAATCCCGTAATGTCTGGTCTCTCCTTACAACCAGCGTACGTATCAAAGAAAAACTTAAAAAGCATCAATCACAAGCTTGAATCCCTCCTTACAACCAGCGTACGGATTCTTATCAGGATGCAACACCAAAGCTAGCTTTCTATAGGGAAAAATAGTCAACTTCAACAATCCAAATTTTAACATTTAATTTTTAATAATTCAAATTTTATATATAACTTAACTAAACCGTAGCTTTTTCTATATTTCCATTAATAAAGTACGGTCTTCATTAATACAAAATAACGTAACATAGAATATAAATTTGATATAGTAGTAATACAGTACATTAAAATGACGTTGTTTCGTCAAGTTAACTTATTAAAACCATTTTGATCGATTAAAACGACGAAACGATGAAACGACGTCGTTTTATTTCTTAAAAAAATTTCTAACACATATTAAATGTTTTTCGTAAAATTTAACATGTATAGTTTAATTAATATTTATAAATTCTTAAAATTTCATTCAAATTTAATTTTTTGTACTTGTAAATCTTTTCAAATCTATTAAGATTTTAAAGTAAATCACACTTGTAAAAAATTTGGTATTAAATATCACTTGATTTTAATAAATAATTAAATTATATAACATTAAATAAATTATATGATTAGGATTTTAAAATTAATAATTTAATAATCCGTGGTTTTACATAGATTTTTTCAATAAATTAATACCATATAAACAATCCTCGTGAACTCCACGTCCCCTTCTCTCCGTAAAAAGAAGCACAAAGAATTAGCCAAATTTTCTTGGTCAAGACACTGATTCCCCTGTGTCTACAAAATTGAAGCTCATATATTCACACCGCATCTCCAATTGTGCTCAGAGTTTCCAAACATTACCGGTTGGTTGGTAGATCTGTTGCATATCTACGTTGTATGTTTGGGTTAGATTGTGTTTCTGTTCTGAATTCGAGTTTTATGTCTTTTGGGGTTTTGTGTTATGGTGTCTATCAGCTCCAAAGCTGTCACCTACACGCCAGGTTTTCTGCATCCGGAGAAAGAGAGTAGAGATGTTTTAGCTGTTGGGTTATTAATATATTAGTCTGTGGTGATTTGAGAACTGTATTGGTCGACGATCAGTAGGAGAAATTTGGAACGAAATCTCTTAACATTTACGTAGATCTCGTCGTGAGTTAGCTGAGTTCGTCTTGCAGGTACGTTGTTGTAAAAATTGGTGAATGTGACAATGACTAGCAGCGAGATTGATAAATCGAGTAAAGAGAAGGAACCCAAAACGCTGCCTTCTTCTTCTTCTGCTCCTCCCGCTTCACAGGTTTGCTTTTTTTCTTTCCTATATCTCCAGTTTTTAAGAAAACAAATCCCATGACTTTAGCGACTAGAATTGTGATTCTAGAAAGTAAAAATAGAAGTATGTGTAAACCCTAGATTTCAGTGATATCCTTAGTTGGAATATTCTGTGTTTGCAGGAACCCTCATCGGCTGTGAGTTCTGGGATGGCTACTCCAGATTGGTCTGGCTTTCAGGTCTAAGACAGATTCCTTTTTCTATGGATGTGTGGTCTCTTTTCTAGCTGCATTTGATCTTTATGGGATTCTTTTTTTGCTCCTTTGACAGGCATACTCACCTATGCCGCCTCATGGTTTTGTGGCGTCAAGTCCCCAACCTCATCCTTATATGTGGGGGGTTCAGGTTAATTGGCTTACATTTACCGCATTTCATTCTGATGTCTATATCGGTGTTGGTAGTGCTGGAAAGTTGTAAATGACCGACTTTTATTTAAGCTCCTGGGAGGTTTGGGGTTTAATTTACATGAGTTTTAGCGTTTGTTTTGATATTTGCATGCATAGAGACTTTGTTTTGAACTTTTGATTTGAGTCAAGATTAACTCCCAATAAATAATGAATCCGTTCAGCTCTTTATCATCATAGCTTTGGTTGATTTCTGCATGTGAAATCAACTTTTGCAGCACATGATGCCTCCTTATGGAACTCCGCCTCATCCATACGTTGCAGTGTATCCCCCAGGCGGCATGTACGCGCATCCTTCAATACCCCTGGTACTGCCATACTATAGATATTTGATGGCATTCAGCGTGCATTGAAACGATGACTGTTAATAATTTCTTTAACATTGTCCGTTCTGTATCAGGGTTCTTATCCATATAGCCCTTATGCTATGCCCTCTCCAAATGGAATGACCGAAGTTTCTGTGAGTTCGATCATCCTTTTTAATTAGGTTCTTTCTAAATTGTATTTGCTACCTTTGTTTATCGCGGGATCATAATTGAGAGATGTGTTTATGCAGGGAAATACTACAGGTGGCATTGAGGTTGATGCTAAACAATCTGATGTGAAGGAAAAACTGCCTATCAAAAGATCTATAGGAAGCTTGGGAAGTTTGAACATGATTACAGGAAAGGACAATGAACCTGGAAAAAAGTCGGGAGCATCAGCTAATGGAGCTTACTCTAAAAGGCATGTAACTTGCTTGGTTTTATCCAATGATCCAATCTCTAAGGGATGCTGTGGTTGTTATCATATGGATTTGATTTTGTCTAGACTAGGACCCCTTTTTGATTTATGCTTGCTTCATTATATAATACATTTCCCTGAGAGTTTCATAATTTTTTGGTTACAGTGGGGAGAGTGCTTCTGATGGTTCAAGTGAAGGAAGTGATGCAAACTCTCATAAGGTAAGTTTTCGAAAACACTATCACCAGCCTTTTCTTTTATCTTTTATTTTAGTAATTATGCGTTCATTTTGGCTACCATGTTGTGATGGGGCACTGTTTCATAGGGATTACCTTGTTGGTCGACTCTGCAATCCTTCATTTGAGTAATAGAAAAAATTACTTGCTAAGAACTAGCATGAATCTGAATTTAGGATTTTTATCCAATCACTAGATTGACCTACTCAGATCTGTCAAGTGTCAACCTCCTACATTTTCTAATGCCAATTCCATTTATGTTGCTAGCACACTTGAATTGTGCACATTGGCACACAAAACCTTTCAGTTGTATATCTTGCCTTATAAATTATTTATTGTTTGATCATTGGGGTTGAGAAGTCTTTATGATATTCGCTCTGCCTATGAGGGTGAGGAGTTCCTATAATAATAATGATACTGATTCTTATTTGCTTTGCAATCTTTGTAGGACTCGGGATCTGGAAGAGATGGAAAGGATGGTTGGTTTATGATCCTTTCTTTTTCCTTTCCTTTCTATCATGTGACTAACACCATCAAAGCTGATTATTGGAGAATGCTTTATTGTTTTGCAATCCACCTCAAGCAGCATCAGAGAATGGTGGTTCTGCTAATAGCCCTCGAAATGGAAGTGTTGGTACACCTCTTCTACCGGTGAGCCAGACCGTGCCGATCATGCCAATGACAGCTGCTGGTGTTCCTGGCCCACCAACAAATTTAAATATTGGGATGGATTATTGGGGTGGTCCTACTTCAACCACTATACCTGGAATGCATGGGAAAGTGTCTACTGCACTTCCTGGTGTTGTTGCTCCAGGCTCGCGAGATGGTGGCCATTCACAACCCTGGTTACAAGTGTGTGCTTACACTTGTCTGCCTTAATCTTCTTAAAATTACTCAAATTCAAAAAACTTTGGTCCACAAACTCAGATTTGCTTGTTTTGCAATTAGGATGATAGAGAACTTAAGCGACAGAGACGGAAGCAGTCCAATAGGGAGTCTGCTCGAAGATCCAGGTTGCGTAAGCAGGTACTATACAGCCCCTTTAGATCGCCCATATGAACAAATTATGGACACGGAATAAGTTTTTGCGTTTCAGGCTGAATGTGACGAGCTGGCACAACGGGCTGAGGTGTTGAATGGAGAAAACGCATGTCTCAGAGCAGAAATCAACAAACTCAAGAGCCAGTGCGAAGAGCTCACCGCTGAGAATACCTCTCTCAAGGTAGAGAAAAATTCTTAATTAAGCTATTACACCCCCAACCAATACCAACCAAACATTAAGCGATACCATGTCATGACACTTTACATCAGACACAGACAGTAAACCTATTTAACTTCTGCATTCTTTGTTCTTGCAGGACCAACTTTTATCATTCCCTTCCCTCGAAGGTATAAACATGGACAAGGATGACCAAGAACCAGACTCCAATCAAACAGGCGTCGCAGAGACAAAGGTTGATTCCTTCAAAGACTCAACTTAAAAAATACCATACATCAAAACCAATTTCTAACACAGGTATAAAAAAAGTAGCAGTAGCAGCAGCAACAACTACAACAACACTCCGCTGTTCTTTGCTAACAGATGGTTGTAGGATTTTAGGCATCAGAAATCAATTGGTCCGGAATAGTTCTTTAGCCTTCTTGGGTAATGGTCGGTCCACTGCGTTGCGTGTGTAAGTTAGTTAAAGTAGCTTTGGAGAGAAAAAGTTATCTTCTTTTGAAGTTTTTATTTGCCTTCAATCCATTTGCAGTAGCTAATTTGAGTCGATAAAGGTAATGTGTTTTCCTGTATCAAGTGTACCCTTTTTGTTTCTTCTTTTCTTCACAAGTTAATGTGATTGATTTTTGCAACATTTTCTGATTTTTTTATATTGTAAACATGTCTTTCTGTCAATCTTTTGTTACCTTAAATTCCTTATTTTCTTTGTTCACTTGATTCCTGAGGCAGACTATAATAAGCAAACCAAACAAAAAGATGATTGTTTTAGTATCCAAACATTCCCCATCTATTTTTTTGCAGTAGATAAATCGAAACTTGTATGTCATAAAATACATTCAATTCACAAGAGCCATGTAAGCAACATGGTCAGGTTCTTCAGAGAATTCAAATCTGTTTGTCCAGAAATTCTGTAAATTTGACATGAGTAAAGAATTACGTGTTTACGTTTTTCTTTGGAGGTATATATGCTAGTATTTTGTGTACCGTTAAGTTTCATAAGATGCTCTTTTCCAATCTGTTTTCATCATTGCGTAGGTTGATTTATAACATCTTTCATGTCTATAACCTCACTGATTATTGCATATATGGGCCGGAGATTGTAAAGGAATGCTCTATTATAAGCAAAGGATCATCCGATCCATGTGTTTGTTTAATACGTTGAATACTGAGTCTGTTCTCCTCGTTATATCCCCAGTTATAATACAAACACATGTACTAACTTTGTATCGTTAACGTTGTTTCTATTTAATTAGCACGATGTGTTTCCATTGCTGGAAAACGCTGTTTGTTATTGCATGATTATCAGTGTGAGAATAAGCTGCACCTTGAAATTGATGTCAATGGTGGGAAATTACCGAGACTGAACTTGAAGGAGCTCAGTGACAGTATGGAGGGTTTTCAAGAGCTGTTGAGCGATCTTCGAATGGACAGAATATGAAGAGGCATCAGAGGATAGCTGCAGTTGTGAGCTTGATGATGCGCAATCTCAAGCAGAATTGGTCAGAATGAAATGAACATGATCACTACTGCTTACGGCGGATAAGGGAAGGAGACGAATACTGATCGTTATTGGGTCATAAATTTTGGGCCCAATTTAGGTCTAAAGTAATGTTAGTTTAGCTTCAGCCAGGGCCCAGGATCAATTCAGTCTAATTTTATATATACGTAATTTTAATTTAAATTACGTATTTTGGGGGGGGGGGTCATCTAAATTTCGTGTGATTTGTAAGGCTTTAGTAATCTCTTCTTTTCGAATTTCCTCTCCAAGCGAGAAGAACACAGAGGGCCATGGCTACGCTCTTCACCACTGTTCGTCCTTCACTTTTTGTTTCATCCATAAATCTTACCAAGCCGTTCTCTTCTTCTTATGCCTCCACGTCTCTGTCTTTCTCCTTTGGCCATCGTCCCAAGACTCTCCGGTTTTCTGCAGTTCGATCTTCTCGGCCCTTGGAATCAGACTCCGAGCCGGAAGGTGAGTCTGCAGTTACAGATGACTGGGTTGAGAAACGGGGATCTGAAAATGGAGCCGAATCTAAGGCAGATAATGCGGTTGTGATCACGGATGAATGGGGCGAGAAATCTGAACTCGGACCCGAGGAATCAGGGACCCGGTTTGCGGACTCGGATCCTCCAGTGAACGAGGACGAATGGGAAGAATTAAATGGCGGAGAAGCTGCAGTCGACGCCGAAAACGGAGATGCTGTGTACGACCAGACCTCGGAGCTGAAAAGGTGTTTGGCGGATACGGTGTACGGAACTGAATTGGGGTTCCGGGCTGACTCAGAAGTTCGGGCGGAGGTTTTGGAGCTCGTGAATCAATTGGAAGCTCTGAATCCTACGGCGGCTCCGGTAGAGAATCCAGAGCTTCTCGATGGCAACTGGGTTTTGCTGTAAGTCTCATTACTCTAACTGTTCACCTGTTTTGCGGTGAAAAATCTTAGATCGTAGTCCTTTGAATACATTCCACTCTCTCAATGATCTTGTTTTGATGTTGTAAATAACTTTATATTGTGGCTGAGAATTGCAACACTGTGAATAGATTTGCTCATTTGCCATGGTTTTTGATCCCTCCTAATTGAGAAAGAGTCATTGTGAATTGTTCATGAAGCTAAGTGATCATAATGATCCAGGAGTTGTCACTACAATCGAGCATTACTGTTGGTTTTTATATCTTTGGGTTATACAAACAGGTACACTGCTTTCTCCGAGTTGCTTCCTCTTCTAGCTGCGGCTTCGACACCTTTGTTGAAAGTGAAAAGTATAACTCAGTCTATAGACACAAAGAATCTCTCTATAGACAATTCAACTACACTCTCCAGCCCATTTGCAGAATTCTCATTCAGTGCTTCTGCTTCATTTGAAGTTCGAAGCCCTTCAAGAATTGAGGTAACTAAAAAACTTGCAACTTCAGTTTGCTATTCTTAACCTCGTGTATGAAAATTATTGAAGCATTCAACGAATCAATCAAACTCCCTCACAAAACTATGTTGAAAAGGGTGTCCTTGTAGAGTCATACTGTGTATCTTCATCATCATCTGTTTCTCACAATGTTTTGGTAAATGTCAGGTTTCTTTCAAAGAAGGTACACTAAGACCTCCGAAGATCAATTCAAGTGTGGATCTCCCAGAGAGTGTGGGTGTCTTTGGGCAGCAGATTAGCCTTTCGTTGCTGAAGCAATCTTTGAACCCTTTACAAGATGTGGCAGCAACCATTTCACGATCAATCTCTGGTCAGCCACCTCTCAAGCTTCCCTTTCCTGGAAACCGAAGCAGCTCTTGGCTCTTGACAACTTATCTCGACAAGGATCTCAGGATTTCAAGAGGAGATGGTGGGCTTTTTGTGCTTGGTAGAGAAGGAAGCTCTCTGCTTGAGCTCTAAATGATATTTGAGAAGGTATATACAGCAGGCTTTGTGTAAAAACCATACTCAATAGAAACGTCATAATAATAATAATGCTGAATGCAGATTATTGGACCAGATTGTTAAATTCCTTTTAATTATGTTCTCGTTTGCTTGTCAGAGAATTAGATAAGTTCAGCTTTGGGTGGAATGATATGAAACAACGAACCTTCGTGCCAATCGAATCCGATTTTCTAAAACATAAATTTAAACTCTAAAGTAGAATTAAAAACTTAAATTTAATTATTTGTGATTTTCTGAAAAAAAAGTTTAGTGAGTATTTTTTGAAGGAAAAATATATTATGGTGTTTCAAGGATATAAATGGTATATCGCATGAGTTGATAATATCCCGGGGATATGGCTGTGACTCTCAGATTAACGAAACCTTTATCGTTTACCAGTCATCCTTTTAACTCTTGCGTGCGGTTCCGGGGAAGCAAACTGATCGGTACCGAGATAGCATCCTTTGGGACGGTGAAAATGGCGGCTAGTGTTGGGTCTGAACCTGAAACGGCGTCGTCTACCTCCAGCGTCATCGATTCTCATCTCCACATCTGGGCTTCTCCTCAAGAGGTCCTGCTTGTTAGTTCAAATCCATGATTTTTTGCTAGAATTCGGGTATTCTCCAATTGTGGAAATTTGGATCACTAGCTTAAGCTATTATTCAAGCAAATTGCATATGTAAATTTTGTTCTCGATGAAGGAAACAAAAACTGATTTTCCTACAATGATAATGACCATCTGTTGTGTAAGTGATTCGATGGAGCTCCAATATGTGTTTTCAGGCCGAGACTTATCCTTACTTTCCCGGCCAAGAACCTTCTTTGACTGGTGATGTCGATTTCTTGCTCAAGGTTTAAGCTGACATCAACCAAACTATCATGGGTTTTTGCGAAGTGTCATTCCTCTGTTTACTGTTTTGTTGTTGATTGTGTCCTAACTTAGAACATGGAAGAGGCAAGGGTGGATGGAGCTGTCATTGTGCAACCCATCAATCATAAGTTTGATCATTCTTTAGTAACAAGGTCCCATCCTTTTCTTATTCCTATATATGCATTTTCCTAGAAGGGTGTTGTGGTGTGTCTTAGCAGAAGCTAAGGGAGTTTTTTCAAACTCAATGAAGTTATCTCTGGTTCGACATTGGATGAAATCAAGATTATACGCTAAACTAAACAATATGCTTCTGTCACTTCTTTTTAGTTTTGATTTATCTATCTCACTGCCTTTTCTTGTGGCTATGGGATGCATTATTGGGGCCTAGGTTGGTCGTGGTTCTGTGTTAAAATGCAGAGTTTTTACTGATTCTCCAATCAAGGCAGAGCTTAGATTGCATGTGATGTCAGCGATATAATTCAAGCTTCTTGTCAAGATGAGTTTAGTTTCTTATTGACAGTGTTCTGAAGAAATACCCATCAAAGTTTGTCGGCTGTTGCCTTGCAAATCCTGCAGAAGATGGCAGCGGAATTAAGCACCTCGAGAATCTCGTTCTAGAGGTTATTCCTTTAACTGCTTCTTGAAGTATCTCAAAATATCGTATATGCATCACATTTCTCTGGGTTTTAATCTGTTGGTGTAGAGTAATTATCGTGCTGTTCGGTTTAATCCCTATTTGTGGCCGTCAGGTCAGAAGGTACCAATCTAATGATTCCAGTGACCTTGGATCAAATTTCTATCCATACATTTTTTATTTATTGACAATGATTTCCACAACACAGATGACAAATTCTGTTGGCAAAGCCCTGTTCTCTAAAGCAGGGGAACTCGGTGTGCCTGTTGGCTTCATGTGCATGAAGGTCTGGTAGTTGATTGACCTTTGTATGCTCCAAAAGTTGGGTGGTTTACGCAAAGCTTTTCTTTCATATATTTTGTCTACTTTGTTCAGGGTCTGCATCTGCACATTGCAGAAATTGAGGAACTGTGCACGGAATTTCCGAAGACAGTTGTTTTACTGGATCACGCAGGATTCTGCAAAGCACCAGAGTAAGCAGTTCTTTGCTATTCTGAGAATCAATCCAGTCATTCCCCTGCAACGCCTAAAAGAATATATCACCAATTGTTTCATCAACTGCAGAAATGGTGAGACAAAACTTGCTTATACTCAACTCATGAATCTCTGTAGATTCCCACAGGTGAAAAAGGAAAAAGAAAATTACTTTTAGAATCTGAATTCTCACTAGCTCACATATATCATACAAATCTGACGGAAGAATATTAAAAGAAACAGGTATATGTGAAATTCAGTGCTCTATTCAGGCTATCAAGAACCGGTTTCCCATATCAGGACCTTTCTCCTCTCCTATCTCAAGTTGTGTCCAATTTCGGGGCAAACCGTGTCATGTGGGGCAGGTACACTTGACCTGCTTTCCCGACCGAAATGAAAAAAGAAATCTGAACTAACAAAACATGATCATATATCTATTGGCTGCTTCTCCGTCTGCTGCAGTGACTTCCCATTTGTTGTTATTGAATGTGGATACAAAGAAGCGAGAGAAGCTGTGACCATTATTGCAAAAGAAGCATCCTTGTCAAGTTCTGAGATAGACTGGATTCTTGGAAAGACTGTGATGCAGCTTTTCCCTGGAAAATGGGTTCTTCCTTGAAAGGCTATACACAAGTAATAGAGTTCATGAGGATGAGATAACCAAACAACATGTGTTTAAATTTACTTTTATAACAATTTGTTTGCGAAATAAAAGAATACTACTGCTCTTCGTTTTTCATTTTTAACAAAAAAAATCAACAAAACAATATTATAAGTTGATAGTGTAGGGGAAATAATCACAAGTATATTTTATATACCTGCCACAATAAGACCATTTACTGTTACACTGCTTGTTCTCATCTTCTATTTTTTGGCATATAATTGCCACAAGACGTTTTATTCAATTTTTCATTTCTTATAAATTAGATTAGTTATCTTATATTTTTGTATCTTTGTATTTTTAAATATATTTAGTATAAAATATAATCTCTGGTCTAATTGATTGTTTTTCTTTTGCTTATTGTTTGTTTTTAATTAGAAAAATATTTAGAAGACATTTTCTTTTTGATTATGACAGAAGACTCGCTCAATATGCTAAGCTAAGCAAAGCCACTGATGTTCTTCACATAGCCTCTTCCTTCTCATCATTTCTCTCACTCGTCACTTAAACAATACTCCTTTTCTCGCAAGGCATTCTCAGAACAAACCTTTCTTCTTTCCCAAGCAGTCTACGATACTGGTGGAATCCAAAGTGTTTCTTATCCAGCTGTATCAATCTTCAGAATGTCGTCGGCAACAACAATACCAGATACTGCTGTTTTCCCGACTGTTTCCATGCCCATCACTGTAGTTTTGACCGGCATGCTTCTCTTTGTAATTGTAGCTGCATTCTTCTCTCTCTTCTTCTGGCGATGTCTTCTGAATCGGTTGTTTTCAGGTTGGACCCTTCAGCGAGTATCTTACGGTGACCTTATCCATGTGGCCAGCCCGCCTGAAAACACAGGCCTCGATCCAATTATCATCCGGTCTTTCCCCGTACTCCTCTTTTCATCTGCTTCAATGAAAAATAATGGGATGGAATGCGCTATCTGCTTGTCCGAGTTTTCAGATGAAGACACCATTAGGCTCATTACGGTTTGTGGTCATGGATTTCATTCTAATTGCATTGATCTTTGGTTTGAGTTACACAAGACTTGTCCTGTTTGCCGGTGTGAGCTAGACCCAGGACTGGTCGGATCTGGAAGCCATGAATCTTTGCACAATAGTGTTATAATTACTATTCAGGATATAAACCATGATGAGGAAAATCCTCCTAGCACTGGTTCAAGCAAAAGGCTTATGGAAACCTCGACTTGGCGACTCCCGAGATCACATTCTACCGGGCATTACATGGTTAAGACAACAGATGTCAATGTGAAGATCAAAAGAAGACATTACCAAACAGGAAGCTGTGTCACATTTGAGGAAAACCCTCATACCACTAGTTCAAACAAAAGGCTAACGGAAGCCTCCGCTTGGCGATTCTCGAGGTCACATTCTACCGGACATTTCATGGTTAAGACGACAGATGTCAATGTGAAGTTCGATGGAAGACATTACCAAGCAGGACGCTGTGTCACATTCGATGAACTTATTCAGTATGGTGAAGCTGCTGGATATGTGATGGCTTGATGGTTCATCATATATTAGCAGGATTGAAGTCTAGTTTACCAATAAATTCCATTTTTTGTGTTCTTTACAGCAGTGGATAGTCAAAATTGTAATAAACATCTGTCGTCAGATCTCCTGACGGGTAAACCGAGAAAGAATAAGAGTCACTCTGCGGATTTTTCTCCAGACGTATTGTTGTCTTCTATTGTGTTACCATCTTCGGGATTTTCTTCAGAAGTATTGTTGTCTTCTATCATTTCACCAACTTCAGATTCACCGACGCTTCTCAAGCTAAACTTTAGACTGATAGGTCTGCCCATTAGCTCCTATAGGAAAACGAAGCAGTAATAAATTCTCTACATGCCCAAGAGAATGAAGCAAACTTTCTCATCTTGGTTTTGGAAATTGGTGAAAGAAGCAAACGTTATACCTTCCCATTGAGTTTGGAGATTGCAGACTCGGCTTCTTCTCTAGTAGCAAACGAGACAAAGCCATAGCCGGAAGCTCTTCCTTCAGAGTCTGCGAAAACAACCCGAGCTGAAACCAGGTTGAAATCTGCGGCAGTGAAAAACTCACGTAGATGAGTTGATCTTGCTTTCCAAGCGAGATTGGATACATAGAGTTTGTGACGGGTTTCTCCAGGAGACGCAGAAGGAAGAGCGTTAGGAGGTCTTGGAGTAGGCTTCTTGAACCTTCTTGCAAAATTTACCCTTATGATCCTCCCTGAGACTTGCTGATAACAAAGACCATAGAAGCTTTGTTTAACATCAAGGATGAAGAAAAATAGCTAAGTGCTGAGCATAATGGCACTTAATCAGTTATAAATCTATTCATTTCTTAAGCTGTTTCCAAATGAACCTATCCACATTCAATCAGAGAAGAACCCACAAAGGATTTTGGATCAAGAACACAGAGGTCATGACAGAAGAACAATAAAATACCTTAATTTGTAGACCAACATAAAAAGGGGAAGGGGTTTGAGCTTACAAAAGTATCGAACTTATCAACAGCAGCTTGCGCTTCTTCTCCAGATGCCATTGTTACAAAAGCAAACCCACGATTCTTCCCATCTTTTTGCCTTATGATCTGGAATATATTCAAACTGAGTTAACCAATTCGTAATAACATACAAAAGCTAATGAATTTGAGAAAGAGAAAAGACCTCGACATTGGACACAGTCCCGCATTGTCCGAAGAGCTCGGAGATGTCATTTACGCTCATAGACCAAGGGAGATTGAATACAAAGAGCTTCCTTTTCAGATTTGACTTCTGGATTTCTTCAGTCTTCTCTCCAGGCGACGAAGTTTCTTCCTCTGTGACGGAACAGAGCACGGAGACAAGCCGCCGTGAGTTATCGCTGACGGCTAGAGGAAAACTGAGAGAGAAGAGGGAAGATAGATTACTAGGAAGTCTAAGACTTAAGGAGGTAGGTTTAGACTGTCTAGAAAAGAGATAAGGTTTTGAGGAAGAAGAAGAGAGGGAAAGGATGGAGAGAACAGCTTCGTGAACAGCCATTGTTAGCTTTTGCACAAAAGAAATGGATTAGACCGAAACAAAAAGATAATTTTTCTGGTCCGGTTTGGTTTTTAATTTATTCAATAAAATTACGAACCGGATCGACCAACTTCGGTTCGGAAGAGTTATGGCCCGAGGAATCAACCGCATCTAATTTAAGCTTTGTTATACCAAGAAATTTCAACCCAACATTGCCGGTGTAAAGTCAGGATATGACTATGACACACATTACATCACTATCTAAATCCAAAACCTGTATAATATATTAGATTAGATTAGAATCCCCAATGTACATATATTTATAATTTAATATTTATATATCATTAAACATGTAAAAATAAAATAAAAACTAAATCATTCAAGAATATATCAGAAATCAACATGATTATATCAGAAAACTAAAGATTATTGTAGTACTAATCTCTTGCATTCCTTTGTCATTTTTCTTTATTTTTTTAGATTTTCAGCTGTTCTTAAAATTTTATTTCTCTATTTAAATATATATTTTTAATTTATTGAAATATTTATATAAATTATAGAGTGATACCATCAAATATCATATTTTACATTTTTATATCAAACACCATAAAATTAAAACTTCAAATATAACATAAATTATTACAAAAATATTTATTTATCTTAAATAAATTCGAAATTTTTTTAAATATTACTTTTGATTTTCATTTTTTTATTTTAGATTTTAAATTTTCCCTATTAGAAATTTTTTAAAACTATTAATTTTATGATCTTTAAAAATTTAAATTAATAATGTTATATTTTTCTAGTAAACAAATTAATATGATTGGTACATATTGTAATTGTTCTAGTAAGTTAAAATTATTTAATTATTTTTATATTTATTTGAAATTTATTATGGTGATGATACATCATCACGGTATTGTAAATAACACGTTGAGATAATATTGTTTTCTAAAAATGTTTCAATTATATATATTAATTATTAAAGAACTAGAGAAAAATTTTAAGTTAATTTTGTAAATACCTTTTATTTTTTTGGAAGTCAAAATTCGGATTCAAAATTTTGGATGGAATTTTTAAAACTTTGTACATACAAAAAGTATTGTTTTAGTCAAATACGCAATCAATTAAATAGAGCTTGAGTTTTTAATTCATTTTTAAACGTATTGGAAAATTATTTTCCACAAAAGTATAGCCACACGTCTTCAATCCATTAATCTCCAACACCACCGTTATGCGATGCCGTTAAACGTCGTCGTTAATAACAACTTCTACGCACCATCCAAATCATTTCCTATGTGAAATAAAAATAAATATCAAAATCCAAAATTCGAGAGAGAGTCCCACACAAACTTTGGAGAAGAAGAAGAAGAGAAACATCAAGCTTTTTCTTTTCTTCTTCCTTCTCACTCTAATCACCTCAATCCTTAAACCCTAATCTTACGAATTCGTTTAATACTCTGCTTGAGCCAGAGGCGGAATAAGTGAGGTATCGCTGAGATATATACAATGTCGTCGTTGGCTTTGTCGTTTCGTCCGGCCGCTAAGACGCCGTCGTATTTAGCGTCTTCTTCTTCGAATTTATTCTCCTCGTGCTCCTCGCTCTCCTTCAGGACCTCTCAGTCTTGCTCCAGAAACTCTGTCTTCGCTCTTGTTGTAAGCCGTGCTCGTGTGAATATATGAATTGCTTATGTTACGCTATTCATTCCCGTGGATTTTTGCTTTTCATTCTCAAAGGATTGGAGTGTTTAAGTATGTCGATTTTGCATTTTCATCATTGTTCTTAAATCTCTTTATTACGTTTCCGGACTTGAGATTCCTTGATGGAGTTGAGCCTATTACCACTAGTCTTTTTTAGTTTGAATTTCTGAGTTTTAATAGGTGAATGAGCTACGGAAATTTTCTTTTTCTGAGGTCGCTGCTTTTGGCGATGGCATGTAGATAAGCAAATGCATTCGTTTGATTAATATATTTTGCTATCCAGTAACAGAAATTGAGAACTATTTCAATCTCCTGTTAGAGTCTTCTTGTTGGCGATAAAAGAGAATTTGTGGGTGGCGGTTAAATATTTGTTTGATTTTGGTTAAAACACGAATCCTAAATCTGTTTTATTTTTGTTGTTGTTGTTGCTGCTGCTAGAAATGCGATCTTCCCGAGTCATTGAATGTGGGGAACGGGAATCCTAGTATCCCAATTATTAATGAGAGGACACTTCCAAAGTTCTTGGAATCTGCTAGAATGGAGAAATCGGTCAATAGAACCAATACCAGACTTAAGTTGTTCTCTGGTACTGCAAATCCAGCACTTGCTCAGGAAATTGCGTGGTACATGGGCTTGGAGCTTGGTAAGATTAACATTAAGAGATTTGCTGATGGAGAAATCTATGTTCAGCTACAAGAGAGTGTTAGGGGATGTGATGTCTATTTAGTGCAGCCTACTTGCACTCCCACAAATGAGAATCTCATGGAGCTTCTGATTATGGTAGATGCTTGCCGAAGAGCATCTGCCAAGAAAGTAACAGCCGTGATTCCGTATTTTGGATATGCAAGAGCTGACAGGAAGGTAAGTCTCTTTGTGCTTTGTCGCCTGATTTAGTTTAGATACTTTGGTCAGATATGAAGGCTTGATATTAGAATCCATCTTGTTTATCTTTTGCTGCTTGCAGACACAAGGGCGTGAATCCATTGCTGCCAAATTGGTTGCTAACCTTATTACTGAAGCAGGTGCAGATCGAGTTCTTGCATGTGATCTTCATTCAGGACAGTCCATGGGTTACTTTGACATTCCAGTCGACCATGTGTACTGCCAGGTTACACCTCTAAAACCACGTTCTTGATAGTTACGGGCTCCCCTCTTTATGCTTTTGTGTGTGTGTATAATAATACCTTTTAAACTGTTGTGCATTTGATTTTTTCAGCCGGTGATACTTGATTATCTTGCTAGCAAGTCGATTTCCTCAGAGGATTTGGTAGTGGTTTCTCCTGATGTTGGTGGAGTAGCCAGGGCACGTGCTTTTGCAAAGAAACTATCAGATGCTCCACTTGCCATTGTCGATAAAAGGCGTCATGGACACAATGTTGCTGAGGTAATTTATCCCCCTTTCTTTGAGAGTCAGAGTTTGCCGACCAACACCTGTTGCTTCCCCTCAAGCTCACATGCGTTATTTACTTAAATTCAGGTCATGAACCTAATCGGTGATGTAAGAGGGAAGGTGGCAGTAATGGTGGATGACATGATTGATACCGCTGGTTAGATTGCATAAATCTTACTCTTTCAGTGTTACCGGAAAAACAAAGCTTCCTATCTCTCTCTATTCCCATTAAGACCACTAAAAACTCTTTTTCCTTTTTCAGACTGAATCCTCATAAAACCAATATTGTTCTGTTGTATATCAGGAACCATTGTAAAAGGAGCAGCTTTGTTGCACCAGGAAGGTGCTAGGGAGGTCTATGCGTGCTGCACGCACGCTGTTTTCAGGTAACCAATGAACAGCTATATTGTTCTTGAACAGTCCTAAAAATCATGACTTTCTGAAGCATTCTATTGTTTCTAATGAATCAATGGAAGCCCGCCTGCAATAGAGCGATTATCAGAGGGTTTGCTTCAAGAAGTGATAGTGACAAACACATTACCAGTAGCAGAGAAGAATTACTTCCCCCAGTTAACAATTTTATCGGTGGCTAATCTTCTGGGTGAGACCATTTGGCGTGTTCATGATGATAGTTCCGTCAGTAGCATTTTCCTTTGACCTCATCTCTCTCTTTCTCATTACATCATTTTGAAAGTTTCTTGGTTTTCTTAGTTGGTTTTAACTTTTAAGGGTCAGTTTTTTAAGTTTATCTTGTTTTATTTTCCAACCTTGTGTTACCAAATTTTGGTGCTGTCTTTCAATAGCTTTGGTTTTTCTTATTTCGCCCACATCTCAGTATGGATTTACCAATTGATCTTGAACCAATTTTGATTATTATATACCCTTTCTTCTAAGTTAATATATCATTTCACAACCTATATCTCTATGGAGAAATGCATCACAAACGAATTTATTTTGATGAATTATATGACAACTACACCAACAAGTCTTTAGTCCAATTTCCAATTGGAATACATAAGTATTATTTCAAAAATGTTTTCATAAAAAGGGTTTTAGATCCAATGATAAATTGTAAAGTATGACAATAACTAGTCATAATGAATATTGTTTTACAAATGGGTTATATCCATAAGCCACATAGATAGATAATATTCCTCTTTTATGATGTATGTGCAATTTGTCGTCAATTGAATCTTGTGCTTTGTTATTTCATAGAACTCACTGTGAAATTTGGGTTGATATAACCTTTTAATTATTGATATTTTTTGCATTCAAACTGAATAATTTTATATCCAAGGCACTAGTTTAACAAATAAATTAGATAGTTTCATCTTGAAGTTGCATCCAAATGCGACAATACGATCATACTCAATTTTGCAAGGAGGCCCATAAAAATTAGATAAATATATGAATTGTACAGTCCGCCGCCGTCAACAACAACGAAAAAGCCCAATAAAGAAGAATAAAAATTAGGGCTTCTTCTAATCGCGTCTCATATAAATACATACACACCCCTCAATACTATTTAAGAAAAGCCGATTTTATTCAGTTCCTTTTTTTAGGGTTTATCATCTTCTTCTATTCTGTTTTTTCTTTTCTTTTTCTTTTTTTTGAAGTTTTGTCTGTAAATTTAGCAGATCTGCTGTGATGAAAAACTTTGTGTGCCAGAGATGTGGCTTTGCTCTTCATCGCTGACGGCAAAACACAACCCTCTAAGAAGTTCTGAGCATTATTTCCATATCTTTTTCTTTCTCAATTGAAAAACAGAATAGTTTTTATTTGGTTTTCGAAAATCTAAAAAATTGGGATTTGAGTCGAGGTGACGATAGAAATTTCACAAGTCTGTCAATCCACTGAAACATTCTGTGATGTTATTGTGATCTCGACAGGTTCTGATCGACTCTGAAAATATAAATCCTTTAATTTCTTAATTATTTGTTTTTTTTTCGTTTTATCTACAAATTCGATTCTTTTGGATTTGGGAATATGATGAATCTCATAAAACAAATGGGTAATTTGCGACTGAGATTATATTGATGTTTATTCACCTTTGGAGAACTGATTCTCAGATTCAAAATTTCGTACTTTACGTTGTTTGAACATATTCTTTTTCTTTTTTATTGTGTATTTAAATTTTTTTTTGTTAACAATCTTTCAATCTACCTGGGCAGATGATGAAATTTTATTTCATGGGTAATTTGCGTCTGAACCTTCTTGATGCTAACTTTATGATAAACTGATGCCCAGTAGAGATTCTTGTATCCAGTTTATTTCAGTTTATTTTACATAATAAACTCAGAACTAAAATCGACAAATTGGTGAAGTTTTGGATGTGGTCATTGGATGAAGAACAAATAAGCTAGTGTGACATTGTTAAAATCTATATCAAATTAGATTCTGTCCAAAATATTGGATTTAGACATTGACAAATCTACAATTCTCCCTAATTTGACCTTCAATACCTGTAAGAACATTAATATTACCCATTTTCAACATAGATTCCACAAAATCTAGAAAGAAGATTTGTTGATCAACTGCATATTCCCAAATCTTCTTGAAGATCTCTCCTTCATGATCTTCAGTGACCAGAACGTTATCTGAAATCAACAACCCTCTTCCCTTTAAAAGATTGATGTAATAATGGTTATCAAAGAAAGCCGGAGTCTGTAGATCCAACGGTGACAGTTCGTTATCCCGGCTGGAGTCTTTGCACTGTGACCGTAGGATTCGACGGAATGTGCTGTGTCTCTTGAACTCGTCGACGTAGAAGGTTTGTTCCATGTTTGGTTGAACTATGCGTTGCTTGAAGCTCAAGCATCTCGCTTTACCTATTGTATGGGCGCCTGAAAGAGCGATTAGATCTCGAATGTCGAGGCCTTGTTGCTTGAAGTTTATGATAAGGCTGTTGAGGGACGAGTTTGGTGCTGGAATATATTGGTTTGCGCCGGAGAAGCTTGCCGTCAAGGAGTCTCTTCTGCCTAGCAAAACTTCCCACCATGGTCCACCTCTCTGATGATACCAATCAATTTTGTTTTTAGTAAAATTCACCCCTTAAGTTTCATTCAATCAGAAAAGCCCTTAGGGTTTACGGTTGGAATTACCAGGAAGACGGAGTCACGAGCGGCCATGGCGATGATATCGGAACAAGAGACGGTTAGTGGACATGCTTTTTCAAGGAGGTACTTTATGTAATCAATTACTTCGAACCCACGCAAAGAGTTCACGTTAGGAGTTGCTTGTTTCTCACTCAACATGTCCCCATGTGTATCCAGGAGCACAGACGCATCACAACCCTAATCCCATAATTAAGATCGCAATCCAGACATTAAAGGATACGTTAAATCAATCTTAGCTCTCATATAGCCTAGAAGCAGAGAGCTTCATATGTTCTGACTTCTGAATGGAGTAGAAGCAAAAAAAACTCAAAACGAAATTAAAATAGAGTAGACAGGGACGATTTCTAACCTGGACAAAGCAGTCATGGAACTGAAGACGAAGAAGAGAAGCTGCCATACGAGGATCTCTTAGAACAGCAACCTCGACGTTATGCTTCACGATTTCTTCTGCTAATGGGCAACTCTCTTTGTAGAAACCTTTCACTAATGGTCCTCTATAGTCCCCCAAAGCTGAGGTCGTAATCGCAGAAATCACAATTACTGTAACCCATAGCTTCTTCAGTTTGATCTCCATTGGAAACTTATGTTTTGTTTCTGTGCATCTCTGTATGTGTGTGATTATATGAGTGTGCTTCTTGTATCAATTTTCTTTTGTATGTTATCATATGTCGTTAAGTGTGTTTTCATGCCCAATTTTTACTATATTGGATGTTACGGTTTTGTCAAAGGTAGATACAACCAATACAGACCTAACTTGCCTTGTTGGCTAACAAACGTTTGATCAAAAAATCTGTGTGAGATGATTCTTTATAAGAATAAAATGACGTGAAGAAAGTATATCCTATAAACAAAAGTTGGACGAAGAGGAATATAAGATTCATATCATATGGTAACCCATATACTTTGACACATAAGACTAAAACCCTTGAATTTTAGACTCATCGTCATCAAAACAAAACCCTAAGTGCAGTAGCTCTTGTTTTTAATGGAAGAGCTTTGTGGTAAGGTGTATTCAAAAAGGATGTTTTTTATATATAAGAAAGTTTGTGGCTTTCATCTCTGTGGGACCTGGGAGGCACAGGCGGCTCTTTAGACTGTGGAAGCACCTGAAGCTCAGAGTACATGACAGTAATGACCTCCGGCCTTGTCTGAATCAAGCTGTTCTCAGAGGTGATTGTTGAGAAGATCGCTCTAATATGTTGGTGTGACAATGTTTAAACTTGGTGAAAAATGTAAAACGTTAACAAAAAGGAATTATAGACTCTGATGTATAAGGTATGTTTGTGGTAGACATAAAATCAAAGAAACATACATTCTGGGTGTGTTTGTTAGATCTTTGCTTCTTCTTCTTGAACTCTTATTTTCTGATGTTGGTCATACTTTATGCAAATCGAGGAAATGAGCATGAGAACTGATAGTTTTGGAATGGTTTTTCTTAGATTATCTTTTAAGGCAATTTGGAACATAGAGACAAAGGAGAAACCCTCCTAATGAGCGGCATCTTCCTCTTCACAGAACTTGGTGTATTCCTTTGGACCCATCAAAGATTCCAACTCCGCGGGGCTGCTCGGCTTCACTTTGATCATCCAACCATCTTCATAAGGGCTTGAGTTGATCTACACAACACACACAATTGACAGTGAATTTGCTTTATATCTTTGTTCACCTGAGTGTTAAGTTAATTTTGTTAAGCCTCTTAAACCATACCAAGCCTGGTGATTCTGTGAGCTTCTTGTTAACCTCAATGACTTCACCTGAGATTGGTGACAGGATCTCACTTGTCGCTTTCACACTCTCCACTGCTCCAAAGCTTTTCTCTTTGCTCACCGAACCATTTTCCTCTGGCAGTTCCACAAACACCACTTCACCTAAGTGGCCCTGTCATGTCTCCTGATTTTCAGCCAATATTCACTGAAGAGACAGTCTAATCTAGCTCCAATGTAACAGAGTTACTTTGATCTTTCGGAACTATATCTCTATACTTTGTTATAAAATAAGAACCTGGAAGCAAAAGCCGAAAGGTGGAGCCTTTGTTACCTGAGCATGGTCAGTGATGCCAATGGTGGCAACAGAGCCTTCATGTTTAACCCACTCGTGCGAATTTGCATACTTCAATCCCTCCAAAACTATAAAATAAAATAAAAACCAGAGAAACTATCAACAATTTCAGACAAAAGCTACGTAACACACAAGTACATATACCAACTACTACAATCATGAATCACCTGATGAGAAGCATCTAGAGATGGAGAAAGCAGGAGAGAGATGAGATTTGGAGACGGAAGAAGAAAGCTTGAGAGCGTTTGCTGTAGAAGAAGCCCACATTCTCAGTGCCATTTTCTTCTTTCTTCCTCTGTGTTTTGTCTTCCCTAGTAAAGAGGAGATACCAAAGATCTTTTTTCTTTCTTTCTTTGATTTTTTTTATTGTGTTCTAACTTTGATATGTAAGGCAGAAACTGAAAGCCTCATCCTATGCCTATGGCGTGTATGAAAACTGTGACCCACACCCTCTCCACGACTCAGAAGCTCTTAAGATTACTTTTTGGGTTCCTTTTTTTTTAAGTGTCAGTCTGCCTATATAAGATTCACTACGAAATGGTAGCAGAGCAAAAAAAAAAGAAGAAGAGAATGAAATGCTAACTACAAGGGAAATCTTGATTTGTGTTGCATGGAATATAAATAGACGTTTATTCATTAAAGATCATCAAAAACCAAAAAAATTTAAAATCTATTTTAATATCCCTAGTTTGAGTCATAGTAATCAAAAATATAAACATTTTGTGACATGTTTTTTTTACTAAAGATCGATGATCTTATCTAATGGCATCGAAATTTTGGAGCTTTTAATCCGTCTGAAACTTTCGGGGTCAAATAGAGTTAATAAATATGTTGGGGTAGATATGAAATATTGAAAACTCAAATCACTTCTCCGGCGTCGGAGGAGTGAATGGGTAAACAAACTCTGTCTCAATTCGAACCCCTAATCCTCAATTTCTCGTTGATTAGCTGGGAAGTTAAAAGTTACTGTGAAATTGGTAGAAACTGTACAGGATTCGTGGTGGGATGATTAATTCAATCGAAGACATGAGCCCTGACTCGACCAACGATGGCACCGTCGAGATCACGCACAAAATCATCGGCCCAGCTCGGCCGTCCCGAATTCGAGTGGCGTCTCATATCAAAGTAAGGATTTCGTCTTCTATAGCTCGCTAGGAATATTGTGGTGTAGGACGAGGATTGATCCTGGTTATTTAGGTTCGTGATTTGAGGAATGCGATTGCGGAAAAGGGTCGATTTCCCGTCGCAAATTTGAGGATGATTCTGCGTGGAAAGGCGCTGCAAGACGAGGAAGATGGAGACGATGTATACGTTACGCTCAAGGACGAAGGTAGATATTGTGCTGAAAGGTTAAGGGAGTTGGAGTTATATGTGTCTCTTGTATGGCTCTTGGATTATCCACTACTACGCTTGGTTTCTTGTGTAGATTCCTTGATGGTTGCTGTAATACCAAAACCACCTATTGGAGCTGAGAGCTATGATGATGATGATGCTGAATTGGTAATTATCGCCCTTTGATCTGATGTTTAACCTCTTTGATTTTTAGTTTGTGTCCTAAAATTTCTTGGTTTATTTTTGGCACTGCAGAAGTTTCAGCTCCCGCCGTCAGCAAGCCGGTGGAAGAAAAAGCTCTACTACTTTCTGCGTAACAAGTTGAAACTTCCCGGTGAGTTCTTTAATCATTTCACGCCCTTCATCTGCAATTTCCAAGTATGTATAAAACATTAGTTCAGTGATATGTTTTGTGTGATGATCTAGATATAATTCTTATGGGAATTTTCTCCTTAAGTCTAAAGATGTGGGCTATTATCATCTTGTGGTTTATCTTGGCGCCTCTTGCCAATCGATGGGACCTCGGCCCTATATTTGTAAGCCATATTTATCTTCAATAACTTGATTCCTGAAAATGTCTCAATTCTCATGTTATTACAATGCCATTTGATGTGCATTCATGAGACATGTTGTGTACATAAGTATTATACACTTTATCACTTGGCTTGATTGTTTTAACAAGGGGTTTCTGTTTTATTTCTTCTGATGGGTTCCTTTGTTGTTACGAGTTTTAGATATTAGTGACTGGCTTTTCAATCATCTTGTTCAATCTTGGTAAAAGACAACCCGGTGATGTCAGGTATGTATACCTATAAACAACTTTAGCCTGTGATGATCTTACTATCATAGCAACTCATTCGATAGCTCGGTGATTTTGTACGACACTGGTTAATGTTTGCTGCAATCCAGATACCAAATTTAAAAAGGAAAATCTTTGTTATTTGACGAAATATATACACGTATCTAAAACGTAAACATCCTTGGTAACTGGAGGATGTGGAATTAAAAAAATCTTAGGATTCTACAAGCACAAGATTCTGCCAGTAGTCTTATTAGCTGGAAAGTGGAATTTTTCATGACTATTTGTTGAGTTTCAAGCTGTGAGAAATCATCTCCTTTTATTTATAAGAACTTTAGTTAATTCGGTCCTTTTTTTACATGCTTTCTTTCGCAGCGCATATTCCATATTCAACGAGGATTTTAGAGAGCTTCCGGGTACCTATAATGCAGACCGTATAGACCGGGACATACGAGCAGGCCGTATATGATGCAAAAATTGCATTAACGCCATTGCTTGTTAAGATTCACATCAACAGTCGAACAGAACCAATATGCAACCAAAACCAAAAGACTGTTTTTGTCCCGTCAGATTGAGACACAAGACAAACCATAACAGTACTCGAGACCAAACTTCCTATTAATGTACCTGACATCTAAGTCTTTTTTCTAATTACATGATAAATCGTCAATGGTGTCCTAGAGTATTAATAATACGTTTTATAATTGTATGATATTATACGTCTTGTCATATTATTATGTGTGTGAAAATGAGTTTTAGGTCAACTTAGGTCCCATCAGACTTGATGAGCCTTAGGTGTGAATAAATTCAGTAACCAAATCTGCTTTTGCTAGTCGTTCAGTGGGTCGCTGACGCTTTTGACCTTTAACAATTTCCTTGCCTTATAAATCAAGAAAAAAAAAACAAATAAACTCAAAAAGTCAATGAAGTTATAGAATTAGGATTAATTACTAAGATAATATCACAGAAAAGACATGCCCTTTAAGGTATGTGGACTTACACATGTAAAGTAAACGCGTCTCTGGTTTATATTCAAATCACTTTTGCTTTCACAGATTTGGTGAAGAAAAAATTATACCTAAAACAAGTTTTTTTCCATGCTAAAGTTGTATTTGAAAATTGCATTGTTTTGATAATGACTTACATAGGGGGTTTTCTTGGCTGTGACTTGTAAATTTTGAGTTGTAGTTGGAGTGACTTTGCCAATTCTTGACGGCACGTAACTTTTTAAGGAAAAGTCAAATTTCTCGGTTATCTTAAAATAATGTATATTCATTATATTATGATTACATGTTATATTTTTTGAAGAGATTATCCATCAAATATGTAGATTTCAGTAGCAAAGCTATGATCAATTACTTCAAATATTTTTTAATATTATATCCTGAAATTATAGATAGGTTTGAATAGCTGTAACCTTAATGGAAACAAAAGTCTGTAAATCTTGAATGAACAAAAAAAAGTAATAAACAAAAAAATTGAGTGAAAAAAAGTGATAAAGAAGATAATAATTTAAAGAAATAGGGACAAGACAACAAGTCTTAGCGAGAAAGGGAATCCGACAAGAATGACGTCGTTTCAGCAAAGGAGTCTACTATACGTAGGACCCACTTGTCAACACCTTGTTGACTATTGTTCTTTCCCTCCGTGGACCCTACGCTGCCTAATTGTAATTAAGTCTCCATAATTACACGATTAACTATCATATAAACATTTTTTATATAAAAAAGGAATCTCTACAGACTTCATCAGATTTTACTTCTATATTTTGTTGGTATTGACATTTGGATATTCGGTTTAGTTTCGGTCGGTTATTTTCGTTTCTGATTTTTTTGATTAGTAGGATTAGAAATTCATTCGATTATTTTTATATTTCAGTTCGTTTTTGGTTTGGTTTTATCTCGATTTCGATCAGTTCGGTTATTAAATTAAATCAAAATAACCAAAAATAACTTACAAATAAACAAAAAATAAAAAATAATAAAAATAACAAAAAAAATAACAAAAAATAATTAAAAAATAATCGAAAATAACAAAAAATAACTAAAAAATAACCGAAATATCTAAAATATTTTTTTGGATGATCGAACATAACCAAAAATAATTTGATTTTTTCAAATATTATTTCGGTTTTCGGTTCGATTTTGATTACTAACTGTTATGACTTTTCTATTACCTCAGATTACTGTTTTGATATGTTGATTCTATTTTGCAGATCTGATTGTATCTACAAGCATCTATCGATCAAGAACACACACAAGCTTTTACAAGTTACCAAGGTCATAGACCAAGGTACATCTTGGTGAGCAAACCAGCTCACAAGGATTCCATTCACGTGAACAAATCAGCCAGAGTTTCCAATTATAAAGAATACAACTCAAGAGCAAAACCAAGAACAAGATAAGATCTTCTTCTCCCACTCTTATTTGATTCTTTCTCTCAGATTTGTGCCTCACGCAAATTTCCAGCAATCTTTCTCAATGTTAGCCTTCTGCTTTTATACCAGGCTACAGCTCAGCAAGAGCTATCCTTACACACGTGTACTCTGCGTAACAAACTCTTGCCCCTTCACCAACAAACCGAACGATGACGTTTTTCCATCTGCTACCTTATTATTTGGACTTCCCTTTTATATCTTTGGCCCAAATAATACCCAGCAAATTAATTATCCAAAACTCTTCTGAATCGTAACATCACATTCTCCACCTCGATTCTGAAATTTTCGGACATAAACCCTAAACTGTCGCTCTTCCCTTGTCGGCGCTCGATCTCCTTCACGAGCTCATTCCAGCTCATGAAGCACCATCATACCTCTTCTGCCATCCTCAAACTTCTTTCCAGGTACAGATTTCGTTAATATGTCTGCCAGATTTATCTTTGTGTCGATTTTTGTCACTCTCACGAAACCCTCAGATATCACATCTCTGATCCAGTTCATGGGCACATCTATGTGCTTAGTTCTTTCATAGAATACACTATTTTTAGCTAAACAGATCGCACTTTGTGAATCGCACCTGATTTCAACTGTTTTAAGAGGAAAACCGAACTCATGTGTAATACCTCTTAGCCATAGGGCTTCTTTACCACCTTCTACCAACGACATATACTCTGCTTCTGTCCTTGATAAAGCTACTGTGTGCTGTAAACCCGATCTCCAACTCACTGTATTAGATCCAACTTGAAATAGGTAGCCTGTTATCGATCTCCTTCTGTCCATATATGCAGCATAGTCACTGTCACAATAGCCCACAATTTCAAAGTTGTTAGATTTCTTGAATGTTAAAACTTGTTTTGTGGTTCCTTTAATGTAACGTAATAACCACTTGACTGCCTCCCAATGTTCTGAGTTTGGACAGGACATGAACCTACTCACTAATCCAACCGCGTGAGCAATATCTGGTCGAGAACCCACCATCGCGTACATCAAGCTCCCAACAGCACTGGAATAAGGTACCCTTCTCATCTCAGCTTTTGTTTCCGCCTTAAATTCTTCCTTTGTGCTTCTCAACCTGAAGTGTGACCCCATAGGGGTCTGAACCGATCTTGATTCAGCCATAGAGAAATTCTTTAGTACCTTTTCCAATTAAGATTCCTGAGATAGCAAAAGTACTCCCCGTTTTCGATTCCTAACAATATCCATGCCTAGGATTCTCTTGGCAGATCCTAGGTCTTTCATTTCGAATTCAACACTCAACACGTTCTTCAGCCTCTGAATCTCTCCTATGTCTTTTGCCACCACCAACATATCATCCACATAGAGTAGTAGATAGACATAGTTATTTCCTTTATACTTCTTGAAGTAGACACAAGTATGAAACTCACTCCTGACAAAATCCTTTGATTTCATAAACTGATCGAACCTTAAATTCCATTGTCTCGGAGACTGTTTCAACCCATATAACGACCTTTTCAATAGACAAACTCTGTCATCCCTTGCATACCTTTCCGGTTGTTCCATGAGTATTCTTTCATCCAAATTCCCGTGCAAAAAAGCTGTCTTTACGTCCAATTGTTCTAACTCAAGATCGAAATTAACTACCATAAACAACACCAATCTTATAGTTATATGCTTAACTACGGGTGAAAAAACCTCATGGTAATCAATTCCTTCAACTTGAGAGAAACCTTTTGCGACTAACCTTGCTTTGAACCTCGGTTCTTCAACACCCGGAATTCCTGGTTTAAGTTTGAAGACCCACTTACAACCAATTGTCCTTTGTCCTTCTGGTCTTTCAATGAGTTCCCAAGTGTTATTCTTCTCAAGTGAGTTCATCTCTTCTTCAGCAGCAGCTATCCAATACTTTCTATGTTTTCCCCTGAGTGCCTCTGCATACGTTTTTGGTTCTTCATCCTCAATTTGTTGTGCCATATTGAGTGCATAAGCTGCCACATCGGAGTCAATGAATCTACTTGGCATCTTTGACACTCTCCTTCCTCTATCTCTTGCTAACAGATAATTTTGTAAAGTAGAATCATTTTCATCTGATTTTTCTTCATCTGAATCAGAAAGCCCATTTCTTACTCTTGATGAAGCTCCACCTTCACCCGAATATTCCCCCACATATCTTGTGTTTTCCTCTTGAATTGTTTCATCTGGCAGAACAAAAGTAACTTTTTTCTTATTTACTTTTGAGTTTTCTTCTTGATCACCCGAAATTTTATTCAGATCTTTGTAAACAATTTCTTCTTGAAATACTACGTCTCTACTGATCACGCATTTTTTGTCATCTATACTCCACAATCTGTATCCCTTGACGCCTTGAGGATACCCCATGAATATTGCTTTCTTTGCCCTTGGTTTGAGCTTGCCTTGGTCAATATAGTAATAAGCCAAACATCCAAATCTTCTCATATGGTAATAGTTTGGCTTCCCTCCTGACCATCTTTCCTCTGGAATTTCGAGATTTAGAGGAACTGATGGTATTCTGTTAATCATGTAGATTACTGTGGAAGTAGCTTCTGCCCAGAAGACTTCACCCAGACCAGTTTCACTTAGAAGACTCCTGACATTTTCTAACACTGTCCTATTCAACCTCTCAGCAACACCGTTCTGTTGGGGTGTATAGGGACAGGTTTTGTGTCTTAGAATTCTATGAGCTTTGTAATGATCATCAAAAGCTTTATTACAATATTCCAGCCCATTGTCAGTACGATGAGCCTTAAGTTTCTTTCCTGACTGATTCTCAACAAAAGCTTTCCATTCAATGAATTTTCCGAAAGCTTCATCTTTAGTCTTGAGAAAATACACTCATACCTTTTTTGGAAAATCATCCACGAAAGATATGTAGTATTGGCATTTTGATAGACTAGGGATAACATTCGGTGACCCCCAGAGGTCGGAATGAACATACTCCAAAGGTTCTTTTGAAGTGTGTTTCCCTGTCTTAAAAGACAGTTTATGAGCTTTTCCGATTATACAGTGCTCACAGTGTTGAAGCTCTGAGATCTCCTCTGGTTTTATTAACTCTTTCTTTGCTAATAATTGAAGTCCCCTCGAGCTCATGTGACCCAATCTGCTGTGCCAGAGAGCTGTCATATCTGCACTTTTAACCGAAACATTTGCTTGTTCCAATTCTGGTTTTCCATCAAACATATAGAGCGTATCTTTATAATTTCCTGCCAACACCTCCTTCTCATCTTTAAACACTTGCATTCTAAAGTTCTTTGACTGAAACCAGCAGCCTAATGACTCAAGTTGTCCCAAAGAAATCAAGTTTCTTCTTGCCGTAGGTGAGTACCTAACATTTGTTAATACAACAGTAGAATTGTTGTAATTAACTAGTTTGATTTTTCCAATGGCAGTGACCTCACAGTAAGTATCATTGCCCATTAAAATCTTTCCACCCTTGATTTCTTCAATGTCATACATGAGATCTTTCCTAGATGTCATATGATACGAGCATCCCGAGTCAAGAACCCAACCATCTTTAGAATGTTGTTCAGATGCTGTTAGCATTACTGGTTCCAGATCCTGTGCATTTCCCATGCTTGCTTCCCCAAAAGAATATGATGAATTCTGTTGGTTTCTTTTTGGACATTCCTTTTTGAAGTGTCCTTCTGCTCCACAAATCCAACAAGTCCTTTTGTACTTCCATCTGGATTTGCTTCTGTGAGGTGATTTACCCTTTGTATTAGACTTCTTTTCTGTTCTCCCTCTATCCTGAACAATAAGGCCTTCTGAACTTGGTTTTACCAGATAGTTACCCTTTTGCTTCAACTCAGTCTCTAAAGTATAAGCAGAAGTAATGATCTCCTTTGATGTGATCGTCTCTTTTCTTCCACTATACTTAAGAGTGTGCACCAGTTGACCAAACTGTTTTGGAAGGCTATTAAGTAAGATAACTGCTTGGTCTTCATCACTTACTTCAACTTCCAAACTGGCTAAATCTGATACTAGCTTAGTGAATACGTCAAGATTCTTATCCATATTCTTGTCATCTTCCATCTTGAAGCTATAGAATCTTTGCTTCAGATAAAATCTGTTTGGTAGAGATCTATCTTGATACGTAGACTCTAACTCATTCCACATCTCATAAGCAGTTCTGGATTTTATAATCTTTCTCAATACGGGATCAGTAACACTCAAGCTTAGTAAGTTTCTTACCCTTCTATCTTTATCAAGTCTCCTTGGATCCACCTTAATTTTAGCTTCAAGGCTCTCCCTGTCTGATCCTTTTGGATCACCAGCATCATCGGATTGAAGAACTGATTCTAATCCGAGTATCTCCAGCTGAGCTAAGACCTTATGTTTCCACAAAGAGAAATCTCCTTCTCCATCGAACTTGTCGACTTCAAACCTCCCGAGAGTAGGCTCCATTCAACCTCAGATTATCAAGCAAAATAACATTCAACAAACAGTAGTATCAATAATGTTGATCTCCGAGAAAGTAATAGAAATGTAATGCTAAACCACCGTAGTTCTGATACCACTTGTTATGAATTTTCTATTACCTCAGATTACTGTTTTGATATGTTGATTTTATTTTGCAGATCTGATTGTATCTACAAGCATCTATCGATCAAGAACACACACAAGCTTTTACAAGTTCCCAAGGTCATAGACCAAGGTACATCTTGGTGAGCAAACCAGCTCACAAGGATTCCATTCACGTGAACAAATCAGCCAGAGTTTCCAATTACAAAGAATACAACTCAAGAGCAAAACCAAGAACAAGATAAGATCTTCTTCTCCCACTCTTATTTGATTCTTTCTCTCAGATTTGTGCCTCACGCAAATTTCCAGCAATCCTTCTCACTGTTAGCCTTCTGCTTTTATACCAGGCTACAGCTCAGCAAGAGCTATCCTTACACACGTGTACTATGCGTAACAAACTCTTGCCCCTTCACCAACAAACTGAACGACGACGTTTTTCCATCTGCTACCTTATTATTTGGACTTCCCTTTTATATCTTTGGCCCAAATAATACCCAGCAAATTAATTATCCAAAACTCTTCTGAATCGTAACATCACACTAACCAATAATTATAGTTTTCCAAAATAATATATGTTCGATTATTTTTTTATAACTAAATACCAACAAAAATCATTTTTTTGTTTGGTTTCGATTCGATTTATTCGTTTTGGATTATTTGCTCAAACCTAATACTTTGATATGATGAAAAAGAAAAGACAAAAGAAATTATGTGAGGGTTAAAGCTCTTCGAAATCTAACAGCATCCAACTGTTGTGTACAAGAATCGTTCATACATATATAACCAAGAGAATACACACGCTATGTCGTTTTTACTCATGACAAAAAGTACTCACAAGTCACATCACGAATTGTCAAACCTTGAATATTGGTTCGTTATTTTTAATTTTATACTAAGATTAACATCCTTAGATGATTTCAGATTGAATCCTTACCTATAAAGTTAACTAGAAAGTTTGTTTGATTAGGAGTTTCGGATAAACTATATGCATTTTTGAAGTTTTTTGGCATTAAAAGTAATAAAATCGATTAATTAACTTTTCATATGTAGTACTTATTTTCTGAAATCTTAGGTAATAATTTAATTCACTTTTTTAGAATCAGTTAAATCTGACTAAAAGATCAAAATAAATTCATACATAATATATTTAAATATAAAAACTAGAAACTTAGTGTAAGTTAGTAGTGGTTGGTGAATTCTAATAGATTTGGTAATCCATATGATACTTACTGTTAGTAGTTCAATAATTTATATTTACTAATTGTGAAATTGTATGATATTAATTACACAGATTTATTTATAGATATAATTTTATAGTAAAATTGGAGATTTTCAGCTTAAAAATAAATAAATAAACTAAAATGTGAAGAAAAATTACGGATTTGCAAAAAAAGGTTCGACAGGAAAGTCCTTACGATCTAATCCATTCTTGGGGTCAAATAAAAACAAAGGATATGTAAGTGATCTAGCACGACAAAGCACTCTCCGAGGGCATGGAATGTCTAATTTTTCGGTCAGAATCTCGACAGTAATGTCTCTGTTAGATTTTCCAGTCGAAATACGGAAAAACTCCATTCAATTCTCGATGGAAACGAAGTTTTGCGAATTCTCCCCGGAACTGGAAGATTATTTCGAGATCTTCGAACATATTCGAGGGTTCAATGTTACTATTGTCACTTCGGCCAACACATAAGTCCACTAATAACTATTAACTATCTCATCTCGGTTAGGACTGCACAAAATATTCATTATATTGATTTATTATTTGTTTCTAATTGTCTCTTAAAAATTTGAATATATGTAATATTACAAAATGAAACAAATCCTAAAATTCAATTTCCATTAGAACGAATTAAATCACAGAGTATCTCGTGTATTTATTTGTAAGTTTTATGAATTTACATTTATTAAATTGATGATTATAAATATCAAAAACAGTTAATGAATGAACAAAAAAGAAATAAATGTTAAGTAAAACTACTGCATTTTTGCATTAAATTTTTAATTTTTCAATATCTTTAATTTGATCATATACAATTATTAAAAATATTTATGAAATCAAATATCACACTATAATATTCCCAAAATTTGGCTAATTGAATGTTTATTATTTTTTGTTTGGTAAACTTTATCATAGATATAAACCAATTATTATCATATCGAGATTATTTATTGATTTGTAGTTGTGAAGTAAAGAAATGGCAAAGCTTAGGATTCTAAATATGTCCAGATACCAAGATGTCGTTATTATCGATAAGAAAAAACAGATTAGTTTATCTTAAGTGCCATTTAATACTAATAGGGAAGACAACAATCCTAGTGTTCTAATATTTAGCCAAGATTAGTAAAATATTTCTATTGTAAGTTTTTATTAATTGTCAGTGATGTGGGTCGGTCTAGTAAGTAGTAACATATTTTATTACTTGTAAACGTAAAGATTATTTACAGCTTTTTATATATAAAACTTATTTTAATAATAATTATAACTAAATTTATATCATATCATGTCATACATAGTAAAAAAAATATTTGAAATTATATAATATTTTTTATTAGTAAATAAAAATTAAATATTTATATAATTTTAAATTTTACTTAAAATTATTTTTAATATTAATTTTTATATATGCAAATTAAAAAAGAATTATTTTTTTATAAATTTAATAATATTTTTGGTTAGTTTAATAAAATATATTGATTATCTAAACAATTAATAACAATAACATATATTGTAATTATTTTAATAATTTAAATCTATTTATATATTTATTTAAAATTTATTATCATAATTTTTGTTAATAACACATTAAAATAAAATTATTTTTTTAAAATGTTATTCAAATAATATATTAAAAATGTTGTCCGTATTTTTTAAACATCCTCATGAATAATACATTATAATTATGTATTTAATTTTGAACATTTGAAAAAAAAAACAAGAGTAAAAACCTCTACTTGTTTATTTTATAAATGTGGAAAAATATTATTTAACTACCACTTCCCATATTTAACGGTTAAATTCTTGTTTTGTGTTAAATGCAACACACCAATCACATCCATTATTTAACGCATGGTTAACTGATGTAAATGATTTTTGTATGACAATTGATAGATAATTTAAATATATATTTCATATGCGTTATATTAAATAACGGTCGTAAATGATATCACTAATTTGACTGAATTGTGAAATCATTCGTAAAATAACTAAAATTTTCTTGAAACACGTAATTTACTTAAGTGAAAACTGGTTAAAAACAAAGAACATGCTTGAAAAATATGAATAATAATGGATGAAACAGAGTGGAAATCTTTTCATAAACTAATATGTATTGAAGAATAACACATTATGATGTTTTCTTTGAAGTATTTAATATTTTTGTCCTGTTGCTTATATTAAGTTCTTTAATTAGTCCGAAAGTCAATTTATCAAATGAGATAACTTGTAGTAATTATGCCAAATAATTATGAACTAAATAATAGAGGTTTTCTGTCTAAGATAGATATTTGTGTATTAGTATGGAAAAGAAAAACCGAAGGGGCATAAACGTGAATTCGGCATTATCCCAAAGATCGATGAGCGCGAAAAAAGCAAATGACAAAAAAGCTTATATTAATAAAATAATCCTTTAAACCCGAGCCTTTGTTTCCTCATTTTGATTTTTTGACTCTTCACCTTTTCTTTTCTTTTTCCTTTTTTTTTTGCTCTTCTCTATGACCCCAAAAAAGGTAGTGAATTGTTTTTTTTTTCCAAAGTAGATTCTTTTCTTCTGTTTTATTTTTAGTTTTATAAATAAATATAAAAGATATTTATTTCATCCATCCAAGTAATTATTGTTAGTTCAGAACTTTATTAAGCAAATAATTAGATATTTATAGTCTATAACTATAACTTTATTTATATTCTAAATTATGATTTTTATATATTTTGTTTTTTTCATAGGAATTTTTTTGTATTTTTTATTGAGCAATTGATAAAAATAACATTTTTAAATTTTTTATCTAAATATAATATCATTAATTTAAAATTTTTTAAATAACATGAATTTATTATTAAAATATTTTAAAATTTATTTTTAATAAAAAAGTAATTACTAAATTAGAAAAAACTCAAATATAATATTTTACTTATATTTATAATTTATTTATAATAAATATGTATTTTCACAAAATAATTTATGTGATTTTTAAAATTTTAAGTTTATAATTTTAAATTTGAAATAAAAACTTTAAAAAGTAATACTTTAAAGTAATATTACTCTTTTTATTTATTAATTATGTTTGAATAATAACAAATTATTTTGGTCAGATATATATATATATATATATATATATATATATATATTATTGGTTTAATTTAAGAAAATTATAACTTCACATGGTAAATTAAACCAAAAGAACTTTGCATGATAATTCTGTAATTAAGCAAGAATATTGGGTGGTATTTAAATAATCGAGCGAAAAAAGCGAAAAATGAAAAAGAGTCAATGTTTCTGCTAATTCAAAACCACTAAAGTCGTCTCAGCTTAAAAAGAAAACATATTTAAATCCAAAGGAAGACGACAAAAGTCTCTCTTCTCTCTCTCTTTACAATTTCTCTTTTCAGTTCGTAAATTCAAAATCGCCAAGAAATTTTGTGTTGGTGTTTTTTTCTCGGAAGTTTTTCTCGGCAATCTGAAAGAGTGTTGGAATAAATGTGATGGGAAGTGGATTCTCCTCTGTCTTACCTTGCTTCAATCAAGGTCACCGTAGCCGTCGTCATCACTCGTCGGAGAATCAGACGTCGGCCGCGGCGAATCCGACACATTCCGATCGAATTGACTCTCTCTGTGCGCCGTTTGATGAAACTCTAGGTCATTCTTACTGCTACGTTCCATCTTCTAATCGCTTCATTTCTCCGTTTCCTTCCGATCGATTCGTCTCTCCTTCTGGTTCCTTCCGTTTATCCCCCTCGCATGAACCATGTCGGATCCGAGCTTCAGGACCATCCGAGCAGCTCCACACGGGGTTTAGGGCGATTTCTGGCGCCTCAGTTAGCGCCAACACATTGAATTCCAAAACCGTCCTTCAGCTTGAAGATATTTACGACGATGCCACTGAGAGCACTTTCGGCGGCGGCGTAAGGAGCAGTGTCATTAATGCCAATGGCTTTGAAGGAACGTCGTCGTTTAATGCACTTCCGCTTCAGCCCGTGCCGTTAGGTTCCGATCGGTCCGGTCCTGTAGAACGTAGCGGCCTCTTCATGTCTGGTCCGATCGAGAGAGGCGCGACTTCAGGTCCGTTGGACCCGACCAGAGAGATTACGAGATCTAATTCCGCCGGCATACATTTCTCGGCACCGTTCGGTGGCGTATTCTCGAAGAAGAGACGGAAGAGGAAGAAGAGCCTTTCCTGGCACCCGATTTTCGGGGAGAGAAAGCAACGACCATGGGTTCTTCCGGTGTCGAACTTCGTCGTTAATGCTAAGAGGGAAAACAATGTGAAACCCGACAGCGGCGGCGTTCTCGTCGAAGCTGCAGCAGAGGCTGCCGGAAGCGAGAACGATTTACAATGGGCGTTGGGGAAAGCAGGAGAGGACAGAGTGCAATTAGCGGTTTTCGAGAAGCAAGGATGGCTTTTCGCTGGAATCTATGACGGTTTCAATGGACCCGACGCTTCGGAATTTCTGATGGCTAATCTCTACCGTGCTGTTCACAGCGAGTTACAGGGTTTGTTCTGGGAATTAGAGGAAGAAGAAGATGACGATCCAACTGAAAAAAATTTGAAGGATGAGAGTAGGTTAGATAGTAGCACTCTGGAGTTAAAGCAACAGGGTAAAGTTGAGGCTGAAGTCGATGAAATGGCAAGTTCGAGTTGTCCAGCAACAGAGAAGGAAGAAAACGAGAGAGGAAAGATATTGGCGTCTCCATTAGAGGTTGTAGCAGTCAAGGAGAGGAAACGGCTATGGGAGCTTCTTGCAGAGGCTCAAGCAGAAGATGCGTTAGATCTTTCAGGTTCTGACAGGTTTGCATTCTCAGTGGACGATGCTATTAGTGCAGGCAATGCGGTGTCCGTGGGAAGTAAGAGATGGTTGTTATTGTCGAAATTGAAGCAAGGTTTATCGAAACAGGGAATCTCAGGGAGGAAGTTGTTCTCATGGAAGTATGGGGTGGAGGAAAATGAAACGGAGGAAGTAGATAATATTAGAGTAGAAGAACCACTTCAAAAGAGGAGGAAGAGACGAAAGGCGGGCACCGTTGATCACGATTTGGTTCTAAAGGCAATGTCAAATGGTCTTGAAGCCACAGAGCAAGCATTCTTAGAAATGACTGATAAGGTTCTCGACACAAATCCGGAGCTTGCCTTGATGGGTTCATGCTTACTGGTTGCACTGATGAGAGATGATGATGTGTATATAATGAACATAGGGGATAGTAGAGCTCTTGTTGCACAATATCAGGTAGAAGAAACGGATGCAACTGTGGAGACAAGAAGAGTAGAAGAAAGATGCAATGATTTAGACATGGACGATGAAAAGAACGAGCCTTCAATTGTGGATACTACAGTGAAAAATGAAACCCCTTCACAGCCGTTAAAACTGGTTGCATTGCAGCTGACAACAGATCACAGCACGAGCATCGAAGATGTAAGTCTGACCTCTTGAAATCCTCTTGAATCTTTTTTGTTGCGCAGTCTCTTGTTATCTAGGATTATTCAGTCTTCTAAGGGAATTGACCACCATTAGTTTGTTTATGGAATAGCTATCTAAATGTTGCATTAATCATATCTGGTAACATTGATAAGCTCCATTGATGAACTCAGGAAGTAACAAGAATAAGAAACGAGCACCCCGATGACAGCCATTGCATAGTGAATGATAGAGTGAAAGGACGGCTTAAGGTGACCAGAGCGTTTGGAGCAGGGTTCTTGAAGCAGGTTAGGCAAAACAAAACAAAACATTCACTTTAGAAAATCAAAATTATTTGATCAATCGATAATTCTCACAAAAAGTGATTTGAACAGCCCAAATTGAACGACGCATTACTGGAAATGTTTAGAAATGAATACATTGGAACAGATCCATACATATCATGCACACCTTCCCTTCGTCACTACCGGCTAACAAAGAATGATCAGTTTATGGTTCTTTCATCTGATGGATTGTACCAATACTTGAGCAATGAGGAGGTTGTTTCTCTTGCCATGGAGAAGTTTCCAGATGGAGATCCTGCTCAACATGTTATACAAGAACTTCTTGTCCGTGCTGCCAAGAAAGCTGGTAAAAACAACACCAATTTCATAATAAAGATGTTTATTGGTTTTGGAGGAAGATTACATTTTCTGACTGTATATGATTGTTGAAAAACAGGAATGGGTTTTCACGAGCTTCTCGATATCCCACAAGGAGATCGAAGAAAGTATCACGACGATTGCACTGTATTAATGATAGCATTTGGAGGAAGTAGGATCTGGAAGTCATCAGGGAAGTACCTTTGAGACATTAAACCACAATGAAAAAACTCTCCTTTTTTAGATAAGCTTCTCAAAAAGATGGCAAAAGCCTTTTGTTCAGTTTTGGCCAAGTTTTCTTGCTTTTTATTGTTTCCTTCTTATGTTTTTGTAGGAATTTTTTTCCCTTTCTCAGATTAGGGTTTTTTTGTTTCTTTGTTGAATAGGGTTAAGAGATTGGAATAGAGGTGAAACAAGAAAAAAGGATATGTAATTTGGGTGGAGAGAAGAAGGGTCGGGTGTAATACATAGAACATTTTCTTCCTCGGAAAATTTTAAGTAAGAAAAACTTACAAAAAAACATAGACAGTGAGATGATTGGGTGAGTCTTTATTCGTAGAGAAAGTAAAGAAAAGAGAAAAGCATAGGTAATTACCATAACGTCCTTGCGTTGATAATAGTGTGGAGCTGTATTAGTGTGAACATTCAGACATTTGGTTTGTTTTCTGTTAATTATTTTTGGTTTTAATTTTTTTTTTTTGCTAAGGTTAAATATCAATTCGGTTATTTTTATATTTCGATTCAGTTATATTTCGATTTTAGTCAGTTTGGTTATTAAATTTAAAAATCGAAAATAATCAAAAATAACTGAAAATAACAAAAAAATAATCGAAAATAACAAAAAAATGATCGAAAATAATCGAAAATAATTTGGTTTGTTTTGGATATTATTTTGGTTTTTGGTTCAGTTTCGATTAATAACTAATAACCATGGTTTTCCAAAATAATATATGTTCGGTTATTTTTTTATAACCAAATACCAACCAAAATCTGTTTTTTGATTCCAATTATTCGATTCGGATTATTTGTACTTGCCTAATCTCAATCAACCACTCGGGTTTTAACTCTATTAACTGCATTTTCACAAGGTCAAAGAACAAACTCGTATGAATGAACAACTCAAAGACAAATATCCCATTGTGGTAACTAACCAGTGAATTGGAGATTAAGAAACTAACCAGCTGACTTCGATTTCAACTCTCTCTAGAAGACCCTCCAACTGATCACGAATGTCTCATGCTCCCAACCTATACACTAATACACATAAGATTCAAAACCAATGTTACAAATAAGAGAAAGATAGTTATACATTTTCTTTTGCTTATGCATGTTACATGCATGCGCTATAAATATGTCGTACCTTGCTCTTTCTTTGACATGTTTGGCTCAGTAAAGATAAGAAAGGGACATGTCACTAACAATAAGATCAGATAGCCAATAATACATGGATTAATGAATCTTTGCTGTGTTTTCTTTGATTAGAGAAAGGATGTAAGCATACAGAATTATATGGAATATTAAGTGAAGAGATTTTGACCGTTCCGTTAACTTAAAGTTAGATGTGTAAACTAGGTCATCTGATATATTTAGACGTACCTTTCTTGTCTGTGTAGTATTACGTTCTCTCTGCTTTTGATCACGTAATCTTTCCTTTTCAGACTGACAGATATACATTAGGAAAGCAAGTATTAACGACAAATAAGTACAAATATATTTTCCTAAGGATCCAAAAAATAGCTGAAATGCAAACACCCTATAGGTTTCCAGTAGCCAGATATACCTCAGTGCCATCATCCTCGCCTTTGGAAACCTTTCTCCTAACATTTCTTTCGCCCTCTCTAACAATCACCACCTGCATTGTCTTCTATCTGACTTTCTGGACTTCGAAGCAAATCGTTTCTCCAAATTGATTTCATCTTGATCATGATTAGCGTCAGCCTCTAAAAGGGTAAAAGTTTTTGGCCTCAGCTGCATCGTTGCCTCTGCTTCCTGTTGCTGGTAGAGCTGAAAGAAACCAACTTACAATTGTGTTTATGTAATACATTCTTTGCCCATCACCAGAATGTAAAACATTTCAACTCAGGAAAGAAAGTCACATTTACGCTAGCGTTTTTCTTAAATCCCTGAAATTTAATATTAAAATTGACAAAAACAAAGAAAATCTAGACCTTAAATCGAAATGAAGAAATTCAAATTCAGTGTTTTAATTTTTTTAGAGAAGCTATTTTAGAGAAAAGTTTCATTTAAAAAAATATTAATAATAGTTTTAGATTTTTTTTTAAAAAAATATAGTATTTTGAGATATTTTCATATTTTAATTAAAAGAAATAAACACTTAGATTTTAAATGATACTTAATATTTGTTATGAGAATCAAGTCTCTCCTCTTTTACCTAAAAAAAAAACTTTGGTTTTCGTTTGTAGATTCCGGCTTAGTCGCTGTCAAAATCAGATCATGTTTTAAGTCTTTTTATTCTTTTATCTTTGATAGGTTTTATGTCGTTTAAATATACTATTCATTCGGTCCAAAAGGCAGATCTAAATCGTATAATTAGTGGTCTCGAAGAATGTTGAAACGTCAGTATTGAGTTTGAGTGCGATGGTGTTCAAAGTGACAACTGGTCAGATGGTATAGTTTCATTGGTTTAGACTCGAAATTCCGGAGATATCAATCGGTGACAAAGATATTTGTTATAAGAAATGCTTTTAACATTCCAAAACCCTCAGATTCAAGCCACAACACAGATTAAACATAAGAGAGAATATGAAGTGAAGCATAGAGCTTATTGAAGTTAAAAAACAAAAACAGTGTGTTATTTATACCTGACAAAAGAAACTATGCTGTGGTATATTGACTAAGAAGTCGCTCCAAAGACACGGATTCTCTGCTGAATCACAGTTCTGCAACAAGGACAGGTCGCTTTGCCACTGTCCATGAAGCTATCGCTGCAGCTCGTACAGACAACCTGGTGTGCACAAGGGAGAAACACAACTGAAACCTCATCTTTCATGCATATCAGACATTCCCGGTCATAGTTTGCTTCCTTCTCATATGACCCATCAAGCCTATCTAGCTCTTCGAGGAGCTTAAACATTGCTTCTCCTTTCGACTTGTCTGATTTCCCCTTTGTCTGAGAGGTGTTATCAGATTGGAGCCTTGAGTCGGTGGAAGAGGCTTTGTTGAGTCGAGACAGCTCTTGTTCCAGTCTTTGAAGATCGTCTTTGTGTCTTTGATAGTCTATTTCGATCTTTAACCGTAAGCTTTCCAGCTTTCTCTTGCTGCTTGCCTCGGTTGCTTCCTTTGACCTCTGTTCTTCTTCCACTTGAGTCAAAGCTTGCTGCCTTGCTTTCTTCTCCTCCCTCAGTTTCGTCTGTATATATATATATATATATATATATATTAACAAAAGATGAAAAGAATATGAAAATTTAGGCTGAAAGCCATAGTGCTAATACCTAAAGCAATAAACCAAATACCTACTACCGGCGAAGCAGCTATTATGCTAACCCGCTATGAAAATATGATCTATCTAGCAGAATAGAGAGAAAGACCTGCCCTGTGAAAACTATAAAGAGGTTCAATGATTCCTTGGAACAGATTCTACAACTCAACACTGATTTCATCAAGCACTATTTAGACCGCACATTTAAAGATACATTATCTTGAAAGCTAACTGACTGCATTTCCACAGGTTATAGTGTCAAAAATGTGAAGATCAATAAACTTTCTCGGTGTGTAAACCAAGATCATGCATTTCTTGGTACCTCATATTCTTTTTCTTCCTGGGTGATCTGAGCTAAAGCCCTATTGAGTGCCTTAATCTTCTCTTCCTCAGCTGTGATCTCCTCCTGAAACTTCATTTTCTGCTTCTCCCACACCACAAGTTTCTTCAAGCACCTTTTCTCCTTCTTCGATGCCTCCATGCATGCTGTGAGCGATTCTGATGCACTTAATTTGGAAGCTTCCATTTCCGCCCGGATTTCTGCATTTTCATTCTCAAGTGTCCTTACTATCGCATTGGCTCTATCAACTTGACTGCAAGCTTTTCTAAGAGAACTTTCCATCTCTGATAATCTTTTCATGGTTGAGTCCTCACGAGTTTGTTTCCCCTTTTTCAACCGTTGGATTTCGTCCCTCTCACTCCTCAACGATTTCAGCTCGGCCAGTTCATCACTGACCTTTTGGGCAGCTTGCATTGCCTTCTTCTGAGCCCAATCTTTTCTGTCCTTTACTTGTTTTTTCAGATCCTGAACCTGACGCAGTAGTCCTATTAAGGTACCATCCTTTAGCTCCTCAGGTGCTGAATCAACATTTTCATCAAGGTTCAGATCTTGGAATTTCTGCAGCACTGAACTGACACTTTCTTCGCTTCCCGAATTACGTGGCTGCTGATACGCCTCTGAACGTGTAGCAGCAGCTGTGCAAGACAAGCTATTACCACAACTTTTAGAATGCATTTGCATCTGCTTCTTCTGCTTCATACTAGCACGAAACCCAGCTGCAAAGGCTGCAACGTTCTCTCTCAACAAAGACTTCATTGACGGTGAGAGATTAAATCTCCTCGGACAATCAATCTCCCTCTGCAATGCTAACTCTTCGCTGTAAGAAGAAAACCCGTCACTGGAAAACTCGGGTCCTCTCCCATTACCAAAACCCCATCCTCCATGGAATCTACACAATGCCGGTGTCATAACACCAACATCATTTACGGTACTACTACCACAAACTCCTTCTAATGTAGCACTATCCCCATTTCCAGAACTTGGTATATCCATTGTACTCGCTTTCCCAACATGGAGCTCACTCATTAGCAAACACCACATCGCGTCACCTTTACTAAGATGAGGTTTAACTTGTTGCAATAAATAAACCATACCCGCAAGTGAATACTCTTCTAACTGTTTCAAATCCGTAAAAACAGTCTCTGATTGATCCTCATCGTTCCCATTACTACCTTCACCTGTGCTGCTATTAAGATAAGCCAACGAATTATGCAGAATGTTTGTCAAAACATCCATACCACCATAACAATACCCATTACTAAGAATGGCTCTCAACGTCACATCCTCATCATAACCCAATGCCACAAGCTTCGAAATCGCTTCGTTATATAAATACTCCAAATGTTTCAGCAATATATCCTCTAACTGCTCCTCCGTACAATAACCCCAACCATTCTCCTCAAAATTGCCACTAGGGTTAGGGTCTGTACCCGAATCAAGAAGACCCGGATGATAAACAAGATGTTTGAGACTCGATTGGGCAATTGATTTCGGTAGAGCCGTCTTGTCGAGCAAACAACACGGATCGAATTCTGGTTTCACGGATCGGGACTTCCGGGTCGGCCGAACATGCTTCTCCCTCACAGTACAACCCATCAGAAAATCCCTTTATCTTAATGTCTATATACGAAAAATCTGGAAAACAAAAAGAAAACACAGAATGAAAGAGTGACGATCATTGAATCCCAAAATGAACACGAAAAACCAAAACCAAACCAGGTTCAGAAAAAAGAAAGAGAACGATGAAAAGATGATAAATAAAATACAAAATAAAAAAGCGTTGAAGAACTTACTGATCGGAGATGGCTGTATTTCTCAACTGAGAAGAACGAACGCCTTTAGAGACGAGAGAATAGAGGAGTTGGTGTCCAAGAAAAAGAAGAAGAGAAGGACTTGCCAAAAAAAAAACCCCTTTGCTTCAATGTGCCTTATTGAGCCTTTAATTGGGCCAGACGGTAAACAATTTAACGACATCGTTTCGCTTGCCGTTTACACCCTTCGTTTGTAGTCGTGGAAAGACAACGTCACTTAGCTCCGGAGCTCGATCTTGCTCATCCTATCGGCAGGTAATGATAATTTCTCGCAGTTTTTTGAAGTTTTGAAATTTCTCATCGATCCTCATTCAATCGTAAAATCCTAGGTTTTTTAAATTCATTTGAACCTAGAATCGGAAATCAAAGTATCTTAGGTTATGTTTAGTGAAAACTGTCATGGGGTTTGTTGAAAAGTGTGCTCTTTTGGGATTTCTATTGGTTTTTTTTCCGCCATGAAAATTCTTTCAATCCACTGGCCCCTGATTGTTTCATCAGTGAATTAGTATTTGCCAATGTAGGTGCCGTAAATTTAGTTCTCTTCAATTCTCAATTTCACTGCGTCTCCTAAATCTTTCATGAATGAGTGATCTTTGGTTTTGACTTCTTATTTTCAGGTAAGAGGGCAGATTATGAATAAGAATACATCACAAAAGCTCGAAACTTTGGTTTCTGATGGTGGACCAGTGAATGTGTATATATGGGACATGGACGAGACTCTTATCCTACTTAGATCTCTGTTAAATGGGACCTATGCTGAATCCTTTAATGGTACTAAAGATGTTAAAAGAGGTGTAGAGATTGGGGAGATGTGGGAGAAGCACATACTTAAGATCTGTGACGATTGTTTCTTCTACGAGCAAGTAAGTCTGTTTCTAACGATAAGCTCACAACGAGATGATGAGAAGCCTTCGTAAACTCTGTCACCTACAAAACATTAGTCCCGTTCTTTTTGCAGATTGAGGATTGCAATGAGCCATTTATTGATTCTTTGAGACAGTACGATGATGGAAAAGATCTTTCTCGGTATGACTTCAAACAAGACGAATTTACTACTCCTACCGGTGACTTGAACAAGAGGAAACTTGCGTATAGGCATCGAGCCGTAGCGAACAAGTATGAAAAGGTACTGATACATCCTATAGGTTATTTGTTGGTGATGTTATATGACAAATACAAATTTCATTTCTTTATCATTTGCAGGGTTTATGTCCATTAATTGACAGCGAAACGATGAGTGTGTTGGATGAGTTGTATAGTGTAACTGATGAATACACAGACCAATGGCTTTCTTCGGGTAAATATACAAATGTCTGCTTCTTATGGTTTTTTTTTCAACGCATCTAGTGCTCAATATGGTTCTGCTCAATTGCAGCAAGGGCCTTCTTGGATCAGTGTTCATGTGTGAAAGAAAAATCTGGTGATGGAACAAGTTCAATAGATCAAAGCTCTCAGGATATACATATTCTTGTGACTTCCGGAGCACTAATACCGAGCCTCGTAAAGTGCCTGCTTTTCCGGCTAGATACATTCATAGGACATGAAAATGGTAAGCTCGGAGACACCTCTTCTATAGCTTAACTTTATATTCACGTAGTTGTTGCTACTCCAGAAACTACTCCATGCATTTGCATTTCTGAGTAGAAGCAAGCTGCATCATTAACCCTCTTTTTTGTCTTTTCTCAGTGTACAGTTCACTAGATGTGGGGAAACTCCAATGTTTCAAATGGATCAAGGAGCGTTTCAACCATCCAAAGTTCAGATTCTGTGCGATCGGGGACGGATGGGAAGAGTGTGCAGCTGCGCAGGCAATGCAATGGCCATTTGTTAAAATCGATTTGCAACCGGATAGCTCCCACAGATTCCCTGGCGTAACGCCTAAGACTGTGAGCTACTACTTTGCTGCTGTATATGAGAACTCTGATGTTGATGCCAGCAAAGAGTAAGTACCGTTTCACAGTCAAATCCGCACCAGTGTTTATACATTGACTTGTTGTGCTTAACTCAGCATTTGGTATTAATAACCAAGCAAACTCCTTTTATAGTTTATCTTAAAGCTTGTCTTTGCAATATTTGATTGCTAGTTACTGTATGCTGAGACATCACATATAATTTATAGTCTATGAAACAAAGCTCTTATTGTAGATTTTTGGGCAACTTAGCGAAGGAGGGTCGATGTAATCTCTCACGCTCCATGTTAGCAAAGTAACAAATACGGCTGGCCGCATGGATTTGGTTCGGTTTTTGTATTCGAAATAGGTATACTTTACTCAAAAATAAAATAAATATCAATAGCTTGAAAATAATAATAAAATAATAAATATTAAAAGGTAATTTTTGTTGAGAAAGTCAACTATTGCTGTTGAAGAAAATAATTATTTATGAACGTTTACGTTTGTAGACTTTAATAAGTCGGCAAACTTTCTCTATAAATATGTATGTTACTTCATTTATATAAAATAACTTTCTCTTCTCCTTATCTTCTTCCTCTTAAGATTTTATAAAGTTAATAAAATCAATATAATAATAAATTTCTATCTCTCTATTATTATTCAACACGTTATCAGCACGAGTGTTTCTACCATCTACCTGAGATACTAAAATAAGGTAAAATTTTGTTTTATTAATACATGTGTATATTATATGGTAGACACTACCTCCTAAATATTATATGGTAGGTTCTGTCTTCTAAATATTATATAATAGGCACTACCTCCTGAATATTATATGGTAAGTACTGCCTCCTGAATATTATATAGTAGGCTCTGCCTTCTGAATATTATATGGTAGGCTCTACCTTCTAAATATTTTATGGTAGGCACTGCCTCCTGAATATTATATGGTAGGCTCTGCCTTCTGAATATTATATGGTAGGCTCTGCCTTTTGAATATTATATGGTAGGATATTATATGGTAGGCTCTGTCTCCTAGATATTATATGGTAGGCGCTGCCTCGGTCATGCCTCCGGAAATTATTTCAATTTATGTGTTATTATTTTCACTAATGTTTTACAATTTTATCATAAATTAATTTATGTCATCATTATGTTTAAATTCTTAAAACTGATTATACATATTTATTAAAAATATATATATAATAATAATAATAAATTAAAATTTATACCCAAAATTTTATCATGATTATTTATTAAAAATAATTGTAAAATGATTTTTTTATAAAGCTGATGTTTAACACATTGTTTTATTATGTGTATAGTTATAATGTCAAATTTGGCAAAACTCGAGATTGCTGCCCTTGATATATTTGGAAAAAATTACATGACATGGACAGTAGCTGCAAAAATGCATTTAAAGGCAAAAGACCTTCTTGGCACCATCGATAGGTCGGAAACAACATCCGATGAGAAAAAAGCAAAAACCATGATATTTTTATGCCACCATATCCATGATGGTTTAAAAGATGAATATATCACAAAAGAAGATCCTGCAGATCTTTGGCAATCACTCAAAGATAGGTTTGATCACCAGAAATATGTGATCTTACCAAGAGTCAAACATGAGTGGTTAAACCTCCGGTTTCAAGATTATAAAAGTGTAAGTGAATATAATTCCGCGTTGTTCGGAATCACTTCTAAGATGATATTATGTGGAGAAAAAGTAAGTGATTATGATATGATTGAAAAAACTCTCCAAACATTTCATCCTAGAAATGTAATCCTACAACAACAATATCGAGCAAATGGATATATTCGTTATTCGGAGTTAATGCAAGTTTTCCTTGTTGCTGAACAAAATAATGAACTTGTGATGATGAACCATTAATCTCGTCCCACTGGATCAGCCCCATTCCTAGAAGTGAATGTTGCATCATCTAGTTACAATAATTGGCAAGGACATAGACGTGGTCGAGGCCATAGTCGTGGTCGAGGACGTGGACGAGCAGGTGGACGTGGACGAGGAAAAAGAAGAGGTTTTTGTCCCAATGAATTCAAATTTGGGAGAAAGAATAAAGTTCACGAAAATGAAGTTGATCGCGTATCTGTTGTACGCCAAAATATACAATATGAAAATGTTTGTTACAAATGTGGCATGAAAGGACATTGGTCTCGTACCTGTCGTACACCAAAACATTTGGCTAATCTGTATCAAGAATCACAGAAACAAAAAGGAAAAAAAAGTGAAACCAACTTTATATCGGATGAACCTAGACCTTCTTTCGATGGAAATGCATATCTCGATGTTGCTGATTTTTTGGTTGATTCCGAGAATACCAAAGAACAAGATATTTAAGTTTAATGTTATATATATATATGTATAAAGTTGTGTTTAGTTTTCTTACGAACAAAAACAAAACTTAATATGTTTTTTTCGAAAAATATATGTAAGTTTGAACTTTAATTACTTAATGTAAAATAGTATTGTTATAATATAAGTTGATTTTGAAATATGTGTGTTTAACATTTATTAATACATCTTTATCAATATTTTAATCCAAAAATATATCTTTTTGAGAGTGAGAATGGAGATATATGCGTAGGAGACAGTGCTACAATGCATATAATACTTAAAGATAAAAAGTTTTTCTCCTACCTCAAAATGAAAGATTCCGCCGGAAGCGTGAATACAATATCGGGTAATGCAAATATTATCATAAGCTCCGGAAGAGCTAGTTTTTCAATGTCAATGGGAACAAAATTTGAAATAAATGATGCTTTATATTCCCCTAAGTGTCATAGAAACTTATTAAGTTTCAAAGACATCCGTACAAATGGATATCACATAGAGACAATGAACAAAAATAACATTGGATATCTTTGCATTACATGGGAGCAGAAACAAATATTGGATGAATTACCATTGATGTCCTCTGGATTATATTACACAAAAATAAATATAATTAAATCGTATATTACGGTAAACCAGGAGTTTACGAGTACATTCAAAGTCTGGCATGAAAGACTATGACATCCTGGATCAGTCATGATGAGAAAAATTGTGCAAAATTCTAATTGCCACCCATTGAAAAACCAGAAGATTTTTTAATCACGCGAGTTTTCGTGTAAAGCATGTTCTCATGTAAAACTTATTACTCGGCCATCACCAGCCAAAATTAGTAATGAATCCCCAATATTCTTAGAAAGAATACATGGTGATATATGTTGGCATATTCACCCATCATGTGGGCCATTTCGATATTTTATGGTTTTAATTGACGCATCTAGTAGATGGTCACATGTGTGTTTGTTAACCACACGAAATATGGCTTTCGCAAGATTCATTGCCCAAATAATCAGGTTAAGAGCACAATTCCCTCATTATACTATAAAGAAAGTAAGACTTGACAACGCTGGTGAATTCATGTCACAAGCCTTTAATGATTATTGTATGGCTCTCAGAATCGATGTTGAACATCCGGTTCCGCATGTTCATACACAAAATGGTATAGCTGAGTCTTTGATAAAACGGTTACAACTCATTGCGAGACCGTTAATTTTGAGAAAAAATCTCCCAATTTCAGTATGGGGTCATGTTATATTGCATACGACAGCATTGGTCCAAATAAGACCAAGTGCATATCATGAATATTCCCCATTACAATTAACATCTGGCCAGAAGCCTGATGTATCTCATCTCCGAATTTTTGGGTGTGCGGTTTATGTTCCTATAGCCCCACCACAAAAAACAAAGATGGGGCCACAGAGAAAATTAGGAATATATATTGGATTTACATCATCAAGTATTATTCGATATCTTGAACCACGAACTGGTGACATGTTTACGGCACGATTTGCCGATTGTCATTTTGATGAAGAAGAATTTCCTATGTTAGGCGGAGGAATTAAACAACTGCAAGAAGATATTAAATAGTGTACGCCATCTTTGTTGTATCTTGATCCTCCCACAAAACAACGTGAAATGGAAGTTCAGAAAATCGTACATTTGAAAAATATTGCAAACGAGTTGCCAGATGCATTCACAGATACAAAACGAGTGACGAAATCATATATATCCGTTGTGAATGTCCCATCAAAAATTAATGTTCCTCTAGAACATATTGATGGCGATAAAAAAAATGAACCTAGAGTTCAGTTAAAGAGGAGGAGACCGATGGGCTCAAAATATAAAAATCCTCGTAAGAAAAAGTATTTGGGAGAACAAAATCAAAAGGTTCTGGAAGAACTTTACAAAAAGCGTCTCGAAAATACTTGTGAAAAGATTATAGAAAAACCAACTCAAACGGAATGTCCGAAAGACATATGCAAACATGTTTTTGAAAACCGTGAAGTGGAACTCTGTCCAGAAGACGAACGCAATATAGAAACATATGAGATTTCAATTAACTATACCTAAAATAGAAAATTATGGGTTAGAAATGAAATAGAGAATAATAATAGAATATTCTCCTTTTCTGTGTCCAAAGAAATTGAAAGTGAAAATGATGACGCATAACCAATGTCTGTAACAGAATGTCAAAAAAGATCTGATTGGGAAAAATGGCAAATAGCCATGAGAAATGAATTATTCTCTCTACAAAAAAGAAATGTTTTTGGACTCATTGTCATTACACCTGAAGATGTAGTGTCAGTTGGGTGCAAGTGGGTTTTTGTAAGAAAAAGAAATGAGAAAAACGAGGTCATTAGATATAAAGCACGTCTTGTTGCAAAAGGGTTTTCTCAAAGGCCAGGAATAGATTATGAAGAAACATATTCTCCGGTTATGGATGCAATTACATTTAGATATTTAATGAGTTTATCATCATCCAAAATGTTAGAAATGCACCTTATGGATGTTGTGACTACATACCTGTATGGAACCCTTGATAGTGATATATACATGAGAATCCTAGAAGGATTCAAGATCCTAGAAGGATTCAAGATCCTAGAAAGATCAAAGATCTCTAAAGGACCCAAAAAACTATATTCAGTCAAATTACAACGATCATTATATGGGTTAAAACAATCCCGGACACATGTGGTATAATCGCTTAAGTGAATATCTATTGAAAAAAAGATATATTAACAATGTGATATGTCCTTGCGTATTTATAAATAAATTTTCATCAGGCTTTGTGATCATTGTTGTTTATGTAGATGACCTGAATATAATTGGAACTCAAAAGGAAATTGATAATGCAAGAACTCATCTGAAAGAAGAATTTGAAATGAAAGATCTTGGAAAAACAAAATTTTGTCTAGGACTCCAAATTGAGCATTTCCAAGATGGGATATTTGTGCATCAATCAAATTATACGAAAATGATATTGAAACGATTTAATATGGATAAAGTGAATCCTTTGAGTACTCCAATGGTTAATCGATCGCTTAATATAAACAAGGATCTATTTCGACCTTGTGAAGATAATAAAGACATATTAGGTCCTGAAGTACATTATATGAGTGCTATCGGTGGACTTATGTATCTCACAAATTGCACTCGACCAGATATAGCATTTGCTATAAATTTACTTGCGAGATATAGTTCATCACCTACACGAAGACATTGGAGTGGAATAAAACATATTTTCCATTATCTCCAAGGTACGATTGATTTGAGATTATTTTATTCTAGAAACCCCGAGTTTGGTTTAGTTGGTTTTGCAGATGCTAGATATTTATCGGATCCACACAAAGCTCGGTCCCAAACCGGTTATGTTTTCACACTTGGTGGAACTACAATCTCGTGGCGATCTCAAAAACAAACTTTGGTTGCCACTTCTTCAATTACGCCGAAATTATTTCCCTTCATGAAGCTTGCAGAGAATGTGTATGGCTCAGATTTATGACTCAACACATAGAAAGAGCAAGTGGATTAATCAACAATGAGGAGCCAACAAAATTATTCGAAGATAATGCTGCATGTGTGACCCAAATCAAAGAATGTTATATCAAGAGTGACCGAACAAAACATATTCCTCCGAGATTTTTCTCCTATATCCAAGAACTTGAGAAAAATCAAGAACTTGAGGTCGAGTACATTCGTTCAAGTGATAATGCAGCAAATTTATTTACAAAGGCGCTTCCTACGACAACGTTCAGAAAACACGTTTAGAATATTGGAATGCATCATTTGCGAGACTTATGAAGGGAAACATATCTATCTTTTCGAGGGGGAGATTGCGTATCTGTACTCTTTTTCCTTTATCATGATTTTTATCTCGTTGGGTTTTTACATGATAAGGTTTTTAACGAGGCAGTACGTAATATTTCAACAATAATAAATAATCAAGGGGGAGTGTTGAAAAAGTCAACTATTGCTGCTGAAGAAAGTGATTATTTATGAACGTTTACGTTTGTCGACTTTAGTAAGTCGGCAAAAATTTTCTATATATATGTATGTTTCTTCATTCATATGAAGTAACTTTCTCTTCTCTTTTTTTCTTCTTCTTCTGTAAAATTTTATAAAATTAATAAAATCAATATAATAATAAATTTCTATCTCTCTATTATTATTCAACAATCTTCGTTATATATTATCTCTCGTATTGCTAATAGTAAAATAAATTTTTTTATAAATTATTTGAATTTTATATTAAATTAACAACATTTATGAGGATATTTAAAATAATCCAACTGAAAATTTATAATTCGACTTATACTTTCTAAAATCAATTTTGGTTTTACTTCAGACTTTGGATAATATCGAAATCAATATATAATAAAGCAATAAAATTCATTCGAATATTTTTTAAATATTCATATATTTTCACGTTGGGATGTTTTGAATCGGATTTAAAATCGGGTTTTGGATACGGTTAATATGTCCGGTTTTAGTAACGATTTAGGAACTACATCGCAAATTCGAAGATGTTTTTAGCTAAATAACGTCAACATTTCGTACACATAGCAAGAGACAAAAACAATGCATAAGCAAAATTTGGTGTTGTTTGATTTGGTATGGTGTTCTATTCCAAATTTTGTTCCGTATTAATTTGGATATTTATAATTTTTAAGGAATTTAATTTATGAAATAGTATCTGAATAAAAACATATTAAGATATGAATGGCCTATAGCACAGAATTGATTTTTTTTATGTTGTGATCGATATTTGATTTTAACGTAGCAAAGTATAATTTAAATAGAATCTAATAGTTGTTTACTTTTGTTTTTCGAATTTAAGTAAGAAATAGTTGGATAGCAAATTTTTACGTTGAGGAAAAATGTAAAATAATCATATTTCATTAAATGTGTGATTTATGAGTGTTATATTTCAAGTACTTTAGTAGGTGTTTAGTATTGATATTATCTTAAATTTAAGCCGATTATTCTTCATTTCTAATTTGTTATTGTTTATAGTTAATGACATGAATCATTTATTACAAAAATATAAAGAAAATAAAAGTTTAAAATCCTAAAAAGCACTGACACTAAACATATTCAGCTAATAGGTTAATTCCTTAAATATCCAATATTCATAAGAGCAATTATGCAATTGTTCTAAAAAATATAAAACTAATATAAATGTCCGAAATATATACAACAATACTAAGCAATATGAAAATTATAAAATTTCGTATGTAAATTGCAAAATAATGTAAATTGCTTTTGCATGTGCTTACGTAGCAAATAATGCACGTACATATGCATAAATCATGACACGCGTATAAGCATATTACACGTGGAGATAACTCACTTCCTCGATTAATCTTACGCTTGTAGTCGTTAAATTAGATCAGAGAGTAGAAAACAGAACAAAGGAAAAGGGTTTAGACGTTTGAAAAGATGCATTCGGCGAAGGAAAAGATCAGTGACGTGGCTAGTACGGCCAAGGAGAAGCTTAACATCGGCAGCGCAAAGGCTCAAGGTCATGCGGAGAAGACGATGGCAAGGACCAGAGAAGAGAAGAAGATGGCTCACGAGCGAGAGAAGTCTAAGGAGGCGCAGGCCAAGGCCGAGCTCCACCAATCCAAGGCTGAGCATGCCGCAGACGCTCAGGTTCACGGCCACCATCTTCCCGGTCATTCTACCTACCCTAGTCGAGCCACCGGTGCAGCTTACCCGCCGGGGCAGATCTAAAACTAGCCAATCTTAAAAATACCTGTGTTTAGTTTGCTTCTATATATGTAATAGGTATGCTTTTTTGTCTGGTTAATTTCTTTTCCCTTTTGGGGGGTCTTGAAATCTTTTGATATTGTATAGTATGCATAATCATAATGTAGTCTACTTCAAATAATATTTTGTATGCAATACAAAATATATACTAGACTTAGAATTTGGACATTTTTATGAGTGTTAATTATGTTAGTTTAGTGAATTATGTGTATGTCGTAAAATCGATTTTGCATTCAGAAAATCGACATTATCAACTCTTTTGTTTTGTTTTTAAGTCTCAAAACCAACGAATTTGCGTTCAGAAAATTGATATTCAGAAGGGTTATGTTCCGGCGGATTATTGTTTGTTTGTTTAAGTACAACAAATATTTGTGGTAGATGTAACGATCCTATATTTTGCGTTATAATTTTTTTAATCGCTGTCGATGGTGAATAAATGATGGTAAATAAATGAATAATTTTTTTAATCGCTGTCGATGGTGAATAAATGATGGTAAATAAATGAATAATATTTATTTTAATTGTAGTTGCAGTGGTGATGGTAAATAAATGAATAATATTTATTTTAATTGTAGTTGCAGTATGGTAAATAAATGAATAATATTTATTTTAATTTATTTATTTTAATTGTAGTTGCAGTGGTGATGGTAAATAAATGAATAATATTTATTTTAATTGTAGTTGCAGTGGTGATCGTAATCGCGACGACGAAACGATTAAGCGCTCTTGTTTGTTAGTATCAAAATCCATGAACATCATTTTACTAAACCCAATTACTTGTTGGTACGGTTAAAATGTCGAAGTTTTGTATATGTTACTTCGTGAGATGTTTTTGTAGGTCTAAAAAAATTTGTCTACAAGACATTGATGTGAGGAAATAGAGGCTACCTTGGAAGGCGAGATAATAATTAGTTTCATCCCTCCGAGTCCCAAACCAGTGACTCTCTTGTGTTTCCGACCACATGCAACTCCTGTCCATTTGGAGAGAGCAAAAGATTCATTCCCTAAAACCAAGACAACTCGGTTGTTCTCTGATAGATGAGAACAAAACACGAATAATGCTTGTTTGTCAGTCTCATCTGTGAATCTGGATGCTTGACAGAAGAACACAAACAAATGAAATAGCATAAGGCTAATACAAGGAAGATACATTCTAAGGATTTTTCTGCTAAGTGCTCAAGCTTATCTTTGTTTATAGGAAATGAAGTCAACTACTTGTGTGACTTCTTTTAGGTCATCATGAAAATCAAAGAGTGATCCAACTACATAACTCACTTGAAGTACTTTGGCTGCATGTCTTTTATTACAAGTGACATCTCCAGCAGCAGGAATCAATAGTTGCACTCATACAGATTTTTTGGAGAAGACAACGATATTAGATCTATGACAACGGTAGTTTCTTATTCGTTTATAAGGGAGCATATGTGAATGGATCTTATTAACCTCAGCGCTTATTAACCTCAGCATAAGGTTTATTTTGCATGTGCAGAATGAGCCAAATGGTGTTGGGAGAAAAATAATTTTAGAAGTGGTGGAGAAGGTGTTTATGAAACTTTGAGAAAATAGGAATTTTAGGAAGAAGAGGAAGATTTTATCTTTAGAGGAACTTGTTGTTTTATTAGAACAACTTGTTTTTTCTTTGGAACAACTTGATTACAAATGAGAGGGTATGGAGGTATTTATAGCCTCCAAATTACAAAATATCTCAATATTTTATTCCTAAATCTAGAGAATTCTTTCAAAATATCTTTAAACAAATATCTAGATATTTCCTTTTAAGGAGGTGGAAGATGATTCTAGATATATTCTAGAATTTGTCTAGAATTTGGATCAAGTTTTACTTATGTCCAATTAGTATTATTGGATCATTGATCCAATAATTAAACTTGACCCAAAATCAAGTTTAATTTTCAACACCCCCTCTTAAACTTGATTTTGTTATTCCAAGCAAACTTCTCATCTTTATAAAATCTTCACGCTTGAGTGGCTTGGTGAAAATATCAGCTACTTGATCATTCGTCTTCACATACTCCACTTGCACATCCTTCTTGGTAACACATTCTCTAATGTAGTGATAGCGTGTATCAATGTGCTTACTTCGATCATGGAAGACTGGGTTCTTTGCTAATGCGATTGCTGATTTGTTATCCACTAAGATCTTCGTTGGTTCCTCTTGTGGTAAGCACAACTCTTTTAACAAATTTCGCAGCCAAATTGCATGACAAACACATGAAGTAGCAGCTACATACTCCGCTTCACATGTAGAAAGAGTGACAATCGGTTGCTTCTTTGACATCCATGTGAATGCCGTATCTCCAATATAAAATGCAAATCCACTTGTACTTTTTCGATCATCTACGTCTCCACTCCAATCGCTATCGCTATATCCGACAAGCTTGTAATCATTAGAAATAGAGTAGTGTAAACCAAAATTTGTTGTACCTTTGATGTATCGAAGAATCCTCTTGGCCGCCTTAAAGTGAGTTGTGGTTGGATGCTCCATGTATCGACTCACAACTCCTACCGCATATAAAATATCAGGTCTTGTGCATGTTAAGTAACGTAAGCTTCCAACCAAGCTCTTAAATAGTGTTGGATCCACCATTTCTCCTTCTTCATGTTTTGACAACTTAACTCCACATTCCATTGGTGTCCTTACGGGGTTTGAGTCATCCATCTTAAATTTCTTGAGCACCTCTTTAGCATAACCTTCTTGAGTAATGAATATTCCATTGGCTTCTTGCTTCACTTCAATTCCAAGGTAGTAAGACATCAATCCAATATCCGTCATCTCGAACTCTTTTGTCATCTCCATCTTGAAATCCTCAAACATACTTGGATTGTTGCCTGTGAATATCAAATCATCTACATATAAACATGCAATCAATATATCATTCTTTTGAGTTTTGATATAGAGTGCATGTTCATATGGACACTTGATGAAATTTTTCTCCTTGAAGTACTTATCAATTCGAGTATTCCAAGCTCTTGGTGCTTGTTTTAAACCATAAAGCGCTTTCTTTAACCTTAAGACTTTGTCTTCTTCTCCTTTAACTATATAGCCTTGTGGTTGCTCAATGTAGACTTCTTCATCAAGATCTCCATTTAAAAAGGCTGATTTGACATCCATTTGATGTATCCTCCAACTGTTTTGGGCTGCCAATGAAATGATTAGTCTAACAGTTTCTAAACGAGCAACAGGAGCGAATACCTCGTCATAGTCGATTCCGGCTCTTTGACTATAGCCTTTTGCCACCAATCTTGCTTTGTATCTTTCGATTTCTCCTTTAGAGTTCTTCTTTGCTTTATACACCCACTTCACACCAATTGCCTTATGCCCATTCGGAAGTGAAGCTAACTCCCATGTCTCATTCTTTTGTATTGCTTTGATCTCTTCATCCATTGCATTTCTCCATGTTTTCTTCTCCATAGCCTCTTGAAAGTTCATGGGTTCGCAATCCGCAAATAAACAAAATAATGTAAGGTTGTCTTGATTTTCGGTTACCTCATAGAGTTCTTGTAAACTTCTATAACGTGGAGTCCTTTCACTCGGACTTTCATCTTCTTGATAACTTGTAGTTGGTGAAGTTGGTGGTGTAGCTTGCTCTTCTCTAGGTTGCTCCAAAATTTCTTCTTCAAAAGGTGGAAAGAAATTATAATTTTCATGATTTGAACTCCAATCCCATTCTCCTTCTTCATCAAAGATGACATTTCGACTAATAATTGTCTTCCTTGTATCCGGATTGTAGAGCTTATAACCTTTGGTATTATTGGCATAACCAATGAAGATATACTTCTCACTTTTATCATCTAGTTTGCTTCGTTTTTCATCCGGTATATGAGCATGAGCAATGCTTCCAAAAACTCTTAGATGAGAAATTCCGGGCTTCCTTCCACTCCAAGCTTCTTGTGGTGTTTTTTCCAAGACACTTCTTGTCGGAGATCGGTTTGATAGATAAACCGCGCATGCAACCGCTTCTGCCCATAGCTCCTTTGGTAATCTTTTGCTTTTGAGCATGCTCCTCGCCATCTCAAGGATTGTTCTATTCTTTCTTTCCGCTACTCCATTTTGTTGAGGTGATCTTGGCACCGTCAATTGTCTACGAATCCCATTATCCTCACAATACTTCTGAAATTCTTTGGAAGTGAACTCTCCTCCACGATCGGATCTCATGGCTTTGATTACAAGGCCACTTTCCTTCTCAACACGTGCTTTGAACTTTTTGAAGTTTTCAAACACTTCTGATTTTTCCTTCAAAAAATAAACCCATGTTTTTCTTGAAAAGTCATCAATAAAGAGAAGAAAATAGTTACTTTTACCGAGTGAACTTGGCTTGATCGGTCCACAAACATCTGTGTGTATAAGTTCTAGTGGCTTCCGAGCTCTTGTGTTTGACTCCTTCGGAAAACTCATTTTGAATTGTTTTCCAAGTAGACACCCTTCACAAACTTGATTTGGATGGTTGATGTAAGGCAATCCTCTCACCATTCCTTTCTTAGAAAGTAGCTCCAATCCTCCAAAGTTGAGATGTCCAAATCGAAGATGCCAAAGCCAAGATTCTTCCTTATAACACATCTTGAGACATTGTGCGATATCATTTTGAATGTTAAGAACAAACATTCTATTTCTTGACATTTGCACCTTGGTGATGAGATTATTTGCACAATCTCTTATAGAAAGGTTATTATCTTTTAAGTGAATATCATAACCTTTCTCTAAGAGTTGTCCAATACTCAAGATATTTGTCTTCATATTTGGCACATAGTAAACATTGGAAATGAATTGATGATCTCCATTCTTCAATCGGATGAGAATATTACCTTTGCCTTTTACTTCCATCTTTGATTCATCTCCTAATGCCACATTTCCTTTCACCGATTCATCAAGCTCTATGAACATGCCTCTTTTTCCACACATGTGATTGCTTGCACCGCTATCAAGGTACCACATTTGAGCATCATCTCTTTCATCTTTCTTTTTAGCCATTAATAACACTTCATCTTCTTGGATTTTCTCTTCAACGTAGTTGGACTTCTCCTCAACTTGATTATTTCTTGGAGCTTTACATTCGGAAGCATAATGTCCAAATTTTCCACAATTATAACATTTAATGTTTGATTTATCGTACCTTGACCTTTGATTTCCTCTCCCATGACCTCTTGATGAGTTTTCTCCTCTTTGGTTAACATTGTTTTCAAAAGACCTCATACCTCTTCCATTTCCATATCCACGACCTCTTCCTCGGAATTGACCTCCACCTCGTCTTGGATGGATTGGATCGCTTTCTTCTTTATCAATATGCATCTTGAGTACCTTATCCGTGATTTCTTCTTTCTTCTTCTTCTTTTCTTCATAAGCTTGTAACGATCCAAGAAGTTGCTCCATCGTCATAGTCTCCAAATCCTTTGTCTCTTCAATGACGGTAACAATATGCTCGAATTTTGAATCCAACGATCTAAGAACCTTCTCCATTATTCTCACTTCATCTAATTTCTCACCATTTCTTTTAAGGTTATTAGTAACCGTTAACACTCTTGAGAAGTAATCAGAAACTAGTTCACCTTCTTTCATTTGCAAGGCTTCAAATTCTTTTCTTAGAGTTTGAAGACGTACCTTCTTGACTTGTTCCACTCCCTTGTAAGAGATTCGAAGCTTCTCCCATGCTTCTTTGGCCGTTTTTGCTTCGGCGATTTTCTCGAATGTATCTTCATCTAAACTTTGATAAATTAGACAGAGAGCTTTCTTGTCTCTCTTCCTTAGATCTCTCAAACTATCGTTTTGAGTTTGAGATAGATTAGCTTCATTGTTTGATTCAATGAAACCTCTCTCGACTATATCCCACACATCATGTGCTCCTAGAATTGCCATCATTCTAAGACTCCAATTATCGTAGTTGCTCTTTGTGAGCATCGGAACTTGGAGGGGAAAACCATTACTTGCCATCTCTAAAAGAGTAGTATGGCTCTGATACCACTTTGTTGGGAGAAAAATAATTTTAGAAGTGGTGGAGAAGGTGTTTATGAAACTTTGAGAAAATAGGAATTTTAGGAAGAAGAGGAAGATTTTATCTTTAGAGGAACTTGTTGTTTTATTAGAACAACTTGTTTTTTCTTTGGAACAACTTGATTACAAATGAGAGGGTATGGAGGTATTTATAGCCTCCAAATTACAAAATATCTCAATATTTTATTCCTAAATCTAGAGAATTCTTTCAAAATATCTTTAAACAAATATCTAGATATTTCCTTTTAAGGAGGTGGAAGATGATTCTAGATATATTCTAGAATTTGTCTAGAATTTGGATCAAGTTTTACTTATGTCCAATTAGTATTATTGGATCATTGATCCAATAATTAAACTTGACCCAAAATCAAGTTTAATTTTCAACAAATGGTTCTCGCAAATAGTCTTCTGAAAAGTTTGAAGACAAAAAGTGCCTGAGTGATTGCATCGGATCTACTACTATTTCATTTCATATATGTGAAGTTTTACTACATCTTTTTAAATATAAGGATATTGGTTTTTTTAAATCGGATCGTTATAATCTGGATTAATTATGTTCTAGTGTAAAATAATTAAAAAAGAAATATTAGTAGTCAAACATTCGGATGTGATAGTGTGATTAAAGTTGTAGTAATAATTTACTATATATATTCCCGACTATGATTAGCAGGTAATCTTTTACACTTTTACATATGGAGTTTTATATATATAAAAACCTCGAATAGCTTGTTTTAGAATACTTATGTTCTCAATTATATCAGTATTTTGTAAAAGTTAGTTAGATATAAAATCCATACGAGAAAGAATAAGGATCCGTTGTACTTGAAAATCATTGTTGTCTCTTCTTTACCTACACTTTCACATTTTTAAGTATATTGTTGTTAAAAAAGATAACTACATTATCTATAAATATATGTATATATTACTACCTCATCCCTCACGGAAATATATATCTAAAATTTTTATGTTTCTTTGTCATATGAGAAAAAGCCGTCGAAAAATGTTAGCTCAACTAATAAAAGAAGCAATCAAATATATAATGACAATATTTGTTTGTCAACCGCATGAATCTGCGATTACAGCTGCGATACATTTTTGTTCGTTTAGTTGTTGTATGTACTTATGGCAAATTCAGCGGTCATACGTTGCATTTTGCATCACAATTTTTTTAACGGCTGATTAAAACATCAGTACGACTAAAAATCTACGATCAACTGCAATTGTAACCATCAACACCAAACAAACAAACAACATCTACCGAAATCACAACTATAGTATTGATCGCAGCCGTAATCGTATGCAGCGACCAAACGAACAAAACTAATATAAAAAAAATGTTTGTTTGGGATTTATATATTAAAATCTGTAATCTTATAGCTTTTGTATATAGCCCAAGTAAAATAAATAAATAAAATAAATTGTATTGTTTGAGTTTTGGGAATGAGTGTAAAACTCTGATAAGCACTATTTTAATTTTTTAGTCGTATTGATTATAATCGATGAAACAAAATTATTGATTTTAGAATTTTTGTTCTTGTTTTATAAAATTTTTAAATACATTTTAATTGATGTTAATAAATTATAAATTAAAAATAATTGAGAATCTTTAAATTCGTGAATTATTATTGATTTATAATTATCAAAAAAATTAATGTAAGAACAATATATTTAGAAATAAATACTTCATATTTAGTTTTCGTGAAAAAATCATAAAATAATTATTGTAGTTGAGATAAAAAAAAAAAGAGAATAATGATTGATATTGAATACTAAATGTGTTGTGATGTACATTTAACTTAGGCAACTTTACTTTAAATTATTGCGTGTGTGACAGCTTAGCATGTAATGGTTAAGAGCAATTAAGGGCATGATTGGAAATGAATTGGTCAAATTATTAATTTAGTTTCGTAATTAGCACTCCACTTGTCCACTTGCATTTTCCTTTGTATTTTACTAACTCTTTACTTTAATTTTCTTTGTCGTTTACTATTTCCCTTTGTAAAATATAACATGTTGGTCACTTCAAACTTTGAAAAAAGGCAAGAATTATTCACTCATGTGTTTCGAATAAACCCTAGCGAGCTACATCATTAAGTTAATTCTTTTCTTTTTAATTTTCATTATCTTAAACAGTATTAATTCAATGATTTATATGTTACTATTCCTTCTGTTATTCCTTGGTAAAATGTTTCCATTTGACATTAGTCTTTGAAAATGCTTTTGAGCTTTTCCATTAAGTAAAGTTATCTATGTCTTAAAAATGTAAATCTGTAATATATATGCATTTTTGTCACCCTGTTGCATATATATATATATATATATATAATATAATGTACATATATCTTAAATGTGTGTTATTCAAGTTCATTAGTAATATTATTAATGAATTTATAAATTTAAATCAAATTCATTGTTATTTAGTTCTATAATTTTGAAATTTATATTCAAATAATATGTTATGCATCGGTTTAATGATTTATAAATAGTATGGAATATTTAATCATATATATTTGATTTCACAGTGAATTTTATTAAATTTGAAAGATTTTCATTTTAAAAACAAATACTAAAAATCGAGAAAAACTTATAGGTTTACAAATATTAATTAAATATACATATTAAATTGAGAAATCAATAAATTTTATAAAAGTTTGTAAATCATATATAGATTTATAAATCAATTAAAATATATAAACCTAATAGAATATGTGGTTATTGGAAATGTATTGTAAGAAAGATTTAACCCTTAATTAATCCCATACGTTGAGTGTTACAAAAGAAATCTGGTATCTTTTTTGGTGTCAGAAATGTGGTCTTATAAAATCAAAGAATTCGATATTTAAATGTGGTATAAATTTCTTAACAATAACCAAAAAAATTGACCAAACACATATATGTCAATAACAAAGACCTGTCAATTAATTAGCTGAATTTCATTTTAGAAACTTTAAAAGATAAATCAATAACTAAGTAAAAAAAAACTAAAAACAATGTACTGATGGGTTCAATACGAACAACTGTTTTAAAAACAAATCTTAATTCCATAAATTCTGAGAAAAAGTAAAGAGGAAAACAAATCAAAGTTTCTTAAAGCAGTATTTAAAACGGAGCCCTACCGGTGCCGGCAGTATTCCCCGGCCAACTTTCAGCTCCTATGTGAGGCAAACTCATCGGCAAATTAAAGAACGGTAAACCACCGCCGGTAGCTTCCGAGTACATATTCCCTCCGCCTCCTCCACCGCCGCTTTGAACCTGTAACTGTTCCTCATGCTCGTCCAAAGGCAACCTTTCGTAAGCCACGTTTGTAAAAGACGCCGCCATGACCATCACTGGTCCTGCCGCCGTTAATTCTCCAACGACATTACCTCCGACGACCTGCCCTTGAGCTCCGGCGAGAAATATTGTCAAGCTCGTCGCCCCTGGAGGAGCAGGCGGCGGAAGAAAAGATCCGGAAAGGGAAAGAATCTCGAAAGTGCCACGCAAAGTCACAACAGATCCAGCCGCCGTGGGTTGACGGATGCTGACGTTTGTAACGGTTCCGGTGCCGGATAAAACGCAAATCCCGCGCTGTCTCCGCCGCGCGTAAGTGGAGATACACTCGAAAATGTCGAAGCCACTTCCGACTTCAAGAATGTGAGCCCTAAGAGTGTTTGCGCTCTCGCGCGTGACGATCACCGGGGGCTTCGGTTTGTTTTTCGATCCAGCTGGACGCCCACGTGGCCGCCGTATAACGAGTTCACCGCTTCCTCCTCCTCCTACGCCACCGCCTAGTCCAGAGTTGTCATTAGAAGCTATTAAATCTAAACCTTGATGGTGACTATGGTTATGATGGCTATGATGGTGGTTTCCTCCGGTCCCACCATCATCTACATGGTGGTTGTCGGTGGAGAATTGGCCGGTACCTCCACCGTCGACGTTGTGGACGTAGCGAGAAGTTGTGCCTAGATCGAGACCAGCCATGCCAATATCAAATAGTAAAAAAACACAAAAATATTTAAAAGGGGGATTAGGGATTTTAAAACGTAATTAGCGATTCTAATGATTTATGTTTAGATTTAATGTAAGAGATAGAAGACAAGCGTAACATTATAAAAAGTAGAGAAGAAAATATATAGAAACATGAGAAATGAAATATTTATGAAGTAAAGCAAGGAGAAGAAGACCAAGACCAAGTCTTCTATCTAAACCCAATGCCCCCAAGAGACAATTATTATTATTATAAGGTTTTACTCGATGTGTATTTAGTGTATTTTATGTATGAACAAATCAAATTCGATGAAGTTAATTATAGTCATAAGTCTTTTTATATATGTATAAAGACGTTATTGGGGTTCTAGATTTTGTTAAATGTATATGTTATTAAAGAATCTATCATTGCAGTAATTTATTTACTCTCGAATAAAAGAGCATTCGACACAACATCGAGATCCCAAGGATGTGGAAAATCTATAATTTGTTTGATATGTGATTTTTCTAAATAGATATTTTTGAATTTTCATTTAATTACAATGTTTTTCTACAAACCTCACGAGTAAAAGATTTTAACTGGGATTTTTCTTTTAAATTTTTTATTAAGACTGGGATTTTTCTATTAAAATGGGACATTCTATCGGTGAACGAATACATAAAGTCATAAACTAATGAAAATAAAACTACAAGTAAAATAGTTGTATAAGGTTTAGACAAAGAAAGCATTAACTATCCATAAGTTGACCATGACTGTATAAGCTTATCAGAATAAGTTTTTTTTTTCAGGAGCTTATATTATCATAATAAGATATATCTTTGCTTCACCTTAAAAGTTGAAGATAGAAAGAAAAAAATTGTATTTATCCCAATAGTAACTCTAGTTGATTTAAAGGATCTAAATGCTAAGAGCATCTCTAATGCAAAATTTATTTCTGAAATTTCTTTAAAAAAATTATATATAAAGTTTGAGGATGTTTTTCTTCAATTGTAGGTGTAAACAAATAATTCGAACCAAATGAACGAACTAAAACCAAATTGAAAAAATAAATTTCAATTGGTATTCGGTTATAAAAATTAAACGAATATATATTATATTAGAAAATCATAGTTATTAGTTACTAATCGAATCGAATCAAAAATCGAAATAATATTCGAACAAACGAAATTATTTTCGGTTATTTTTGGTTTTTTAAAAATATTTCGTATATTTTGATTATTTTCGATTAAATTCAATTTCAACTTCAAATTTGTTTTTCTTCATATTTTGTATTATTGTCTTCAATATTGATTGAATTAGTTAGATCATAAATTTTTAGAAATAACTGCTATTATCATTTAAATTTTAACATAATATTTTAATTTAAGATAATACTATATTTATACCAACGTCTTATATGAGAAAAATATTCGCAAATTATATAATATTATTTATTACTAAAATATAAATTAAATATTTATATAAATTATTTTTAATAATAATTTATATATAAGTTAAAAAGGAAAAATATTTTTTTATGAATTTAATTTTAGTTAATTTAATAAAAATATATTAATTATTTAATCAAATTAATAATAATGATATATATCATAATTATTATATTAATTTACACTTATTTATATATTTATTTAAACGTGTTATCATAACATTTTTATTAATAACCTGATAAAATTATTTAAAATATTTTTCACATAAATAATATATTAGGATTCGAAGCATCGATTAGGATGATGTTAGTTCAATTGTAAACTATAGTTAGTTAACCAAGTTGACCGGTTAACCATGGTTTTCTTGTTAACCATATTATTAATAAAATAAAATAAAAAGATAAACAATAATAAACAAAAGGGAAAGCAATGCAGAGATCCATGCGGTCAGGTGACGGATGCGCAGATGCGCGTTAGTCTACGCTCTTGTGAGGTTTGCTTTGCCCTTTTTGTGAAAACAGAGTATTTATTAAAGCTTCTTTGTTAAAAATATCGAAGTTTTAATTGGTAACGTTATAGCTAGTGTTGTGGTACAATCTGTACCACTTTCCTCATAAATATTTATAATTCAAAAAAGATATTTCTGATATGGTTTGCAAAGGTAGTAGTATTATCATTTATCATAAAGTTTATTTCCGTCAAATAAATAAATTTATGAAAATAAACGTATTTCCATATATATTTTTGAGATCTTTCTTTACTTACATAAATTGTATTTTTTTCTCATAAACTACACAAACTTTATAAATTATTGTAATTACACAAATTTTATTAATATTTACATGTTAAATCGCTATTAAATTTAGTTTTAATTCGAAAATCTAGTTTTAACTTGCGTTTATTTCAAAGTTAACACCATATTGTCAAATTAAAACAAGATTAAATAGAGATTTAACGTATAAATGTTAGCAAAATTTGTGTAATATCAATATGTATTAAATTTGTGTAGATTACGGAAAAAAACATAGTTTATGTAATACCTAAAAAATACAAATATAAATAATTTTATCTGTATAAATTTGTATAATGGACGGAAATGAACCCTTTATCATATCATCAATTAAAGTAAGAAGTTTTGAGTTCAAATAGACTACAGTTTCGGGTTAAATTGATATTTTGAAAAAGATTTAGTTTTTAAAAAAAAGTATTTAAATCGATCTTTTTTATACTTTAGTATACGACAAAAAGCTATAATACATTTTTATCATTATTTTCATACTATTAAAAACTTAATAGTATTTTATGTTATCAATAAACTGATAAAAAAAATTTTGTGTCGTCTAAACAGAATTTGAATCTAATTTGGTTCGTTTCAATAATTTTCAGCAAAACAGTAAAAATATGTTTTTCCACAAAAAAATATAATTTAGTTTGTTAAAAGTATAAAATTACGTTCATCCAACATAACTGCATAATTGTATTTTGTAGCCAAGATTGTAAAACTGAATATTCAATTAGAACTATAGAATTATATTTTCTAACCAAAATCCCAAAATCATATTTCCACACAAAAATCAGAAATCGTTTATGCCTAAATCACAAAATTACAAATTTCGGTTAATATCACAAAACTTAAAATCGCGAAATCACAAACAGTAAATATTTAAGATTTTGTTTTCTAGGATTTTATATAAAATGTAAAATGTAAAATTTATTTGATAATAATTAAAATTATTAAAAGATTATTAAAAATTCATTAGAAAATGACTTTGATTGTCTATTTCTTAAAAATAAACATGTGGATAACTTATAATCAAATATTTTCATACGAAGATTTAGCACCTTCTTGTAAGGGAGGATATAGTCGAACTCCACACCTCTGAGATGGACGTAGAGGTGGTACAACCACTAGACCACTTGCTCCTCCCCGTGAAACGATTTGTCTATAACTTTAAATTTCACTAAGGTTTAAAGGCATCCTTTTATGTCCATTTGTTTATTTCTATTAACCAAAATGTAGAGATGTTGTGGTCTGTAAAAAAACCATAACTTACCCATATCATAAAAATTCACTTATTGAAAATTCATGTTAAAAACCCTAAATTTGCCACTACTAATAGGATAGCCTGAAAAAAATTGTAGATTCTGGGTGGACACCCTACTTGTGTTTTTAGTATTTTTTATTACAAAACTATTTTCTTAGAAAAAATAATAAAAATTTGCCTAAACATTGTTAGCAACACCTATAGATACTTAAGACTTAGGGCCGCTATTAGTTCATAGATTTTCGTTGACTTGTAAATCTCATTGATTTTAAAATTTCATTTAGTGAAATAACAAAGTTTACTTTCAGATTTATATCTATGAATTTTTATTTTGAAAACACTTCCAAATCCAAAATGGACTTAAAAAAATAAAAATCCAATATGGTTTTTGAAATGAAATAATATTTTTTTAAACAACAGTTTAGAAAGCACTAGATAACATTTGATTTTGAACAAAAAACATTATTTAAACAAAGCAAGAATGACTAAAATTTATAATTTATAAAAAAGTAATAATAGAATAATATCCTAAAATAGTATATATTTTTTTAAAAAATTCCAAATCTAACCCTCTAAAATTTAAATTTTAAAATTATTATAATTATGTGATAATACCCAAAATATCAGATTTTAAATTTTTTATTCTAAATTTAGCATTTTAGATTCAAAATTTCAAAAATAACACAATATCTTACCATAAATAAATTATAAATAAAACTAAAATATTAGATTTAGGTTTTTCTCAATTTAGGGTTTATTTTTCTTATTAGGAAGAAATTTTAAATATTTTAATATTAAATTTGTATTATTTTTGAAAATTTTAAATTAATGGTAATATATTTGAAATAAAAATTTGAAACAGTATTATTTTCTCAAGTGTCCAAATAATTTATTTTTAAATAAATTATACACATAGGTAAAACATTATATTTAAATTTTTTCAATTATTTTTTAAAATAAATTTTAATATTTTAATTTTAAATTTATATTATCAGTGAAAATTTAAACTAATAATCCTAATTTTGAAACAAAACTTTAAAAAATTTATCTTTTATTAAAATCCTGTAACCAATACCGCCGCTTAATCTTCCAGTTGCAACCATCATTATATGACAAAAGATGTAAAGTGATACAGAAAAAACATTGTTTTAATTTTAAACTAAATATCAACGTAAGTAATAGTCGAATTTACTAATTTAATATAAACTTAGTTATGAAAGACGCAGATCAATATTTTATCTGAAGAAAATATATTTAAGAAAAATGAATTTTATCGAAAGATAAACATTTTTTGTTTTGTTAGTGAAAGCTTTATAAAGGGATAAGACTGAGCAACGGCGGACGACGTGTAATGGCTTCTTCTGCTAACGTTACGACATATCGATGGTACAAACTTAACATTTTCCCAAAAATATATAATATCGATGTTACAGAGCGGCGGAGCCGTTCTAATAATTAATTTGGGAGAAGCCGTCCATTAATTATTAATCAGCGTTGTTAATTATAAATTATACTCTACCTAATCATATTATAAAGAATCAATTAATTTTATAATCATATATGATTCCACCAATCGCTAATCGAATACAATGTTTAATTAATTGCATTGGACTTTAGAGTTATTTATTCACATAATCATTTTTATATGTTTTACGTCTTATATTTAATTTTTATAGTTGTACAATCTGTCTGTAAGCGCTTTGTTTTGGTCATTGCGACAGACAATCTCCCTGCTATAAGTGAATCAAATATTATTTATTTTTTAATTCAAATAAATTAGAATATTATTTTTTATTATTAAAAAATTGTTAATAGTGTGCAATATTTATTTTAATTTTGATTTGAGTTGTGCGAGTTTTTATGTTTTTAAATTTATGATAATAGTATCTACTATGAATTATTTGATATATTTTTTGATTTTACTGGAATTCGAATGTTAAATATATCATTTTTACATAAATTTCTATTTCAAATCAATTTGCTTTAATTAAGTTCAGTATTAAATTTATTTTTGGACTACATGTTATAATATTAATAAATTATAGCAATTTGGGGGTTTGTATAATATTGTCACAAATTTTGAAATATAAATTTTCTTAAAATACAGATATTGTAGTTATAAATTGAGTAATATCCTAAAATAACATATTTTAAAAAAATTCCAAATTTAGCATCATAAAATTAAACTTCTAAAACTAACACAAATAATTATGTTAAAAATACTTATTTACTGTAAATAAATTATACATATAAGTTTAAAGTATTATATTTGGATTCATTTTTCTAATTTAAAATTTAATTTTTTTTCTATTAAAATATAATTTTAATGCATTTTAATGTTAAATTCGTGTTGTTATTGGAAATTTAAACTAATTATGCTATTTTTAAAACAAAAAATTAAAAATATGTTATTTTGTACAATTACCCTTAAAAAATCTTGTATATCAAAAGTATTGGGTGATTACTTGAGTATGAGATTATCCCATATAATTGATTATACACTTGGTTATATTTTTTTCAAATATATATGATGGGTGTTCATTGTAAAATCTGTTGTGTTAGTTGAATTGTTAAAGTAATATTCAAGATCTTACTAATCCAAATTTAGATCTCCAGATATTATATTTAACCTCGATTTATGACGTTTAAATTTTGATATCTGTTTATGAGACATTATTTTTGTGAAAGAATCTTTGAGACTTAAAGTAGTTTTATATATAATATTTTTGGTAAAACTGATTGTGAAGTCGACAGTTAATAAAATCTATTCATAAATAATGTATAGGAGAGGCATGATGATCGTGTAAATTGTCAAATATAATATAGATAGTATGTTCGTATACAGATGGCCAGAATTTTAACCAAATGTGCAATGTGAATCATCTGACGAAATGTGTTATTCTTTTTTGAATGTTTTAGACTGAAAACTAGTTAAATAATAAACGTAGGTTATTACAGTCAAACTGAAAAAACGTCACAGTCAAAACTCGAATGTGATAGATTTTGACGAAGTTTTGTTATACATTTAAGTTAGTTTAAAGTTTAAAAAATAGGATCAGAAATTTGTAAAGTAATATTCATACCTGCATGATGAGACCATTAGATATATACTTTGTGTTAGCAGAACATGCATAAATTTCTGATAAGAGAAATTAATAAATTCCAAAAACACAAGCATATTATAACAATATTATTGGAATCTTATCCTCATTTTATGTAAATTATTAGTATAATAAGGTTGGCTCCTCCACATGATTCTACCGACTATTCGCCTTGTTTTGGCGTTTACTGCAAATTAATTACAATGATTTTAAAGTATTAATAAGACATAATCAGTTGACCAAAAAAATGATGAAGCAGTTGAGGTCATTATTTAATTTATCTTTTTTTCATTCCATTCGTAATTAAATGAGTCTTGGAACAATCTTCGGATACCAAATTATAGTTTCACATCCGAAACGTGTCTTATGTAACATTTTTTTCCTTTTCATCGATATTCGAAATGAGAAGTTTGAAGACTTACCGGACATCAAAAGGGGTGGTGATTGGTTGGGTTCAATTGTCCTTTTGGATACAATTAGGTAAATAACATAAAAATGGTAGAAATTAGGAAAATAACATGTTTGACTACAAATTAAGTTAACTAAGAGAGATAATAATTTTAGACGAAAACCCATCCACACTGGTTTAATAGTCTAACGCATGTGCAACTATAATTAGTCATTTCTGTTTAGTAAGATCCATTGTATTTTGTTTTTATGATTAGATTAATATAGTCGGTTATATTTTGATAGTTAACTATGTAAATGGTTAACTATATACATAATGTTAACTGACTTCCAACTACTGAGATTTATAAAGGGGAGAAGTACTTATTTATCATTTATTCATATATATATATTATTTGTTCAAATAAATTTATATTGTATTTTCTCAAAGCAATCAAAATTAGTATAATTTTTTTATATTTTTAATTATTTAATAAAATAACCGAAAAAACTAAAGAACCAGAACTATAGAATTGAGAAAAGTAGCAATGAGTTGAAAGATGAAAAGAAGTATATTCAATCGTAAAAAGTTGGCTGAAAATATTTGATAGTTAAAAAAGAAAGAAACATGATATATAATATTATTAAAATAACTCAACGATGAAAAATAAGAATGAAGAAAAGAAACAATTTTTACAACCAAAAACAATGCGGAGACTTTTAAAAGGAAAATAAGAAGGGTATTAATTTGACCCCCAAGAAGCAGAAAAAAACAAAAAGAAGAAAATTAAAAAAAAATGTAAGACTATTTACACATTGGAGATTTACACTAAAAGTAGTCTAATTGATAGTATATAGTCGATTATATTGACAATATAAAAAATGAATCTCATTAAAAACAATTATTAATTAAAAATACACATGTGTCAGACAATTAAAAGGGCATTTTCGTCCAAAAATGTTTGTCTTTATGTTACTTAATTATATATTCAAGATGTCAAACATATTATTTACGTAATTTATTAACTATTTGTATATTATCTATGCCAATTTTCAATTTTTTCGAATATATAAAATATGATTTTAATTTTTGGGAAAGATGACAACTAAAAGTTTCAGTTGGAAAGAAGATATGTTTTTTTTTTCTCTTTCAAAGTAATGAAGGAGAAAGTAATATGGAAACTTCTCTCTAATTTTGGATTAAATAAAAGTCAAAAGTCATTATCTTCTAAAATGATAAACAAAAAATATAATCTTTTCTTTTCTTTTCCGACCTCTTTCAATAGTGCATGTGTCATCAATTATCTCTTTTGTATGGTCTTTCTCCGTCTTGATTTAGACGGATTTTGGTTTTGCTGTAAAATTTTATAGGTTTTTGTATGAATTCTATTAAATTTGATCTTTGCTCTATTTTAGTTTTGGTTTTGATCTATTGTGGTTTTTAGGATTGGATTTATAAATGGGTAATTGACCAAATATTATTTTTTAATTTTTTTTTGTTTCAAATATAATAATATTAGTTTAAATTTCTAAAAATATCATAAATTTAATATTATAATACTTTAAAACTTTATTTTAATAAAAAACTAAAACATAAATTAAAAAAACCCAAATATAATATATTAATTATATTTGTCTTTTATTTATAATAAATTTGTATTCTTAAAAAATAATTTGTATTATTTTTGAAAATTTAAATTTAAAATACTAAATTTGGAACAAAAATTTAAAAATACTATTTTATATTATTACTCTTTGTAAAATTCAGTTTCCTACTATAAAATACAAATTTATGCATTATATATTTATATATTTATCTACTTATGAAGCTATCTAATTTTATGGAAGAGGTCCTAACTAATTTCTCTAATTACTATACGACCCCATGTAAAACATATACACAAATACACCCCAACTAATTAAAATCTAAAACTCATTCAATGGTGTCCGATCTAATCCGTTCGATTCTCCGGCGTAATCTTCTCCGGTGATCATGAATTTTCCACAGGCCATGTCCTAATATTACCGTCGAGTATATACCATGCGTCAACATTGGTGCTAAGATATTATCAGTCTACAATAGAAAACCAAAATTGATCAAAATAATTAGTTATCATGTACGTTTTTTCACGTTTGAATAATTCTAAACCGAATGATCTAATTTTAAACGGTTTGAGTAATACTAAACCGAATCAAGATTTTACCTGAACCCATTCAATGCCGAGGTAAAGGGCTAAGAGCCCTTCGAGGAGAGGAGAGTAAATCTTCTTCATCTGTCTCTTCTTGTACCAAGCTGTAAGAACAAACCATAACCAGCGCGCGGTTCAAATAATGCGAAAAGTACCAAACCGGTTTTCCTCTTGTACTAAACCGGTTTACACTTGAGCTATTTTTCAGAAAACACTATGAAGATAAGAAAAAGAACGAGCTAGTACCTGACAAAAGCTTCTTAAAATCATCGCGACGTGACCTTAAAACCGGGGCGACAATATATGTTGGGTCTGAAAATGAGAATGAGGATGAGAAAGAAACGAACCAACTAAGAAAGTTGAAAGTTAAGAGAACAAAGTCCTAACCTTTAGGAGAGGCAGCAAAAAAGTAGAGAGAGCCTGTGAGTGTAGCTGTGATTACAGCTGCAAATGCTTGAGCAAATGGAACAAATGGAGGCAAGACACCGGTCTAGAGGTAACAACAACATATATGAAAAATCCATTATGTGAACGGTGAACCTACATGAAGAAAAATGTGAAGGAGAGATGTAATTTACCAGAGATGCTATGCCTCTAGAATCTGTCATCAATTGTGTTCCTCTCAAGAACATATCAGACAGAGCACCCTGTGAGAATCAGACATTAATTGGTAATATAGCTCAATCAATGTGGTTAATGACTCTACTAGACTAGAAACCAAACCTGTACAGCAACTCGGTAAAAGAGCTCTTCTCCTATCGAACTGGCCACGACAATGAGTATAAACTGGAGAGCAGAACCCAGAGATTGATATCCTCAACAAACCAAAGATTGAAAGAATTGAAAACCAAGAAAAGCACCAAAAAAAATTTTCACCTGCCATGGCGACATTCCGAAGAAAAAGCTTCTGAGCTCCTCATCTTCCACATCTCTGATGGCCCGAGCGTGAGGTGACAGTTTCACAACTTCATCCTGAAGACAAAGAGAATTCCTTAAACCCAATTCTAACAAACGTAAGAGGATGATAAAGAGGTTAGCTAATGCGTACATCGAGTATGAAGAGAAGGGCCATGATTGGTGGTGTTGCATAGCCAAGTCCGGCAAGAATTGCATCAAGAGAAGGATCAAATCCACCAGACGAGTCAATACCAGTCACTGAACATATGAATCTTCCTGCAACAGCCATTGCTCCATATATTCCTACTTATTCAAACACAGGTTTAAGTTTCATATATTAGAGGCTCCGAACAGAACATGTTTTTTTTAAAAAAAATTAAGAACAAATTGATTTGTTTTGTAAATCTACTCACCGATTCCGTAACTAAGTCGAACTACGGCACCGATTTTATCCCAGATCGGGAAATCGACGGTGGTGGAGTTAGCGAAACCACGATCAAGTGTAGTGACCTCCATGGCAGGACCCGAGAATCCTCCTGCTCCTCTTCCTCCTCCACCGCCGTCTGCCTTTTCGATCCCTTCGCCGCTTCGTCCAGCGGAAGCTTTAACACTCCGGCATTTTTCCCCACCATTGAATCCCATTCTCAAGCTCCGACTTCTCTCCGAGAAGTCACTAATATTAGTTGAGGAGGAAGAAGAAGAGCATAAGCTTGTCCGCGAAAACGACGCAGAGTTGGCGTGCGAGAGTAATGGAAGCTCCATTGTAGGTTCCGTAAAGCTATTCGTAATCTCCGGCTAGTGATATCTCAGTTTGATTCGTCTTCTTCATTAGATTTTCTCTGCTCGTCCTTCTTCTTTGTCAGTGTGCTTGTTCCTTTGATTTTATTACAAAATCTAAAGCTGGAGAGATAAGATTTTTGTGGTCCGTCGGATTTGAATCGTACGGTTAGGAGGATATCTGATGTAGATGAAGCATATCTGGACAACCAATAGTACAAGACACGTAGAGATAACATTGGCGGGATCAGAATCTGTTCTTAATAGGACCAACTGCCATCTCATATTTATTAGCTTAAAATATGTAATATGACTATAATTTTAAGGGATTATTTGGAAAATACATTTTTTGAAAATTACAACTCTTTGTTTTTATTTTGAAAATTATATTTTTTATACATGATAAAATACTGATATTTACTATATGATTACATACGATTTAATTATGCAACATATTGTTTTGTAAATATATGATGTCAAATTAGTAATGTTACTCCAAAGATTATTAACATTTGGTATCATCATATATACCCACTACACTAACAAAAAGATTCAAAATTTGACCAATAGTACGATAAAATATAATTTTTCTGATTTTTTTTTAACTAAGTTATAACAAATTTTCTAATAAAAGATTGTTTCGCAATAAAATTTGATCAAAAACAAAATTTGTCTGAAATTTGTTGATTTTTTTTCTGATTTACCACGAATCAATTAAATAGAGTTATTATATAGTTGTATAAAAATATGTTAAAACTTTATTGAAAAACTGCTAATTGTAAACTATTAATATCATTCCACTTACTACAATGATAAAAGAAGCCGATACATATCACAAACAAATTTTCTTTAAATCCAAATGACTATCTTCGATCGATTGTAAATGAATAAATTCATCATGATCCAACAAATGTTTTAGAGATGAATTCGTAGAAGATCTTTAGATAATATATGAGAGTTGTGCAGATGTAATAGTTGATTTTGTAAAATATTTTGACTGATGATGATTTTTTGAACTAGCTAAAATATAAAAATTTATGTTTTCAACATCATTGTTCTTTCTATATAATATTTTAGCATATCAGTTGTATATGGTGTTAATGGTAATGTGGTTTGGTGAAAACGTTATTGAGCAACCAAGATCAATAATAAATTATCTTATCATTTTTTTATTATCAGTTTTTATTCACTTAGTTTAAAAAAGTATAATTTTCCATCTATTTTCCTAATTGATGATTGACTTTTGGCTATTAAGTAAATTGTGTTGTCATTTTCTTACAAATATGGGTTGGGTCTTCAGATCTAGATATTTTGACAAGGTCTAGTTGATAGAAAACATTTTTGTGCGGAACTGACTACTTCTGGAAAACAAAAGTTACATTATTTGATCATTTTTTGTTTGAACAAAATAAATCAAAAGTTGTTTAAAGACATGAGAAAGAAAAAAGTAATGGGGTGAGAGAGGCTCGAACTCTCGACCTCAGGATCACTCAAATAGCTATGAGACCTACGCGCTAGCCAACTGCGCCACCACCCCAATTGTTGAGAATAGAGTTTTTTAAGTAATTATCTCATAATCAAAGTTTGTAGAACTCAGAAAAACAGGTAGAGAACCAATCGTGTATCATTTAGCTTCTTGTTCCGCAAACAAGAAAATTTTATTCAACCTTCGTGGGATGTTTCTTTTAGGGTTTTGGTTGTTTGATTCGCAAGAAATATATCAAAGTCTAAAATTTTCTTTTAGTTTATTGTATAGAGGATAAAAGCAAAACTACTTTTTTGGATCGGTGTTTGCTTAATTATAGTGTTTAATCGTTTGGTGGATAAAAAGGTTTTTTATTGGTATAGCTTCTTTTATTGTTCTTTTATTTGCATCTTATAGCTTAAAGGTTAACCCTAAAATTTCTATTTCATGCAAACAAACTAAAAAATCTCTAAATTAATTACGACAGGGACACATTACCATGCCTTTTGTTTGTTAAATAAATCACCCTTTTTAATGTTCTATCTCTAATGACTTCTCAAATTAAAAATTTGGAGATTTGTGCCACTTTTTTTTAGGAAAGATAACAAAATTCTTAATTGCATTATGAGTTATTCCTTCTATATATCTTATCATATTTCCAAATATCTTTATATGGCTTCCGTCCTGTATAAAGATTTTAAGGTTGAATGGAAATCAAGTTAACTTTATATTATGTTCCAAAAAATAATATATTCTGAGTCTATTTCAATTGAGTTTGATTCAATCTCTCTAATTTTTTTACTTAGTTTTATAGCTCAATTTCACCTTTCACACTTGGGTCATCAATGCACATCCAGAAAAACTTGATGATATTGAAGCATTGAACCACACTTCGAGTCATGTCGAACACGTTTATGAGTTTCATCAATCCAATATTTTTATTTTGATGACAATTTTACAAACAGAATCTCAATTATACAAAATATCGATAGTTTCCCATAATACAAACACACTTGGTAAAAATTTCACCCAGTAAAGAATAAAATATTTGGAACATGGAGATTTAGGGTATAAAAAAGAAGCTCTTTAAAATAAGAAAAGAAAAATTGAATATAAACCTTTCAGACCCATAAGCTGGAAGCAACAGAGCTGAGCTTCTTCTTTGTCTCTTCTGCCATGTTCTTCAATGATGACATGTCTTGTTGGGCCTAACAGATTTATAAAACGACGTTGTTTTTTCACTTAACACTAACAAAAACTGTTATTGTTTGCATAAGAATGAGCAAGATCCAGAGGAAATGAGACCTGGAGGGAGAGACGGTTGAGAAGATCACCGGCGGTTAGATCCAGAGGAAAATCTTCGTCATCGTCTCCGAACAGATCAGCACTAGAGATTGCTGATGAACCCTGTTTTTATAATGAGATTGTTGCAATTAGTACTGATGATTGTGTTTAATTAAGGAAAATCAGGTTAATGAAGAGGAAACATACGGAGAACTTCTTTAATGTACTTTTGACCTCAGCATCGGCGGAGTTGCTGTCATTTCCGAAGTACTGAGCAGAGGAGATCGATTTTGCGTTTGAGAATTTCTTCCGCGCTTCATCTGTTTCTTGAATCTGATATATGAGAGAGTGAGTACAAAAGAATCTGCACAAATCTTTAAACAGTTTAAGTAAGACTAAAATGACATAAGAGAGAAGAATCTCACTTGCGCTTTTGAGGAACTTATGATTGGTTTCGTCTGAAACCCGCCTCCATTCATGTTGAATTCCTCGAAGAAGCCTACTGATTTTGGTGGAGCTACATGACCAACCACATGAGGGTTGCTGCTCATGTATTGTTCTCTGGTTTGAACACTGTCCGTGTAATCAAAACGAGAGGAAAACGATGACCTGGCTGATTTAACTGATGGTGTATTGTTAGCTGGGGAAGTTGCTGGTATAACAACAGATTCCTCTGGCTTTTGATCATAAAGAGTCTGGCTTGACTGCAGTTTCGCAAAAGTTCGTATGTAAGCACTGTAAACGCAAAATGATGGATCTTTCTACAAGCTCTCCAGAGAGTTCTGACCTTAGTAGTTAGCTTTCTGGCGCCAAGTCCCCCAGTTTTTCCTGTCCTCTTTGCACCAAGAGGTTTCTTAACGCTGCTCGAAATAACAGTCCGAGAAACTCTTGGTGAGACCGCAACTTCAGGCTTTTCTTGCTGCTTTAGAGAACTATTCTCTTTACGAACTTCACAGGTTTTGATGTTGGAGAGCCCATTGGGGACTTGTTTTGAATGAGTAGAATCAGGAGATGGAGGCAAATCCAATTCCTCCGCTTTGCTTTTAGCAACTTCTTTTGCAAGAGTCTGTTTATACAACTCAGCAGCTCTCGAAGTATACTTAGCCTCTGTTTTCCCTCCTCCGCTCCATCCGTGTTGCTTAAAGAAGACATGTGCTCTGCAATTTCCTCCATAGACCATCATCTTCAACTGCTCAAGGCTCCATGAGTCTAAATTCGTAGATCTGAAGAGATGAAAATCAACCGTCTCAACATTAATTAGCACTACACTGTCAAAACCAGTCTAGAAAAATCAAAAGAAACATGACACAGCCTAAAAACATGTGGCTAAAAGAAGTTTCTCTAAACCCTAGATGCCGTACATTTCAAGCCCAGCAGATCGGAATCACAACGCAGATCGATGATGTTTCTATAAGTAGAAAATTGCAGAATACATTCAGATGAAATGAGAAAAAGCAGGAAACGGATTCCTTCCGCTAATCATTTTCATTTATCATACGGAAATCCAGAACCGAAGAACCAGCAAAATTAAATAAATCACCTAACGAAGCTGATGTGGACGCCAAGACTCCGATGAACAGCTGAGCAATCGATGCAGAGAAAGATCCCGTAAGTAACGGAGGCCCATGTTGGGCTCTTCGCATTGCAATCAAAACAAATCTGTAGAGACAAAAAACCGTCAAATATTAATACAACAATTCGTAAACCCAAAAACTTCCAGATCCGATCGCCGAAGTTCCAGATCTTGATCGGATCTATGAATCTGTAGAACAGCGGGTAACACATTACCTTATTATCCGATTTCGATTTGAGCTTCTTAAAGACAGAGATCTTATCATTCAGATTCTCGGACGCCATTGTAGGGAGAAAATAAATGTCTCCAGAAAACAAAATTTTCCGGAGATGCGATAATTTGAATCGATAGGAAAGGAAGAGCGAATAAAAATTCGAAAATTACGCAAGAAATCGAGGGGTTTATAAATAAGGTTGCGTAATATGCACGTGTAAGGTGTTTTGTGAATTTACTATATTAACCTTTCAACAACTATGTCGCGCGCCTTGGTTTGTAAGATTGTTAACGGCATTGAGAGGTAGTTTTTTCTCTTTACATCTTTTTTTCTTACCAGAATCAGTCCTAAACATAGTGGTATATTTATGACGTCATTAACTGTCATTACAAAAGTGAACCGACAGGTGGAATTAAGTATTCTTCTACGATTTATTATTTGGATAAAATAAAAAAATTGATAAAATTAAGCATCTTTCAAAAAATTACTATTTCAGTTGGAAAATGTGAAAAATAATTTCAACTCATTCACTATAAATCGGATCAGACGTTAAAGAATAAGTAAACTGGAAATATGTGGTCGTTAGGATTACTCTACTGCGATTTCAATTATGGATGGTTAAGTAAAATTAGTTCGGGTTTCGGTCCGGTTAGTTTACAAAAATTAGGTGAAAAAAAATTCTTTGATTCAAAAGTTAAAACAGTACGGTTTTTTACTATTCTTTGATTCAAGAAGTTAAAACAGTCACACCGATTAATCAAATATGATACAAATTGGTTTCAACTTTCAACAATAAACCAATGAAACAGAGGAACAAGTAATTATTACCAGAACATTAAACAATGACCACTTTTTAAAAATACAGACATATGATATAACACAAGAACAAAAAGATGGTTTTGAGTTCTGGGATTGCAACGAAGAGAATGAATTTGAATCCTGCGACTACTCAAATGCGCAGCAGGCAATAACCATGGGAATAAAAACCAGTTAACTTCTCAAGTGAGGCGGTTTCATCCACAGCAGCAACATGGACTCAAGGTAAGGACCAAGAAGCGTACCAACGTACCAGTACTTTCAATGGCATGAAAATTTTCAGTAGTGGTTCCAGAGTAAACGTCTGTTCATGGCTGGTGGAGCTAGGCCCGGTATGTCGCGGATGTCTTTGTTGTTTGGGTTCACAATCTATTCAAACAAAAGTTACAAGTATGACAATGTGAACACAATAACCCCATTCCAGGAGAAAACTTCATCTTAAAATTGAATATCTGGACTATGAAAATTTGTGTTTTTTATAGGTTCCATGATTCAAATTATTTCTAGACAAGTAAAACAAAAAAAACTCCACGAAAAAATCATGGAAGACCATGAAAAATAATGATGAACAGAGAAATCTAAAATACTCAAACAAATATCCGAGTGTGAGTGTGCTTTGTATATACACACATTTGAATAAGAAAGGAGTTGAAAGGTACCTTGACAATGATAATTGCTATGACACCAATGACAATAAGGAAAAGAAATGCCATAATACATTTGTCTGTGGCAACCTGAGAGAAGAAAGTTAAAGTGTAAATAATTAGGAACGGTATAACTAAGAAATAAGGAGACTTTGGACACTGACCTGCCTACCAATCTCCTTGACCAGCTTGGAAGCCTTCTTGAGTGAGAAATGAATAGAATCGAGTTCATTTACAACTCTACTCATTTGCTCGGTCTGAACAGATAAAACGGTAAACAATCTTAATTCTCAGGTTTTATTACATACAATTGTCAAAGAAAAATGAGGTTTAGGTAAGAGCACGACTGTTTTGAAACAAGTAAGTGTGGTCTAACTACAAACCTGAGCCTTGAGAGCTGCTGAAGTATCTGTTCCTACATTTATAGTCTCTTGAACAATCTGTTGTCAGAGCCACGAAAAAATGCAGTGAGATTTTGCTTTTGTGAAGATGGCAAATGGACTAAAGTAATCACATGGGACATAGACTGGTCGGAAATTTTGGGAGGCAATGATATTAAACAAAAAAAAAAGTACAGACCTTTTTTCCCCTCTCAATGGCTTGATCCGTGTCATCCATCATCGAGTTTCCTTTATCCATTAGTTCTTGATTTGACATGTCTGGGAGTGATTAAGTTCAAAGTAAATACTCTAGGTAGGTGTATTCATGTAACAAAAGACTAGATCTAAAAGTATGAAATAAACATCTTGTTGTTGGCTTTTGGTCACGAGATCCTTCAAAGACAGGATTTAAAGCCTTACTTGAAGCTAATAAGACATTTTCTTCCATGTGTTCTTCTGCAGGTCCATCGAAAAGATCTACTCGCTTGTTATTGCTTGCTAGGTTTGATGAGTATCTGTACAACCATCCTCATTATCATACAATCACCTTAAACATGATATAACAAACAATAACAAAATAGAAAATGTAACATCAATTGAGGAATTCGCAAAATGTCACTTACTTCTTCTTAAGAGCAACATATGAGTTTAGTTCCTTCACCTGCATAAACACACAACATCAGTTCAACATTAGAAAATTCTGAAAATTTATTGAACAGACTTCAGGTAAAAAGCCTACCATAGATTGTCGTCTATCGTTCAATATCCGATTCGTGTTGGCATCATTACTGCTTTCCAAGCTTTTAACTTCCCTATCGAAATCTTTAATAAGGCTACAAGAAAAAAAACCATCATCAAATCATCAAAACAAAGATATAATAATAAAAAAAAAACTAAAACTAAATCAACAAGATGAGTTCAACAAAGGGAATGTTATACCTTTTACAGTCTCGCATTTTGTCAGTGAGTTCTTCAAGCTGTCTACTCTGCCTGCTACTATCTTTGATCTTCTCCAGCTTCTGGAATCCATTTCTGATGAAAAAAAAACAAGAAAAACATTGTGGACAAAAAAAACAACAGATCAGAAATGAAAAAAAAAAACTAAAGAGGGAGATTCTCACGACAAAACACGGAAAATGTCATTGATTCGTCCCTCGATCTCAGCTAGCTCTTCGCTAACCGCCGATATTGGATCCATCCCCCCCAAAAAAGAGAATAAATGCAATTATACAAATACAACAATGCCTCTTCTTCAGATCCACCAAACAATTTCTCAAATGTCGACCACGAATCGACTCGCCGAGATTAGATCCGCATGGATCCGGAATGCTAAAATGCAGAAGGTCCAAAATCGAATCAACTTGCTCGAACAAAACAATCGAATTTTGATGTCAAAATCACAGAACAAAACGCCCAAATCGCTATACCAAACCCATGGGATTATTTTTTTCTTTTACAGATCTTGTCCAAAATCGATACCCAAGAGACAGAAATCAAAATCTCGAACACAAGCTCTCTCCTTTTTTAGTATTTTAATTCTTTTGGAGGAATGTCATCGTTCTTTTCTAGCTGGCTCGAAGGGACGAAACAAGGGATTTGAAAATAAACTGCGTAATGAAATTCAGTGGGACCCGCCACGACGCCGTTTGTCCGTAGAGAACACATACAACTTGGGACGTCGGATTGGTCACCGCTCCACAGATCCAACGGCACTTTTACGTTAAATTGACTTAAAACAAGGATAACATAAAGTTTTCTGAAAAAAAGCCTCCAATTATTTTTTCTTTTCAATTACTCTCCAACTACATAATATAGTAATATCCAATTAAGGGTCTATACAATTAAACCTTGGAGATATTTTAAATATGATAAATTTTTTTAAATATCATATTTTAATTTTTTTTAATTTAAAATGTATTATTATTATTAGTTTAAAATTCTTTAAACATGTTTCTAATCAAAACCACTAAATTGAAAAAAATACAAATATAATATTTCAGTTTTATGTATAATATATTTATGGTAAATAATTATTTTCACATAATAATTTATGAAATTTTTAAATTTTTAATTTTAATATGCTAAATTTGTAAAAAAAATCTGTAAAAATAATAATTTAAGGTATTACTCTTTTAAATATATATTTTTAAAAAATATGATTGTTTGCCGTCCCTTCTTTTAAAAATATTACCTTTTACACTATAAGATCATGTAATAAAATATAGATCTAGAAGCATTTTCTTAAACCAATATATAAAACATAAAAGTTTATGCTAAAATTCTATATGATTTTTTTTATTAAAAAACATACTAATCCATCTAGTACAATATAAATTACCCAATATTAAACCTAAATTTGAACACTTGCTAAAGGATAATCATAAATGACAATTTTACAAAATAGCACCTTTTCAATTTTTTTTAAATATAACACTATTCTTTTAAAATTTTAAAATAACATATATTTAATATTAAAATAATTTACTAATATAAAAAATCTAAACCTATATTAAAAAAACACAGACATAATATTTCATTTTGATTTATATTTATATAGCGTAAATAATTATTTCTAAATAATAATTTATAATATTGAAATTTTAATTTTGAAGTGATATATATGAAACAAAAAATTAAAAATATGATATTTTAAAATATTACTCTATTATAAATTATAATTATAATAAAACTAAAATAAAACCATAAATTACTCAATCTCTTAGTGTGTTTTACAGAAGTTAACAATCTTCATGACAATGGAGTCCAACTGCACAAACAAAAAAGTAACAGTTTTCACAACAGTGGTATTATTCTAAGTTGATTACGTAAATGATCTCAATCTATGTACTGTCTCAACAGAATATAATGAGTAAAATAATTAAGACAAATAAAGTGGTTAATATTGGTGCGAAGGTTCAAAATATACAATTGTTTGGACGATTAAATTCATTATTGCATGTAATCATAACATGTTTTGTGATTCCTACAATTTTCTATGATCTCTTTAGTTTTCGAAATGTTATTATAATCAAATAGAAAGTATACATGTAGAAACAACTACATAAAACATGCTCATTTTGTGTTAATTGTATTGCACTTTCTAATTTTTCTTGCAAGAAAATAATATGTTTATATATTTGATGTTAGCATAGAATAATTTCTAGGTTTTTAAAGAAGCACTAACTCAATTGAGAATCAAAATTTAGATTCATATAAACATATCATATGATGTTTTAGTTTTAAGTTTGAGTTCATTTTGATTCTATTTCTCATATTGTAGAGAACCTCTACCTTATTATATTATATACATATTTTAATTTATACATTATACATCTTTTTTAGTGTGTGTGAGTTTAGCTTATCTATTTCTATTTCTATATATAAATATTTTCAAAATTATGATATAATATCCCATAAATAATCATACGAATTATTATCTACTCTTATACATGTTACAAAGAAAAATAACTAAAATTAATAAACTTGCACATTATAAATTATTAAACTTACAAATGATTAATTCTTAATCAATGTGTTTTTATTTTCTTTTTAATTTCTCTTCTTGATAAAATAATAAAATAAAATCATTAACACAAATAAATATATCATAATATAGAAATGATTAACCACTAATAGCCAATTCGTTTATAACATTTACATTGTTAAAAGAAATACAAATTGTCTATTTAACTAAAATTTTGCCTCAATAGTAACAAAAAAAAATTCAGAGTTCAAAGTCTTTATAAGTTTTTCATATATTAGATGTATAGTTATTATTATCGTTTATCAGCCGCAACTATATGAGATCAATTGTATCGATCAAATGGTCCACTTTGTATTACAATTGTTTTGACTAATGATTAAAACAACGATATAAGTAAAAATTTACAATCAACCGCAACTACAAACGCTAATGACAAACAAACGAATAACATATGTTGTAACTGTAACTGTAGTGTTGACCGTAATCACAACCACAATTGCCACCGACGATCAAACGAAAAAAATTATTATTAAATAAATACGATTTTATCATAAATATGGTGTGGATCCAAAATCTAGTGAAAATAAAAGATGACAGATACTTATAATTAATATGATCAAACCGATAATAAATGCGTTAACTTTTATAAAAAGAAGAAGTCCATACAACCTATAAATGTGCAAATCTTATAGTATTTGTGCCCTCTTGAGTATAATTAGATTTAAGAAAGAAAATTTGATTCAAAATAATGAATCATATTTTTGCTTTTCTTTTGGTAATTACAGTTTTGAATATTGGGTCGAATGAAGCATGTAATAAAAATACAGTAGTTTTCCAAAACCATCTATTTGAAAGTCGTAGTATTCTAAAAGTTCATTGTAAATCTACAAACGATGATTTAGGTGACCATTTTGTAAAATTCGATGGTCCATCATACAATTTTAGTTTTCATGATAGTGTTATATTTTTCTTAGTTACAAAATTTGATTGTAAGGTTTGGAAAGGGGCTAATTTGGAGTATCATCAATCATTTAGAGGATATACAGCAGGTTTTTTTGCGAGATGTGGTGAATTATACACATGGGATGTTAGAGATGATGCAATTTATTTCTCACAGAATGATAATCCAGAGGAACTCAAGTATAAATGGATTAAAGATTAATTAATGTTTTGATTTTTTTTTTAGTTTTATTGTTAGGATATAAAACCAATTATGTTAAAATAATCATGTTGTGTTTTTGAATCGTTTATGTAAACATTATATCATAGAAATTCATAACCAAAATCACTCTCATTATTGCTTATGTTATCTATATATTTAAAATAATTCTCTAAAATAATACATTTTTATATTTTTATTTCAAAATTATTATAACTAGTTTAAATTTTTAATAATAATACAAATTTAAGTTTAAAAATACATTAAAACTTTTTTTAATACAAAAAAGAAATCCTAAATTAAAAAAGAATCTAAATTTAATGTTTAAAATTATATACAGTTTATTTAAAATAAATAAATATTTGTACATAATTATTTATGTTAGTTTTGGAATTTTAGTTTTATATTGATAGATTTTGAACAAAATTTTAAAAGATACTATTTTACAGTATTACTCTATTTAACCATATATTTGATGCAAAAAAGTTATTAAATTTTGAATGATGATATTAATTTTTTTATACCACTAAAATTTTATACTACAAGTTTATTTACTTGTAGAAATCGATTTGGGGGAGTTTTCTATATTTAATCGATTTTTAAAAAACGATATCGTTGTTGTATTAAAAAAATTAAAAATAACAATAATTAACGGTATTACTTTTATTGTTAATATTGATTAATCGCATATTTAAATCGATGCAGTCAAGTACAATTTGTTATTTAAATGATTTATTAAAAAGTTCAGTATTTAAATAACCTAAATGCAAAAGTTCAATATTTTAACGACTATTTTCCCGTTTCTCATACAGTATTTTGTCATTTTGTTAGACAATTTTTTTCGAATATGCATTACAATTTTGCTAGTGATTATGAATAATGTGTTTCCTCAAGTTGACAAAAGACCATAGGTGAAGTTTTTTCTTATGTAAAAAAATGTTTATTTCTAATAAATATAAAAATATGATTCATAAATCAAAATGGGAGAAAAATAGAATTATTTAATATATATTCTAACATTAAAACAACATAGGTAGTTCACAATATAAAACAAAAAAAACTTAGTTTTATTAGTATTAATTTTTAACCCAACTATACATAAGTTTTCCAGGTTTATGATTTCTTGAAAAATAAATAGCATCATCTCTTGCATCCCATGTGTATAACGCACCACATCTAAAAAGAATGTAATCTCCTTCGTATCCTGTAAAATTTTTATGATATTCAAAATTAATTCCTTTCCACAAATCACAGTCGAATTTTGTTCTGAAAATCATATGATCATGAAAACTAAAATTATATGTATGAGAGTTAAATTTCAGAAAGTGATAGCCTAAATCATCGTTTTCGGATTTGCAATGGATTTTGAGAATACTATGACTAAGAAAAAGATTGTTTTGAAAAGCTACAGTGTTTTTACGACATTTTGCTTCATTCCACCCAAAACATAAAATGAATATAATAATCAGAAAATTAAATACAAAATTCATTATTTTTAACAAATTAATTTTTTCTTAATTATATTTTTGTGTGTGTGTTTACATATTTATAGAGTTGATAGGTTTTGTCAAAGTAAATCTCAACGATAAATGCTCAGAATCTCGTCGGTTTGATGTTTGGAGTCCATTTGGCAAATAATTGTAAAATTCATTGGTATTATGGATCTCCTAGAATACCAACTTTGATCAAATTTTCCAGAAAATGGATTCTACTTTAATTACTTTACATTTTACTTTGTTTTTTTTTGCTGAGGTTTAATATTTTAAAATAATAGTATCTCATTCGTATCAATTCATCTTTTTATACTTTTCTTTATAATATTTACTGCAATTCTTAAAACTTTAGTCAGCCAATAAGTTAAAAAGATCAATGTTCTCACTATACGTATTACAAAGAAAAGGAATGATATTTTTTTTTATTAAATTTGCACATAAAAATAGATTTACAAAACATTGAAAAACACACATATATACGTACATATGATAGGATAATAAAGAAATAATAAAAAAAATTATTTTATTATAAGTTTTTGAAATATTGATATTTCTTGACAGTTCAACGACTAATTAAAAGTATCTTCTCGACCTGTTCTTATTGATTGAGACAAAGAAAAGAGATGACTGTGCTAAACAGATGTGTGTTTTAAGGACGAGTGCGATCTGAAAGAAGCTTTCAAAAATTCAAAAGCACGATTAGTTCATGAAATGATGCACTAATTGAAATCGACAAAACTATGCTCCAAAGCTCATATGGCCATCAAAATGGACATTAGTAAATCCTAGGATGAAACTGAGTGGAGATTTTTTTTGGACAGTATCTCTTCCCTATAATGCTTAGTAAAAGATCTAGGTTTTCAATTCTTTCAGATTTGTTTCTGGGTTTTTCCATTGGGTTATTCAAATGTACCAAAAAATATATTTCGGTTTTGTTCGATTCTTATTTCAAGTTAATCGGTTTGGTATTTTGTGTAAAAATGTATTTTAAAATAAACAAAAATATTTAGTTTAATTGTAAACTTTTATATATAATTGGTTAAATTATGAAATTTTTTGTTTTTTAGATAATTTTGATATATTCCGTTCGCATTTTTTTTGGTTAATTTCAATATTCTTGATTTAAAAAGGCTTGCAATATTTGGTTTTAAAAATCAATCGATTTTGTATTGTAAACCAAACCGAATTATAAACAGAATAAAATTAATTATAAAATATTATTTATAATTAAACTAAAATTAATAACCGAAAATTTTAGAACGACCGATTCGGTTTAATCGGTTTCTCCCAAAAACCTAGGCCGAAGATTCGTTATTGTTTTGCAAAATTAATCAATTAATCATTTTCTATTTGCCGAGGATTCGTTATTTTTTTTTTGCAGAATTCAACAAAGATATTGCAGAACTTTGGCTACTATTTTTGGCAAAATTTGAAGCTGTTTTCATACAATTGGTGAATTACCGTAAATCCTCTGAACATCCTTAGCACAAAAGTTCCAAAAGAAAAAGATTTCTGAACATACTCAAAAATTTGGTGATGGAGGCAAATACTTGGGACTCGTTTTTTGATCTTATTTAAATCTCGTTTTCGATTAAGATTATTTGTTTGATAGATGGCAAAAATAATTCATAAAGTAGAAGAAAAACAATTATAAAAATTTTTGTATTGACAAAAACAAGAGAGAGATTTTAAAATTGGTGTTGACCAAAAGAAAATTAATGGTAGACAATATAATAAACTAATTATTCATGCGTCGTCGACAAAATAGAAAATGAAATAAATATAAATGTTGATGCACTGTATCCACAACTACCATCAACAGTAACAATCCTCTCCGTCGTCTTCTTCTTCTTCCATTTTTCTCTGTAAAATTCCTCACTTTCTCTCTCCCTCGCCTACTCCCTAAATGTAGCTACCTCTCTTTCGTTTCTGCTGATTTTCGCGTCTACTCCGACGAATTGTCCTGTCGGTGAGTTTCGCGCCTTCGCTGGGTTGAGCCTCATGTATGATTTGGAAATATTTATGCTTTTTTGTAAACTTTTTCCATGATGTAGATTCTGGGCTCGTTTAAGGTATCTTCTTCCTTAATAGTGTGTAAGTTGTATCGGATTGTAAATTTAAAATTTTAAAGTAATTCTACAAGTTATACGACTTTTAGGGTTCATAAAACGCAATTTGGGTTTTATTCCCCAGGGTGATTTCTATTTTTTTATTGGTTTTTGAGTTCATGTGTCTTAGTCATTTAGGAAGCTGAAGTGTTCTGTTTTTCGTAGTGACAAAGCTGAAAAGATACGGGTGGTGTTTTTCTTCAATAGAAGTGAGGTTAAGTAGTCTTGTATAAAAAGGGAGATTGCTGAAGCTATGACTTTAGGCGGTTGGGGTCAGAGATTCATTCAAGCCGCTTCTTCTGAATCCGAGGATTCTGCTTTGGATTTGGAGAGAAATCATAATTGTAATCATTTGAGTCTCCCATCATCTTCAAGCCCATCTCCTCTTCAGCCATTCACGCTCAGCATCCAGCACGCAGAGAGCAATGCCCCTTACTTCTCGTGGCCTACTCTCAGCCGGCTTAACGATGCTGTAGAAGACAGAGCAAACTACTTTGGAAATCTCCAAAAAGGGGTTTTACCCGAAATTGTTGGGAGGTTGCCATCAGGACAACAAGCCACTACCTTGCTTGAGCTCATGACCATCAGAGCGTTTCACAGTAAAATCCTGCGTCGCTTTAGCCTTGGTACCGCAGTTGGGTTTCGGATCAGCCGTGGTGTGCTAACGAATATTCCAGCGATACTTGTCTTTGTTGCTAGGAAAGTCCATAGGCAATGGCTGAATCCAATGCAGTGCCTTCCTTCCGCTCTCGAGGTTGAGTTATCATATGGGCCTTCAGATATTTTGTAGAAGCATACCTTCAATATGCAAAGTGATGTTTTCGTTTAATAATAGGGTCCTGGAGGTGTCTGGTGCGATGTAGATGTTGTGGAATTCCAATATTACGGTGCTCCTGCTGCAACGCCAAAGGAACAGGTTTATAACGAACTTGTAGATGGCTTGAGAGGAAGTGATCCCTGCATTGGTTCCGGTTCTCAGGTACATGCTCTTATTCTCCCTCCTCTGCAAACTATAACCATAAAGTCTCAGTTTTGTTCCATCTGGAGTAGGTTGCGAGCCAAGAAACGTACGGAACCTTGGGAGCTATCGTGAAAAGCAGAACAGGTAACCATCAGGTTGGTTTCCTTACAAATCGGCATGTCGCAGTTGATTTGGATTATCCAAGCCAGAAGATGTTTCATCCTTTACCGCCAAGCCTTGGACCGGGTGTCTACCTCGGTGCAGTTGAGAGAGCAACATCGTTTATCACAGATGACCAGTGGTACGGCATATTTGCTGGCACAAATCCAGGTAGTCCAGTTACAATTTCATTGCAAATCTGTGCATCTTTATGTTCAGGTATCGGCATATCTGGACACTCTTTTTTTTCATACTAACAATACATGTGATCTTTGATCTCTCTCCCGATGCAGAAACATTTGTGAGAGCGGACGGTGCCTTTATTCCCTTTGCAGAAGATTTCAACACCAGCAATGTAACTACGATGATAAAGGGCATCGGTGAGATAGGAAATGTGCATGTTATAGACTTGCAATCCCCAATTGATAGCCTTATTGGGAGACAAGTTGTTAAAGTTGGGAGAAGCTCTGGATATACCACTGGAACCATAATGGCTTATGCTTTGGAATACAACGACGAGAAAGGGATCTGTTTCCTGACGGATTTTCTGGTCATTGGTGAAAACCAACAAACTTTTGACCTTGAAGGTGACAGCGGAAGCCTTATACTCTTAACGGGTCCAAGTAGTCAGAAGCCACGACCAGTTGGTATCATTTGGGGCGGGACAGCCAACCGAGGAAGACTGAAACTAATAGCTGGTCAAGAACCCGAGAACTGGACAAGCGGAGTTGATCTTGGTCGCCTTTTAGATCTCTTGGAGCTTGATCTCATCACATCGAACCATGAGCTTGAAGGTTTAAAACTCTTTTCCTAGCTTTTCCGTGTTTTATTATCAGACTTCTCATGATTTGAATACTTGCAGCAGCTGCACGAGAACAGAGAAACCATTCGGTTACAGCCCTTGATTCAACTGTTAGCCAGTCATCCCCGCCCGATCATCCGGTTTCATCAGGAGACAAACAAGATGAGAGTTTTGAGCCATTTATTCCACCTGACTTTCATATAGAAGACACAATCAAACCAACACTTGAAGTAGAGGAACATCTGTTCATTGCTCCATTATCGGTTAACGAGACTACTTCTGCTAGTAAAAGGCAAGAGAAACCCAAACTAAATGATCTTGTCGCTTTAAAGAACAGTTCTGAAGAAGAGGTTAACGTATCGTTGCATTTAGGCGAACCCAAACTTAAGAAACCAAAGTTCTTTTTCGACTAAAGCTGAGCTTAAGGAGAAAAGTAGTGAACCGGAACTTGATCCCCTTGACCAGTTCCCGGTTAAGTTTGATGGCGTTTTGATTGGATCCCAACAAAAAGAAAAAACAAATTATGTCGTAATTGTGCATAGTATTTATTATTATTTTGCGGAAGAAAATAGTATTGGGACTGTAGCAAAATTGAATATACCTAAATTGGGACACTAAAACTTGGTAACGATTTAGAATTTTTGACTTTTGATTTCCGGTTAGGCCAATTAGAAAAACGATTCCTGAATCCTGAGTCACGAATCTAAAGAAAAAGCCACTTGAAAAGTGAAAATCGATGAGAACAAGGTTAGTCTTTTCTTATAAGGGAGATGGGTAAGAATGCAAATTACAAAGAATTTAGGGTTAAGGAAAATTTCAAAAGAATATTTTATACGATACTATCACTTCCTAAAACTATTAATATTTGTTGTCTATTTTTAAACGTGATTATAAGTTCATTTTGGAAAAATATACATTTATAAGCATTTATCAATCAATTCATAAAAACTATTTATAAAGAATATTTTAAATATTATATCAGATAAAATGGATGAAAACCCTTTAACCCAAAATTTTAACATGGGTCAAAAATTAATCACTAACAACAAAATTATAGGCTATACTTTTTGTTTTTTTTTTCATATTTTAATCTATAATTATTTTTAAGATAATATTTAATATTTTTTTATAAATTATACTTTTAAATCTATTTATATATATCTAAATCTATTATGTGTTAAAGTCGGATGGATTGATCGACATATATCACAATAAAAATAGAATAAAACCATAAAATAACATATTTTTAAATTTATTTTCCAAATTTATCAGATTAAAAATAAAATTTTTAAAATATCACAAATTATTATATAAAATAATTATTTATCTAAAATAAAATATATATAAACTTAAAATATAATGTTTGGGTTCAATTTTTCTAATTTAGGATTTAAATTTTTTATTATGAAAATATTTTTAATTATTTTAATATTAAATTTATTTATTTTTGAAAATTTAAATGATTAGTAATATATTTAAAATAAAAACTTTAAAAAGTATTATTTTACTCAATTTTTCTAAAAAATATTTTTAAAATCCTATTTATATAATAAAATGATATATATCTATATATATTTATCTTAATGCTTTACTCTATTTTCTAGGTTAACATGAGAAGATTTTTCACTTTTCGAAATCAGAACTGATTATATCTTTATTTGCAATATTAATTTTACTACTTTTCATAAGCTTTCACGAATATGTTTTGACAAGAAATCATTAGTGCGTAATCATGCTTTTTTGGTAAAGGGGCTCTAACAGTGTGCCACCAATCAAGCTCAAAAGTTGTACTTAACCGACAACATCCTCTTAAATCACATTATGTATGTAAATTACAGAATGAATTTAAATTCATTAAATATCCCTTGTCCATTTTTAAAATTTTTGTACATTTCTTTATATCATTTCTATTTCTTTAGATGCAAATTGTACGACTCCTGGACCTCAAAATTATATGACATTGACAAAAATTTAGTTGTTTAAAAAATAGGATAATTACCAATTAAAATTACTTAAAATATTAATAAAATTTAATAACACCATTCCCTATAATAACATCTCCAACGTTCGCATTAATCAAATCATAAACCGATGTTCTCTCTCATCTTCTTCCTCTCACTCTCTCTCACATCAAATGGACAATTCTTCGACGAGAGCAAGAACTACGAAGGCTCCTCCGATCTTGTAGACCTTCAATACCACATGGGTCCGGTCATATCCTCGCCGGCGACGAGTCTCTACATCATATGGTACGGTCGATGGAACCCAACTCACCAATATACAATCCGAGACTTCATCTACTCTGTCTCTTCACAGGCACCGGCTAAGTACCCGTCAGTATCTGACTGGTGGACGACGGTGAGACTATATAGAGACCAGACAGGTTCGAATATCACTGGAACTCTTGTCTTGTCCGGAGAGTTTCACGACTCAGTCTATTCCCATGGATCTCACCTCACACGCTTCTCTATTCAGTCTATTATCAGAACTGCCGTGACATCCAACTTACCACTAAATGGTTTAAACGGCTTGTACTTAGTCTTGACCTCGGATGATGTAGAGCTGCAAGAGTTTTGCCGAGCAATTTGCGGATTTCATTACTTCACTTTTCCAAGCATCGTTGGTGCGACCGTACCATACGTTTGGGTCGGGAACAGTAAGAAGCAGTGTCCAGAAATGTGTGCATACCCATTTGCTCAGCCTAAGCCGTTTCCAGGAAGCGGATTTGGTACCAGAGAGGCGATGAAACCGCCAAACGGAGATGTGGGAATCGATGGGATGATCAGTGTGATAGCTCATGAGCTGGCGGAAGTTTCGAGTAACCCAATGTTGAACGGATGGTATGGAGGAGAGGATGCCATTGCACCGACTGAAATAGCGGATTTATGTTTGGGAGTGTATGGGTCAGGAGGAGGAGGAGGCTATGTGGGGAATGTGTATAAGGATAGGTGGAAGAATGTGTATAATGTGAATGGAGTAAAAGGAAGAAAGTATCTGATTCAATGGGTTTGGGATCTTACTAGGAACAGATGTTTTGGACCTAATGCTATGGATTAGAGACAATAATGTTTGTTATTCTCTCTTTCTCTCTCTCTCTTCACACAAAAGCCTTGAGCTTGAAAGCTCGACAAAACTCTTACATTGATTATCTTTGCTTTACGAAATATAATCTTTACGTTTGTCAGTTACGATTACAAATCCAAGAATTTAGCTATCTAGTTTCACTTGACAAATACACCACCAAAATTACCACCTTAATCATGGGAAAAAAACTAAAAGACACAATTGATATCGAAAACATCACGCACCTTCAGCCCTCGAAGAGGCCTTCTTCTGTCCTTCAGTGTTTCCAAGTCCATGTGACTGGTTATTGATCACTCCGTCCAAGCAGATCATGGATTCAGTGTCCGGAGAAGAAGCCTTTTCAGCATCACATTCTTTTGTCGGCATAGCCAGCCTACTAATTACGCTATTTCTGATTCTTTTTTTTTCTTTCAATTTCAGCAGGATTAACACGATTTTTCATTTGAATCAAAAGAATCACCATCAAATTTTTAATGATATTGAATTGTTGATGAGCTTGAACTTTGTTTTGAGTTATGTTCGCGTGATACAAATCAACTCCATCCCGTGACATTGAAGGATAAGTAAGGAAGAGTAAATGTTGGAATCCTAATTGCCCTATCGTTTGAATAAGAATCATGATCTCCAAATTCTGCGTGTTGATATGCTATACTTCCATAGTAACTTCCATGTTTAGGAGACAAATCCTTTGATAAAAAAAGATATAAGACAACTTCTCAGTGTTCTTTTCTTAGTGGCCCCTGTAGAAGTTTAGAGACCAAGAGATGTTAATGAGGCAAATTTTAAACCCAAGACCCGGTCCAACACGGCGCCTGCAACACGTGCGGTTGAGTCTCTTTTCTCTCCGATATTAGATGGTATTACTTTTTAAAATACTACATGAACTCTTTTATTTTTATTGGCCCCCGTAGAAGTTTAGAGACCAACTGATGTTAATGAGGCAAATTTTAGACCCAAGACCCAGCCCGGCATAGCGTCTGCGGCACGCACGGTTTAATCTCTTTTCTTTCTGAGATTAGATGGTATTACTTTTTAAGATATTACATGAACTCTCTCTTTTCTTAGTGGTCCCGTAGAAGTTTAGAGACCAACTGATGTTAATGAGGCAAATTTTAGACCCAAAACCAAGCCCGGCACGGCGTATACGGCACATGCGGTTTAATCTTTTTTTCTATGAGATTAGATGGTATTATTTTTTAAGATACTACATGGACTCTCTAATTTATATACTAAAGGATATTTTTCCAAATTTCCAATGTAAAACTTTTGTTCCTTAGTTAACCAACAAATATGCGGAAAATTATTCCAACACAATTTTGGTAACTCCAATTTAAACCAGAAATAATTTGTCCAGTAACATTAATTCAAATTACTTTAAAAACAATTTAACCCTTTTATATATATTAAGAGATTTATCTATCAATTTCCAGTGTGGTACTTTTATTTTTTTTCATTAACTTAACCAACAAACATACGAAAAAATTGTTCACACAAGGTTTGGTAACTCCAATTTAAGCCGGAAATATTTTGTCCAGTAACTCCAATTCAAATTACTTTAAAAACAATTTAAGCCAAACGTAATTTTTGATGAGCTTTTATATTTCCTTTAGCCAATATTTTTTCTTCTTACAAAATCAGATACCATTTAAATTCCTTCAAAACAAATTCAAGTTTTTTTCTTGATTTTTCTAGCGTGACAGAAGAAAAGTTTTTCTTTCCGCTTTTCTATGGGAAATCGGCTTATTCATACATGTGCGTAGGTCATGTGTTATAATACTAACATGTATTCTCGTAGTGTGCTAAACCATACATGTATAAAATAAATATTTAAAATTACAACCTGTACTATGCGTATGAAGGCTAAAACTAACAATTTCGTAACGGCACGTTTTATTCCGTTAACGGAGCTGATGTGGCATACGTCTGTCGGCTGAGGTGGCAAATTAAAGAAACGACGTCGTTTTAGCCGTAGTTAACCGCATTTGAAAACGCATAAAACGACGTCGTTTCTTTAATTTTTTTTAATTATTATTTTATTGAAACGACGTCGTTTTTGATTTAATGAAAACGACGTCGTTTTGAGTCTGTTTTTTTTCCCAGTTAAATGCAAAACGATGTCGTTTTGCAGTTAATGAAAACGACATCGTTCAACATTAATCGATTTCGAAAATCGTTTAATGAAAACGATGTCGTTTTCATTAAGTGGAAGAAAAAAAATAGAATGAAAACGACGTCGTTTTCATTAACTGCAAAACGACGTCGTTTCGAGTAAGTGGAAGAAAAAATAATAATAATGAAAACGACGCCGTTTTGAAGGAGTACAGCAAACACGAAAATGACCTCCATAATCATAATTTTCTGAAGCATATGATACAGTAAAAAAATTTTTTTTTATTTTTTTTTTATTTTTATAGTTAGTAAAATTAACTATAATTCAATGAATTTTATAGAATGATCATTTTCTGAAGCATATGATACAATAAATTTTTACAATTCAATGAATTTTTAAATATGTATTAATATTGAAAATTAACTACACAAATGAATAAATAAGTTTGAAAACGAATGTAAATAACAGTAATAAAATTAAAATACATTCATTCAATGATTAGAGATGTATCAGATAGAGATCAGAAAATACTTGAACTGTTTTTAACTCAGTACTTGAACCCGAATTAGATCTAAAAAAAACATGTTATTATGAACATGGGTTAGTAACAAAAAATGTTCAGAACTTGCTTACTCATGAATTTCGATGTTGTAGTCGTTAATACGTGAATATTGTTCATCATATTCTGCTTGTATGATGTCCAACGCCTTTTTTTTGCCTTCCTACATTGGTCACTAGACGCATTCAAATTGTACCTTTCCGAAATTTGTTCTTGAAAAAACTTCGGTTTCACACAGGGATCATTTTTCACATCATTCAAAAACATTCTATCAATCACTGAATCCGACAATATCTTGCAATGGCCATCTTTGAAGCATGTATGTTCGCCTTGAAATGTCTTAATCATCCATACACCCAATGAAGCTTCATAAGAACAATAAATTCTCCATGGACATGGAGTACATCCTTCTCTTACGTCTACTCCACACACTGCTCCGCTTTTTAATTCTCCCCATCGATTGAATCGGATGTTCCAACCACCTTTCAACGCATATTCTAGAACCGCTTCTCTGAACTCGTTCACACTTTCAAAGATTTGTTTTATCAATAACTCACCACTTCCTCTCACCCATCAATCATATGGGCATTCATTTTGTTTTTCCTCAGAATAAGAAACAGGAGGAGTATTCCTATACTCTTCGTTTTCTTCTTCATCTTCAAACACACTAACAACTTCTTCCACACGGGCTTCTTCTTCCATATCATTCTCCACACGAGTTGTCTCCTCAAATGGATTTTCAGATTCATTTAGATTACGAATTTCGGCATCCGCTTCATTTCTATCTTCCTCATACTCATCTTGCTCCATGTATATATCTACAACTCTAGTCCAAATTGCTGCTTCACACATTTTCTGAAAGTTATCACTTACATCGCACAAAAGCTTTGTTTCCTTTATACTTTCGAACGGTAACTTGTACAAAGGTATGTCCAAACCGCTTGTGATATTACTAAACAAACTTTGAGGAGCTGATTCAAGTATATGGACATCGCACAAAAGCTTCGTTTCCTTTATACTTTCGAACGATAACTTGTACAAAGGTATGTCCAAACCGCTTGTGATATTACTAAACAAACTTTGAGGAGCTGATTCAAGTATATGGACATACCCACCCTCATATGTAACTTCCCCATTTCCATGAGTCAAAAATCTACCATTGTAGTAGATGTTGAAAACAACATCATTTCCCGAACTGCATGACAAATTAGAAGTTAAAACAACTTCTTTACCACTAGTAATTACCGAAATTTACCGCGAAATTTAGTAAAATTCGTCACCAAAATTATTCTTAAACCCTAAATTACCTCATTTTCGGAATAAATTGGAACCTTGGGTGTGCGATTTCGAGATAGCAGCACTACAATTCTTCAAATGCAGTCGATTTTGATTCCTAAACAGGTGAGAATTTCTGGAAATTTCGATTCACTTAATTTCGTTTTCCCCCTTTTCACTTTTACCTCATTTCTGTCAAATTATCCACGAAGAAGACAACCTGGGGAGAAGATTTTCGTGTTTGCTGCACTCCTTCAAAACGGCGTCGTTTTCATTATATTTTTTTTCTTCCACTTACTCGAAACGACGTCGTTTTGCAGTTAATGAAAACGACGTCGTTTTCATTCTATTTTTTGTTTCTTCCACTTACTGGAAACGACGTCGTTTTGCAGTTAATGAAAACGACGTCGTTTTCAGTAAACGATTTTCGAAATCGATTAATGTTAAACGACGTCGTTTTCATTAACTGCAAAACGACGTCGTTTTGCATTTAACTGGAAAAAAAAACAGACTCAAAACGACGTCGTTTTCATTAAATCGAAAACGATGTCGTTTCAATAAAATAATTAAAAAAAATTAAAGAAATGACGTCGTTTTACGCGTTTTCAAATACGGTTAACTACGGCTAAAACGACGTCGTTTCTTCAATTTGCCACCTCAGCCGACAAACATATGCCACATCAGCCCCGTTAACGGAATAAAACGTACCGTTATGGAATTGTTGGTTTTAGCCTTCATACGCATAGTACAGGTTGTAATTTTAAATATTTATTTTGTACAGATATGGTTTAGCACACTACCAAGATACATGTTAGTATTATAACACATGACCTACGTTGGATAAGCCGATTTCCCGCTTTTCTCTAGTATTTAGGACAAGCATAAGGATGTGTCCGTGAGTTCTCTCTTGTCCCAAAGTTAATGGCTAAATCCTTAACTGTAAACCGAAAAAAGTAGCATTTTAGATTTGCCTTTTGATAAAGTTTAGATTTTTACGATTAGAGGTTCAGAATCCTTGTATGTATTCAAAAGTGTTATAATATACGCTCTAATGTCACAATCCACAAAGCATCTCTAGTGGGTTGTTGATGCGAAATTGGTCCACGAGCAAATGATTTAGAAATTGATATTTTATAGGAAACCCACCAAACCCTTTTGCCGTGAGAATATAAAATAATAATACTTCGTTCGGTGACTGTAGTCTTGCTTTCTTTGTGTCACTGTTGTTGTGTATCATTTCGTTTCTCTGTGCTTCGTGATCTCCACGAAAAAATGGCTTCTAGACTCTTATGGGCTTCTAGGGTTGCTTCTCATCTAAGGATCTCCATTGCCCAACGAGGGTTTTCTTCGGGTGAATCTCAGTACTTTGTTAATTTGCTCATTTCTTTCTCTTTGTTTGATTGCTTTCAGGATTCACTCTCTAATTACTGAATCTGAGTTTTTTTTGTTTGAGATTATTGGTTTTTGGTTGTTCGTGATCTGATCGGGCTTAGCGGAAGAAGGAGGCTAATCGCTTTTTGTGTTGAATCGATTATCTCCGGATATCGCTAATACTTCTATTTCTCTATAAATGAATTTGTCGTGTTTGCTTGAAACAACTTGTATACAGAGAAAGAAGATCTTCAAGAACTTTTATTGTTTCTTTTGTTGAAATGTTGAATATTTTGCCAGTAGAACTTACTGGTTATCTCTCTTTCATTTCCGTTTGTGTTTATAGTGGTTTTGAAAGATCTGAAATATGCTGATTCTCATGAATGGGTGAAGATTGAGGGGAATAAAGCGACCTTTGGTATAACTGATCACGCACAAGACCATTTGGGCGATGTGGTTTATGTTGAGTTACCTGATTTGGGACGTTCGGTGTCACAAGGTGATAGTTTTGGAGCGGTTGAAAGTGTGAAAGCAACTAGTGATATCAATTCTCCAATCTCAGGTAAGGTGCTTGAAGTCAATGAGAAGCTGACCGAGTCTCCTGGATTGGTGAGTCCTCTTTTGAAATTCATACTAGCATTGATCTCCTATGTTAAACCGAAATAGTCTCCATTGAACTGCAACCAAAAACACCTGCATTGGTTTTCTGTCTTATTGCTTGGCTACTTTGTTTTCACGTAATGCAAATGGCTATCAAATTCATACATCTGGTGACATTTTTTGCTTAGTGATTTGATGTTTCAATAGCTTTTTCTGGTGTAAATGTGTTCTTGATTCATAAATGTATAGATTCTTGCTTCCTGCTTAAATTCTTCGACAATTTTTAGCTGCGAAAGTTACAGTTTGAGAACTTTGATTCACGGAATTGCTTCCTCGTTTGATTCATTGACATGTTGCTTATATAAGGTTAAACATCTCAAACTTGGAGATTTTTGATCTCGAGCTGAGGCTCTTTTTTGGAATTCACAGGTGAACACAAGCCCGTATGATGAAGGATGGATTATAAAGGTGGAGCTGAGTGATGCAAGCGAGGCAGAGAAGCTGATGGATTCAGAGAAATACTCTAAGTTCTGTGAAGAAGAAGACGCCAAGCACTGAGCTTTTTTCCTTTTCAAGATCCTTCTAGAAGCTTCCGCTGCAACACAGATTGTGGTGTTCTCTTCTCAACACATCGAGGCGAAATCTCCATCTCTGTCAATGGTTGAATCAAGACAATTCAGAAGACTTCCATCTTTCTTTTGTGTTTTATATTAAATTGTTTGAAGAAATGGTAGAGAACAATAAGTTTTGGCATTTACTTCGGTTTGATTTCAAAGAGTTGTTAGCCTCTTTATGTTCTCATTTGGCTATTTTTCAACTTTAGCGAACTTGTGAATGAATTGCCTTCACTGAATTGATATGAACAAAGTTTCATAATAAGGTAGAATTTATGAACCAAATATAACCAAGACGAAACTAAGATAAAATATGAATGTGAAGAAGAAAAATATATTCATATATTATAATTAATTAATTATTTAATAAATATAAATTAAATATTTATGTAATTTGTGTATTTTTAAATACGTTGAATATAAACAAATAATACATAAACATTTTAAATTTTATATGTTAGTTATCTATTAATACATAATTTAATTTATTTTGTTATTATGTATTTAAATATTATATATAATATATTATTAATTATATATGTATTATTATATTATTAAATTCAAAAAATATTTATATAATTTAAATAAATTACATAGGTCATTAAATTTATAGTAAAATATATTAATTTTCTAAATAAATTAATAATAGTAAAATATATAATAATTATTATAATAATTTAAATATATTTATATATTTATTTAAAATTATTTATAAATTATCATATATGTAAATTAAAAAATAAAAATAATTATTTTTACGAATTTAATAGTATTTTGATTAGTTTAATAAAATATATTGATTTTCTAACCAGATTAGAAGCAATGACATATATTGTAATTATTGTAGTAACTTAAAACTTTTTATATATTTATTTTAAACTTATTGTGCTGATGACACACTAGTATGATATTTTGATAATAACACGTTAGAATAAAATTTTTTTTTAAAAATGTTTATCGAATAATATATTAGAGATTTGTTTTGGTATTTCATTGATATGTTCACGTAAAACTTCTGTTCAAAAAATCGTCCGTCCGGACGCTAGACACCATTCAACCGTGGTAAGTTTGTTTAAATTGATCAAACAAATTGGATGTTTAATTTTTATCCGTATAACCCGTTAAAAAGGATGTCTAGGCGGCCACCTATTTTTTTAATTTTTATAAAAAATTTCTGATCAAATTTTAATTTAATTTATATTGATAATATAAATGAAAATCATAATATATTAGATTTAAATTAGTTTTAATATGTTTTATATAATTTTAAACGTAAAATTATATTATATTTATAAATAATAATAAATTATTATATATATAAAATAATAAATAGATCGAAAACTAATTTATATGTAAACATCGAGTCTATTTGGTTAGACATTAGATATATCTCAAACTGTTTGACTAATGTTTAACATGTGTTTGAACATAGCCTAAGACTAATTTATAGTTTGAATGGAAAGTATGAGATTAAGACTCTTTCATTGATTGATTCTTGATTAGTGTTAATATTTTTACTGAGTAACTTTTTAAAGTTTTTATTTTCCTAAATTTTCGTCTCTGGTAGTTCTGTGTTGATTACTCTTTTTGTTTTATTCGATGTTTTTTTGATGAGATATAAACCTGGAAAGATAATGTGAAAAGAAACAAAATCTGTGATGTAATGATATGTGCACAGTGTGGAAAAGATTTTGGAATCATTGTTGCTTATTGTGGAAGCCAAGCTTGTTAGCCTCAATTGTCCAGCAAAGTTACAATTGTGCCTTGTAATACAAGATTCCTGCGTTGTTAACCCTAACTAGATTCATACCCACGCCATGCGTGGGGAAAAATATTCGTAAATTATATTTTATTAGTAATTATAAATTAAATATTTATATAATTTTAACTTTTATTTAAAATTACTTTTAACATTAATTTTTGTATATACAAATTAAAAAAAGAAAAATCATTATTTTTTACGAATTTAATAGTATTTTTTTGTTATTTTAATAAAATATATTAATTATATAACCAAATTAATAACAATGATATACTTGTAATTATTTTTATAAGTTAAACTCATTTATATATTTATTTGAAATTTACTTTAGTTATGATACGTCAGCATGATATTTCTGTTAATAACATGTCAAAGTAAAATTATTTTATTAAAATGTTTCTCAAATAATGTATTAGGGATTATGGTAATAACTTAAATCTATTTATATTTATTTAAAATTATTTATAAATTAATATATAAAAAATTTTAAAAAATAAAAATTATTGTTTTTGCAAATGTAATAGTAATTTTTTGTTAGTTGAATAAATTATATTTATTCTCTAACCAAATTAATATCAGTGGCATGTATTGTAATTATTCTAGTAAGTTAAACCCTTTTATATATTTAATCTGAAACTCGCTGTGGTGTTGACACGTCAGCTGGTATTTTTGTTATTAACACGTTAGGGTAAAGTTACTTTGTTAAAAAGTTTCCCAAATAATATATTAGGGATTATAATATACATATATTAACAATATAAAATTTTAAGTGTTTATTATTTCTTTTTGTGCTTTTTGTGTGTCATGTCTTCCACTAAGATGCATGATTACTAGACAAACCAAAGAAATTACTATTAAAGAACCAACTAAATCTAATAGAACGTTTCAAACCCTAATCCATCAATCTACATGGTGAATTCTTCAAACACTGATGGTTATAAATTATCATGCAACATATTTTTGAACTCGATGATGATATTTATTGGGTCATTGTAGCCGATGGACATACAATTAAAATAAAATTGAATGGTTAACAGTGAACCGGACCAGCTATTTGAACAGCTCGGATTCGCCAATCGCCACGATGACGACATGGGAAACGTCATATACATTATTAATTGAATCATACAGTAATACCAAAATAATTGAAAATTATTAAACCTAAAAGTTAATTTTGTTTAGAGGTAATGATAACTACAAGTGGTATTTTGTGTTGCCATCAAAAAAATCTTTGATCTATTGTTTAATTTATTTTCTGAATAGACAAAAATTACCTGTTAAGGAACTGATGTCACTTATCCTCATTTTGTCAAAAGCTTTGGACACTTATATTTCAACCACCCAACTAGAAGAAGGTTTGTCTTTTTCTAACAGAATTTCGTTTAAAAAAATAATTTGATTTTTTCGAAAAAATAATTGGATTTTTTTCGAAAAAACAGTTTAAAACATTTCGATTTAAAATGTACAGCTAAATATAAAATTCTTAAATGGGGTTTCTTTTGTTCTATCATGAAAAATTTCATATTTTTGGTTTGTATATTTTATTTGAATGTACCTTTGATACTTAATAATATATGTGACGATGAATAAGGAATATTTCTTTTTAAAGTTCAAATATAACTGAATAATTCTAAATTTACTATATATTTTTTTAAAAAAATTTCAAACATATCATCATCCAATTTTCTTTTCAAAATACCACAAATTTATTATAAGCAATGATTAAAATTATTTTTAATGAGAAAATTTAAATTCTAAATTAACAAAAAAATTATTAAAATTCTAAATTTGTTTTATTATTTATTCAAGATGAATAGTTTTATACAATAGTTTATGCTATTTCTAAAATAAAAAACTAGTGATAAATTTTTGAAATAACACTTTAAAATATGATAATTTATAATATTTTTAAATAAAATATTATTGTACCACAATAGTTGACCTTGTACCTTCATTGACAATTTTTATATGATATTTTACGTTAAACCTGATATTTAAATATTAGATAGTTAATTTTTTTTTAATATTAATTATTTATGTACTTATAATGTAAATGGATAAATCATATCATTCACTTTTTGCTTAAAGTCTTCATATAGAAAATTTTAATTCAATATCACTTGGAAATCTCATATTTTGACATACATTTATAAAAAATTAAGTTTGCACAGTGTTATAATTTCAAAGTGTAAAAGAAAATTCATAAATGCGTCTCTTGCTTTACGTATGTTTTTTCAGATGAAAAATACATATATATATATATATATATATATTTCAAATATATTACTGCAAAATGTAAATTTCTTAAAAATTATGTGTCAAAATGGAAGAGAATGAGTAAAAACAATGAAGATTAGCATTTACAGAAAAACGAAAACGATACTCCAAATAAAAAATTTCACGCATTTGGATCAAAAAATAATATTTTTAAAGAGTCGAAAAATACTAACTTGTGTTGACTAGTAATTTTAAATATGTTTTTCAGTTAACAGAAACATATGTTTAACCGATGTTAAAAAAAATTATTTGTTAACTAAATAAAATGGCACTATTTAAAAAAAAACAAAATCTTAAAATCGAAATATCAAATTTCTAGTTCTAAAATGTTTTCTCTCTAACGAAATCATTTTTTTTCTCCGGCGTCATATATTTTCATTATTCACCAGCAATATATTTTCTGTATCGCTTATGAGATTATCTTGAGTTTTCGTCATTTTTCATTAGCGACATGTATTCTATATGATTTTTCATTAGCGACATGTCTTGTGATTCAAAATATTATTTTGAATGTTTGATGTATATATGTTAATATCATTTCTACACATATTTTTTTTCTTTCTGGAAACATGTTTTTGAGTGTGATTGCATAAATGATTTCTCCTGAAACTAATTTCCAACAATCAAGTGAAAATTTATATCACTCGAATAAAGAATCACATTAATGCTAACTAATTGATTTCTTTTAAAATTTATGAAAAATAAAACGAATTCATAAGAAAGAAAAAAACACACCAACATAACTCTTACAAAATATTATTATCGTCGTTTCACCACAACAATAAACGGAAAAAATATTTTCGAATTATGATTTGATATGAACCGTTTTTTTCAATAAAAACACCATTGTATTTAACTAGCAAACTAAATTCTATGTTGGTATTAGCTAAGGTTATATTTAAAACAATTCAGTTAACATGAATCGATGTTTATTGAACTCATTAAAAAATTTAGAAAAATATTTTAAAATACCATTTTTTTAAAAATATAATCAAATAATTATATTTTATTAAAAATATCATTAAAATTTTAATGATTATAATCGTTATAAATTAAATATCATTATAATCGTTATACTAAAATAATTTGAAGTGTTAATAATTGAAATTTATGTCTAAGTTAATAGTTTTGATTTTGCTTTTAGAATAATATTATAAATAACATCTTTTAAAGTTTTTCTTTCAAATCTAGCAGCTCAATATTAAAATCCCAAAAATAACACAAATAATTATATAAAAATATTTATTTATTATAAATAAATTATAAATAAATTATAAATAAATTTAAAATATTATGTTTGGTTCATTTTTTATAATTTATAATTCAATAAATTTTAATATTAAATTTATGCTATTGTAGAAAATTTAAACTATTAATGTTTTTTTTAGAATAAAAACTTAAAAATATGTTATTTTAGAGAATTGCATTTAGGGTGAACTTTTTAGGATTTAGACTGTAAATTTAAATCTTATTTTTTTTAAAAAAAAAATAAAGCTACTTATAATATTTTTAAATAATCTTTTAATATTTTTAAAAATTTACAAAATATTTTTCATTTTTTTGGATTAAATGCGTGGGTCGTTATTTAAACGACCATTTTCACATTGAGAAATGAAAGAAGTTCTACTGACTCTTTTGTCTTAAATGAAACCTCGAAATTACAACACTTCGACTCTTCGATTTAGTCATTCTCTCTCTATCTCTATATCGATCTCTCTCTCTAAGCCGTCATTTTCCTCTTCTTCGTCGTCATCGTCTCCGGAGTAGTTTTCAGGAACTCAGATCTGAACTCCGAGACTCAGCTGCGATTTAACTGAGGCATTTTTCGTACTTCACTTTCACCATTAAAGATTCTCCAGGTAACTTTAATCTTCACGCGACTCTTGCTTGACCTGAGTTTTGGTATAGCTCTTTGTTTGGTTGCTGAGAGAATGGCGAGTGAGAAATCAATCCTGAGTCGTAGCTGCAGTAATTCGCTATTTTGGTTTAAGATCGGATGCCAAAGAGCTTGACTCTAACTTCTCGCTGACGAGGTGTTACTGAGAATTTTTTGATTTCTGGGATTTTTTCTGTTTTGAGATTTCCCAAAAATTTTAGAAAAACTCCTCGAGTCAGGAATTTCTCAGTCCTGTTTTTGAATAGGAAAGCAATTGCCTTGACAGGAGTACAATATTGTGTAATGTGATTCTGAAATAGATTTTCCCCTATTGCAGAGTTTCATTTACTGGATAGATCATTCATGAAGAATTCCCGTCAATATTATCCTTCTCAAGATGAGTCAATGTCTCCGACTTCTGTGAGATCCAGGGAATGGGAGGGTCCTTCAAGATGGACTGAGTACTTGGGACCTGAAATGGCCGCATCAGTGTCGTCTAGGAGCTCAAAGCAGACGAGTTCTGACGGAAATGTTCAGAGTTCTAGCGGTTCCACTAAGGCTTTGAACATACAATGGGTAGTTCAAATGATTGAGGTTGCGGATGGTCTCATGGCTAAAATGTATAGACTCAATCAGATCTTGGAGTATCCAGATCCTGTTGGTCATGTATTCTCCGAAGCATTTTGGAAAGCGGGTGTGTTCCCTAACCATCCGCGGATATGCACATTGCTCTCAAAAAAATTCCCTGAGCATTTCAGCAAATTGCAACTCGAACGTGTAAGTAATGAGTTCTTTTACATTCGGCCTAGGGCGTCCTGTGTTTCTGTGACGGTAGCAAGAAATACGTGATTTCTTTTGTTCTAACAATACATATGCAGATTGACAAGTTTTCACTGGATAGCTTGCACGATGGTGCTGAACTTCACTTGCAGAGCTTAGAGCCATGGATACAGGTAACAAGAAACTGTAGATGCAATATGTTGCTGGGTCTATGTTCTATTGTGCTAAAACTTGTTCCTCGAAAATAGCAAAGCATCTCGGATGTCTTACATGCTATATAGTCAAGTTTCTATATGATTGCTTTATGCATTATATATCCCCTATCTTCACGAACTAGCCTTGTATATGTGTGCATGCATATATGATATATCTGATACATATTTTTAACTTTAAAGTGCAAAAGACTGGTTATTTGCTAGCCTTTATTTTCAGTTGCGAGTAAATTTTCAGTAGTTGTGCCTTCATCTTCCTCCCATCACACATTTTTCCTTTCATGAAATCAGCTGCTGCTCGACTTGATGGCATTTGGAGAACAGGCACTACGGCTTATATTAGACCTAAGCACCACTGTAATTACCTTGCTGGTGAGTCAACGTCCCTCATCTGGGGAAAGTATTTACTTTCTCTTAGTTAGGTTCATGAAAATTTTGGTACATTTAAGTTATTAATTTACTTGTCATAATTTTTTCTGTGGGGATGAGGATAAGATTGTTGAGCATTCATGATTAGCTCATAACTTAGTTCAGTTTTTTGCAGCCTCATCAGAACTCACTTATACTGCATGCATTCATGGATCTCTTTTGTGCGTTTGTCCGAGTCAATCTTTTCGCGGAGAAGGTATTTCATACTGCGAACGTATTCCTTTTTTAATTTTCTGTTCATTTGGCTTTATTACCATACATGTCAGATGGGGCATACACTTATTATTACCAATCTCTAAGAGTGTTTATTCTATCAAAGTAGATCCCTAGGAAAATGTTGCTGCAAGTTTACAACCTTCTGCATGCGCTATCAAGAAATGAACGGGACTGTGACTTTTATCACCGGTATGGTTTTTTTTACCTTGTTACGTCATTTTTTAATTTATATATAATCACTGAGCCAATCATCATGAGTTAATAGTCTTCTTCTTTCATCCAGCTTGGTGCAATTCATAGACTCTTATGATCCTCCATTGAAAGGCTTGCAAGAGGATTTGAAGTTTGCCAAGATAAGGATTGGAGAGGTTAATATTCCGACTTAGTTTGATTTGATTATTATGCTTAATAGGATTTCGCTATATTAAAGAGTTGAGGTTGCACTTGTTATATCCAGCTAAAATGAATGGATATACTACGAGATACTGCAGTTGTTACAGCTAAAAATGTTATTTACCTTCTTAGGTCCTGGAGGCTGTAGGACCCAGTATTTTTCTATCAGCAGATACAAGGAAGTTGAGAAATGAGGGGTTTTTAAGCCCATATCATCCTCGATATCCAGATATACTTACCAATTCTGCTCATCCCATGGTATATCTGAATGGCTAGATAAACATAAAGATTTAAGATTCTCTGAATGAGTACAATGCTGCAGTATTTCCATTACAACGCTTTTATTGATGTATCATGCTAATAACTGCATATATTTTACATTATTTCTTCTTACAGAGAGCGCAAGACCTTGCAAATGTTACTTCGTACCGAGAATGGGTGCTTCTTGGATATCTTGTTTGCCCTGACGAGCTTCTTCGTGTTACTAGCATTGATATCGCTCTGGTATGAAATCTGTCTTTCGTTTCGTTCTCGATTGAGATATTGGTAAATAAGCAGAAATTACCTTCCACAAGGATTGAATTGAATTTACATTGACATATCCTCCAGGAATTCTGTCTTGAAAACTAGCTTATTTGGTAGTAAATCGTCTTTTATTATTTTGCTTTAGAAACCAGAAATTACTGCCTCTATTTACCTTTGTTCTCAAAGTGGTTATTACTTAATTCATGCTGTCTCTAATAAATGTTTTACTGTCCTGTTGGGTTTCAGGTTGTGCTAAAGGAAAACTTAGTTGTAACTTTATTCCGGGATGAGGTGAGTTCAAATCAAATGGTCTTCGACAAAGAGTTATGTATATTGAATTTTGGTTTGCATCAGCTGACTCTGTTAACCTAACAATGCAGTATATCCTGTTGCATGAGGACTACCAATTGTATGTTTTACCCCATGTATTAGAATCAAAGAAGATGGCAAAGTCTGGTCGGACTAAACAAAAGGAAGTTGATCTAGAATATAGTGTAGCAAAGCAAGTTGAGAAAATGCTCAGGTAACTCCAAATTTCTGTTCTATTTTCATGGCTTTATGAGACGCATCTGACTCCCTTATCCTCATATGATACTGGAGAATTGTCGGTTTCTAAGTTTTTTTTTTATTTTGAAGAGATTATAGCTCTTGAATTTATAGATATATTGTTGTTCTGTCGCTGCTTTCAGTGAGGTGCATGAGCAAGCATTGCAACTATGCAATAGTATACACCGAGAAAGGAGAATATTGCTGAAGCAGGAAATAGGGAGGATGATTTTATTTTTCACTGATCAACCAAGTTTGTTGGCTCCTAACATTCAGGTAAGCATGATGTTTCAGCTGAGTATCTTCTCTCCATGTTACTTAGGTTTAGCCTAGAGGTTTAGCTTCTTTTAGTGATTGGCTTTACTTCGGTGAACAAAGCTTGCAATGGCATGCTTGCATTTAAAACAGGGGACCGTAAATTTGAACCATGATCTTGGGTAAATCAGAGAAAAGAAAAATGCTTTCCTAGGAAAAAAAACTTACTAAAAGTGTCAAATGAAGAGTTTTGCAAAATTGACATTCTACTTTCCAAGAGAAGTCAATGAGCAAAGAACAACGAGGACACAAGCTATTGGTTTATTTCAATAAAGAAAAAAGAGAATGCTCCTCAGGAAGAATGATCTACTAAAAGTGTCAATTGAAAGTTTCACAAAATTGCTGTGTAAATACTCTTCAAGGAGAAAAGACACAACCCATATGTGTCATATATGTTCTGCACAAATCCGAGCCTCATATCCAGTACTAATACTCATAAGAGTTCTTCCCTTCCCTGAAATTTCCCAATGATTAATCTATTTACTTACCCTTTTTAGATGGTATTCTCTGCATTAGCTTTGGCCCAATCTGAGGTGTTATGGTACTTTCAACACGCTGGTATTGCATCCTCAAGATCCAAAGCTGCTCGAGTGATACCAGTTGACATAGTAAGTTGATTGCTTGAACTTTGAAAACCTCTAAATATTGTAACTTTGACTTTCAGTGAACTTTGGTTATGATTGCTGATTTATCATTCCTTATTTTCTTAGGATCCAAATGATCCAACCATTGGCTTCCTACTCGACGGAATGGATCGTCTCTGTTGTTTAGTACGCAAGTACATCACAGGTTTGTTACTTTGAGATATTGCATCCTTTGACATTTGTTGTGAATACAGGAGTTTGAAACGTTGGTGTTGGATCCATTGCAGCTCATTGAAACCATAAGAAGAGCCCACTGATCAGTTCTGGTGTTCAAAATTTCTTTAATGGTGTTTGTTGTTTGAATTGCAGCTGTTCGAGGTTATGCTTTATCATACCTTTCTTCATCTGCTGGAAGGATTCGTTACTTAATGGGGACTCCTGGAATCGTGGCTCTGGACCTTGATCCAAACTTGAAAGGCCTTTTCCAGCATATTGTGCAACTTCTTGAAAATATACCCAAACCTCAGGGAGAAAATGTTTCTGCGATCACATGTGACCTATCTGTAAGAAAGCTAGACTAGATCCACTTATTTTTAAGTCACGTTCAAGCATATTTTCCAACATCTTGTAATACCCAAACCGCAGGCAGAAAATGTTTCTGCGATCCCATGTGACCTATCTGTAAGAAAGCTAGACTAGATTCACTTAAATTTAAGTCAGATGACACATACTTGCATTTTTCTTTCACAGATACTAAAAATACATCATAGATAGTAGATGTTTCCATTTGGTCTGTCTTCCAATCCTTTAATGGTAGCTCGGTCCCACCGCAATTATGTTGTTCAGTCATCCAATCTGTTTTTGTGAAGCTCAATGCCTCTTGTTGTACAGGAATTCCGGAAAGATTGGCTGTCCATTTTGATGATTGTGACTTCTTCTCGATCATTGATAACCATCAAGCATCTCGAAAAAGCCACTGTCTCTACTGGGAAGGAGGGCTTGCTATCTGAAGGAAATGCTGCATATAACTGGTCCAGGTACTGTTCCCGTCCTTATATCGCCGTTACTGGGTTATCTTCTAGCAAGGAAAGCAGCAAAACTAAGAACCTGCAGCATTTCATGTCTTCTTAATGCAGGTGTGTTGATGAGTTAGAGTCGCAATTATCAAAGCATGGAAGTCTGAAAAAATTATATTTCTACCATCAGCACCTCACAACTGTATACTTCTTCTTGTCATTCACAGTGCACTATTTTCCTATCTCATCGTATGCATAATCTGACATTTGAATGTTGTAAAAGGTTTTCAAAAATACAATGTTTGGACCAGAAGGACGTCCCCAACATTGTTGTGCATGGCTTAGTGTGGCTAGTAGTTTCCCGGAATGTGCTTCACTAATAATTCCTGAAGAGGTGAATTCATTTTCAATTGCAGTCTTTTTTTTAATTTTTCTCATAGTACATGATGAGATTCCTGCATGCATTCAAGTAAAGTAGTGTTAAGACCACCCAATGGGCACCATATAGCACTCAATATGGCAATAAACAATGAAAGGGTTGTAAAATTGAACTGACTCACCTATTTTGTTAGCTACTTTTGAATTTCAGATATTTCACCTACCATAACACCTTTTTCTATTTAAAGAAAGCTGTATATGTTCTCCTTGGTGAACCACGTACTGTTTATCCTACCATGTCTATTTTTACGATATCAGTGACACACCATCTATTAACTGGAAAGGCTGTTCTTCTTGTCTTTTCCACAGGTTACCAAATTCGGGCGAGATGCAGTGCTTTACGTTGAGTCTCTTATTGAATCAATAATGATGGGACTGGGGGGACTAATAAATATTCTTGATTCAGAAGGCGGGTTTGGCGCTCTAGAATCTCAGGTCATAAGTCCTACCCAGAAGCAATCTTATACTTGACTAATGTCCTCAGACTGATGTGTTGAGCTTTCACAGCTTCTTCCAGAACAAGCTGCGGCGTATCTGAATAATGCATCAAGAATTTCTGCTCCTTCAATGAAATCCCCCCGGGTTGTAGGTGGAGTCGGGTTTACGTTGCCCGGCCATGAGAGCTATCCTGAAAATAATAAGTCCATCAAGATGTGAGCGCCAAAGTTTAGTCTCATGTTGTCTTTTTTTTTTTTATGAAATCAGTGTTCCTTGATAAGTATCTCCGTGTTAATGTCAGGTTGGAAGCTGCAATACAAAGGTTGACTAATCTGTGTTCAATTCTGAACGACATGGAGCCTATTTGTGTCATAAACCATGTATTTGTGCTAAGGGAGGTGAGCTTTTAATCTTCTAGATATCAACTCACGTATTATCCTAACTGTAGAAACACACATCATTGGCTAAGTGCCGTTAAACTCTCTGTTCGACTCCTATTTGGAACTCGTGAATTAAAAATACCTAATAGAAAGAGCCGAGGAATTCTCTCGTTGTCTGGTCCTGTCAAGCTTTTTGACTTTATCCTGCCGATTGGATATTTGCAGTACATGAGAGAATGCATCCTTGGGAACTTCAAGAGAAGATTTCTTACTGCACTACAAACTGATAACGATCTTCAACGGCCTTCTGTTTTGGAGTCTCTCATTGGGCGGCATATGAGCATAGTCCATTTGGCAGAGCAGCACGTTAGCATGGACCTAACCCAAGGGATCCGAGAAGTTTTACTCACTGAATCCTTTTCAGGGCCTGTTTCTTGTTTGCATTCATTCGAACAACCTGCTGAACAACAGCAAAACACTGGATCTGCAGTTGAAGTTGTGTGCAACTGGTACATGGACAATATCATCAAGGACGTGTGTGGTGCAGGGATCCTCTTCGCTCCGAGGCACAAATATTTTAAAAGCACTAGACCAGTTGGAGGGTATTTTGCAGAGTCAGTCACTGACCTCAAGGAATTACAGGCATTTGTTCGTATATTTGGCGGATATGGAGTAGACCGGTTGGATAGGATGATGAAAGTACATACGGCTGCCTTGGTAAACTGCATAGAAACATCGCTGAGGTCAAACCGGGAATTGATTGAGGCGGCTGCTGCAAATATGCATTCTGGTGATAGAGGGGAGAGAGATGTATTGGTTAGGCAGATAGTGGATTTAGATACTGTGATGGGATTTTGTATTGAAGCTGGTCAAGCGTTGGCTTTTGATGAGCTCCTAGCCAAAGCCTCTGGAGCTGTTCTTGAAGACAATGCATCCTTGATACATTCGATGATCTCTGGCATCATTGAGCACATACCTGAAGAAATACCTGAGAAGAAAGAAATCAGAAGGATTAAAGGAGTGGCAAACGGCATTGGTGTAGCCGGAGATCATGATTCTGAATGGGTTAGATTAATCCTCGAGGAGGTAGGAGGTGCAAATGACAATTCATGGAGTTTGTTACCTTACTTTTTTGCCTCATTCATGACCTCAAACGCCTGGAACACTACTGGCTTCAACATCGAGACTGGCGGATTCAGCAACAACATCCATTGCTTGGCTCGGTGTATTAGTGCTGTCATCGCAGGGAGTGAGTACGTGAGGTTACAACGTGAATACCAGCAGCAGTATCAGTCGCTCTCCAACGGTCATCACTCTAGTGAAAATCTCGACTCAGAGTTTCAACCATGTGTAAACGCTGAAGCAAGCATCAAATCCTCAATGTTACTCTTTGTAAGACTTGCTGCATCTATTGTGCTAGATTCATGGAGTGAAGCCAACAGGTAACAGAAACCCGGGTTTTTTTCTTTCTCTATCCCGTTTTTTTTTTTATCGACATAATCATATTATTTTCCTTGTTGTGCAGATCTCATCTTGTGGCTAAGCTAATCTTCTTAGACCAACTCTGTGAGATCTCACCATACCTTCCAAGAAGCTCCCTTGAACCACATGTTCCATACACCATACTCCGGTCAATCTACACTCAATACTACTCCAACACACCCTCCACACCGCTCTCAACTGCGTCCCCATACCATTCCCCATCTGTATCGCTCATCCACGCTTCTCCCTCCATGAAAACCTCCTCCACCACTCCCCAGCGAGGCAGCGGAAGCGGCAGTAGCGCCGTGGATTCAGGATACTTCAAAGGCTCATCATCCTCACTCTACGGCCAGGATCACTACAACGAATCCGAGACTGGAAACTCAAGGAGCAATGAGAACAACAATAACAAACAAAGGGGTAGTTCTCGTCGTTCTGGACCTTTGGATTACACCTCGAGCCATAAAGGAGGGTCAGGATCAAACATCACAGGTCCTAGTCCACTTCCAAAGTTTGCTGTCTCAAGATCTGGTCCCATCTCATATAAACAGCATAACTAAGAACACTGCCATAGTCTACCCAAAAAAAGAAGCAATTATGTAGAAGAGATTAGATTTGTACAAATCCCTCGCAAAACACGTCTTGTTTATTTTGTTTTGTATCATTCGACTTGTAATTCGCAATACCAAACTATGCATATCATTTTCCTAAGCAATTTCATAATTCCGTAATTTCACAACAGTTTTAGATAATTACTGTAAAAAAAAAAATAAGTCGTGATTCTTTGACTCCATAGTCAGCTTATGTGTGCCCGTGATTGTAAGCGACAACATCGAGTTACCCTTCGAAGATGTTATAGATTACAGGAAGTTTTCGATTTTTGTTGAGGCCAACGCAGCTCTGCAGCCAGGATTTCTGGTTCAGATGCTGAGGAAAATAGGCACCGAGAAAATTCTCAGAGTATCAGAGAGAGAGATGAAATTGGTAACTTCTTCTATTCAACCGCTAACCTCTTAAAATATTCGATTCTTTTACATATTTTGATCGTATTGGTCACACCCAAATGATTCACACAGGTAAGACGGTATTTTGACTATGGGAACCCAAATGGAGCAGTGAAGGAAATCTGGCGTCAAATCTCACAGAAACAGAGAGCACATACGCATGGCCACAAAGGAATATGTATATTTAAAAATTAAATTCTTCTTCTTCTTCAGTAGATTCCATTAGTTTTCTCGTTTTTTGATAGTGTCACACACTTTATACGGACCCAACAGACATTCATTCTATTTCACTGTTGTTACTATGTACATGTCATAAAAAGAAACACAACACAAACCGCAATAAGTTTCTGCATTGTTTGATAGAAAATCATATTCAGAATTCGTTCGAAATTTTTGAAGCCTTGGGTACTGACTCACTGACCAATTGTTCTTAATTCATCAGCAAGACAATAATATGAAAATAGTTTACTCTTCAGCTGAATGAAAATTGCATAGTTTTGATTTGTGGGTTTTTTTACTTCTTTATTTGTTTTTCTTTTTTTCATATCATTTCTGAACAAAAATTTAAAATTTAAACATAATCTAATTGCATAATTTTCAAGTAATTAACCACAAAGAGAATATGAAATGAAATCTAACCAACGACAAGCTGAAAACAATGCATGCCTACCAGTTAATGATTCGACTATTCTTTAAAAATCAATATCGCATAATTAATTGAGAGGAAAAAAAGATGGAATACGCACAATTATTATTATTATTTAAAAATATCCTCAAAAATAATATACTCTGATAATCGATAGGACTGGACGCATAATTGAACCAATAACGGAAATTCGAATAAATATTAATATAAAAAAATACAAATTTTTTTTGCTATGAAAAATATTTAAAAAAATACATGTGAAGCATACACACGTAACATACCTGTGTCTATATCGATATTTATTATCATACGATTACATATATGAATTCTAACACAGCATTATATATATCTACGACTACGTATCAAGTTAGGTTAGTGTTACAAAAAAAAGTTAGGTTCTATTGCCCCGACATCGTTGGTGGTACATGTCATCCGTCACCATTTATATTGCGCCACGTGTGTATTCCAATCTGATGTAACTTTCCGTCATCGCATCCACACATATTTAACATATGATGACAAAACTAATTGCATCTATTAATTCAAAAAAAAAAAAATTAATTGCAGCTTCGAAAACGAAACACACGTACGGAAAAAAATACACGATGACATGATTCACGTGAACAAATTACATTTAAAATATTACTAATAAATCTTGATTTTGTTAATGACAAATACTTTTACGTTTCAATTATTATGTCTCATAGTTTAATTAGGATAATATTCCATTTGCCATCATGGGCCAAACATATTTTGGACACATGTAAATTATTTGATTTTCTGATTTCCAAAAACTTCTTTATTTGTGTCAAAATTCGAAAACATCTTCCAAGTTCAAAGTATGTTTGGTCGCATTTGCAGACAAAAAGGAAATACTAATAAATACCTATCGATATTACTTTGTTGATCATTATTGATGTTTGGTTCACAAGTCACGAGAGGCTAATTAGTGTTGGCCTAGCAAGAGAGTACTCTCTCTCTCTCTCTCTCTCTGGTTCTAAAGAGAGAGTGGTCACGTAAACCACTCATGTTGTATACAACACAACCATGCTGCTATTATGGCCGTTGAATCGGTTGGAATTGGCTTTATTAATCTTCAATCGAGTAGATTTGTTTTCTTTCTCAAAATCATCGTCAAAATTAAGAATACTGAATAATCTCATATCGAAGATGTAATTGCACTTAGACCATATTCGAAAGCTACATGTTTCATTGCTCAGTGCAAGTTTATGTTTCAGTAATACTAGATTTATATACGTGGGAAAAAATATTCATAATTTATATAATACTGTTAGTAATTATAAATTAATTATTTATATAATTTTAATTTTTATTTAAAACTATTTTAATATTCATTTTTGTAGATATAAATTTATAAATAATTATTATTAATAAATAATAATATTACATTTACTAATATTATATAATTTGTAAATTTACATTTATATACATAAATAAGTGTTAAAATTATATAAATAATATTATATAATTTGTAATTTGTAAATAATATTATATAATTATAAATTATAATTAGTAAATAATTATTTTTATGAATTTATAATTTTTTTAGTTTAATAAAATATATTGATTTTAAAATTAATAATAATGGCATATACCGTAATTAGTTTAATAACTTAAAATTATTTATTTATTTATTTGAAATTTAGCGTGGTAATAACACGTCAACAGTTATTTTTGTTAATAACACGTTAAAATAAAATTATTTTATTAAAATGTTTCTCAAATAATATATTAAATATATTAATAAAAAGAATGGCTACTATACTCATCTTATATATATTTAACTAATTTTCATATGAAATAGTAAATAATTATTAAAACACAAAGCGTTTGGAGGTAATTTTGATAGCATAAAATATTATTTTGTAAAAATGTAATAAAAATAAATAAATAAAAATTATGTTTGGAGGTATGTGTGTATGGACAAAAGGTATATACATCATAAGTGAACCGTAGAAGCTGTCGTATTGTTTATATTTAGCATAGAGAACCACGTGGGTGCACCTATCTCATCATAATTATAATTTGTTTTTTATTTAATTATCTTTTGCGTGAAGAAAAAATATAGAAGAAAATTATCGAATTTGATAACCGTGTGTATGTTTTGCCTCATGAGATTAATCAGTTCGATGATCAGAAATTATTTGTTTGATCATATATATTTTGGCTAAATGATAAACTGTTTGGTACTTTGGTTTATGAAATTCGATTTTAATAATATAAAGATGTTATATTATTTATTTTCCACTTTACATACCTTCATGTTTTGCCTGATTCAGTTCGATGATCAGAAATTATTTATTTGATCATATATATTCTATTTATCATCTTCATGTATAATATTGACTCTCGGTATGTGTTTTTAAGTTTCACATTACACATTCTTTTTTTTTTTAAGTATATGTTCATTTTCAAAAATTCAAATAATATTATTTACAGCAAATATATGTTTTTTGGGTTAAATTCATGCTTGAATTAATTTTTTAAAAGAGATATAAAGAATAAAATATGAGAGGAAAACAAATTAACAAAAAATAAAAAATAAAAAGAAGACACGTATGGCTAAAATGGAATATATTATAAAATTATATGAAATACTCTAACCAATTTTTCTCTGGTCATTTCCGTTATTTTGGTGGATTATGAATATGTGGTTTGATTTCACTTGATAATAGAAAAAAAATATCAATACAACAAGTTGAAAAACTAGATTTCCATATATGAAACATTTTTTTTAATTTTAAAAACGTCTCATAGGTTGAGGTTTGTATGACATTTTAAATCATATTTATTATGATTCAAATCACTTAAAATCAAAAGCTTGACAAAAAAATTTGTGTTATATTCTCATGCATAACATAACATAAAAAAAATAAGAAAACGAAGAAGAAAATGAAAGAATTGTTGTCATGAAAATAACCAAAAGTTAGATTATTAAGGCAAAACTGGACCATTTAAACCCACACCAAAACTCAAATCTGACCGGTTTCAACTGATTCAGCTTGATAAATGCGTGTATGATTTTACATGAATTTACTTTTCTAATTAACTATAAAATGTTTCGAAAACCTTGAACATTTTTAGGATTTTCCATTATGTATACAAGACGTTTTGAGATAAATGATGATATTGATGCTTATTAGATAACTCATTTTGACATATATTTTTCGTTTAAATGAATTCTACTTTTGACATATAAATATATTTTTCCCAAAATCTGATCATTTTGATAGACATTTCCATCGAAAAATTTATTGAAAAAATTTGTTCAAATATTTTCATCAAAAACAAGATCTAACAGTATTCACACAAATAGAAATGATTCAATACATACGACGACTCGTCAAAATTCTTTTTGAGACTACAGGGAAAAAATCAATTATACATGAACTGATAGTATTTTTATTTTAAGCGAGATCATTGTTAATAAATAATAGTTATTAGGTTATTCAAGAGATGAAAAATATATCTTAAACTTTCAAATTTTAATGTAAACATATACAATATCTATAATATAATTTCATTTTTCTTACATAATTATCTTCTCTATTTTATTCATTACATTTTATTCAGTACATAATATTTTATTTCAATATATGGCGTGGGTTTAAATTAGTCTTAGGTTTTTGGCGTAAACCAAAAAAACATAACCGGCTAAATCGATAATTTTGGTTTTCGGTTTTACTGTATATATATTCAGTAAACTGATCGGTTAACTAATTAATTTCATTCGGTTTACGGTTCGGTTCGAGAATAGAAAACTAACTAGTTTTTTAAACCAAAAATCGCACCTCTGTATAAATTAAAAACCTTAATTTCTTTTTATTTTTTCTCGATTTTTTTCATGTGATTTTCTTCCTATAGCCACACGAAATTCGACAAAACGACTTTCTGCTTGCGTTAAAACAACTTTTTCCCTTCGGTTTTTTTCTCTTCTTCTTCTTCTCTATCAGTTCTTCTGGTTTGTTTCTTCTTCTGTTTTGTTTTTTCGATGGGTTTTCAAACCCTAATTTCCAAAATAATTCTTCTGTTTTCTTCTTATTTTTTTTGTCCCTGTGATATATCCGTCATATAATTTTGATTTTCCCAAATCTACCACTCGTGTTTTCAAACCTTAATTTTTGGATTCGGCCATTGTTTACCATATTATTTATAAAATTTTGTTTGTTGTGGTTGTTTTCATATATTACACTATGATATTGCCAAAGAAGTAGTTAGGTTTACTCTGTCGCTATTTTCTTTGTACAGTTATTTTGTTCCTTGCTGCAAAATATCGTTTATGAAACTAATGAATTCGAAAGCTTAACGCTTTGCTCTTACCGAACCCAACAATCTTCCCCACTTACATTTCTCATAGGACGTGATCTTTTGTCTTTTTGGATCTCGTTCTCAAACTATGACCAAAGTTGAGAAGCTTTAACGTAGACATTGGTTCAATTTACCAACGCAAAGGGTGATAAGTTTGTAGCTATTTTTACCAGTGACATATTTTATCGGGCTTACTTAGAATAAATTTTGCAATTTTTGTGGATCATATTCAGTGTTCTTAGCTCAATATTAGTATATATGGCAGGCAAATTCGTCATATTGACCCCAAAATCCGAATTGGTCCAAATTGACTCTAAAACCCAAATGAACCGAATTAAACAAAAAAAATTGAGCCGAAATTAATCGAAAAATCCAAAATACCAAACAATAAACCGATTAAACCTAAAATTTAAATAATTAAACTAAATATTAAATTATAATTCGGTTTAATTCAGATCAATTTTATATATTAAAAACAGAACTAATTAAACTGACAAAAAACCCGAACCAAACCGATTTTCTATATATTTTTTTGGTTAACTTTTTCACAAACCTAAATAATTGAGAACTGAACAAACCGATTTATTTGACCCGAAAAAAAACGAAAATTCAAGCCTAGTCTAAATCATGAAAAATTTGAAAACAATAAAATTTCTGCTAGAAATCGCCTTATTTCACATTTACAAAAGTTCATGAATATGTTAATGTACATCGCACACGCCACGCCATTACTTTTATATCGGATTTTTTTCTTGTCATGTACGTAAGCGAGATACGTACATGTATGCATGCAACGCAGTGAAATATATGTGTGAAATTTATGTATTTATAAAATAAAAATATGAATGTTTATAAAATAAAAATATGAATTTTTATAAAATAAAAATATGAATGCTTGACTCAATTAATTTGTTATTTGGTAACGTATAAACCACTAGTGAGTAGTGAATATATAAATAAGAATCAATAACTTTAACAAAAATATTGCGAAATAATTAAGCTTTACAAAACAAATCTCATGTGCTATATCTATATCACAAACTTAAAAATTTCTATATATACTACTCTATAGCTGGATTGCCAAGTGAAAACATTCAACTTTGAGTCAGAAAAAGGATTTTCTCTCTAGGATTTTAAAAAATGGGCCGTTACGGAAGTATTCCCCTTCGGTAACGGATGGGCCGATACACTCCGCCGGGCCCAGATCCGCTGCTATCGTCGGAGACGATTCTCGGTGGGAACACGGTTGTCTCTCCCCCGATCCTTTCCCAAAACGAATCGGAAAGTGTATCCTGGGAGTTAAATCTCGGATCCCAGGTAAAGAAACCTGTGGATTCCGTATATTTCTACAAATCGCATGAACAAAGGAAAGTTTCCTTGTCATGGAGTGATTCGAGAGGTGCGGGATCCCATCAGATCCGTCCTCTTGCCATAACCGGTGAGGCAAAATCGCGAAGATGCCGCCTGGTGAATCCTAGGGCTACGGGAATCTTTGGTTCTCCCCCTATAAATAGAGCTTGGGATCGGACACCCTTAATCATCCCGGAAAATAGCTTACCTCAGAGAAAATCGCCACCGCCCATCCTCCCGATTATCCCTTTCCCGCTTCTCTGCGAGCTGCTCCTCCGAGTTGTTGCTCGGTGGAATCGCCGGGAGTTGAATCCCGATAATACATTCTACCCCGGATCCCTCTGTCCCGAATCCTCCCTAAAGCCCATCTTCTTCCCAGTCCCCTCACCGGCAAATCCCTATCCCTTGTCGGCTTGTTCACTCCGGCAAATCGCGTATAATTACCGAGAAACTCGGGAATCTTCTACCAAGTTGAAATCTCGGTTAAGCTTAAACCGTGACACCTCACACGGTTTAATTTCCAAATCTCGGTTTTCCTTTAGTAAACCGGTTCGGGTCCAATCCCTAATTTTGGGTGCTCGGTTTATCCTAATTGAAATCGGTTTTATCAATTTCATCTCAGGAATGACAATTGTTGGGCATCTGGTCACGAAAGACAAACCAGTCGCAGGAAAGAAAGGCCCAATTAAGATTAGGGCTTTTGACAATTCTGCGGTCCTGAAAAGGTTTGAATCTACCTTGGTGGGCCGAATTCTGAATATGCCAATGCAAGGGCATAGGGTTAGGACATTTATGTCCTTATTGCCATCAATCTGGCAGTGTGAGGGTCGGGTCCAAGGGCAAGATTTGGGCTAGGGCAAGTTCATGTTCCGGTTCAACAATGAGGCGGATATTGAAACTGTTCTAGAAAAGCGACCCTATCACTTTGACCAGTGGATGACCACACTGGAAAGATGGGTACCAAGCGTCCGCCCGGACTTCCCATCTACCATAGTGTTTTGGATCAGGATAGTGGGGATCCGTACTCACTATTGGGCTGAAGAAACGGTAGTTGATATCGGACAAGCCACTGGGGAACTACTGCAATACGACGTTGTTGAAGCTAGGATCCGTGTATCGCTCGACGTGAATGAGCCCCTCTCTTTCGCAAGAGATCTTGAATTTGCAAACGGCAATGTGGTCCCCATTACGCTCGACTATGAAAAGCTGTCCAAATTCTGCGAGTTCTGCCTTCGCATAACTCACGATGTACGGCATTGCCCAGAAAAGAGAGAAATATCAACCAGAGCAAGGGACCTGCCTGCCCTCCCTCGCTAGGAAGAGTACGAGGCGAGGAGGCCAAGGTTAGATCGGGAAGGCCCAGCTCGGGGCCCCGTGAATGGAAATAACGGAAGAAGGGTGACATCGGAGAAAGAATCCCAGCCTCCCTCTGCTAGGAGAGAACTGAAATTTGGGGATGAGAGAGGAGCGATCCCGCCCAAAGAAGATAGTGAAGACCAGATGAGCGCTCGCACCAAGAGGTTAAAAGCCAACGCAGAGAGGGTGGTGGCTATAGCCATGAGACGTGAGGGAAAAAGACCAATATGGTTTAGGTCCCCAGATAAAGGCGACGACCAGGACAAAGAGAAGGAGAACGGCCCTAGAATTGTTCGCGGATCCTCCTCCTCAAGCCAGCATGCCTCCCTCGCTGAAAATGCGGTCCTTCCCCAATTCCAGGTAGCTAATGATGAGACCATAAACCCTAAGGAAATTATCTCGCCTATGAGAGACATATTGGCAGGGGTTGGATTCAGGATGGATAAGAGGAAGCAGGTAGAGACAGGCCGCCCTGACAAGCGGGGTACTCATGCAGGAAAGGCCATCCAGGTGAGGAAGAAAATAGGGAGGAGCCCTTTCAAGCCGGCCAGGACGATGAAGCAAACTGCACTACTCTTTGGAGAGGCCAGGAAATTGGTGAGGGCCCTACCAGAGGGAAATAGAGGGAAAACCCCGTCGACCTCAGCGACGGTCCCGCATGGCGGGGAACCATCTGAGGGTGCCAAAGATCCGGTGGCTAAAGATAAGCCACCGGAGAATGCCTAATGATCCTAAGTTGGAACTGCCAAGGAGCTGGTAGCTTCTTGGCAGTTCAGAGGTTATGGGAATTGCGCAAAACGTTATTCCCGGGGTTACTTTTTCTTATGGAAACGAAACAGAGCAAGCACTTCATCCAAGATCTTTAGGCTCATCTAGGATACGATTTCTTGTTTACGGTCGAGCTGTCATGTCTCAGTGGAGGCCTGACCCTTTTGGCTTGTGCCAAATTTAATGTTGTTGTTTTATTTTCGAATAAAAATATCATCGATGTATCTGCTACTATTGATGGTAATAAAGTATTTCTGTCTTTTGTTTACGGAGACCTTGTTGTACGATTTCGAAACATTGTTTGGGAACGTCTCACCAGAATTGGTATATCCCGGTCGGAACCGTGGATCATGATAGGTGACTTTAATGAGATAAATGGGAACCACGAAAAAACAGGAGGAAGAATTCGCCATGAACATTCATTCCTGGATTTCAGGCTAATGCAGGAAAATTGTGGGATGTGTGACTTCCCCTTTAAAGCTAATTGTCTGTCCTGGTATGGTAGAAGAGGAGCTAATACTATCCGGTGCCGACTGGATAGGGCTATGGGTAACGAGGAATGGCACAATGTGTTCTCCCACACATTCGTGGAATACCTACGTTTTTGTGGCTCTGATCACCGCTCTGTTTGGATCCACATCCATAACAAGGTCAATAAACCAGGGCTATGCTTCCGTTTTGACAAGCGATGGCTTTCTAAGCCCAACTTTGAAGAGGTCGTAAGGAATAGCTGGTTACTCCCGGAAGAGCCGGTGGGACACCGAATCCAGGATCGTATTGCCAGATGTCGGAGAGCTATTTCTAGATGGAGACGCGGGGAGAAACTCGATTCATCTCGTTCAATAGAAGATCTCAGAGAGCGGCTGGAGAAAGCCCAATCAGACGATATGATAAATTCAACGGATATTCAGATGATACAAAAACAACTTCATGAGGCCCTTTATGAAGAGGAGATTTTTTGGCAACAAAAGAGTCGGGCCCTTTGGCTCAGAGAGGGAGACCAGAATACTAAATTTTTCCATGCCTGCACTAAACAACGGCGGGCAAGGAATCCTATTATCGGTCTTCTGGACAAAACAGGAGTATGGACCGAAGAAGAATCGAGTGTGGAATCAATAGCGATAGAGTATTTCCAAGAACTTTTCTCCCCTACGACACCCGTAGACTTGGGAGGCTCTCTGAGACATGTATCTGCGCGTGTCACACGTGAAATGAACTCAAGACTGACCCGGGATGTTTCAAAGGAAGATGTGAAAGAGGCTTTATTCGCGATGCACCTTGAGAAAGCCCCCGGGCCAGATGGTATGACAGCCCTGTTCTATCAAAAATTTTGGCATCTGCTGGGGGACCATATGTTGGAATCGGTTAGAGGTTACATGACACTTGGGAAGATGGAACCTACCTTCAATGAAACCAACATTTGTCTTATCCCAAAAATGGCGAAACCTCGATCGATGTCAGACTGCAGGCCAATAAGCCTGTGCAACGTAAGTTACAAGATTATATCCAAGGTCTTATGCCACAGACTCAAAGAATTCCTACCTGTATTGATCTCGGAAATGCAATCAGCTTTTGTCCCTGGAAGGGTTATCTCCGACAACATCTTCATCGCACAGGAGGTGTTCCACGCACTAAAAACCAAGTCAAAATGCCAAGCGAACTTCCTTGCTATCAAGACAGACATGAGCAAGGCCTACGATAGAATGAATTAGAGATTCCTAGAAGCCTTGATGGCAAAATTAGGTTTCGACAAGCAATGGATTTCTTGGACTATGGGATGTGTGACTTCGGTCTCTTATCAGGTGCTCCTAAATGGAACACCAAAAGGTTCGATCATCCCAGGACGAGGCCTTAAACAAGGAGATCCCCTATCACCTTATTTGTTTATCCTTTGTATAGAGGCACTAATAGCCAGCCTAAAGGCGGCTACGGACTCAAACCAAATCTCTGGACTACGGGTGGCTCCTACAAGTCCACCAATTTCCCATTTACTCTTTGAAGATGATAGTCTGTTCTTTTGCGAGGCCTCCGTGGAGCAGTGCAAGACGTTGTCAACTGTACTTCGAACCTACTGTAGGGCTTCTGGTCAACAAATAAATCTAGACAAGTCCAGTATTGTCTTTGGTAAGAGGGTGCCAGGGACAACACAAATAGCCATAAAGGAGGCCCTGGGAATAGATCGACTAGGTGGTATGGGGAACTATCTGGGACTCCCTGAAAATCTACAAGGGTCCAAGGCCCATATTTTTGCATATGTCAGAGATCGGATCCAACAAAGGATTAATGGATGGTCCGTGAAGCTACTATCTCGAGGAGGGAAAGAAATTATGATCAAGTCGGTGGCTATGGCAATACCGACTTATGTCATGTCATGTTACCTACTACCCAAAATACTGTGCGATAAGCTGACAAGTGCAATCAGTAAATTTTGGTGGACATTTGGATATACGGGCTCCAGGATCCACTGGCTCCCCTAGACGACCCTGTGCTTACCCAAATCCGAGGGAGGACTTGGATTTAGGTCATGTGCTGACTTTAATAAAGCTCTTCTTGCAAAACAACTATGGAGATTGGAGAAATACCCGGCATCATTAGTAGCCAGAGTCCTAAAAGGACGCTACTTTAAAGACTCACACGCCTTTAAGGCAAAAAAGGCATATCGACCATCCTATGGATGGCGGAGTATCTGGTCGGCTAAAGATCTGATAGATAAAGGCGCGAAGAAACTCTATGGAGCTAGACCTGACGATCAGGTATGGGAGGATCCCTGGATCCCTGATAGGTACCCAAGAGCACCACGGGGATCGGAAAATCGGCCTCGCCCAAAGCTCTCTATTCAGGATCTCACACACTCAGGGCAGGGTGCCTGGAAGATTACTGAATTAAAATGTTGGTTCCAACCAGAAGACATAAACTTGATTGTTAGCCTCAAGCCGACATCTAAAAGTTATGGTGAGAACTATTGTTGGCATCTGAACAAGACTGGTGATTATTCAGTAAAGTCAGGATACGAGACACTCCAACTACTGGAGAACACCAAAAGGGAATTCATGCTACAGAAACCATCTTTAAACCCCCTGAAACAGGCAGTGTGGAAAATAAAAGCACCTAGGAAAATACAACATTTCCTGTGGCATGCCCTCTCGGGAGCACTGGCAACCAATGGTCGTCTCCAATATCATCATGTCAAGACAAGCGCAGCATGTGACATTTGTGGAGAGGAGGAGGAAAGTATCAACCATGCCCTGTTTTTATGTCCCCCTGCCCGTCAGACGTGGGCTTTATCCAACATCCCGTCTGCTCCATCACTTTTTCCCTCACAAAGTATCTATGGGAATTTTGATTATTTATTCTGGCGTATCCCGAAAGAATTCCACTCGGATACCGACTTCCTCGGGCTTCCATGGATTCTATGGTTCATTTGTAAAGCACGAAATGAGAAAGTATACAAAAATTCGGCTCAGTCAGCACCGACCACTTTAGGAAAAGCTCGGAAAGCACAGGAGGTGTGGCTTTCGGCCATAACTCAGGCTGAGACTGATCAAACTTCGAGGCTAAGCGTGGCCCACCGAATCCACAAACCTCCCGCATACACACCTTTTGTCTGTTTCTTCGACGGATCATAGAAAACAGATGATAGAACAGCTGGGATGGGATAGATTTTTAAATTACAAGATGGAACGAGCGACCTTTTGGGTATGAAAGGAACTTATAGAGGACTGTCTCCATTACACATGGAAGTTCGGAGCCTCCTATGGGCCATGGCGAGTCTAGTCGATAATCACCGTTTCTGTTCCCAGTTTGTCACCGATTCAACGGACCTCGTCCGGTTGCTCTCGGAACCCCAGGGATGGTCGGCTTTCGATGCAAAGATCAAGGAGTACCAGGAACTGAGAAAATACTATCCAGAATTTGAACTCATCTACCAGCCAAGAGAGAAGAATATTCAGGCAGATGCACTGGCGAAGAAGGCCCGTAGGAAAAGTATAATTTTCTCCTTTGTCAACACTTCTATCCCGTGCTGGGTCAAAGATACCCTAAATATCTTCTGACCGACTATCTAGTGTTTCTTGTAAGTACCAAAAGAAAAAAAAATACTACTCTATAAAACTTATAACTCGTTCTACACACTAGTAAATTACTTTAAATTAAAAGCTCGTGATTATTAATACAATATCACCGTACAAAATTAACCCAAAAAAAAACATTTTCTCACAAAAATAATTTTTATTTTTAATTGGCATATATAGATGATCTGTCTTATTATAATATTTTTGAGATAATTTTTTGTCAAAGAAAATATTGAATTAAAAATTTATGTTTATAGTAATTCTTAATATATAGATTTGAAGGGAAGTTGTTCTTAAAATACAAATTGTTTAAAATATAGTTGCTCATGATCCAATAATAACTGGTAACGTGGCTGAAAGATCTTCTCGGATCTTTGAATATTATTAAAAATGCTATGAAATTTTGTAAGGTTAATTATATATAATTGGATGATTGAGACTTTCCATCGTTAGTTTCTTTACGTATTTGTGATGCTTTTCTCAGTGAATATAATACTCTTTTTCTGTCTACAATAAAGACAAATATTATAGCATGTAAGTGTCTCATTATAATTCAATGTTAAAAGTGATATATTATATTTTTTTTTATTTAATCAACTTTACTTGTTATTTTGTTTTTTCAACATCGAAATAGACAACATTAAATAATTTCTCAAAATAATTTATCTAAAATTTCTAAAAAATATTATCATTAGTTTAAATTTCTATTAATAACACAAATTTAAATTTAAAAATATACTAAAATTTTATCTTTTTAGAAAAAATTAAACTATAAATTAGAAAAAGAATATCAAATATAGAGTAAATAGATATTTTCACATAATTAATTATGTTATTATTGGAATTTTAATTTTATGATAGTAAATTTAGAATAAAACTTAAAAAAAATGATATTTTAAGATGTTATTGTAATTACTAGTAGTATAGTGATGAGGATCCTACTTCTAATTATGTGAGGAATAATCATATTTTTGATTGTTTAAAAATAATTTAGCTCTATTCAGTGTTAAAAAAAAAAACTATTATATGTTGGATCAACCTGATGTCGTCGTGATTCTTCTACTACAAAGTGTCAACATCTAAAAATTATGGTATAATATAAATCAATAATCATTGCCGAAAAGAGTAAGTACGAATGTCACACAGCGACAACTTACTTTAAATGGAAAAATTACATTCACTTTACCATGTCAATGTTTTTTCATTCATTAGGTCAAAGCAATTAAATGACAATAAATATGTTCCAAACAAAGAATTCATCACTCCATTTTCTAACCTTTTCAAATGTTAAATTTAGTAAAAAGATATTTCATGAAACGGAAAGGAAATTGAATAAACACAAAATAAAATAAAAACAATTGGAAAGAATTAGACAGAGATGAAGGCAGTGTAAAAGACATGTTATGCAAATAATCTTCCCAAAAATTTCAAAAATGTAATCAATGATGATAATTTAATTTTACATTGATGGGTAGTTGTAGATGGTCCTACAATATGTATAAATCCATGATTGCTTTGTAAATCTATTATATATATACTATCAGAAGTTCGTTCAGACATTGAAAATTGATGACAGAAAAATATATTAAGAAGAAAGAAAGGATTTGTAAACATGTTGGGTAATTAGATCGAGAGATGTGCATATTATATATATAAATAACGGATCCAAAATTGAATACCTTTATTAAATTGTTTGTTACACTAAAAAAGTATTTTCTCTGACAGGCTAATCAATAATCACGTTTTTGGCAATTTAAAAGTATTTTTTAATATATACTTTTCGAAAAAATATTATTTAATTTCACATACACCATTATATAAATTTCATAAATTTTGACTGAAACTACTAAAACCTGAGAGTCCATAAGACTAAAACTCTCGAAAACTAAACCAAACACTAAATCGGCAAGACTGAAACCCTTAAACTTAGCCTCAAAATAGGAAGATTTTTTTGACAGAAACGACAAAGGTAAAAATCTAAATCAAAGAAGAAACATTTGCCACAAATTTAATGAATTTTTACAGAGGACAAACTGATTTTGTCATAAAACTATGTTTTGTAATAGTAGTTTTGGAAAAATACCAATGGTAGATCAAAAATGTTTTAGTGGTATTATTATGAATAACATATTAAAATAACACATTTTTAAGTTTTTGTTCTAAATTTATCATACTAAAATTAATATTTTTTAAAATAAAATAAATTATTATGTGAAAATAATTATTTATTTTAAATAAATTTTAAATAAAGTTAAAATAATATGTTTAGTTTAATTTTGACAATTTAGTGTTTAAATTTTTTTATTAAGAAGTAACTTAATATAAAATTTATGATTTAAATTAATAGTTTTATATTTAGAATAAAAACTTTAAATAGTATTGTTTTAAAAATTTATCTATTATTACTGTTCTTGAACATTATTAATTTAGAACGAAATTTATTTTGTTTTGTCTTCTAAGTTTGTTTTCCCTATAAATGTAGAGTACTTTGTGTTGCGTGCAAAGAATTGTACTTTTCAATCTGAGTAAACTACTTAAACAGTTGTTCGATAACTCCAATACATTTAAACATGAAAGGACTAAGAATTTTGTACGCTAATATTTAATTATCTCCACCTTCGTCATCTCTGTCAGAAATCACAATCATATTTTGCTCTCTCTCTCTCTAGAGACAGAAGAATTTGCCTTCTTTTTCACTACTCTCCGTTGCGGAAAAGGAGAGAAAGGGAGAGAGAGAGAGAGAGAGAGAACGCAGGTCTCTTTCTGGGTTTTCTTTCTTTTCTTCTCAGTTTTCTTCTGGTAACTTCAATAATCTTCGTTTCAGTTGTTTGAATATTCAAAGGATTTTCTGTTAATTTATTCACTCGGTGGTCCTGAATCGAACAGGACCCACAGGTCAATAATCTTCGTTTCAGCTGTTTGATACTTTGATTGTTACATTTCCCGGATTTTCTTTGGCTGTTTGTTAAAACAAGATCTTGCTGTTATTCGATTTCGTTCTCAATTTAGAAGTAAATGTAATAGTTGCAAATTGTACCCATTTCGGTATAAGTTTAGCTCTTACAACATTCCTCTTTGGGCACTCTGTTTTTCTTTTTGTGAAAATCTATTCGTGTATGTTAAAGAAAATTCTGTTTACTGTTGTTTGAAGATTCTCGAAGAAAATTTGTTTGGTTGTGATGAAGATCTGAGCTTTGAAAGGAATATAGAGATTTCTGAGCTAAATGAGCTAAACTAGTTAAAATGGCGGCAAGAGTAGAAGCAGCAACAATGGGTGTTGAGATTGATGAAGAGAGTGATGAGAGAGGTAGCATGTGGGAATTAGACCAGAAGCTTGATCAATCTATGGATGAAGAAGCTGGTCGACTTAGGAACATGTACAGAGAAAAGGTTATTTATTATTACAATATGGTTTAATTATATATGATTCATTTCGATTTTCTTGTTTCTTGATAAGTTTATGGCTGCAGGCAGGATTATATTCAATTTGGTTAAACAATTTTTGTTGCAGAAATTCTCTGCTCTTCTACTTCTGCAACTTTCGTTTCAGAGCCTCGGTGTTGTTTATGGAGATTTAGGGACTTCTCCTCTCTATGTATTCTACAATACATTTCCTCATGGGATCAAAGATCCTGAAGATATCATTGGTGCTCTATCTCTCATCATATATTCACTCACACTCATCCCTCTCCTCAAATACGTTTTCGTTGTATGTAAAGCAAATGATAATGGTCAAGGTACATACATAAAGCTAATGCATTTTGTGGTTGTTTGTTTACTGATCACTTGATTATCTCTTTTTCTTGCCTTTTGTTTGTAGGTGGAACATTGGCTTTGTATTCATTACTTTGTAGACATGCCAAAGTAAAAACAATTCAGAACCAACACCATACCGATGAAGAGCTAACTACTTACAGCCGTTCTACATTTCATGAGCTTTCCTTTGCTGCCAAAACCAAAAGGTGGTTAGAAAAGCGGACATCTAGGAAAACCGCGCTTCTTGGTTTAGTTCTTGTTGGTACATGTATGGTCATTGGCGATGGAATCCTTACTCCTGCCATTTCTGGTATGCTTTTTTCTTCTTCTTCTTCATTTCCCTTTCAATTATCCTTTTGCACTTGCTTTATAAGAAATTGGAAAATCTATTTCGTTACAGTGAAGTTTATTTGAGCTTAAGATTGAAAATAATCAAGGGTTATTATTTACAACTTGAAACTTAGAAGTTCTGGCAATGTTAGCTATAGGCTGTGATTCAAAAAGAAACTAAAGATTACCAATAAACTGAAGTTCTTTTGCAGTTCTCTCAGCTGCTGGTGGGCTAAGAGTAAACCTTCCTCATATAAGCAATGGTATTGCCATTTATATTTCATTCGTAATATATGATATATGTCTCTGGTAGTCATATGTTTGTTGTTATTATCACAGGTGTTGTTGTTCTTGTTGCTGTAATGATATTAGTCAGCTTGTTTAGTGTACAGCATTACGGCACAGACCGGGTTGGTTGGCTTTTTGCACCCATTGTTTTTCTCTGGTTTCTCTCAATCGCAAGCATCGGTATGTACAATATCTGGAAACATGACAGTAGCGTCTTGAAAGCTTTCTGCCCGGCTTATATCTACCGGTATTTTAAAAGAGGAGGTTGGGATCGCTGGACATCTCTTGGAGGCATTATGCTTAGTATAACAGGTAAAATAAGTAAAAAAAAACTGACTAATTCTGCTATTAAACCATTTATTTCTTCTTGATATTAATTCATGGGTTTTTTTTGCTATGCCATGGGCATGAAAATGGCAGGAATCGAAGCACTCTTTGCTGATCTATCGCATTTTCCGGTCTCAGCTGTGCAAATCGCTTTTACTGTAATTGTTTTTCCTTGCCTTCTTTTGGCATATAGTGGACAAGCTGCCTACATTAGGAAACACCCTGATCATGTGGCTGATGCGTTTTACCGTTCCATTCCAGGTTTATTCTTCGATTGATTACTGTCTTTGAGTACAAATAGCTCGGACTTTAGTTTATTTTTGCTCTTGCAGGAAGTGTATATTGGCCAATGTTCATTATTGCAACCGCTGCAGCGATTGTAGCTAGCCAAGCCACGATATCAGCGACATTTTCTTTAATCAAGCAAGCTCTAGCCCACGGGTGTTTTCCAAGGGTTAAAGTTGTGCATACTTCACGAAAATTCCTTGGTCAGATTTATGTTCCTGACATCAATTGGATCCTAATGATCCTTTGCATCGCTGTCACTGCTGGATTCAAGAACCAGAGTCAGATAGGAAATGCTTATGGGACCGCGGTTGTGATTGTCATGCTTGTGACAACGCTTCTTATGATGCTGATCATGATCCTAGTGTGGCGTTGCCATTGGGTTCTGGTTCTTATCTTTACCATCCTCTCACTCTTCGTGGAATGCACCTACTTCTCAGCTATGCTTTTCAAAGTCGATCAAGGCGGCTGGGTTCCACTTGTAATTGCTTCAGCTTTTCTTCTCATCATGTCGGTATGGCACTATGGAACTTTGAAGAGGTATGAATTTGAGATGCACAGTAGAGTCTCAATGGCTTGGATCCTCGGACTCGGTCCTAGCCTTGGGCTTGTTCGGGTTCCTGGGGTTGGCCTTGTTTACACTGAACTAGCCAGTGGAGTCCCTCACATTTTTTCTCACTTTATCACAAACCTACCGGCCATTCACTCCGTTGTGGTGTTTGTATGTGTCAAGAACCTCCCGGTTTACACCGTCCCCCAAGAAGAACGGTACCTCGTTAAAAGGATTGGTCCCAAAAACTTCCACATGTTTCGTTGTGTCGCAAGGTAACCATCTTAAGACACTATCTTACCCCACTGTTCACTGTTTTGTCTATCTTCTTGTGTTTAGTAACCTTGAAGCCATTGTTAATAGGTATGGATATGGAGACTTGCACAAGAAAGACGATGACTTTGAAAAGCGCCTCTTTGAGAGCCTCTTCTTGTTTGTCCGCCTTGAATCGATGATGGAAGGAGGATGTTCAGATTCGGATGAATACAGTATTTGCGGAAGCCAGCATCAGCTTAAAGACAAGCTAGGGAACGAGAACGAGAATCAAGCAACCTTTGATACATTTGACTCGATAGAGTCCATGAGGCCGGTGAAACGAGTGAGCCACACGGTGACAGTTACGAGCCAGATGAGCAGTGGAGGTGACGAGCTGGAGTTTATAAATAGGTGCCGGAACGCAGGAGTGGTGCACATAATGGGGAACACGGTGGTTCGAGCCAGGAGGGAAGCGAGGTTCTACAAGAAGATAGCCGTTGACTATGTGTATGCGTTTCTTAGGAAGATTTGTAGAGAACATAGTGTTATCTTCAATGTTCCTCAGGAGAGCCTTTTGAATGTTGGTCAGGTTTTCTATGTATGATATACATATATATATATATATATATGTATATGAAAAAGACTCGAGTAAATGAAAACAAACAAAAGAGTCCAAGTCCTTGTATCAAAACCAATTTACTTACACTCAATAATAATAATAATAATAATAATAATAATAATAATGGCTATACAAATATGGTTTCTTGTACAAATCAACACACTCAAATCCGAAAGAAGCAGCAAGATATAATTTTATACAAAAACCATTTCTCTTACGTACCGGCAATAGAAAAAGGGATGATAGATAGATCACTTGTGGATTTGGTGGTTGAGGGCATGCGATTTTGTCTGGACCGCAGAGGAGGACATGGTGCGGAGACGTCTAGCTATCTCTGGAAAGGAAGGTCGAACAAATGGGTCAGGAGCCCAACACTGCTCCATCAGCATCCTCCACTCCGGGTCACAGTAGCTTGGTACGGTTGGTCTCAATGTATTGTTCACTATGCCTCCTACGATTTTTATGCAACAAAAGGTGTCATTGATTCAGATAGGGGTATTATGGTGGGACGAGCCCGTTTCAAGATTAATCACTGCCTGGCAGCTTAAACCAGGGCAGCTTTGAATTTTTAAAATCCATGCCGAGACAAGCCCGGTCCATCCCGTCAAAACACCTCTAGTTGCACACAACCTTAGTCTGTAATTGGATAGAATGAGAGGAGATAGAGCGAGAGAGAGGGAGAGAGAGAGAGAGAGAGGTTTACCTATTATTGCCCCGTAATGCATATTGGCATATGGTTCCTCACCGGTAAGAATTTCCCACAAGACAATTCCAAAAGAGAACACATCGACCTGTGTAAATGAAGTTCCACAGCGAAACATTGCTTGAAAAATCATTTAAAGGACACTGACACCAACTACATACAAAAAACGATTGAATTTGTGTGTTCGTCTTTCAACAACTAAGTTGAGTGTATGGTTTCATACCTTTTCAGAAACTTTGCTGCTGCTGCCACTAAGCAGCTCAGGAGCCATCCAAGGGAGGGTTCCTCTAACACCCCCAGTGACCAAAGTGTTTCTTTTTATCTTTGACAGGCCGAAATCACCAACCTGGATAACGCGGCGTCTTTTGATTACACAAGCAAAACAATATTATAACGTTTGCATCATTATGTTCTCAAACTGTCCTAGAAAATTACCTTGCATATAGGACGGGCAGGATCCTTTAAGTTTACAAGCAAATTGTCACATTTCAAATCAAAATGCACTATGTTCTTTGAGTGCAAATATTCCATTCCAAAAGCTGCATCCATTGCAATGATAAGTCGCTTACGTCGATCAATCTGCCTGTAATTCCCCAAATATGATTTGGCATACAAAGCAAATTTTGGTTCACATTTATGCTAATCTCTGTCACTGCCCAACATGTATCTTTGAGTGCAAATATTCACATTCCGTATGCATGATTCAGACTCTTGGGACTGCCCTTTCAAATTAATCAATTGCTCCATGGTTTACAAGTTGCGTTTACCAGTCTGACGTAATGCCATACCTCACCGGTAAGAATTTATTGAAAAGAGAACACATCGACCTCCACAGTAAACACTTGAAAATCATTTCTCTCTTAAAACAACAACATTTTTACCTTTCAGAAATGCCACTAAGCAGCTCAGGAGCCATCCAAGGGAGGGTTCCTCTAACACCCCCAGTGACCAAAGTGTTTCTTTTTATCTTTGACAGGCCGAAATCACCAACCTGGATAACGCGGCGTCTTTTGATTACACAAGCAAAACAATATTATAACGTTGCATCATTATGTTCTCAAACTGTCCTAGAAAATTACCTTGCATATAGGACGGGCAGGATCCTTTAAGTTTACAAGCAAATTGTCACATTTCAAATCAAAATGCACTATGTTCTTTGAGTGCAAATATTCCATTCCAAAAGCTGCATCCATTGCAATGATAAGTCGCTTACGTCGATCAATCTGCCTGTAATTCCCCAAATATGATTTGGCATACAACTTAAGTTTTTAAGGACGCAAGGATTTTGACGTGCTGTATAAATAATTACCTGTTGCTGAGCACAAACATGAAAAGTTCCAAAATCAGAAAATGACAGCAAAAAGGGGACTGGGAAGTCAAAATTGATTGACAGAATATAAAAATCCTTCTGGTGTTTAGGGGTTGCACTGTTAGAAACAAAGAGTAACTTTGTTGAACAAAAGCTAACTTAAAAATCACAAGAACAATTGTCAGGTGTAAAAATGGCTTTTCCTACTACATACCTTAAAACAAACAGAAAAGTTCCAAAATCAGAAAATGACAGCAAAAAGGGGACTGGGAAGTCAAAATTGATTGACAGAATATAAAAATCCTTCTGGTGTTTAGGGGTTGCACTGTTAGAAACAAAGAGTAACTTTGTTGAACAAAAGCTAACTTAAAAATCACAAGAACAATTATTCAGGCCCTTTGATGTGGTGCTGTTCAGTTCACTTATGCTGGTGGCTCAATCGTGAACTAAGTATCTGGTTAAAAAAAGAGCCAAATGCAACACCTTGTAATCATGTTAAGCCATAAACTGACAAATGCATACCTGTAGAGACCTGATGCTACTGTCCGCAGCCATAATGTCAATGAGAGGAACTCCAGTATTCTACATATCCAAGCTTATAGAAATTTGAAACATGTTTTACACCAATAGTGAAACTTTCTTAAATTTCATATGCAGGTTGAAAACAATGAGCGTACCACAGTTGCATCTGTGCTTTCAGCCTTGAACTGCGACTGACCGTAATCTTCTTGTGTGTTGACTGTGTTCAAATCAGCTACGGTATTGGTAGACGCATCCGGCTGGATATTTCCATCAAAGTGTATTTGTTGATTTATCTGACTTGGGGCAGCTTTCTCAGACTGCAATGGCGGGTAGCTATAATCAATAGGAACTCCGTCAGTGTTAGTCATGGAAGTGAGAAATCCAGGGTGGTCTTGATCCATAAGGGATAAATCCTTCCTCTCAAACTCATCCTGCGCAAAATTTTGAAAATATGACCAATTTTTAGGGTCATGATTCTGAATATTTAAACTCACACCAGCTCCATCAGCATGCAATGGCCCTAATCCAGGGAAGTTTAGCGTCTCTTTCACTTTCAATATATCAGCAAGAAAATCACGAGGAAACCTATCATTTATATCAACAACTATGTCCCCGTTCTCAATGTGTCCTCGTGGAACAGCCTGGACTGAAGTCTCTGACTGACTTACATGCTCCGGAGGGTAAGGTTCTGAGTTTCTTTTTTCAAATTGTGAGATGCTACCCTCGGCTGTCCAGAGACTTTCAGGAGCTGACTCCATATTTCCTTCATGAAAAGTTTCAGCTGATTCGCTGATAGGCAGGAATGCATCTGAAGTTGTTTGAGCCATCACAAATTGAGAACCAAGGGAATCATCAGATTTAGACAACCGGTTAGTTTCTGCTGGATCTCGTGGAGTGCATTCAGAATGAAAAACCCTTTGATGAATCACTGGCTGGTCGACATTGCTCACATTAGATGAATCACCATCTGAAGTAACAAGCCCAGATGCTGAGGATTCTCCAGGGAGACATAATTGATTCTCTTGATAAACTTTTATGCCTTCACTTGCTGTATCCAATGTTTTCGGAACATGTTCCTGCGGTGTTCTAAGACTTTTCTGTGGATAAACAAAGGAACTAGGATCTGGTGTTGAATTGGATATTTGCATAGAAATAGGAGCTTCTTCCTTGAGGGTGTGATCTGGAACCATAGATTCACTAGATACAGAGGAAATGGAATACTCATTGACCCTTGTGGTTGAGTGTTCTTTCCTCATCTTTGGCTCCTTAGCTAAGAGATTGTTCTCAACATGGCCCTGGGATTTTCTAAGACTTTTCTCAGGAGAAGCTGAAGAATTTGGATCCAGTGTTGAATTGGATATTTGTGTGGCAATTGGAGCTTCTTCCCTCGGGAGGTGATCTGGGGTTATCAAATCACCAGATATAGAAGAAGCAGTATACTCACTGACCCTTGGGGTTGAAGATTCTCTCTTCATCTTTGGCTCCGTTGCTGAAAGATTACTATCAACAGTAGATACATTAGCAGGATCATTTACCTTCTTAAATGAATCATCTCTTCTCATTTTGGACTCTTTTGATGAATCTTCTGGTTCTTGTACATGAAAGTTATGCTCGTCACGCAAAAATCCTCGCTCAGGTTTCTGTGGATAGTAAGGCATCACACTTTCATGAGGTCTTTCAGGATTCACAGAATAAGGGATATAATGAGGTTGCGGTTGAACATGCAAAGGAGCAGACCCCTTCTCATCTATATAGCCTACATTTGCCATGTGGGCTGACGTGTAAACTTGGTGGTTACCAAGTCCGGTGAAGTGCAATTGCTGTCCTGAATAAGGCTGTGAAAAAGGCTCATTTCCTATAGAAAAGCCTGTTGCAGGTTGAGAAGCTTGGCTTGCTGATAAAGAGTCATTACCTGCCAAGGGGGCAACCAAAGCTACTGCTGGTTCTGTGGCAGCTCGACTGATCTCTCTATCAATATTCCTGTGAAGTAGTTCATCCATGATGTTCCCAGAAGCACCTATTGCAAGGGAACTTTTTCGTGAACTTGGATCCATCCCATTGACAGCAACAACATACTGAACTTCAGAATCACCCTCTGCAGCTCCCACAGTGAGCTGAGCGTCCTCTATATCACTGCTTGAAAACAAAAACATTCTGGGCTTTTCAGATCCTCCATCACCAAACACATTACATTCCTCCATCATGTTTTGTAAATCCTCATCAGAAGATACAGAGACTAGGGCATCGAGATCCTCGCCTGGCAACTGATATTTTATGGAGTGTGCTTCTGGGAACATTTCTGACATTTTATGCATGAGTTCTTGGAAAGAAATAGCCTTGCTAATCCGTATTATACGCGTTTCACCACCAACATATCTAAGTTTCTGATCTCTGGGGCGGGGTATGATTTTACCACCAAAACTACACAAGAATTTCGCCTGGTTCAAAGAGCTATCTGATGCTCTAGAAGAAACCAAACTATGAAGCCTTTGACCAGTATCATTCCTAGCAGACATCTCTGGGGCTGACTGGACCAGCTCATGATAGATCTTATCTTCAACTCTAGAAGGAGGTTTCCTTTGTTGCTCAAAGGTATGACGTTTTTCTGCTGTGCTAAGCACTGCAGTGTTAGAGCTACTCTCCGACATCGGATGAACCATTCCCATAGCACTCAAGTTAACAGAAACAGGCATACCACTGGGCTCACCATACACATTCGGACTGAATTGTGGTTTCATAACTACCCTATCTCTCATAAACTCAAAAGCAAATTCTTCACCCGTTTGTATCGAGTAGTTTAGCACTGGCCGAGCAGGGGTCGAAATACCATAATCTGGAGGTCGTACATTAGTGTTAACATTAGTAGAAGAATCGTGGGAAAACCTTTGATTAATGGAGTCAAGCCCCTCATCTCTGGGGTCAGTGGCAGTATACCGAACGTGTTCATAACCCTTTGCTTGATCCATGTTTTCTTTGTCAAGTTTTCTATCCATCTAGTTTATCAGCTTCCCCACAGACTTGGAGGCGACATATTATGATCATAGTCCATGTCAAGTTTCTGCATATGCATCCTTTGTAAATATCCAACGTTTTTGCTACAGAATAGGACTTCTAACATGAACAACTCACACTCTGATTGAGGTGCCTGAAATGGGAGAAGAGTGATTTTACTAAAGCATCAAACATATTCAAGAAAAACAAGAAAACCATTGTAGCATACTGTACTATGGGTAAAATTCAGGACTGGAAACAATCATACTATTCCCTTAGATTGCCCAGTCATCTTTACAGGAGCAAGGATAGATCATCACCAGTCATACTCAACCCTGAACTAGGTAAAGTGGCTACACTCTTTAGGTTTCACGAATTAAATTCACAAGAGAAAACAAGATCTGTGTCGTCTACATAACCACCATTAATTAGCATACATCGCTGAATTGAAATCGATCAACTTCACCTAACTATTAGTGAATCCCGATAAAACAAAACAAAAAAAATCAACAGATCAATATATAGAACGAAAAAACACATAACTGGCGTCCCTGAAAATTTTAGCCTAGAGTTTTAAACCTCAAACGAGCGTCTCTTCGAACCAACAACTGAGCTAAAAAAGCTCGACCCAACCCAAAACAAAGCCGATCGAGCATCAAAACCACAGAAACTCCAATAATGCAAGATCTGAGTAACATTAGAACGTAGAACCGAAATTTAGGCGGAAAAACAATCGGATCCAGAGATATCCGGACAATAAAGGATAAAAAAAAAACAGCAGAAACCTAAGCGAAGGAGAGTAAGAAAGAAGGAGAGAAGTTGAGCAAAGGTTTTTACCAGGAAAAGCGGCACCAGAGACTGAGAGAAGTTGAGGGGTCCTTCGTTTGACGATCGATGAGTTGGAGGAGAAGACGAAGTCCTTAGTAATCTCTCTTCTCAATTGGACAATCGATAAATTATATTCTCGAAAAAATATTATGCGTGCCAAATTGCCAATCTCATAAATTAAGTATATGTAAATATTTTATGTTACAACTTGCTGAAGATCTTTCATCCGTCAAATATAAAATCTCTTTTTTTTTATTTTTTTACCAATCTTATATATATGTATTTGTTTATTTAAAGTTTTAATAATGCAAACTTAAGAGGCTTACGTCATCGCCATATATGGTCTTTGTAAAATTTACCACTTTGATCCAATAGGTTTTATTTTCTGACAAGAAGAGAATTTTACTTTTACTTCAAAATTTTAGGATAATAACACTATTTTGGCCTTTTGGGAGAAACAAAAAGCTATTTCGAAAAATTCCAGGCGAAATTACAGGTGTAATCTAACTGTCAAACCATAATAATAATTAAGAAATACATATTTCCACCTGTGATGTTATATATTTTTATTTTATGTTTCAATTACGATTAGCCGCAAAATCACAAAAAAACCTAACAGAGCCACAAACACTATATACTCCTTGTTGCGAAATCAGGCAGCTATGCTCAGCTCGTCCGCCGCCACCACCACCGTTGTGAATTCTCGCTCCGGTGAAATTCTCTGCGGCTATTTTTGCAGGAAATTCGTCGCGCCTTTTCGTTTTACTCAGCCTGTAAGTTATCCTCTTGTGTGTTGTCGTGTTCTTCGTGTCTTTGTTTCACGTTCTGCTAAACATTTTTAAGTAAGTGGAATTTTGTGTGAGCAGGTCTACTGTACTTCGCTGCGCCCAAGTTTTGTTGCTGTCCGAGCCATGGTCAAGTCTCAGACAGCTCCTACGAGTCAGCCGCAGTCCTCTGGCTCTTCTGGTTACATATTTTTTTTTGCTTGAATTTCAAATTATTTTTTTGTAAAATAATTTTATTTTAATAATCTGGAGATGTATGCATCAGGAAATAAGCAAGCTTTGATATCTTTATCTGACAAGAGAGATCTGGCTTCTCTTGGCAACGGTCTGCAAGAGTTGGGGTATGTGTTCTTCAGTACTCTCGTAGAAATATACAAATTTGAGTTCTGTTTCTATTTTAAATGTTTATAGATTGAAACGATTCACTTTTAATATGATATTTGTCTAGATACACTATTGTTTCTACTGGAGGAACTGCTTCTACTTTGGAGAATGCTGGAGTCTCTGTGACCAAAGTGGAGATGCTTACTCATTTCCCAGAAATGGCAAGTTTTTTTTTCTTTTAAGCTTGTGGCTCTGGCTTAAATTTGGTCTTGTGTTCTCGTTAATAAAGATTTCGACAAATAAAAGGCTGATGTCAAATTGAATTGTGACTTTCTCAAGATTATACAATTGTTTTTTTGAGTTTGATAGATTGAATTTAGTTCTCCTTTTGGTTTTTCTTCTCAAAAAGCTTGATGGCCGTGTGAAGACTTTGCACCCAAACATACATGGTGGTATCCTCGCCAGAAGAGATGTGGAGCATCACATGGATGCTCTTAATGAGCATGGGATTGGTGGGTTTTGATATTTGATTTGCTGTCTATGTTCTAAGGTTGAGACTAACTCATCTATAGTGCCTCCTTTATGCTAAACTGTATCTTCGCTTTTTCTTATGTGTTCAATTACAGGTACATTTGATGTAGTGGTCGTCAATTTGTATCCATTCTACGAAAAAGTTACAGCTCCGGGAGGGATCAGTTTTGAGGATGGGATTGAGAACATCGACATTGGTGGTCCTGCTATGATTAGAGCAGCTGCTAAGGTGTTATATATATGTATATATATATATATGGATGTTTATGCATATGAGACTTATTCGTCATGTTTATTTCAGATTATAAAATGTACTTTTTCTATGTTGTTGGACAGAACCACAAAGACGTTCTCATTGTTGTCGATTCAGAGGATTATCAAGCTGTTTTGGAGTATCTCAAAGGAGGACAGACCGACCAACAATTCCGCAGAAAACTTGCATGGAAGGCCTTTCAGCATGTTGCTGCATATGATTCCGCAGTTTCAGAATGGCTATGGAAGCAGACTGAAGGAAGTATGATTTTCTTAATTGATTCTTCTTACACTAGTTATGCCAATTTGGACTGTGCCTCAGCATGAGTATTCTAAATATAAACTTGTTTCTGAAACCATGATATCTTATCTTTCCACCTTTCACATTGGTATTTGGTGACTTACATTGATTCCTATTACCGTCTTTCTCAGAAGAGAAGTTCCCTCCCAACTTGACAGTTCCGCTTTCACTTAAGAGTTCTCTTCGTTATGGTGAAAATCCTCATCAAAAGGCTGCATTTTATGTTGATAAAAGCCTTGCTGAAGTGAATGCCGGTGGTATCGCAACAGCGTTTCAGCACCATGGAAAGGTAATAATAAACTTTCGCTCATCGTAGTTGTAAAAGTATGTGGCTCTGAATTTTTGATTTTCGTTGAATTTTTGGCAAATGATTTCAACTGCCGTTGCTAGTTTCTGTATTTACGCAGACAGTTATACATGACTTTGTTTCTTTTTTTCTGTGCAGGAGATGTCATACAACAACTACCTTGATGCTGACGCTGCATGGAACTGTGTATCTGAATTTGAAAACCCGACATGTGTAGTCGTGAAGCATACAAATCCATGTGGTGTTGCCTCTCGTGTTGATATTCTCGAGGCTTACAGGCTAGCTGTTAAAGCTGACCCTGTTAGCGCCTTTGGTGGTATTGTAGCCTTCAATGTCGAAGTCGACGAGGTAATCAAAGTTATGTTTGCCCATAGTATATTCCATTGCTTACTAATTTGTATCTGTCTCTGTCTCTAGGTTCTTGCGAGGGAGATCCGAGAGTTCAGGAGTCCAACAGATGGGGAAACTAGAATGTTTTATGAAATCGTGGTTGCTCCAAAGTATTCTGCTGAAGGTCTTGAAGTCCTCAAAGGGAAATCAAAAACTTTGAGGATCCTCGAGGCTAAAAAGAATGACCAAGGGAAACTATCACTCAGACAAGTTGGTGGCGGTTGGTTAGCTCAGGACTCGGATGATGTAACTCCAGAAGACATCAGTTTCAGTTGTGTCTCAGATAAGAGTCCGACTGAAAGCGAACTTGCAGATGCCAAATTTGCATGGCTATGCGTTAAGCATGTCAAGAGTAATGCCATTGTGATAGCAAAGGTTGGGACCTTTTTTTACTACTTGTATACTTCTTCGGCCAAAGCGTTTTCTAATGTTTTGGTTTCTCGGTGAAGAACAACTGTATGCTGGGGATGGGAAGCGGACAACCAAACCGAGTAGAGAGTCTGAGAATAGCTTTCAGGAAAGCTGGCGAGGAAGCCAAAGGAGCTGCCTTGGCCAGTGATGCATTCTTCCCATTCGGTATTTTATAATCTCCTAAAGCATTCTTGTGTGTGAAATGACTCATCAATCAATTAACGTGGATGAACCAGAAGCATTGACCAAAGCCTGTACTGTCGAACAATCACGGGTACTGTGAAATGTTGTTAAAGCTGTTATGTTTTTTTTTTGTTCTTGTTGTATGAATCGCAGCTTGGAAAGATGCGGTGGAAGAAGCATGTGAGAAGGGAATAGGAGTGATAGCAGAACCTGGAGGGAGTATTAGAGACCAAGACGCCATTGATTGCTGCAAGAAATATGGAGTCTCTCTGCTCTTTACCAACGTTAGACATTTCCGCCATTGATGATGGATCCTCCAGCTTTTGCTGTTATAAACATCCAAGAGATTCTGAAGAAGAAAACCCACCAAACAAAAACAACCAGTGTGGGACATGTTGTAACATTGATTTTGATGCGTTCGACTTTATGTATGATTAGAAACTGAGAGCTCTTCATACGAATAAATTTTGACTTTTCTTTTATCCAAAACACACCCAGAAACTGATGCGATGTGTTATTTTGCTTTCCTAAAATTAAAGAGCCGACATTAATGGCTTATGAAAGTTGATGTAAGTATTGCAGGGGAAAGAACTAAGGAGTTGTGATTCAAATAGCTACGAATTCTACAGACTACAATTTTTTGAGGTAATCTCTTTTTTGTCAACTGAATGTTTTATTGATGGGTTAATCAATTACACACTGAAACAAATCAGCTTCACTAACCTATAACCACAGTTCTTTGTACAAAAAAAGACATGAAAATTTCTATCAACCACCACCTGAAAACATGTAACACAAATAAAGACAAATCACAAAAAAAAAACCTTGGTCAGAATAAAGGATGCAACTCAGTCATTATCAAAAACTTTCTTTAACCATAAAGCCTGATTTCTGGCAACATACGATTGCTCTAAATTAGTTTTGAGTGCACTTTGCGCGATGAACCGAACACTTATATTCGAGGAAGTTAATTCAAACTACATCTTCCAACTAAAAAAAGTGTTTAAAGCCTCTCTTAATTATATCACAAGATTGGTAGAGCCATACATCCGGTTTGATCATCGCCAACTAATTCTTTGCTTTCAGAAACAAAACCACCTTATGGGTTATGGCTTTGCATGCTCTCCAATGCCCACATGATATTTAGAAAACTGGTCTTCAGTCCATTTTTTACCCTTGAAAAAAACTTTATACTCTGCATTAAAACCCTTCCTTCTACATCTCTTAAAGCCCATGCCGACACTCCTATTTTCTCTCTCTTTTGGACCAAAACGTAGCTATGTTACTTGTTTTTACAAGATCAAAATATTTTAAGAAACTAAGAAGTGAAACAGAAATTGATTTGTTTTCAGCTCAAACATTACACGACCGCTTACTGAACCGAAGGCATTGAGTAAGCTGGGATCAAACCAAAGACATGTTTTTTAATGTTAGGGGGTAAATTTGTCAAATCAATATTCATCTTCTTCCTAACACAGTTTTTTACAAACGCCCTTGATGACCACGACAAATGCGAAGACTCGTTTGCACACCAAAACCGACATCACAGTTTTTTTAGTTGACGAATGAAAACCTGTTATTAGTAGGTGGATTATCATTACTTCTCCGAAGAATCTTCGGTTCAACTAGTCGCTTCAACACTTGTCTCTCTCTCTCTCTCTTCTATCGACCCAAAACAGTATATATATATATATATATCACTTTTGCAATCTTCTAGCTGATGCAGTCTCGCGCGTGGTCGCGGCTGAGAATTTACTACGTAACGGCATCGGTATTGCCCATACCCGACCATGGTCGATCTGGGCAACTATTTAATCTTGTACGTTCAATTTGCTCTTCCAACCACCCCGGAAACCTAAGACCCAGAAGGGAAGAATACATCACGAATTCGCCGCATGCTGCACGACCAGAATGGCTGATTGAGAAGCTGTGCAAAGAAGGTAGAATCGTAGAAGCACGCAAACTGTTCGACGGATTACCTGAGAGAGATGTGACGTATGTGATCACTGGGTATATTAAGTTAGGGAACATGAGAGAAGCTAGAAAACTTTTCGACTGGGCAGGATCTAGGAAAAATGTGGTGACTTGGACAGCCATGGTTACTGGGTACTTAAGATCTAAGCAGTTTTCTGAAGCTGAGATGCTTTTCCAGCAAATGCCAGAGAGAAATATAGTTTCTTGGAATACTATGGTTGGTGGGTATGCTCAGAGCGGGAGAATCGATAAGGCCCTAGAACTGTTTTATGAAATGCCTGAGAGAAACACTGTTTCCTGGAACACAATAATTAACGCGCTGGGGCAGCGTGGGAGGATAGAAGAGGCGATGAATCTTTTCGAAAGAATGTCTATAAGGGATGTCATTTCATGGACTGCTATGGTTGATGGGTTGGCAAAGAACGGTAGAGTAGATGAAGCAAGACGTGTTTTTGATTGTATGCCCGAAAGGAATATCATTTCGTGGAATGCGATGATCACAGGTTATGCTCATAACAATAGGATAGACGAAGCTGACCAACTCTTTCAAGTGATGCCGGAAAGAGACTTTGCTTCATGGAATACGATGATCACAGGGTTTATACGGAATGGAGAAATAAACAGGGCATGTGGTTTATTTGACCGGATGCCTGAAAAGAATGTTAAATCCTGGACCACAATGATTACAGGATTCGTCCGGAATAAAGAAAACGAAGATGCGCTTAAGGTTTTCTCAAAGATGTTAAGTGATGGCTGTGTTAAGCCTAATGAAGGAACTTATGTGAGCATTTTAAGCGCTTGTAGTGAATTAGCTGGGCATGTGGAAGGACAGCAGATTCACCAGTTGATATCTAAGTCTGTTCACCAAAAGAACGAACTTGTGACATCAGCGCTTATTAACATGTACTCAAAATCAGGTGATTTGATTGCTGCCAGGAAGATTTTCGATGATGGACTGGTAAGCCAAAGGGACTTAATATCATGGAACAGTATGATTGCGGTTTATTCACACCACGGTCATGGGAAAGAAGCTATTAAAATGTATGATCAGATGCGGAAACACGGGTTCAAACCCAATGAGGTGACCTATCTTAACTTGCTTTCTGCTTGCAGCCACGCTGGATTGGTAGAGAAAGGAATGGAGTTCTTTGAGGAGCTCGTGAGAGACAAGTCACTTTCTCTGCGAGAAGATCACTACACGTGCCTAGTGGATCTCTGTGGTCGGGCTGGTAGATTGAAAGATGTGTTAGCATTCATCAACCATGGTGAGGCTAGACTATCAAAATCCGTGTATGGAGCGCTATTATCCGCTTGTAACGTTCATGGAGAAGTGAGTATTGCTAAGGAGGTAGTGAAGAAGGTTTTGGAAACAGGGTCGGATGATGCAGGGACTTATGTAATGATGTCTAATATATATGCAGCAAGTGGGAAAAGGAAGGAAGCTGCAGAGATGAGAATGAAAATGAAGGAAAGAGGGTTGAAGAAACAGCCGGGTTGCAGTTGGATTGAGGTCGGGAATCAGACGCATGCTTTTGTAGTTGGAGATCTGTCTCATCCTCGGTTTCAAGTCCTTGATTGGATAGTATCCAATCTTAACACCAAAATGAGGAAGAAGTTCAAGAACAAGACTTCAGAAGCCGAAGAAGATGAGTTCTTGGCTATTTGACTTTCGTCTGCGTACCGGTACTCAGAATTCTTGGTTTAAGAGCGGTTAACCGAAATAACCAAGGTACCCAAGACGCATTTCCTGTTGTTGAATTAAACTATGCAACTGCTCGAAGAATCAAAACGACAACATATATTATCATTTTTTAAAAATCATTCTGATACGTCTATTCTTATAAATTTATCATTTTTTTGGTCTGATTCGATCTTTAACCAGTTTTCAGTGAATACTCTCATTCAATCAACATTCTTTGTTATATAAAAATGTTGGGTGGATCAGTTCTTCTAGTTGCTTCCAAATTTGAGAGTTGGTGATAGTTTATGCTTCCTTTTTCCATGAATAATGTTTATTAATCTACACCAATGCTATTGTTGCAATAAAGAAGAGTATAACACATCTAAAAGAGACTACTAAGAACAAGTGACACAAACAAGAAAAAGTAAAGCAAAGAGAGAGAGATGATTAGAGAGAGATGATTAGAGAGAGATGGTTAGAGAGAGATCTCACATGGTGCGTGAAAGGTTCTTCCCCGACAAATCGCCTCTAGATTTTCTCCGGCGTACGAGCATAGAGGTGACACTTCCACACCTATTTAAGCTATGACCGGTTAATAACAATGCTACAATCTCGATTTCGTTTAAATATTTTCGGTTTAGAAAATATAATGCAAAACCAAATTCGGTTCCGTTTGATTAGATTTGCAATGTTACTTTGGTTAAGGTGCTTCAGTTGTTTTAACCACCCAACGATTTAATTTAAGCAAATGAAAATAAGAGTTTGAATAGAACTTTACCAGTTGCATATAAAGGAACCGAATGTGTTAGAAATCCACCAGCTGCTATGACCCAACGTGTGTGCAGCCGTAGAACCAGAAGCCTCGCGCTTTCTGGCGTGTCGAAGTTCGACCCGTTTGCATTCTTCACCGGCGCAAATTCTTCCTCCCTCAACACCTGCAAAGACAAAATTTGTCGTCTTTTACAATGAAATTAATTGAACCTAAACATCGGTTTTAGGGAACAATACCTCGAACAGTGCTGTTGAAGGAGAATACGGAAAGCAATCAAATATGAATTGTTCTAGTTTCACTCCCATTGTGAAGCCATTTATAGACGGTATCTTCTTCTCTGCCACATGGTACCTGCAAGAGTTTTGATATCAGATATTAAATATGTCAAATGCTTTCATATTGCAGGATACTATTACAGTAAAAACATCTCTCACACGCTGTCTTTCTCCAGACCATTCGCAACTTTATTAAGAAAATCCAGGGTGAACATGTGTAAACACACCTGCAAACATGCTTGCATTAAGAACTTTAGAAACACTCACTGTCCTTACAGATTTTTCTATAGCAATCACAATTACACGCAATTGTGGCGGACAGAAAAATGATACTAGTGTAATTTTGAAAGCATGTAAAAGAGGGAGTTTACATTACTCCAGCAAAACTGAAGACGTCCTGTTTGTTGATTAGTAGCACAAGCCATAGACTGGTCAAGCTCTGTGTACTCAACTACAGTTAGAGGCCCACCTTTTCCCTTCCTTACAAATACCCCAACCTTTTCCTGTGGATATGCCTGTTTTCATTCATAACAACAAGCTTCTCGCTTAAACTTGAATTTTGATTTGGCCCCGGATAAACTAATTGCAACATGATTAAAAGTTTAATCTAGGATGGCTTATTGAACCAATTAATTGAAATTGTATATGAATACCTTGCGCACTACTTTTGCAGCAGAAGCTGCACCTTTGTCAACGAAGTATCCCAGAAAGGTAGGGTCAGCTACTCGAACCTACTTTCCAAGATTCTTTTTTATTGTTCTATTAATAGTCGAGAAGAATTGAGAAAGTACACGAAAAAATACTTGACGCACTGAAAGAGCTAACCAGAACATTGTCAACACCATAGCAATCCACATACTTAATCCCTCTAGAAGCCATATCTTCTAATAACCTTGAATATTTTAGAGCTGTAAATAATAATCACATATAATTTTCTGATCAGAATCAGAATAAGCTGAAATTACTATTTCGGATAGCTAGAGCAGAAACAGTTGGAGGATATATACCTGCATAAACTCCCCCGTTTCCATCCGGAGCCTTGGCTAGCTAGTCACATAGAATGAAACTCATAAGGCCAGTGTCTTAAGGAACAAAGTATCTGACCATAAACTTCAAAAGCCTGCATCTAAGTTTATTTCAGCTTGCTTTGAAGAGACATACACTGAAAGGTGTCTCCATGATAAACTTTCCATCCTTTGTAATGCAAGGTAGGGTTCCTTGTTGGAAAAACGTGACCTACAGAGAGTGGGATCCATATTGTTCTCTGCACCAAAAGAAGGAAACAATAGAAAAGAAGGAAAACAATATGACAAAGAACCCTCTTACTTGATCTGGCTCAAGGCCAAAATACTTGTGACTCTCGAAAAATTTTTGTGTTGGTTCATGCGTAAAAGGACTGGTCATTATATACCAGTGTATTACAACAGGGCGAGTTGGACCTGCTGCAGGCAAAATGTTATGTGAATCAAGGTATCATAAATGGAATAGTTATACTTATTTTTTGATAAATAGATTGTAAGTTGTGAATTTTACCCTCACTCATTGCCTGAGCAGCAAGCCGTTGGACACACAAGATCCTCTCAGCTTGAATCTGAAAAAGTGACTTCCCAGATAGCAGTCCAATGTCTGAGATGATAAAACTGTTATGGTAAGGTAACTAAAGATACAGGTTGACAGTAACCATATCATGTTATAGAATGTTGCATTCGCCAACAGTAGAATCTGAACTTGAGAAGGCAATTTGCAACAATGTATAGAAGATGGAAAGAAAAAACGGAACTGAAGTGAGAACTACTCACTATAACACCCTTTGGGATCTGAACTTCCAAGTCTTGTTCCCTGCAATTATTTTTATAACCAGATTCATTTCATAAGCATTTTTGTCGATGGATGTACTAACAAACACTGCCATGTGGATTAAAGAGGCAATCAAAATCTAATTCAAAGTAGACTTTCCCACTCTTAGTCTCATTCAGTTGGCCAACTTATCATACAATTGCAGGTGATAACATTCCCATACGGATATTTTCATTCTCAAGGTATTATTAAATGCTGAAGTAATTGAAAACAATGTAAAAGGGGAAAGAAGATTACAGGATCCAATAAAGCATCTTTCAGGTCACATGATAACCAATCTTTCTGAAAATTAGATGCTCAGATACATATCTCGAAGAAGGCCACCGACGAGTTAGATTTTATAAAGTACTCATGATTCTTACATTAAAAGCCTTTATGGCCTCTTTAAGTTAAAGAAACCACAATTAACAAAAAAATAAAAACTTTTCAAGCTCCAATAGTTTGACTAGGTAGCAAGCATTATTCCAAAATCATTTCAGCAATAAACAATTCCAACCATAATCCGAGGATTATTAAATCTCCTCACCAGCATTGAGTGCCTACTTAGAACTAATCCAAGAAAAGGAAGTACGGACGGACCCATAGCCAGATCAATGTCTTATTTCCAAAGCAACACAATAGTCAAGAAACAAAATAAAAACAGAGATAAAAGAAAAAACTGCAATTAATAATTAAAGTACCTGTCCACCAGATAAAAGCACCACACCCAATTTCCCTTCATAGATTGTTTTCAGTCCCATTTTCCACCATTTGTCACTGTCTTCTTTTGTTCTTTCCTCCACAGTTGACACACATTTTTCTGGCACCGCCTCTATTGCAGCCACTGGCAATCCTAATGAGGTGAACACAGAGCTCCAATTATTAAAAAAAAATATTCATGAACGGAATATGCATGTCAAGAGGCTATTAATATTTGATTCGAGGAAGATAAACCTTGAGACTGAAGTGAGCAACTGATGATCCGATCTATTCTTGGGAGATCTAAATTCTGGAAGAAAATAATGAACCAAACTTAGATAATCTAATCAAAAGCGAAATTGAGCCAAAGATTTATATCGTTTTGCAGGAAACCGCGAAAACCCACTAATAATCTTCAGCTAAATCGGTAAATAATGAGAATGCAAAAGGAACAACAAAATGGAACAGAACCTATAGCGAAATCTGGAACTGTGTAATCGGACTCACCTCGATTTCACTGACGAGGAGATCTCTCTCTTCCGGTGAGAGTTCTTCCCATAGAGCGAAAACATCTTCCTGTCCGTAATCCTTGAGTCTCTCCACCAGCGCCTGATGAGGCAGCATCATCTCCGTCGTTTGTTCCTCCATCGTAGTATCTCAGTCGAAAATAATCTTTTGATTTGTTGGTAAGTTTTATAGGAATGAAGGAAGATACGCCAGGGGGAGAAGACGAAGAAGACGACAAGAAATCAAATTAATCAACGTGTAATGTAATTGGTATTCGTAAATGACCTTAACGCCCTTCTTCGCCGGTCTCATTCATTAGTCAGAGTCGTACGACAATTTGGTTGGCCTAACTCCCAAATGAACACCTCTAAGATTTCATTTCACAAGTACGCATATCTATCTAAGTGTTACATAATTCAAAAAAAAAAAAAGTTATAAATCGCCGACAAAAGTGAAATATTTAAATAATGAGACGGCCTGAAAGGGTAAATTTGAAACCAGTTTACCCTTAGTTGTTGGATATTGAACCAAGTCACTTGTAATCCACCAAAATTTATCCGGATTCGAGAACCAAGATCTGACCCTAAAACGTAAAACCCCCAAATCAATATCCAATGACCTAATTAATAAAAAAAAATTAATTCGATATCCATAAAACTTTAAAACGAGAAAGAGAATAAAGAAAGGGAAAATTGAAACCGTTGAAAGAGAAATGAAGCTCAAAATCGACAAAAATGAACAATATTTATGAAAATTTGAGTGAACATCAATTGGATGTCGAAGAAAGAGATGCTAATGGCCTCTCGAAATCATGTTGTTGTGCGTTCAAATTGTGGCCAAGGTACATGCAGTGTCGGTATCCACTAGTTCGTGTCCTAAACCAAGTAATCAAGCAACAAGGGTAAATGGGTTCCGAACTTTCAAATTCGGAAAAAATATGTATGGTTTCAATAACGTGGATAAATCAACCGTGGTATTAGTTTTATGGATATATGGTGTATACGATAGTTCTGAGAAAAAAATAAATTGTCGATCCAACTTTTATAAACTAAATATAATAAGTTTATATATTTTTAGATACCAAATTGAATCAGCTTAATATAATAAAATAATAAATTCTGAAAAATTCTACGTATTCTATTAATATCAAAAAACTAAATAACTACTAATTATAAAACTTTAAATCGAAATATTTTGGAACTTATCTCTAATTTTTTTATTGCGTCAAATATCTATTATGTTGTCTTCTCAAAATATATATAAAATTTTCACGATATAAGATGTTCCATATATTTGTCCATTTGGGTAAATTTTTCACATGTTTCTGCACGTTTTCACTTCAAGAACTTTTCTATATATGAAAAAAAAAACAGTATAGGAATTCAAACTAATTCTAGCACTAAACAATTAAATGTATGCTAACTATCCACCGTATCCATTACTTGTAGAATGGTTTTAAATTAAGTATGTCTACTTTTTTTGTAGATTTCTATATCTACAATTATTTAAATCAGAGAATGGTATTTTGCATACATTCCCCACATCATTTCCTTGGTCAAACTTAAAACATATGTGATAATCTAATCATATGTGGAGAAGAACGCATGGGCCTCTCAACATAGCCATATCAGCCACGACAAGTCGACAGAGTCTCTCAAACTACACTCTTGCAAACTATTCAACAAGTCGTTCACTAGAACTGATTGGTCTTCACTTGTAGAGCTGTTCCATGAGATTCTTCAGTTTTGTGATATCTGCACCAACAATTTCGGATTTCTTCGAACCTTCTTTGAAGAATTGCAGTGTTGGCTGCATCATAAAAATGTATATGAGATATGATATACATATTAAACATTTATTCCTGGTAATTGTAGAATGTAGGTTTTGGAAGTAAAGGTTAATGAAGCTAACCACAGCTGCGATGTTCAACTTGCTGATAGTGTTTGAAAGCCCACTCTACAGATATGCAAGAAACGATATATTTGTTAATTAAGTATTAAGCAGACATTGATGAGAAGCGAAGATTGTGCAAAGAACTGAAAGGAAGCTCAAATATTGCATGGTGGAGCTACTTTACTCGCTAACTCAATAAATAGTACAGGGGTACATATATATATATATCATTGACAAACTTAGTGTGGAGACTGAGGTTTATGCAGAGCCCTAAATAATTGTATCCTCTGATTCAAGCTCAGAACACTGCGGAAGGTTCTAGTCACAGAAATCCAACGAAAATAAACATGTATGCATGGAGTTCAAAAGCATAGCAATTCAACATACCTCATCAATGTCCAGCTTATACGTTGTTACATTGGGATATTGTTTACTAAGCTCCACGATTACAGGAGATATAAACCTGCCTGAAGTCAAATGGAGTATTAATTAATAAAGCCACTCGCTATGAGAATGATTATCGAGAATACTTTCTGAAGAAACAACATACATGGTCCACACCAGGCGGCAGTGAAATAGAAGATCGACGGAAGAGATCCATCTGAATATAGATAATACCAAAAGACAACATAAGCAGCAAATATCATACATACTAAGCAAATTCACTTAGTGTGAAAAAAGTAGTTACAACACATCCCGTGATGTTTTACCTTGAGCTTTCTTCATTGCACTGGTGAACTCTTCCTCTGATTTCACTATAACAACACCGCTTTCACCTAAAATCGAATTGCAGGGTTCAGAAAAACATTAAAGATCCTTCTAAAGTAAACTTGCAAATCTGCCCCCTTTGAAATCTTTTATTATCTTTCTAGTGACTTGGAAAGAAGGTTTTAGTTTCCTCGAACTGACGTGCACAGATAAACTCCCAATTTCTATTTTTTTCTCTGAAATGGCTTTGGTGGAGTTTGAGCAATAGTTTTTTGATGATTCCCATAGCAAACAGCAGAGATCAGAGCTATAACCCAACCTTATTTCTAAGATCAATCTCGTATTTCAACCAAAAATGGATGCCTAGGTCATATCATCAATGCAAATGAAAAAATAATCACATACAATTACGAAAGTAAACAGTAAACATAGAACCAAGCGAGATTACCTCCCGCTTCTGAACAGAGGCTTCTCCGACGGGGAAGAGAAATGTTGGAGAAATTAAACTCAACGGAAGCGCCAATAGTGGAGGCTGCAAACAACGAGCTTCTAGCTATCTGTGATGACATCGAGTTTGGGGCTAAAATGAGAGGTCGTGCTGAACTGGACAACGCGTAAGATCGCGATGAGGGTGTCAACGAAGGTCGAAGTGTGGAGAAGCGGCGCTGAAAAACCTGACGGACGATCGACCAATTTCCTTTCATATTTTAGGGTTTTCCGAAAATCCGATTTTCAACTTTCACGGTTCGATATTTCCGTCTTCCCGTCGCAACGACGAAAAAGAGAATCTGGCAAATTGAATTTGCAAAATAAACTCTCATAAAAGTAATGATTTCTAAATCCGCCCCTAATAAAATTCGCAAAATTGTTCTTTATGTTATGGGTATTGGCTCCAATGAAATTTGTTTGACCTGAAAGCAATGACATGGATCTTGTGTATTGCAATTTGTTCCTACTGCCTCTATGTTTCTCAATTTGATCAATAAACCCCAAGTTAGTATTTAAAAATTTAGAGGTTTCATAAGTATTATAAGCACTTCTTGCAAGTCAACGATGATGCATCTCCATACATACATAATACATTGATTAGATTGTAATTGGTATATTTTTTCCTTTTATCAAAGATAGTTCTAGTCACGACGTATCTCACTCTCAATAATTGTTTTCTTCTTGTTGAATAACCCTACGCCTACCATCATAAGACTGAATTTTGTATACCAAAAATTATAAACAAATGAAATTATATTTATATATTTTATTTAATTTAATAGCGTTCAACCAAATTTACAATTAAATTGAGTCATATGTTACGATATTATGTGTTATGAATAAAATTGTCAATCGTAGATATGGTATAGATAAATCTGTCATATCGTCAATCTATGTATTTTAACGTGAATGATTTTGTATTAAGAAAATCTCGTAGTTAATTATGATATTAGGTGAATGGATTTTATTAATCACAAAAATCTATTTAAAGAATGGATAAGATTTAAGTAAACCATTAGTTTAGATGTCTTTTTAAATTATTTAAAGTTTTAGATGAAGATTTATTACCATGTTCAAAAGTAAACACAACACATGGTTTATTAAGATAAACAATTAAGAGTTCTGAGATTCTGTTCACTAAACTGTATAATGAAATGTTTCACCTGGCTGAGGAAATATTAGAAGTGTGTAAAAGTTGCAGTAGACTTCTTCAAAGTCAAAGTTGTGAACAGATCAAATGAAATCAACACAAATTCCCAGTTAACAAATAATAACCAAAGCGCTATGATCGAGAGTAACGCAGCCACTGTTACACCCCCGTGGATTTCACAACCAGACGTTGACTCTCTCTTCCACTATATATTTTCACACCGAAACCTTTCTCCTCCATTTGCATACGATGTTAATCATATGGCGATCCTCGACACAATCTCCTGCCGCTGGATCCCACGCAGAGCTCTCTTACTTTTGTTCTTGCTCTTGTTCTTGCTCCAGTCCATACCGTACGGATCCAGTCAGATAACGCCGCCCAGACCGGAAACGAAAGCCAACGACCCGGTTGTTATAGTGATCACAGTTATGTTCTTCGTCGTATTCGTCATGGTTTTTGGTTCAATCTTCTGCCGCAGAAGCTCCTCGCCTTTTTACTCGCGGCCTTCGGTTTTCCGTTCCACCGACGCAGATGCCGAGTCCCGCGTGGTCAGGATCAGGAGGAATACGGCTGCGCGTGGGCTCGACGCGGAGGCTATAAAATCGTTTCCGGTGTTTGTCTACTCGGATGTGAAGACGGTAAGGATCGGGAAAGGAGGTGTCGAGTGTGCGGTTTGTCTCAGCGAATTCGAGGACGACGAAACGCTGCGTTTATTGCCCCCTTGTTGCCACGTGTTTCACGCCGATTGCGTAGACGTCTGGCTTTCCGATCATTCAACGTGTCCTCTCTGTAGAGCGGATCTTCTTGTCCTTGAACAACAACAGGGTGTTGAGAGCTACCAAATTCTTGATCCGGGTACGGTTTCGTCGGGTTCGGATCCCGAGAGAGGGGTTTCGGAATCTTCGGACGCGCATTTACTGGACGGTGTGACGTCGACCAATAGTAACACTACTCCTCGGTCAAAGTCAACGGGATTGTCCAGCTGGCGTATCACCGGTATTTTGGTCCCCAGATCTCACTCGACTGGGCATTCGCTGGTTCAACCGGCAGGGGATCTCGACCGGTTTACGCTGAGGTTACCGGATGATGTACGAAGACAACTGATGAAGACGACAGGACACATGGCGTTACCTCAGGCGAGGAGTTCGCGGAGCGGTTACAGAAGCGGTAGCGTCGGGAGCGAGAGAGGCGTCTTCTCATACGGACGGAAGAATCATAATTACAATCGGCGGCTGCATTCGCTGTCTTTCTCCTTCTCTTTCCGAAGTGGTTCCGTACGGTCAACTTTTGGCGGAGAGGCGGTGGCACCACCGAAGAATTTCCCAGCGTCGAGTGAAACTGGTGAACGGTCTTTCGAACGGCTGCGACCAGATGATCGAGTGTAAATAAAGGTCATTTTTATTATTTGTTATTGGGATTAATTGTGATGGCTCTTCTTTTCCTTATTGACTTTTGAGCATGACCAACAAGCATGACAATTATTTTTGTCTCAGTTGGACAATCATCTGGTTTCAGAAAAAAAAACAATGAATGTGTGAGATTGTGATTCTTTGAAATGTAGCATACCATGAGTGAGCCTTTTTGTAATTACATTTAATCGTGTTCTAAACATCAGAAAATTCACAAATTTATAGTCCAAATGTCTTACTTAAATATTCAAATCTTGTTTCACATTTCACAAGAAATAACTGTTTTATAAGGTTTTTTCTGGATAGCTTCTATAATTTTTTATGTATTAATATACACTACATTTATATATGTGACATGTACGAAGTAAAATAATTACTAAATATAATATAATATAATTTTAGTTATAAAATATACTATAATTATTTATAAAATATTATTATTTGAGATTTCAAATTCGATTATATGTATCAAAAATATTGTTTTATTATTGTTAATATAATGATAATTTTTATTCTGTTTAAATAATTGATAATTTATATGTAAATATATATTATTCGTAAAATATTAGAAAAGATCATTTATTTTCTTATTTAAACCAAATATTCAAGTTTTAAAGTATCAAATTTATAACATATGGTAATATGTTATGATTGAATATTAATTATTTATAATTATTTTTGCATGTGCAACTTAAAATTATTGTTTGAAATAGATAGTTGTTTTTGGTTAGTTTAATAAAATATATTGATTTTCTAACCAAATTAATATGAATGACATATATTATAATTATTATAATAATTTAAATTTATTTTTATATTTATTTGAAACTTATTGTGATGATAACACATCAAAATTATATCATTGTAAATAACACATCAAAATAAAATTGTTTTTTTTTAAATGAATCTCAATTAATATATTAGATATATTATTTATCATTTCATGTAATTAGGTTTAACTTTTGCTAAAATTTGTTTTAATAGGCGTTTAAACATATTGGATAGTTGTAAATACAGAATATGTTATTGTTAGTACAGATATACTGTTGCAAATTGGGTATACTATTCGAAAAATCATTCGACCCATCCTCTAAGTACAAAAAAACGAAGATCAAGTTAGAATCTTATGCATGTTACATAAATTATCAAATTATATACTTTGCTAGCTTGTTCTTTGTTCGTCATTCATTGTATATGCATATATATTCTTTTTGGGATCCTTTTTGTGTTAAATTTAATTAAGAAAGTGTTGAAAGTTCGAATACCATGTCAGTGAGTGGGTTTACCACTTGGTGTCCTTCTGAAAGGGCCGCATGACTCGTAGTTTTGGCATGGCTAGCAAATTTAGTAATTCTTTTTAGTCAAGTCAATTTTGTTTTTGGATGTCCGGCGTAAAACTAAAATATGTACTAGTTTTTATATAGTTTTTTTTTGTTAAAAATATCAATTTATAAATAAATAAAAGGCAATTGTTGTGTTGTGGCCAAAACTTCTGTTTTGAGCAGAAAGTTTGAGTAAATGGCGGTTCTTAGTTTACCAAAGTCGTTTTTGGTTAAGGCCTGGTTATTGTAAATCCTTTCTTATATAAAAGAATTTTAGAACTTTTTCTTTTCCTCCGAGTATTTTTCTGAGTAAGATAACTCTGTTTCAGGTTGTTGAAAACAGAGCATTCTTTGCGAGTGATTCTCGTGTGTGAGATCTCTCTTTCTTGTGTGATTAGTGGATTGATATACTGAGTTTGACCACTGATACGTAACTTTCCATTTCAGAGCTAAACTTAGGGTAAAAATCTCATTCTTGTTCTTTCTTTTCAATTCGTTCAAAATCTTGTTCGATATACAAATTGAACAAGATTCTAGCATTGTTTTAAGTTTAGCAGAGAGATAGGATTTTAGACACAACAACAATGATAAAATAACACTATTTTAAATTTTTATTTCAAATATATCACAATTAATTTAAATTTCTAAAAATAATATAAATTTATTATTAAAATCTATTAAAATTTATAAAAGAAAAAATTAAATTCTAAATTGAAAAAAATGAATCTAAATATAATTTTTTAAATTTATGTATAACTTATTTATACTAAATATGTATTTTTAAAAAATAATTTATTTTATTTTTGAAATTTTAAATTTAAAATACTAGTTTTGAAACAAAAATTTTAAAAATATAAATAAATATACATATCATTCTCCCAAACGATCATTTCACTTACATATGCTTTGCATCGAGTCTAATCAAACTAGAAGAGCCTGCCAAACCATATTGATAATGTCATGAGAAGAAAAATATACTTAGTTTAGGAAAAACGGTCGATTTTCTTACGAACTTCGTTCTATTTATAGACATGAATGTTGTTGTTTTGCTTTTTCCCGTGACAGAGTTGTAAAATGCAGAACTGCAAGGTGTAAAGTTGAAAAGTGTAGCAGATGATAGGTAGGAGACAGAACCTAAATTGATTTTTTTATGAGAAAAAAAGAAAAATAACAAATCGGGGTTAAAAGCATCAAATTAACGGTTGTCGTGTATTTGTATCGTTAATTGTGCTGACAAGACAGACACATACACGAGATCATGGCTGACTAAGTAGACACTTAACCGAGATGATAAAACCAGTATAATGATGGCTTTGACTAAAATAATAAAAAACAGTGTCAATTTTTGACCTTAATTTTGGCCAATTAAATTAAATATAAGATAATAAAAATTGAAATTTGGCTTTAAGATTACTATAATCATAATACTGCGTTTTATGATTTTGCTTAAGTGTCTACTTTGTCAGCTATGATCTCGATTATGTGTTTGTCTTGATCTTTTTTACGTGTTTGCCTTGTTAGTAATGGTGCAAATATACAACAACTATTAATTTGATATTTTTAACTCCAGTCTAATACTTCATGTAGTGTTTTATGTAGTGTTTTTAAAATTAGATAAAGTTCATGTTGTTATTAATATTGTAGTAAAATTCACATAAAGAAAATCCAAAATAACGAAGTTCGTCAGGGAAATGGGCCGTTTTTCCGCAAATTTTGTGACTACTAATTCATGCCAAAGCCCAACTCTTTTTATTTGCTCCTTTGCTGGATGGAAGGAAGGACTCCCAATAGGACTAGAGAAAATATTTTTTAGATTTTATTTGAAATGTAATATGTTTAGATTTGATATAAAAATTTATATATCCATAATTTTACAAATAAAAAACTATTAAAACATTATTATTTAATAGTGTTGCAAATGATAAATATTAAAATCGTAAAAAATAGATATCTGTTATACACCGATATATATACATAAGATGTGTTTGAATATAGATAAATATAGGGCAAATGACTGATTTAGCACTAAAACAAGTCTTAGTGACTACAACAGCATCATAACCATAAACTCTCAAATATAGCATTTTTTAATTGTAAAAAGACTAAATTATCCTAATTTTAACCTAATTTCCTATATTTATATTACTCATTTTACATGATATCTCCTTTCACTGCCGTCGAAAATTTCTCCCTGAAAATATTTTCTCCGCCGTTGCCTCTATTACTCCGTCGACTCTCTTACTCCACCGATTCTCTTACTCCGTCAACTCTCTTACTCCGTCACCTTCTTACTCCGTCACCTCTCTTACTCCTCTTTGCGTCGTATTCTCTCTTTAAAAGTCCCGGGTTAGCTTGTTTTCGTTTTGGTGTCATTTCGATTTCCATAGACTTCATACTACTCGTTTTGGTGTTATTTCGACTTCCATAGACTTCATACTACTCGTTTTGATGTTGAATGTGCTAAATCTAGGATTTCGTTTAGGTTTTGTTTTCATATGCTTCCAAGATCGAATATTATCAATTAATTCTCACCTTTGTTCATCTTTGCCCACTAGATGTTTGATGAAATTTCTCTGAGAAATTAAGTACTATAGACATGTTTTAGTTTTATTCTGATTTGTGTTGTAATTGATTTGTTCCTTAGTTTTTGTGTTGTAATTGATGATTTACTTAGTGATATTTTTTCTTAGTGTTCTTAAAACGGTCGTTGTAGAATATTTTTAGAACCTTGTGATTCTGCTATTAAGAAGCTTTTTCTTGTTCTGAAACTGTCTGGATTTTGGTAGATGTAATTTTGGTGCTATTACACTATTAGGCCATCAATTCAATTGGAAATAAGAAAGTTGATATAATTTTGGTAGATGTAGTTTTTCAATTCAAGTAAAAGAATATCACTACTACTGATTTAAAAATTTTCACTGATTTTTCAAAGATTAATGTTATTGAACAACAAAACACTAGTCTTTACATGATGTTAGAATGGAATTTGGACATTATAAACTTTGTATTAGAATACATTATCACATACTATAGATTGGAAGCATAAATAACATAAGTCCAAGAACAATCAAATATATGTGTTCTTGATTAGCTAAAGAGAAGAAAAAGATAACATCAAACATAAATAACGTTTTAGAAAAAGATTCCTAAAACATAAGAGATAATACCTAAAATTGATCAAAGTCTTCCTAAAATCAACATTTTAGAAAGAGATTCCTAAAACATAAGAGATAATAACTAAAATTGCATAAAATCTTCCTAAAATTTAATAAACCCTATGCAGTTTTACGTTTTAGGAAGATATTTCATATTTTTAAATCAGGTAATGTAGTATTAACTGTTTTACGATTTGTTGTTAACATTAACGAATGCATCTTTTTTATAGGTATAAACTTGGGAAACTCATTCCCCCTAAGGATACTTTTACCTCAGTTGCAATATAGTTTTGGAGAAGAACCGCAACAAGTATTACAATATTTGTGAATATTGTACCAACAAACTCGTTTTTGTTATTGTTATTTTGTTAGAGCCCTCGTATTACAAGCTTTTTGAACATTGTACCAAAATTATGTAATGTTCTTTTGGGATGGTTTAATAAAATTCTCATTTCTTTGTAAGTTTGTACTCTTTTTGTTCTTTGGTAGATGTAGATTTTCAGTTCAAGGAAAAGAAGATCACTACTGATTTGAAAGTTTGCACTGATTCTTTAAATCTTAAAATTATTGAACAGCAAAACATTAGTATTTACATGATGTTAGAATGACATTTGGGCATTATAAACTATGCAGTATAATACACAATTATATCATATATATTAGAAGCGTAAATAACATAATTTTAAGAAAAATCAAACATATATGTTCATAAACATAAGAAAAAGGTTACGATTTTTAAGAAAGAATTCATAAAACATAAGAGATACTACATAAATTTGCATAAAGTCTTCCTAAAATTTAATGAAATTTCGGTGTAAAAGAACGTGGTAGAAGATTCTAATGTATGTCTGCATAAAATAGAGCCCAAATAACTACAATGTCAAGGTTTTCCATAGCAATGATTAGATAATAGGAATATTGAGTAATTGATTAGAAGTCTGTAAACAGTGTTGTCCCTTATTTTGTAAATCAAACTCTCAGTTCGATATTCCACACTTTCGTTGATTTCTCGATTTATCAGCTTGACAAATACTTTGCTTCCCAACCAAGTGACAAACTGAATGATTAGAAGATAAATAGCTGTCAATAAAAACCTGAAACCATCATAGAAAAGTTGTCATGCTTTTAACAAAATTGCTAGCACATGGGACTCGTAAAGCTTGTAAAAAAATGAGTAATCTCTCACTTAACTATATCATATGTGATAATTTCGTAAAGATGAGTATACACTTCAAATGGAAGTTGGAAGCAGATATAATGCTCATAATAACAAGAACATCATTTCTAAACTATATACTAAAATTGTATACATTTCCCTCATGTAAAACTATTTTATAACATTCAAACAAGGAAATACAACAAAACCAAACTATGTAAGAACCAAAAAAGCCAAAGATCTAGTTATAAGAATATGAACTATTCTTTCTCAAAAAGGGTATACAATCAAAATGCCTATTTTTCCATAGCTAAGAAATATCTTGCTACAATAGCATTAATGAGATGAATCATTACTATTATCCAACATGTGATGCAGCAGAGTTATTTGATTCTACTTCAGAGTTAGTAACAGAAGGTGGTGCTCTTCGACGGAGAAGAGTTGGAAAAAGTACCTGGAAAATATTGCAGGCATACCGGATCTTTCCCTCTGCCGAATCGCCTGCAAAATCTCTACCTCTGCTGAATAGCGTGCCAAAGATGGAGATGAAATGCGGAATCGCGTGCCGGAGATGGTGACGGAGTTGGAGACGAATGCGAGCGCACTTCATGTCGATTTTGTCGTCTGAAATATTGAAGATGTGCTGAATCGCGTGCTAGAGATGGAGACGATGAAGATGTCGTCGCCGGAGTTAGAGACGACGACCGGCGAATTTCCAGTCTACGATTTTGGCATCGGAGAGGTTGAAGAGGAGAAGCACTTCACGTTGGTTCTAATTTTAATCAGAGAAAAAATAGACTTTTCTCATTTGTAAAAATGCTAAATGAGAGATTTTTTGTTTGGATGTTATAATTGTCATAAAAATTGGTTTAGTGCTAATTTAAGGTATTTCTCATAAATATACATTATGTATATATAAATAAATATTAGAAAAAAATATAATATTTTTACGTAATATTGTTATACATAAATACACTTTATGTTAAGACTCACAAGAGAGATCAATTAGTCACAAAAGATTTGCCTAGAAAATATGTCTTCCTACCATTTGCCTTTCTAATGTCAGAAGTGGAAAAACTAATGTCAGAAGTGGGATTTGAACCCACGCCCTCTTACGAAGACCAGAACTTGAGTCTGGCGCCTTAGACCACTCGGCCATCCTGACATTGTTGACGATATATTGTATTCTTAATTGATATAAAATTTCAAATGCATACAAAATCGAACATCAGATTTAGTTAGATTCAAACAAATGAGAGCAACAAAGCCTAAGATATCATTGGGACAAAGAGAAGTCTAACAAATATATAGCTGAGACAGAGTATCAATCTGTAATGTCGAAACAAAGCTTGGCTTCATCCCAAGGACCATTGATCTCAAACTTATACTCTTGCATCCTTATGAGCCAATAAGGGCACACAACATTGACAAGAACCACAAGAACAAGCAAGAGAAAAAAGAACAGTCTGTGCAGCGCGTAAACGGAGTACAGCGTCAAACTCATGAGCGCAAACGAGAAGAGAAGGTGCAACCCAAATGAGAATTTCTTGATGCAGTATGTAACGAGAGGGGCAAAGAGGAAGACTTGGAGTGAGAAGAGCATCACAGCAAATACATGGAGCCTAGAAGGAAGTCGTGATGCAACAAAAACGGATGCTACAATGGAAGCATTGAGGGATATACAGCTCGTCAAATTCGGGGTTTTCAATGCTCCTGGTGCTCTAATGGTGGATCCAGAGTAATCGTGCAAAAAGAGATGGAGCAAGAGGAGGGAGACAGTAACTGCCCATATCGAATCTGAGCTGATCGATCTCGTGAGAGTCTGATAAATTGGAGCTAAGATGTAGAGTCCAGTGGTGAAGAAGGAGATGTTGATGACGTACCGCAAGAGTAGGCTCAAAGATAGCATTTTTTCTTCGGTTATGAGGAGAACTAAGAATCCTGATGCTAAGAGGGAGAGATCAAGTAACAAGAGCGAGTTCTCGTCTAAAGATGATCGGAGAGTGTGGACCCAAACCAAGACGACAAGCGCAACGATGCAGAGGTATTGAGATATTGAGACAGAGTCTTTCATCACCTTAAGCAAATCACGCCTCACGACGTTGGCGTTCATCACCATTTCCTCAAGGAACGATTCGTCGGTGTAGTTGTCGTCGTATCCGATTTGCATCCCTCCGTAGGCAACTTTCCTCCATTTGGGTCTCGGAATTGAGTCTCCAGCGTCCATTTCGAGATTCTGGGTTTTTGGATCCAGGGAGGGTATGAGACTACACAAATCTCTTCAAAATAAGGGTTTCTACATAGTATTGAAGAAACAACTAATCGAGAGGAAGAGGAAGAGAAACAGGGCGACGGAAGATCTTGTAAATTTGTAATGCTGTTATCGGTAATAAGAGAAAGTAGAGGGGGGTAATTGGAAATTGTTGCTAACATTTGGGGTTTTAACGCAATGTCTAAAAGAAAAAAGCTCCTTACAAAAAGAAAAGTAAAAAAAAAAAATCTCTGTTTCATATTTTCATGTTGGTATGTGAATTTTTACATTCACCAATCTAACCTTGTTTTCTACATTGGTTTTTGTTGACTAGTGTAAAACACTTAACGTCTGTTCATGTTCTGTCTGCAGCTGGGACTGATTCTCATTCTTATGTCTCTTGTCTGGTCCAATAACTATTGGCCCTTGAAGGTTTTTAAGTTCTGTGAATTCTTTTCTCTCTCTATAGTATCTTGTTTTTCTAATAGGAAATGGGCAACAAAGTTGAGACGTATCATTCATTATTGTGCTTCCTGTGGACTTTTCTTTATAGACGACCAAAGTTCTTATTTGCTTTAGAGTCTTCATTAATGTGTTGGCTATTGAGTGGTATATACTGAGACATAACAGACACTATCTCTGAATCCATGTAAGACTGCATTGATGTAAACATTAGAAAAGGGGTGATTAGAGTTTGATAATACATAAGAGAAAGTCATAAGTAGCTAAGTGACATTACCTGAAGATGGTACTTATAGAATATATAAGAAGCTAAAGAGATTCCTGCAATGGCGGTTAGAATCACAACTGTAAACAACCATCTGCTTCTTGATCCACTTCTTCTCTCTGCGCAAGCAGGAAAGAGAGTTTTTGTTCAGAAAGTATCTGAAAAAAAGTTTAACTTCTTTTTTCGACTTACGGATACAAGTGTCGTGTTCTTTTGTATATAGATTTTTGTTAGGGCATTTGCATTCATAGCCTCCCCAGTTGTTCTTGCATTTGCAGCCATCGCATTGACAAACGGATTTCACTTTGCATTCATCGGTGTCTATATATGAAGCAATAAAGATTTAGTCTGAGACAATACTAAAGAAAACTCTGATTTTACTACAAGTTGCCAGAAACATTTTCCACCTTCGCATTTTAGACCATCCCCATGGAAGCCTAGAGGGCAATGACATCCCGATTTCTCTGAGTTCTACATCAAAAAATCGAAAAAAAGAAACATGAGAAGAAGATTCAAACGTAGCTACAAGTGGAAGAAAAAAGCAGCAGTCAACTTAACTGAACAGGCAGAGAAAGTTAAACCCTTTCTGGTTTCAGACCAGCAGCCGCCATTGTTCATCAAACATCTCGCAGCTCCATAAGCTGTATCAATAACAAGCAAAGGATATTTTTAGACCAGTGAACAAAAATCTGCAGTGAGATATATCAAAAGAAAGAAGTTTTAAGAACATACGCTTGCAGGAGGTATAACCATCTCCTTTATACTGAACACCATTGACAACTGGGCACTCACATACTCTTCCCCTAAATGTGTCCTAGCAAAAATCATGTAATCCATGTTGAAAAAAGATGAAATTGGCATGTAAAATCATTGGTACATTGTCTCTTCTCACAATACCTTGCAAGCCGTTACATTAAATCTTTTATCTTGCCAACATCCTCCATTTGCTTCAAGACATTCATTGGTCTCTATATCTGTTTCCGAATGGAACAAGAAGAAGGTTTTTTTAATAGTAAGTTCTTGTCGAAACTAGCTTACTCGAGGGAAATGACTTGACCTGCATTCAAACATATCGAAGGTTCGGTTCTCTCCTTAAATCCTGAACATATAGCCTTTAGCACCGAGGTTCTCTCCAGTTTACCTGAGCATGGAACAGATAAAGATTCTAAAACTCCAACCTGTGTGATGAACAATGAGAAGGAAGATCTTACCGCGATATTGCACATTGTTGATGATCATTGTTGGAAAGATAGTTACAACCCCACGATTCTCTTGGTTTAACTGTACTTCAAAATGTCATGAAAGAAAGAAGAAACACCTCTGTGAATTTGAAGAAACCGCAAACCTGAAAAGCTTGCTCGGCTTTTAGAATTTCATTTTCTACATCAACTTCAGGATCACCAATGCATTTCTTGATTTTCTCAAGAGACAAACCTGATAGAAGAAACAAACAAAAAAGCCCTGAAACTGTTGAGGAAACATATGCAAACAGATTGAGATATCTCTCGGAAAACAAAAGGCCCATTTTTACCGAGAGATTCAACAACAGTATCTGCGCATTCTTTGCTGTATTTCTTCTCCTTCATAGAACACCTGATGTTAAAATCAGTCACATAATCCCACCAGACCCAAGAACTGTTCTTCTCCTTAGCTACTCTATGAACACATAACTGTCTCAGGTTCTCGTAAACGACGTCTTTCCCATTGTATCCATCTTCAAAGTCTTGCTCAGGGTCAGGAGCACAGTACCTCCCTTGGTTTATACACTGAGTCTTACACTGTCCGCTAAGTTGAAGCTCCTTGGGACAAGACCAGGATATGTAATGAGGTGTGAATAAAGTGTAACCACCTTTTTCGAGAATCTGAGCCGCTCCCTTGAAGTTCTTTATGAAATTCATCTGTTCAATGCAGTGTACACCACATTCATCATTAGTGTTTGCCCATAGCTCATATTCTACTCTCTCATCAGGGTTTGGTAAAGACTCACTCCAGTCTATCTTCAAGACTACTTCGTCTCCTTTTTTAAGAGCTTTCTTGAGGCTATCGCCAAAAGAGCGAAGAATCAAAGCAGATGGGATGTTGATTTTGTCTATAAAGTGAGGGTCTTCATCTTGAGATTCCTCTGATGAATCCATTGTTATCAATGGCTCAACAATGTTATCTGCCAATAGAACAGCCGCTGCACCGGACTGTTGCCCGTTCCATATCTTCACAGGAAATTTGCACGCTAAAAAGAATACAAAAATAGAGAGTCAGATTCACTTCTTTTATCATCCAAACTCCATTGACAAAGAAGCAGATGTTAACAAAATAATTTCCAAACTTTCAGTCAGATTCTTGATGTAACAGTCAAAATTTCATAACTTCTTACTAAATAATTGAATCCATCAGGAACAAAATGATTATCTTCTTGGGTACCGAGTACTGACAGTACAATTTTATCGGTAAAGCCGAACTTCTAAAAGTAGAACGAGGTTGTAGCCAAGCCTCAAATGTCAATTACATAATTTTCGTTCCATTCTAAGAAATGGCAACAAAGGAACTCTAGAATTTTCAATTTTGCAGAGAAAGTTTACCTCCACGATCAATGAGAAGGATGGTGGGATAAGAAGAATTGGGATGGAAGGTTTTGTTGAAGGAGTCACATCCGTAAACGCCTTCGCCTGCGTACACGACGGACCCGATCATGAAACCGCCGTAGTTTGGGACGCCAAAGTCTGCGATGGCTGCGTCGTGCTTAGCTCTCATTTCCCAGGAGTTAAGGACCGTAACGCTGCTCTTCTCCACGAAGAATTTCGCTGAAACCTCGTTGACCACCATGGTCAACGCTAGAAACATAGCCAAAACGACGGCTTTTTTATTGGTCGGACACATTGTTCTATACAAAAACACAACTGCGTGTCTATTTGTTTTCGAATTCTCCGGTCAAGATTTGTCTTTTTCCCGAAGAAAAAGGTTACCTGAGCCTAATATGGAAGAGAAGACGAGTTGGCAGAGTCAACGGAGCTACCATGACTCTGCAACCACAGTTTAACGACCGATAATCTAAGACCAGTTAGTCCACAGAGACATCCAAAAATATTGGAAGTTACTTTATGGGCCTAAGAAGCCCATTTTGAATTTCCTAAGTCGAATGAGTGTAACAGACAAGTTCACATTTTTAAAAAAAGAATATCTATTATCAGACGAGTGGTCGTCCAACACAACACCACCACCACGCACGAGTTATGTAATGCTCCAATATCTATTTGCACTTATTTCACATGCGCACCGGCCACTAATTGCTCGTGTTGATCTCCATATTTAAATATATAAAAAGCTGTGTTAATTCGTTTTTTTCAAAGATAAACGCGTTGAAAAGACATGTATTCGGTTATATATATCTAATATGTCTGCGTTTTAACATATATCTAAGTGATTAACAAAGATGCATTTATGATGAGATTTTGATAGCTGCGTTTGAGAAAATAGGTGGTGTATTTTTTGTTTATGGATTCGGAGGAACAGGAAAACATTTTTATGTAATTTACTTTTAGTGGCTATTAGATGTAAATGAAAAATTGTGCTTAATGTGGCATTCTCAGGCATCGCATCTTTGTTGTTACTTGGAGGAATGACAACTCATTCTAGATTTGTCATGCCAATTAATCCTGATGATTTTTTTATGTGCAATATAACACCATGAAGCAATATTGCTAATTTATTTTCTCAAGCATCAGTCATCATATGGGATGAAACTCTTATGATGAACAAATATTGTTTTGAATCACTAGATCGCCGTTTTTGTAACATTATTAAAAATCCAATTTGTCGACTTTTTGGAGAGAAAGTTGTTGTTTTTGGTGGTGATTTCAGACAAATACTACCTGTTATATCTAAGGAAAGTCGAGCTGATATAGTTTTAGATACTTAAAATTCCTCATATTTATGGCAGAAATGCAAAGTTTTGAAGTTAACAAAGAATATGAGACTTTTGTCTGAACAAAATATTTGTGAAACAGAAAAGATTAAAGAATTCTCCCAATGGATTTTGGATGTTGGTGATGGAAACATTAATGTACCAAATGATGGTGAAGTTATGATTGACATTCCAAATGATCTTTTGATCAATGCGTGCAATGATCCAATAGAGGCTATAGTTTCTGCGGTTTATGGAAACTCATTCAAAACAACAAAAGATTCTAAATTCTTTTAAGAAAGAGCTATTTTGTGTCCTACAAATAACGATGTTGCAAAAATCAATGATTATATGTTGGATCTTCTTACATGTATGATTCTAAGTTTTATTTCATATTTTTATAATAAAATCCACAATTGATTGATTTTTTGTTGACATCATATACCTAAATGTTTATTTATTACTTTTAAAATATATTACCAGGTGAACAACATATATACCTGAGTTCTGATAGCATAAACCCATCATATTTGAACTCAAATGATGATTCCGTATTTTCTTCGGAATTTCTAAATAACATAAAGACATCAGGCTTGCCGAATCATAGTCTACGATTGAAGGTTGGTACACCTGTTATGGTACTATATAATATTGATCCCTTAGGTGGTTTATGTAACGAAACAAGATTACAGATAACTCAGCTAGCCAATCACATAGTCGAAGCCATAATTATCACAGGAAAAAGAGAAGGAGAGAAAGTGTTTATTCCGCGTATGGTTATAACACCATCAGATAATAAACTATCATTCAAAATGCGGCATCGACAATTTTCATTGGCTATAGCATTTGCAATGACAATCAACAAAAGCCAAGGACAATCACTTCTGATGCATGAACAAGAGGACTTGTTGGAGCAAGGGGAACTGCTGGAGAGACTCTAGATGGTTGTACAACACTTTCTAGAGACTCAAGAGTGATGGGTTGATAGTGACCCTTCAGCTGGCTGTAGAGCACTTTTTGGAGGATCTAAGTGAGGATTGAGTAGAGAGGTGGATCGAGAGACGACACACAGATTATGGAAGGTCTGTGATAAGTCTAGAGCACTCAAGCTTCAAGGATTCTCACACAAGAAGGCTGGAGGCGTCAGCTCCTTTCAAAGGAAGAAAAAGTAGGGTTTTATTTTATAAAATTTAAGTGATTACATGCTGAAAAGAGACTTTATATACTAGTCCAACAGCAGGTGCCTTAAAGGGCTGAAAATACATTAAAATGAAAGGACTAAAGCAAAAATAACAACAAGACATTAGGATCTAATGATAAATAAAAGACTATTAAACTTAACAGTCATATTCCTGCAAAAACAAGCAAATAAACTTGTTAATTCAAACATAAGAATTTTAAATACGCACAGTGTTCTCTTGTAGCTCCTTATAATGCCTTCTTAAGTTTGTTTAGCAATGATGAATAAGGTTGTATCTCTGAAGCCTTGTAAAACTAGAATTAGTGAAATTGTGGTAGTGTTTCGCTGTTCATAGTCTTCTTCTTATAATTCTTTAGTAAGTTCAGCTTCATGGAATCCTCTATCTTCTATGATTGTTATGAGACTCTCGACAGATTTGTTGAACATCTTACTAAGGTTTCTTGTGTCTGATCTTGTTCTTGGAACTTGTCTCATAATAGGTATATTAATGGGCTTTTCCTCAACTTCTAGTGAGCTAGTATTAATGTCCTCATCATCTCTTCCCTCTTGAAAAGGTTTTGTCCTCAGAACAGGTACATCTGCATGAAAAGGAGCAAGATCAGTAATATTAAAAGTAGGAAATATGGTCATCTCACCTGGCAGCTCAAGCTTATAGGTATTATTGTTGATCTTCTCTAAAACACGAAACAGACCATTTCCTCTTGGGGAAAGCTTGGGGAATCTTTCATGTCTCATGTGCAGCCATAACCAATCTCCAGGTTCAAATGATATGTCTTCTCGGTGTTTATCTGCATTTCTTTTGTACTGCTCGGTTCTTTTTTCCAAGTTTTCCTTGACCTTTTGATGATCTTTCTTAATATAATCTGCCCTAGTTTCTCCTTCATTAGACATATCATCTTAAGGTAAAGGTATAAGATTTAGTGGGGGTAGTAGGTGTAAATCCATAAACCACTTCAAAAAGAAAAAGTTTAGTTGCTGAATGTTTAGCATGATTATAAGCAAATTCAATGTACGGTAAGCAAGACAACCAGTTTCTTAGATTTTTACCGACCGTGGCTCTCAACAATGTTGAAAGGGTTTGGTTTACTACCTCTGTTTGACCATCGGTCTGTGGGTGGCAAATAGTTGAGAAGAGTAGCTTAGTTCCCAACTTTTTCTATAATGTCTTCCAGAAATGACTTAGAAATTTGGTATCACGATCTGAAACGATTGTTCTGGGAACTCCATGTAGACGCACTACTTTTTTTAAAAAAAGATCAGCTATTTGCGTAGCATCATTAGTCTTGTTACATGGTATAAAATGAGCCACCTTTGAGAACTTGTCTATAACTACAAATATATAATCCTTGTAGTTGATCTTCGGCATAGCTAAGACAAAGTCCATAGAGATATATACCCAAAGTAGGTTAGGAATGGGCAAATGCATATAACGACCTGGATTTTGCTTTCAATCAAATGATGCGCTTAGCACAAAATCTTTCAACATCTCATTTTAGATGTGGCCAGTAGAAATGTTCCATAAGTACACTCAATGTCTTATCTCGGCCAAAATGATCCATGAGTCCTCCTCCATGAGCTTCTCTAATCAAGTTCTCTCATTGATCCCTGAGGAATACAAAAACGCTTTTTCTTAAACAAACATCCATCATGTTGATAAAACATACCAGATATAGCCTTGTTGGTCTCCTTAAACAGTTCTTGAAAATCTGGATCAGTTTCATACATTGCATTGATGTGTTCAAATCCCATAATCTTAGCTTCTATTGTGCTGATGAGAACATGTCTCCTTGATAAATCATCAGCCACAACATTATCTTTACCTTTCTTATATTTGATCACATAGGGAAAAGTGTCCACAAACTCAAGCCACTTTGCATGCCTCTTCTTAAGCTTAGTTTGTCCTCTAAGTGCTTGAGCATCTTATGATCTGTATGAATAACAAACTCTTTTGACAGTAGTTAATGTTGCCAAGTTTCAAGAGAACTTACCAAAGCATAGAGCTCCTTATCGTATGTGGGATAGTTAAATGAAGGTTCACTAAGTTTCTTACTGAAGTAAGCCATTGGTTTTCCTTCTTGTATTAGAACAGCTCCTATACCTGTTCAAAAAGCATCACATTCAATTTCAAAGGTTTTATCAAAGTTAGGAAGTACCAAAATAGTCGCATGTGTGAGGCTATCTTTCAGCTTGTTGAATGCCTTCTGTTGTGCTAGTCCCCATTTGAACTCCACATTCTTTTTAATTACTGAAGTGAGGGGTGCAGCAACAGTACTAAAGTCTTTGACAAATCTTCTATAGAAACTAGCCAATCCATGGAAACTCCTCACATGTCCGATTATTGTTGGGGTTGGCCAATCTTGAATTGATTTGATCTTTTCTTCATCAACTTTTAAGCCTTGAGAACTTACAACAAATCCTAGGAATACAACTTGATCAGTGCATAAAGTACATTTCTTAAGGTTATCATAAAGGTTTTCAGCCTTAAGCGTTTCAAGTACCTGCTCAAGATGTCGTAAGTGATCTTCAAGATTAGAGCTATAGATTAGATATCATCAAAATAAACTAATACGAACTTACAGATAAATGCTCTTAGGACGTGGTTCATGAGTCTCATGAAAGTAATTGGAGCGTTTGTGAGTTCAAATGGCATGACTAGCCATTCATGCAATCCTTGTTTGGTTTTAAACGATGTCTTCCACTCATCACTTTCTTTCATTCTCACATGATGATATCCATTTCTTAGATCAATTTTTGAGAAGATAGTTGCTCCATTGAGTTCATCTAGCATGTCATCAAGTCTTGGAATTGGATGTCGGTATTTGACAGTGATATTGTTGATTGCTCTACAATCAACACACATTCTCCGAGTTCCATTTTTCTTAGGCACTCGAAAAACAGGAACATCAGATGGGCTTAGAGTTTCTCGGATATATCCCTTAGATATTAGGTCTTGTACTTGTCTTTCCAGCTCCTTTGCTTCTTCTGGATTCACTCTATAGGCAGATCAGTTTGGCAATGGTGCTATAGGAACAAGATCAATCTGATGCTCGATTCCTCTTATAGGTGGCAATTCTGGTGGTATCTATTCTGGAAAAACATTAGTGAATTTATCAAAAAGCTCTAGAACAGTAGCAGGGAGTTCCTCATTTTCTTGTCCTGAAAACAACACTTCTTTAAAGATTATTAGTAGCACCTTTTCTTTAGAATCAAGAGATTTCAAAACAATGACAGGTGTAACATAAAGTTTAGTTTTATTTAGCTTTTCTGCTTTAAACATAGTTTGTTGCATCTCATGCATTTTCTGTGGAGTTAAAGGTGCTAAGCTATGTTTATTGGTGCATCCATTGTGTAATGCTTCTTTGTCAAATTGCCATGGATCAACTAGAAGTATATGTCCAGCTTGCATAGGCACCACATCACACACAACTTGATCTGCATACTTGCCTATGCTGAATGGTATGATAACTTGTTCTGCGATTTTTAGCTCAGTTTCATCGTTCAGCCATTTGAGCTTGTATGGTCGATGATGCTTTGTCTTTTGTAACCTTAGCTTATCAACCAAATACTTGCTGGCTACGTTACTACAAGAACCACCATCTATGATCAAGCTACATAGCTTAGAGTATATTGTGCACCGAGAATGGAAAATGTTTTCTCTTTGTATAGTTTTTGGTTCAAAAAGAGCACTGAGGGATCTTCTTGTAACTAGAAGCTCTCCGGTATCATGATAGTCCACAACTTCTTCCTCAGAGTTTTCTGGTTCATACTCGTATTCATCTTGAGACTCATATTCGCCATTTGATTTAAGGATCATAATTCTCTGATTTGGGCATTCTTTTGCATAATGGCCTTTTCTCTGATATTTAAAACAGGTTATGTCATGAGATCTTTGAGTTGGAGTTTTTCCTTGCTCTGGTTTATTGTTTTTAGACGTTTCAACAATGGATTTCTTGAATCTGCATTCTATGTCGATGGCCTTTCCTTTGTCCAGAGCCTTTTGAGGTTGTTGATTCCGAGTAAACTTGCTACGATTTAATGAGATAGTCTTCCTTTTTATGTGCTGCTTGGCCTGAACCGCAAGATGCAGCAACTCGCCCAGATCATGATAGGTTTGTTTATCCACTTTTCTAGCAATTCGATCTTGTAGACCATATAGGAATTGAGCCATCAAAGTTTCTTCTGAATCTTCGGTCTACAACCTGTTTCTAAGCATTTCAAACTCATCAAAGTATTCTTCAACAGATTTAGAACCTTGAGTTAATTTTCTAATTTTCTTCTGCAACTCTCTGTAGTAGTAGTATACAGGGACATATCTCCTCCTTAGTTGGAACCTCATATCTTCCCAAGTAGTGATCTGACCATGTATATATCTTTTTCTTTCAGACACATCTCTATCCCACCAAGCTAGAGCGCTTTCAGTGACTTCAGCAGCTGCTAGAGACACTTTTCTCTGATCTGAGTAGTTGTAATACTCAAATATGTATTCCATACGCCTTTTCCAATCAAGATAGGCATCTGGATTAACCTTTCCAGCAAAGGCTGGTGATGTGAGCTTTATGTCTCTGTTTCCATGCCAAGATTCTTCTACTCTATATCTGTCACATTGATATTATCTTCTTGGTCTATGATTATGATCAGGTTCTGGTGGAAAATCATCTTCTAATTCAGCTATTTCATCCTCTTCATGATTCACACGTTGGGCATTCACATTTCTGATAGGATTTCTACGGATTGGTGGTGGTTATTCTGTTCTTGTCATGCGATCTCCTAGTTTCTGAAGTTGAATCTGAATAGCAGCAAGCATATGAGCAACATTCACATCTACTGGTTCTCCCATAGTCACACAATCTGTCTCACACTAAACAAACAGATCAAGTGCAAAAGAAGTCGAATACACACAATAAAAAACAACTTAAAATGGACAAAACTAGTTACAGCAGCAAAGGAAGTCGAATAGACACAATCAAAACAACTAAAAATCGACAAATCTAGTTGCAGCAACAAAGGAAGTCAAATAGAATAAAAAACAACTAAAAATTGACAGATCTAGTTGCAGTAGCAAGGAAGTCGAATTGACACAATCAACACAACTGAAAATCGACATATCTAGTTGCAGAAATACAAGCTATCAACAACTAAGGATGTTACTAGTTTCTAACACACAAAAACAACAAATTGGGGTTCGATTTTTATGGGTTTTATGAAGAGATGCAGTTTGAAAGCAAGTTAACAAAGAAATAACAGAGTAAAAAATGAAAATAGGGGTAGATAAACCTGAATAGAAGCGATTAAGCTCTGATACCAGATGATGCAGGAACAAGAGGACTTGTTCGAGCAAGAGAACTACTGGAGAGACTCTAGTTGGATGTACAACACTTTCTAGAGACTCAAGAGTGATGGGTTGATGGTGACCTTTCAGCTGGCTGTAGAGCACTTTTTGGAGGATCTAAGTGAGGATTGAGTAGAGAAGTGGATCGAGAGATGCCACAAAAATTATGGAAGGTATGTGATAAGTCTAGAGCACTCAAGTTTCAAGGATTCTCACACAAGAAGGCTGGAGGCGTCAGCTCCTTTCAAAGGAATAAAAAGTAGGTTTTTATTTCATTAAACTTAAGTGATTACATGATGAGAAGAGACTTTATATACTAGTCCATCAGCAGGTGTCTTATAAGGTTGGAAATACATTATAATGAAAGGACTAAAGCAAAAATAACAATAAGACATTAGGACCTAATGACAAATAAAAGACTATTAAACTTAACAGTCACATTCGTGCAAAAACAAGCAAATAAACTTGTTAATTCAAACATAAGAATTTTAAATACGCACCTTGGTCTCTTGTAGCTCCTTATAATATCTTCTTAAGTTTGTTTAGCAATGATGAACAAAATTGTATCTCTGAAGCCTTGTAAAACTAAAATGAGTGAAATCGTGGCAGTCTTTAGTTGTTCGTAGTATCCTTCTTGTAATTCTTTAGTAAGTTCAGCTTCATGAAATCTTCCATCTTCTATGATTGTTATGAGACTCTCGACAGACTTGTTGAACATCTTACTAAGGTTTCTGGTGCCTGATCTTGTTCTTGGAGCTTGTCTCATAGTATGTATATTAATGAGATCTTCCTGAGCTTCTAGTGAGTTAGTACTTATGTCCTCATCAACTTCAAAATGTGGGATTATTTTTACCTAAACCGGTGTTTTCACATGGACAACTTTATGTAGCAGTATCTAGAGTGAAAAGTAGAAAATGACTAAAGTTTCTAATAACAGACAAAGATGGAAATTCACAACAGAGTACTATGAACGTGGTTTACAAGGAAGTATTTGATAATTTAAACAAAGATGTTATAAATCTTTAGTGTTGGTTAGGTTTGAAACAAATTTGTAATGTTTTGAAGTTATCTTATTTTTGTTTTGAAATGATTATGATACATTACGTTTTCTTCTATTATTCTTATTTAATTTATAAACTAATTTTAGTGGTAATATTGGTACAACTACGAGATTTATACTATTTACGTTAGATACTGAAATATAAGATATTTGAGTTTACCAAATATGTTTTTCATTGCATATTTAAGAAAGATGACGATGTATATTTGCAAATAAAATTCAAATGTATGTGTAAAAACACTGAAACAATATCATATTTTCTAAATGTGTTTTTTTATAGTAAAGAATCCATTTATAACATATCGGTTTTGTTTACTATGAGATCAATACAATTTATATAATTTATTTAAATTATAAAAATATTTTTAAATTAATTAATATAATATATATAATTATTAATATTATATATATATATATATATATTTAAATATATAACTACAAAATAAATAAAATAAAATTATATATGAATATATTATTTAAATATAATTGTATTTAACGAACTAAATACAGTTTTACATACGTTAAAAAAATTATATCAATATATAATTTTTATTTATTAAATAATTAATATAATATACCAATATTTTTTTCGGGTGCGGGATAAATCTAGTTTGCACTTACTTCAGCGCACCGGCCACTAATTGCACGTGTTGATCTTCATATTTAAATATATAAAAAGCTGTGTTAATTCGTTTTTTTCAAAGATAAACGCGTTGAAAAGACATGTATTCGGTTATATATATATAATATGTCTGCGTTTAAACATATATCTAAACGTTTGCAAAGAAGGGAAAAAAAAAAACAAACATAGCTGAAGTATGGAGCTCAAGCTCAGGCCAAGCTTCTTCATCTCCTTTTTGATTCTTATCTTACTTCTCAAAAGCCCTAATTTTGGATCAGCATCCAATCCTAAATGCATAACCACCGAGCGAAATGCTCTTCTCACCTTCAAACAATCACTTACTGATCTTTCGGGTCGACTCTCTTCTTGGTCCGGACCTGACTGCTGCAACTGGACTGGTGTTCTCTGCGACTCCCGGACCAGCAGGGTCTTCAAGATTGATCTCAGAAACCCCAATCAAATAGTTAACTCCGATGAGTTTAAAAGAGGTTGCTTGCGGGGTAAGATACATCCGTCTTTGACCCGTCTCAAGTTCTTGACTTACCTGGACCTGAGTTTGAACGATTTCAGTGGATCGGAGATCCCTGAGTTTATCGGCCAAATCGTTAGTCTAAGGTACCTGAATCTTTCTTTCTCGTCGTTTTCCGGTGAAATTCCTGCGACTCTTGGGAATTTGTCGAAGCTAGAGTCTCTTGATCTGTACGCTGAGTCGTTTAGTGATTCTGGTGGGTTTTCTTTGCGGGCAAGCAACGTAGCATGGCTTTCTGGTCTGTCTTCTTCTCTAACTTACCTCAACATGGGGTATGTGAATCTGAGTGGTCTCGGTGAAACCTGGTTACAGGATTTCAGTAGAGTCTCGACCCTAAAAGAGTTGCGTTTGTTCAATTGTCAGCTCAAGAACTTACCTCTCTCGTTGTCTTCGTCAGCCAATCTGAAGCTCCTTGAAGTTCTTGATTTGTCTGAAAACTCTCTCAATTCTCCAATTCCCAACTGGCTATTTGGTCTCACCAGCCTGAGAAAGCTATACCTCCGGTGGGATTTTCTCCAGGGTTCGATTCCTTCCGGTTTCAAGAACTTGAATCTTCTAGAGACATTAGATCTATCTAATAATCTGGGACTCGAGGGAGAGATTCCATCAGTTCTTGGAGATATTCCTCAACTGAAGTATCTAGACCTATCTGCAAACGAGCTCAATGGTCCAATCCATGGATTTCTAGACGCCTTTTCCAATAACAAAGGCAATAGCTTGGTTTATCTAGATCTTAGTTCCAACAAGTTAGCTGGGACGTTGCCCGAGTCGCTTGGATCTTTGAGGAATCTCCAGGTTCTGGATCTTTCATCGAATTCCTTCACAGGTTCGGTCCCTTCCTCTATAGGAGACATGGTTTCACTGAAGAGACTTGATCTTTCTTTCAATGCAATGAACGGGAAAATCGCAGAAGGCTTAGGGAAGCTTGAGGAGCTTGTAGATCTGAACTTGATGGCGAATTCATGGGAAGGTGTTATTCTGAAGTCTCATTTCGTTAATCTTAGAAGCTTGAAAAGCATCCGTCTCACAACTGAACCAAACAGATCTCTTGTCTTAAATGTGCCATCCTCCTGGATTCCTCCTTTCAGACTGGAGTTGATCAACATCGAGAACTGCCAGATCGGTCCTTCGTTTCCAATGTGGCTTCAAGTACAAACCAAACTCAACTCCGTCACACTCAGAAACGTTGGAATTGCAGATACGATACCCGATAGTTGGTTTTCAGAAATATCTTCTGAAGTGAGTTACATGGTTCTAGCAAACAACAGAATCAAAGGTAGATTACCTCAAAAGCTTGAGTTCCCAAGGTTAAACACCATTGATCTGAGCTCCAACCACTTCCAAGGCCCATTCCCTCTCTGGTCAACAAACGCAACAGAGCTTCGTCTTTACGAGAACAACTTCTCGGGTTCTCTTCCAATGAACATTGATGTCTTAATGCCAAGAATGGAGAAAATCTACCTCTTTCATAATAGCTTTACCGGCGAAATACCATCATCACTATGTGAAATCTCTGGACTGCAAATCCTCTCACTAAGGAAAAACAATTTCTCTGGTAGTTTCCCAAAGTGCTGGCATCGTTCGTTCATGCTTTGGGGAATTGACGCGTCTGAGAATAACATATCAGGAGAAATACCAGAGTCTCTCGGTGTGTTACCTTCTCTTAGTGTCTTGCTTTTAAATCAGAATGCATTGCAAGGTAAAATCCCAGACACTCTTCAGAATTGCTCTGGACTTACAAACATTGATCTTGGGGGGAACAAGCTGTCTGGGAAGCTTCCATCATGGCTAGGAAAGCTGTCTTCTCTGTTCATGCTTCGTCTACAAACTAACGCCTTCACTGGTCCTATCCCAGTTGAACTCTGCAGCGTTCTTAATCTACACATTCTGGATCTTTCAGGAAACAAAATCTCGGGACCGATTCCAAAATGCATCAGCAATCTCACAGCCATTGCTCATGGTACAAGCTTCGAGGTGTTTCAGAATCTTGTTTACATCGTGACAAGAGATCGTAAATACCAAGACATAGTCAATAGCATAAATCTTTCTGGAAACAATTTAAGCGGAGAAATCCCAGGAGAACTTTTAAGCCTGTCTTACCTTCGAATCCTAAATTTATCAGCAAACTCCATGGTAGGAAGTATTCCTGGGAATATTTCAGAATTGGGTCGCTTGGAGACGCTTGATCTATCAAGAAACGAGTTTTCTGGAGCCATTCCTCAGAGCTTGGCTGAAATATCTTCTCTGCAAAGGCTGAATCTTTCATTCAATAAACTGGAAGGGAGAATACCTACGCAACTCAAGTTTGAAGATCCGTCCATTTACATAGGAAATGAGTTACTCTGCGGGAAACCACTTACAACAAAATGTCCAAAAGACATTAATAGCAGAATGTTTTCGTGAATTCAGTATAAGATGCTAAAACGAACCTTGCAAAGACGATGTATCTGTATCTATTGCAAGAATAATTAAAGTTGCTACAAAAACTCTATGATTTGGAATCATTTACATTGAGGATCAGAGAAGTAACGGCTTATGTGTTCTTTTTCAAACAAGTTAAGAACTTTAAATTGATGATAACCATAATCCTGATGCAATTTCAAGAATCCAAAACTATGCATCTACACTTATCAAATGGAGAAAATTCCCCAAAGAAATTAGAACAGATCAAACAAATTATCATATCAATAAGAAAATTTTCATCCTTTGACAGAGAGAGAGGCTCGAACGCGTCTCGAGAGAGAGAGAGAGAACAGCGACGATTCGGAGGCGAAACAGTTCTACGCTGCATTTATCTATTTCCAATATATAAAAGTATAAAACCAATCGGGCTTGACAACAATTTTTAATTCGATTTGCTTAACCTCCGGTTAATGATTTTCTTACTATGGCCATCGTTAAGGTCCGAACAATTTTTTCTGCCAAGTGAATTTCATACTAACTCTTTTATTACTCTTACAAATCACCTGAAGTATTTTTTTTTCGTTTTATTACTATTACACAATATCATAAATCATTATCCAATAAATCATCAAATCCAAATCATGTTTAACTTTGAATTTTTCTCAAAACAAATAACAAAAAAAATCAAATCAATATTTAAAAATAATTTTTATCCACCATCAATTTTCTAGAATTCGGACTATTACACCATTAATTTTTCAATTGATTGATGATATTTATTTGACAATTAATTTCCGAAAGATTCAAACCATTTAGTAAATAAGAATATATAATTGTTTGGTACTTTGACAAAAATGGATAAAAGGATTAAGATGTGTAAGATTGAGGAAAAGAAAGAAAATGATGGTTGAATGCAACTTTGGATGCCATTGCCAGAGGTTTGTCTTCTCTCCAAGTCAGCAAGTAGTATTTTTATAAATATATCAAATCTGTTAAATGTGTGTCGATACATGCATGGTACTGGTTCCTGATAAATGCTACATTTACCCAATGATTTTATTGTACATGCTCTATTTTAATTAATTCCGTCGGACATCTACCCGTTTAGGCCATTTAGTCATTCGTCTAATTTTTTTTTATAAATAATTTTGATCAAAATTTGATTTATGTTGACAATGTAAAGAAAAATTATAATATATTAGATATTAAACTAATTTTAATATGTTTTATACACTTTTAACCATAAAATTATTTTAAATTTATAAATAATTATAAATTATCATATATATAACAATAAATAGACTGAAAACTAAATATTTATAATCGCCGAGTAATCTTTAATCTTTTTGTTATGCGGTCGACCCATCTCAACCGTCCGACTAACATTTAGCATATATTCGAATATCCTAATAAATTTCTAAAAATTTCATTAACTTTTAGTAAGTGTTAAACTAATTATTTGTAAAATCCTTACCATAATTAATTAATCATGTACATATATGTTGTAGTGTTTCATAAATTATTTATCATGTAAGTCCCACAAAACAATTTTGCCTTCAAAAATAGAAGTTTCGAATTTGAATCAACGGAATAATTACAGGTAACAGCGGATCACTATTGAACGTTATATCAGAAGGAACAAGATATAAAACGCAAAATAGTCATATAACAAGCTCCATATACTACTATAATCAATCTTGTAACATTTATATTATATATTGCTACCTATTCGAGATAGGATTTGGACCACTAGGGACTCTATGTTCATTCCCATTGACCATCTTCTCCTTCCGCCATGTCGTCATCGGCCGCTGAACTCTAAACCTCTCTCTTCTTCTCCCTTCCGGTGAAGTCACGGCGGCCCCATAACTTATGTGTTGAGCACTAGAGCCAGTCCTGTGATTTTGATCAATGGTTCTTTGATGGGTTTGGAGGATTAGAGAGAGGAAGAAGAAGAGTACGAGTGAAATGATGATGTGAGGAGATCTCATCACATGAAATACAAATATTATATTATAAGCTTATTATATAATAAAACAACAAAAGCAGCAACGTTACACAAAAAGAGTGTATTTCCCTTTGAGGGTTATTCAGAATTGTGGAGCTCTTGAAAGATCAAGAAATGAGCTTTGATATTTTCTGTAAACTTTACAGTTTTAAGAGAGAGAGAGGAGAGAGAGATTATGCATGGAGTTTTTTTTCCTTTTTTGACATATATTGGCATTTGTATTGGAATTTGTTTTCTTTTGGTGTATTAATGCGTGGAAAGTGTAAGAGAGACAAAGAAAGAAAATAAAAGAGAAAGCAAAGATGGTACGAATTTTTTTACTTTCTGTTGTGTGATTGTGAACTTTGAGGATTGATGGAGACTGAAAAATCAAAGGGGTTACAGGCTGATATCATATTATAATATGACATCAGCTTTATATGAAACACTTAATATGTAAAAAAAATCATATATTTGACCAATTTAATCATAAACTCTTCCGTTTTTAATAACTTTTTTACAAATTACATGACTGTAAGAATAAGTGTAAAAATTATTGTCAAGGATTTGATTCTGTAGGTACACTGAAAGCTATCGACTTTGACGGAAAAACAAAAGCATATTTGACCAACTGATTTGGAGGTGACGTAGACAAAACACAAGCTGACTGAACTTTTTTTTCCTTCATCTTACTAAAGTATAAATCAACTAACAAAAAAATTCAATCAAAGAGAAAAAGGAAAAGTAAGTGAAGAAAAAAGAACGAGAGAGAGAGAGAGAAAAAAAAAAGTATTTACGAAGAAAAGTAATCACAAAAGACAAGGAGTCGCTTCCATGACAAGATTTAACGATGTCATGTTCGTATTTGGACATTGTTCATATCATTAGTCAAAAGATTTTTGTTGGTCTTTCTTGAAAATGCAGTTATGTGAGCAGTGCAATTCGAATAATCAGAAGATGCGTTGTATTGGGCGGCAGAGAATTTGGTAAAGTTGATATGTCAAGGTCTTAGGTTTAGGGTTCTGGATTCTAATAGAGAACCACTTTGAACCGTAATTTTGAGAAATTGTAATCTTGAAGTTAACACAAAAAGAAGCTTAGAAGTGAGTGTCCGGATTGGTTTATTGTTGAGAAGGAAATATGGTTCAGGGACAATCTGAGAGTTATTAGAGTTGCATAACATTAACGTGTGTAAATGTTATAAAATTATGAAGTAATTTTGATGAAATATTCAACAGATTTCCGATGAAATTTTAGTGGTTTTATAATCTATGACAATTTGTTAAAAAAATGTACGATAGATATAACTGGTCAAAAATCTGTTGAAAATATCTTATGGATTTTTGTTCTAATTTTGTATTTTTATTAATTATCCATCAAAAATTTCTAATGGTCTTAATTTCTTTTATTTTTTTTATTTTTAAGTTCTTCATTATTTATTCTGGAGAATTTAAACAAATTTATAATAATTTTAAAATTTTAGCCGAAAAATCAAAATTTGAACCGTCAAATTTTTGCTGACATTACTTTTTGAATACTTTAAATTTAAAAATAAAAATAATTATCAACCCTTAAAAAATATAAAATTTTAATCTTCCACCAAATTAAAATTTTCGCCAAAAATTTTCATCACAAATTTTTATATACAATTACATATTATAAAATTTTTACAATTCCAAATTTTATCATTTTCTAGTTTTTTTTATCGGAACACATCTGTCCAATAATCCAATATTTTATCTGATATTTTTATGCAAGAAAAAAGTTAAATTAAACTTCTCCACATCTATCTGATGAATAAAGAAATGATTCAACCACAGCTTTGTAGTTTTAGATGTATAAAATTAGTTACTATATTTAGTACATTTTAATATAAAAGTTCTGATATTCCGTTTTTGGTTTTGACATTTTAAATATTATCTAAAGTTATGATAAAGATAAATGATAAAATATGGGCCGACATAAAGCCCAATTTTGAAAAGCCTTTTCATTCTAAACCCTAAACCGGAAAAAAGGGGGGAAAGGGTTTCCTGGCTTCTCTTTTGTCTTTTCTATCGTCTTCCTCCTTCCTGTCTCCTGATCCATCTAAACAGCTCTCGTGAATCACTACACTTCTCCAATGTCCGTGCATGTGAAGGTACGTAATTTTACTTCCTGATATAATTGCAGCCTCTTTCCTTTTTTTGTGATTCAATACCATACTTTGTTTATGGGTTCAAAATGGATTACCTTTGGTTCCGTTTGATAAGCTATTGATATATCACCTTTTTTAGATTGTGTGTAATTAGAAAGTCCAATTTTACTGTATAGCGATTCCATATTCAGTTTGAATTATTGTAGGAAGATGCAATTCACAAGAATAATGTTCGGCCGTGAGTTAATGGATTACGAGAACGAGATTGATCTTTTAAAATTTAGTTAACTCAAGAAGAAAAACAAAAACCTGTTCTTTTAAGGCATGGACGGTTCTGCTGTTTTGATTAGTTTCTCTCATTGTTTAGGAGGAACCTGTGCTTGTGCCAAACTGCGATGTCGAGAATTCAGAGCTTGCAGTTTTCAATGGTAATGGGGAAAGTGAGCTTGAGGATTTTGGTACTTGCGTGGATGCTATAACTGAGAGAGTGAATCAGGTTCCAGTTGCTTTCACTTGGCCACATCACTATTTACTTATTTTTCAAATCAATTTTCATCATTATGCTGGAGTGTGCAGCTTGAGCAAAATGTTGTGGAGGTTGAACAGTTTTACTCTACCAAAGATGGAGCAGCTCAAACAAATACTTCTAAGAGTAACTCTGGCGGGAAAAAGATTGCTATTTCTCAACCAAACACATCGAAGTGTAACTCATCCGGGAAAGAAAAAACCAAGGGAAAACATGTTTCCAGCCCTGAGCTTATGCGTCAATTTGCAACAATTATTCGTCAGGCAAGCAAGAAAAGAATAAACCCCTCTTTCTTTTTATGATACGATTTTCAGATAAATGAAACTTGGAAGCACTCATCTTGGATTAATATGTGTAATGCTTCCTTAGTTTTTTGAAATTATACTGTTTACTCTGCATTCATACCTTTCGTCTTCTTATACCTCTTAGATTGCCCAACAAAAATGGGCATGGCCGTTTTTGGAACCTGTTGATGTTAAAGGACTTGGACTCGATGATTATCACAAGGTATGCATTCCAACCTTGCTATTTTAATTTGTGGGCCAAATTGATTTCATGGTATAAGCGATTTCCACACTTCCACGGAGTTTGGCTGAAATAAGTGTTTTAGAAAAACCTTGGTAGCTTCTCTTAATTTCTTAACAGGTTATAGAGAAGCCAATGGACTTGGGGACTATCAAAAGTAAAATGGAGGGTTCAGAGTACAGTAATGTAAGGGAGATATATGCTGATGTTAGGCTAGTTTTCAAGAACGCGATGAAATATAACGAAGAAAAAGATGACGTCTATGTGATGGCCGAGTCTTTGTTGGAGAAATTTGAGGAGAAGTGGCTGCTTATAATGCCTAAACTCGTCGAAGAGGTATACCAAATTGTTGATCTTGCAAGTATTCATCGTTTTAAAGGCAGTGATGTCAAATATGCTTTAACTGCTTTGGTATGAACCAGGAGAAAAGACAAGCTGAGGAAGAAGCTCAGGATCGTGCGAATAAGCAGCTTGCGCTGGAGGCTGCTCAAGCGGACAAGGCTAGGGATTTAAGCAACGAAGTAAGCAAAGGCAAAACCTTTTTTGGAGTTATTGTTCTGTTTCACGACATTGATTATAGTTAGCTCCGGTTGGTTGGACTTTTTTGCATGTATCTTTAGCTATATGAAATCGATCTGCAGCTGGAGAGACTGCGGGAAACAGTAGTTCAGAGATGCAGGTCTAATCATCCTCTGGTGTTAATCATATAAGTCCTTAATGAAGATTCTTAACTGAGTATTTCTTTTGATTTTGAAATGAACAGAAAATTGTCTACTCAAGAAAAAAAGGGACTCTCTGCAGCTCTAGGTCGACTCTCTCCTGAGGATCTATCTAAGGCGTTAAAAATGGTTTCAGAGAGCAACCCGAGTTTCCCGGCTGGAGCACCAGAAGTCGAGCTTGACATCGATGTTCAGGTAAACACCAAAGCCTTCTTCAATCCAATTTTCTTTGCTTTCGTTTTTGGTTTTTATGTTAACGTTTGTTTTTTCTTTCTCGTTTTGTGAACAGACCGATGTTACTTTGTGGAGACTAAAGGTGTTTGTGCAAGAAGCTTTGAAAGCAGCTAACAAGAGCACTGGAGGAACAAACGCCCAAAACAATGCTGGAGAGATCAACAAGAACAATGCGAAACGACGGAGAGAGATATCTGATGCAATCAATAAAGCTTCAATTAAAAGAGCTAAAAAGGCTTGAAATCCTTCTTCTTTTCTCTGTCTGTCTGTGTATTGATTTGGTCAACACCAATCTTCCAAATTAGAGAAATTTTCTAGTTCCATTGCGCATTTTGTATCAAATGTTCAACACAATGTACATGTGTGTCCACGAAAGAATTGTAAAATGGAAACAAAAAAATCAAATCTTAAACAACAGAAAAAAATAAATATACATAATATTGAAAGTAAGGAGTAAGGTTCTGGAAACATATATTATGCATATGTATTATCATATTGACAAATGAGTTTAACTACAGACTTCATCTTCCCTGAGCTTAAACAAAAAAAAAAAAAACTTTTGGGGGTTCATTTGAATTCTTTCTTGCCAATTCTTTCTCTGATCAGGTTCGTGACGAACAAATGGTAACTTATGCTGTTCGTCGATGAACAACAATATCTTTTAGTTTAGTTTTAGAACTTAGAAGCCTAGTGAAACTCTGTTTTCAGTAAAATCTTAACACAAATAAGAATTATATAGAAATTATAAAGGAATCTCATTTTCGGACAAATAAAGGAATCATGAGTGGTCAAGCAGATTGGCCAATTAGTTGGGCGGGCCGTACCAATCCGGTTTTGTCTGGTTCAACTTTCGGAATTGTAAACCTGTGACTGTAAGCTTTTATTTTAGACTCTAACTAGAGAGAGAGAGAGAGGAACTTAAATCAAAGGCTTCTTTTATTAGATCAACATTGTGTCACACCACTGCATATTTCATTAGATTATCATTAAGCATTCCTAATTTATATCATTGAGTACAGATGATTACTAGTACCATGAGTTTATTTCACCGTGGATAACTAATCAGTACGTATCATAACGGCGTTAACCTACAGAATCACGGAGGTGGCGGCGCGAGAAATGGCAGGGGAGGAAACCTAAAGCCAGGGAAACCGGGAACAGAGGCTGGAGGTGATGACGGTGACGGTAACGGAAACGGTAATGGTGGAACGTTTCCAGGGAAAGGAGAAGGTACAAACGGGAACGGAGGAAAAAGTGACGGTAACGGTGGAACACCGCCAAAAGGCAAGCCCGGTGGGAAATTATATTTTCCTTCGTCGGTCGGCTTCTGATCATTGAGTCGGCGAGCTGTGGTTGTTTCTGCCGTGAGGTGGAAGATCAAGATTAGGGTTAGGGTCAGGGATAAAGCTGTGACTGAAGAAGCCATTGTTATGTTTTTTGAAGCTTCTGTTCTGTCTCTTGCAATAGCAAACAGATGTTTAGTGTCGGTATTTATAGACATAGAGTAATAAAATTAATTTATTTTCACTTATTTTTTCTTTTAAAATTTGTATTTTATGAACCTACCATATATCTGCAAATTGTATAATTACAATAACTTGTATAGATATATTGGTTCTTTATAAGTTTGGATTAGCTAGGGAATTATTCGCTTTAATTTCCATGTTTTTAGTTGATGTTATGTGGAATTTATATTTTCGTATATTAAAAAACTTTAATTGAACATATAATAAATTTTGATTCGTTTATTATTCAAACACCATTACATATGGTCATATAGATTACAGAAGATTATATCTTTTGAACTGATAAATAATTAAGCTTCATTTTTTGTTGCCGCGAGCTAAAGCATCGATTAATTAGAATGAAAGGGACTGAAAATTGTACAATCTAACTAATTTTATATCTAAAGGAATTACAGGATAAATTTGTATAACATCGAATGTACCAAATTCACAAATAGGTGGACTGAATTGACAACAACAAATTAATGCATGTGTATCGCATTTTGGCTTTTGCATACTTTGAAAAATAAAAGTAAGTTTAACATGAAATGCGGTTGAGAAAAAGAGAAAGATGTCAATTGACTAAATAAATAATAAATATAGAGGCATGCACATGAACATGTGTCTCTCATGCAGCTTCGTTAGAGCTCATTGAATTCGTCTAATTATATCAAAACCGCTCTATATTTATCTTACTTTCTTACGAAATTATTCTTAAGAAGCGATTTTATGTATCTGCTTATGTTTGTATTAGATTATGTTTGAATTAGAGTGTGAAATGTCGAAATTGGAACATTTGTATACAAATATATAAAATATTGGATTACTCTGCACCTGTTTTTCAATATAGTATTACAATGCAACATTATTCCGATATACGGTTTCCCATATTGTAAGTGATATGTATTATCATGATATGTTCGAGATGTTGGTTCGTGTTGTATCCACATTTTGATCAGAACTTTTAAAATATGAAATATTGTACATCGAAAATTGGGACATTTCTACATTAATATATAAGATACATGAGTTATTCCATTGATTGCCAATTGATTTTAAATTACATGACGTTTGAAACTTTAAACATAATATCTTCAGATATGCCATCGTTTATAAATTATTAGTGATAAGGAGAATCAATGAATATTTGTGATTGTATAGGCACTTAACATGCATTAGTATATGTGAGAAAGAAATTGATGGGACCAATATTTCTTCAGTAAGTATATGTGCATGATAAGTTCTAAATGGTGCAGGTAAGCAGACCAAAAAGACATAACTACGGTATTTTTGAGACTTATGTATGTGTGATAAATTGTTTAATCTTGAATGGGTATTGATCCATTGCATGTAGATCTTGAAGGTTGCATGTTCATCACGTTCCGAGACTAGTGTCTTGGATGCACGAAGTCAAGAGGAACATTGGTTTGTTTTTGTGAATTTGTATAAACAAAAGCTAGCAGCGTTGTAACATTCTTCTATATATCTTTCCATGTATCTGCAATGAGTTAGTTTTTCTTCCGCTTATATCATCATTGTCTATTGCCTCTGTGCTTAAAAATAGTTTTGCAGTAACAATCTTGAGGAGTTGTAAAGATCAGAGCTTGTCTCCATGGAGCTTTTAACTTAGAAAACAGACCTATACTTGTTCATGAATTGGGAAGAAGGCGACCATTGTACATCTTGTCAAGTAGCTCACGAGCACCAGGCCTTCTAAGAAGACCTTTGTTGTTTGGTAAACCTGTACCTAAACAGACCGGACAAACAAGCTTGCCTCGACCTGTTTCCAATATGAGCCAGCAATTAAATCAGGGAGACAAAACAAACTAAAGAAATATTGGGAAAGAGTCACAAACCGTAACAGTTTGGACATTCTGTAAACTCATATACATCTTTGGCACGTTTTCGGTTGAGAGCTTTCCATTTTCCTGTACCACCACACATATCACCTATATCATAACAAAATGTATAAAACATACATGGAAATTCTTTTGAACTTCACAATTTGGTTGCACCAAAAGACCAAAAAAGAAACTAAACAAAGAAATATGACTCACATAGAACAGCACCAATTCCCTGACAGTTACGGCAAACTCCTGCTTTCTTTTCTAAAGCAGCTGCGTTTTGCACAGAGACAAAGGTATAAGCATTGTTAATTAAAACTGGAGATAAGCACACACATGTCATCCACTGTCTCCTCGACATCGATTTCTGATCCTCCTGCAGCCAAGAACACAAGCAAGTTGAGACTAAAGATTCTGAGATTTTTCTTAGCATAGTGGAAGCACTTGCATGCACAACTAACAAATCGTGACTATAACAAGCTCAACTCCCAGTTTACAGTGAACAACGACACTAATGTCGATTTACCAATTTGTAGCAAAACTTAAAGACTGAGACTTGAAATTTTTATTAGCATAATAGAAGCAATAGCATACCTTAATTAACTAGAGAATGTGAATGTAAGCTATTAGCAGTCACTAAATTACACCATAACAGAGAAAATGCTTTAAGTAAAGAAAGATAACAAGAACTTGTAACTAGTGATCTGAGTTTCGCAGCTAATACAAAAGCTAGGAAGAAGAAGAAGAAAAAGATGCGAACTTTTACAAAATAATGAACTGAAACACTGAATTTCCTTAACCAATGATTCAACATTTGCAGGAAAGCAACGAAGAAAGGGAACATTTTGTTCTCTAGATGGAACACAAGATAAGCCTCGTGAGACAGAGTACTAACAAGAATATTGCAAACGAAGAAGAGCGATTTATATCATTAACCTGGGTTTTGTTGGTAGTCTCCGACGTTGCATCCGATTCGTTTGAATCGAAACTTTGATTTTCCGGGCATGATTTCGCGTGGATACGAATTCGATTCCGGTTTGGTGCGGCTAACAGAATGTCACAAAAATTGAAAAGAAAAAGGGAGGTAAAAAGGATGTTTACAGAGAAACGGAGATGCTGTATGAAGACGTGAAGGGAGTGCAAAGAGATGAGATGAAGCCGCCATTTTTAGTCTGCGGTCACAATTTTACAGGCGGACCAGACCCAAACTATCTATCTATATGTTTAGGATACTTTTTTCATGGGTTTATTTGCACCGATTAACATTTATGATTATTGTGGCAAAATGATAAATTACGGTGAAAGATTCTTTTTATTGGATTGACGTAAATACCCTTCTAAAGTTTTTGAAAATTTGTTTGATGTACAAAATGGTGTGACATTCGATAGTGTAACATTTTACTTAGCAATATAATGATTGTGTGTAATGAGACATTTCCTATTTTATTAAATAATGTGTTACACGTTTTGAAATCAAGCACGAAATTTACTAATTTGAAATTGTACTTTTAAATATTAAGAAAAAAGCCAAAAAAGCATGTACTTAGTTTGTAATGTTGGGTTCTATACTATATATTTCTTAATTATTTGTTGCATAATTTTATTATTTAAAACGATCATGTTTTCTTTTTTTCCAGTCATTCATTTTAATTGAACAAAAATGTAGATTTTTTTTTTTTTTTCGAAATCAAGTAGAGATGTGTTGAAGGAGTGTCACAAAAGAAAAGGCCGACCAGCTCGTTAGGTCTGCTCCGCGATAGGCCCAAAAATTGAACGACACATAACTATAATCGATGCTATGATGGAATGGTTGTTGAGGTGGTAATGTTTCAACTTTGATTGATTCTTTAAATTTGAAATATGGAATTAGATTTATTAACGAATGTCTTTTTTATTAGGTCAAAACGATCGTACAATAAAAATTAGAATCTAATGAAAAAATTAGAATCTAATGAAATGAGATGTAGAAGTAATGTAACTAATATACGTTTGTTATTTTTATTAATAGATATTTTTTGTCAATAAAAATGTAGTTATTCAATAATAAATATAATTCAATACACTCATACGAAAAAATATATATCGAATTTATAAATATAAATGATGCAACCATTAGTCAAACTTATTGTTTTCTATTAATAAATATTTATGTGATAAATAATGCGTAGCTAGATTTATATCCACTATAGTTATTATTGAATAATTATTGAATAATATAATATAATTTTTTAGTTATAAAATTCATTATAGTTATTTGTAAAATATTATTATTTAAGATTTAAAATCTGGTTATGTCTACCAAAATATTGATTATTATTTTAAATATATTGATAGTTTTTATTCTGTTTTAGTAATTGATGATTTCTATGAAAAAAAATATATTTCATTCGTAAAGTATTAGAAACGATAATTTTTCTTGTTTAAATAACAAAAACTCATATTTTAAAATATCAAATTTATAATATATACTAACACGTTGTGATTGAGTATTAATTATTTATAAAATTTTGTATGTGTAATTTAAGGAAATAAAAATGATTATTCTTTTAAATAAATAATTATTTTTGGTTAGTTTCATAAAACATATTGATTTTCTAACAATTAATATGAGTGGCATATAACATAATTATTCTAGTAATTTAAACTTATTTATATGTTTATTTAAAATTTATTTTGGTGAATAAATAACATGTTTATATGAGTGACACATCATCACAACATTATTGTAAATAACATGTTTAACTAAAGTTGTTTTAAAAAAAAGTTATTTCTCAATTAATATATTAAAGATATTAGAGATAAGTTGATAAATAAATTACAGAATGGGGAATATATACGGTCGAACAGATAAAGTAAAGTCAATGAGCATAGAATTGTCTGTTGGAGAGGAGTAACTGTGTTAGTGATTGCACTATATATGCATCTATTTTAGAGGTATGAAGTTCGATTCCACATTTTTCGTATGAAAATGCTAAATTTTCGTATAAAAATATTAGGTTATTAAACCGATCCGATGTGGCCAATTTCAAAAAAAAAAATGTCGGTTGCATTGCTTAATGAATATGTTGGTTGCAAACTTGTCTACTATAGTTAATGAAGTCAGCATATACATTTATAGGCAATTACAAAGACCCACTATCTAACAATTACGATTCGAAACAAAGTTAACAATTTGTATACTTTTCGAGAATTAATATATTATGGCTACAACTAACCTTGTGTGGAGATGCAGCCTTTTAGATTTAGACTAGATAGAGAAGAAAATTAAGCGTGTAAGAAATAGATTCACATACGGTATTTTATAATTTCGTGTTAGTCTTTAATTGGCTTAATTCTTTTTTCTCAATCTTGGGTTCTTTTCCATTCGGGTTAAAGGTCATTTCGACAACAATTTGTGAGTTTTGTAGTTCCAAGTCTATTGGTCTTCCAACTTATCCCATGTTCTCAAGAGTTTCACTTTACTCTTAAGGTTTGGTGCTATTTAAATTTTTAAATGTTACTTTTTTGATCTATCATGTGTTTAATATGTGTTTCCAACATTACATGCCTGTTTTTGTTTTTGGAGAATGTCAGAAGTATACAATTTAAACCAAAGATAACAGATATGTAATGATCTTTTAATTATCTATGTTTCTTTTTTGTCACTTAAATCAAACACAGATCAATTCAATAACCCAAAATACTCTTATGAAGGAAAGTAAAATCAAATCTCCTATTTTTAAGATGACATCTGAGATGTTGTGACCTTTGTTACATCTTGATGTTCTCAATTATTTATGTTTTTAAAATTAAAAATAGACAAAAAGGTTTTTTGGTTTGATATACATGTGTCATGAATATATTCAAAACATATTTATAACTATATTTATGTGGAGAAAAAGTATAGTTAGATGTATACTGTTTTTTTAATCAAATCTTATCTCTTAAAAGAAATTTATATATCATCATTAATTTTTTATATAATAATTTGTAAAATTTTAAAAATAAAAATAACTTATGATAATATTTTAAAGACAATAAATTAGAACTACGATTTAAAAAAAAAATATATCAACAACTAATAAAATTTTCATACCATTTTGTGGTATCACAAGAATTTGGTCAAAATGGTAGGAGAAAGTGTTGGTCTTTGAGTGAAATCCACGTAGAAACTCTTGCCGACAAATCAGCGCCGAATTCGTCAGGACGCAAAGCTGCCGGAGCTTCCCCGTACCAATCACCGCGTCGCTTATTATGTCGGTTGCAGTCTCATTGGCCAATAATTCCTTCATTAAAAAATCTTAATAAAGTAATCATTTAAAAAAAATTCAACTTGATGCCTCTTCTCTCTTGTGTCGTGTTCCCTTCGCTCTATTTCACCATAAAGGCGCCTCTACTCGCTTTATAATCCCCGTCTTTCTCTCCTTCACTTAGAACTGCAAGAGATCGAATCTTTCTTACTGGAAGAGAATCTACGAAAAAATTAAATCTTTGTCACTCTGAATCAGGTACGTCTCTCTATCTCTCAATGTTTTTTGTTGGTTTTGAAATTGTGAATAACCCTTTTCGCTTTCTTGTTCTTCAGTTTCCGCTTCTTGTCAAGTCCAAATTCTACCTACATTTTTCTGTTTCCTGATGAATCTCGGATGTTCAGGCTGAAATTTTGCTCTGTGTTGGTGTGATTATATGCATATGTAGTTTCTAAACTTAATTGTTCTGCATTTTTCTCTTTTCTAAAGGACCAACATGTTCAGAGTACTTAAACACAAAATACCAGTTTTCTGTGAATTTCAAATTTGATGAGAGTTTTCTAAACATTCGAGTTCTGGATTTCTTGTAGCTGAACTGAACTAGGCCGTGTACTTCCAGACTCAAAATGCTGAATTTTGGTCGAGCAAGAATCCAAGGGAGGCCAAACAGATCTATGTCTTTTGAAGGTTAGTTCCAAAGTCAGAAGCTTTTGTTGTGTTTATTATTTGGATTCAAAATTCACGCATGTTGGTGACTTTTGGAGTGTAGGATTGGATTATGCAGACCCGAAGAAGAAGAACAATTGCATGGGGAAGGTTGTTTTTGCCATTTCCCTGACAGCAATGTGCATTTTCTTGCTCAAGCAATCCTCAAATTTCGATTCCCCTTCCATGGTACTACTTCCTATTGTAATGGCTTGATACAGTTTTATCATTTTGTGAAGTAGTAATGTTTTGAGTGCTTGTATGTTTTCTTCCATCCTTTAGTTTTCTCGACATGAACCAGGAGTTACCCATGTTCTAGTCACTGGTGGTGCAGGATATATTGGGTCACACGCAGCTCTACGCCTTCTAAATGATTCATACCGTGTGACCATTGTGGTATATATCTTCATTCGCTTATAGATTCGTGCTTCTCGTGTTGTATCTAAAGTAAAAACAAAAAGAGTAAATCTTTTGTGTTTTGGCAGGACAATCTATCACGTGGGAACCTTGGTGCAGTCAAGATCCTGCAACAGCTGTTTCCGGAACCTGGAAGGCTTCAATTCATTCATGCTGATCTTGGAGATGCAAAGGCTGTATCCTTCATCATAGTTCTAGATTTAGCACCCGGAAAACGAATAGCAAGCTTTTTCTTTTGTTTTCTTAACAAGAAATTCTGTCAGGTTAACAAAATATTTTCTGAAAATGCATTTGATGCTGTGATGCATTTCGCCGCCGTTGCTTATGTTGGAGAAAGCACACAATTTCCTCTCAAGTGAGTGTTTTGTTGTTCTCATAAAGGTTTTTTCTTTACCAACAAATAGATGTGGTGCTATGTCATTTGCAGGTATTATCACAACATCACATCGAACACATTGGTGGTTCTAGAGACGATGGCTACTCACGGTGTGAAGACTTTGATATATTCAAGTACATGTGCTACGTATGGAGAGCCCGAGAAGATGCCAATAACAGAGGAAACTCCTCAGGTTCCAATCAATCCATATGGAAAGGCTAAGAAGATGGCAGAAGATATCATCTTGGATTTCTCCCACAATTCCAATATGGCGGTTATGATCCTGAGGTTGTTGCTTAAGTCTTACTCATTTAAGTCTGTGTGTAGGTTCTGTGCTTGATTTCTTTTTGCCTGATGTTGACTTGCTTCTTTCTTCAAATTCATCGGTTTTCTTTTAGATATTTCAATGTGATTGGGTCTGATCCTGAGGGCAGACTGGGTGAAGCTCCAAGACCGGAACTCAGAGAGCATGGAAGGATCTCTGGTGCTTGCTTTGATGCTGCACGAGGCATCATTCCGGGACTACAAGTAATTTATCGCTTCTTTGCTTTGCATCATCATTACATAGAATCTTTGTAGATGTTTACTCGGTTTTTATCTGCAGATTAAAGGAACGGACTACAAGACCGTTGATGGGACTTGCATACGTGATTACATTGATGTCACAGACTTGGTTGATGCTCATGTCAAAGCTCTTGAAAAGGCGAAACCCCGCAAAGTTGGAATCTTTAATGTTGGTACCGGGAAAGGTATAAAAACCGATTCTTGGCAAAGATTTCACCAAAGTGAAGTGAACTGTAATTTAGAGAATGTGGTATTTCTCTTACGTGAGCAGGTAGCTCGGTGAAGGAGTTTGTGGAAGCGTGCAAAATGGCTACAGGGGTTGATATAAAAGTCGATTACTTGCAAAGACGAGCAGGAGATTACGCAGAGGTTTACAGTGATCCAAGTAAGATCAGAAAGGAGCTGAATTGGACAGCTAAGCACACAAATCTTCAAGAGAGTTTGAAGACGGCATGGAGATGGCAAAAGCTTCATCACAATGGCTATGGATCTTCTTCCTTGGTCTCTGCGTACTGACTTTCTCTACATTGGTGTTATCTTCAAAACCTCCTTCACTGGGAGATGATAGCTACTAGCTAGAGGTTAGAGTATTGATTCTAAATGGTAGTGAAGGTTGCAGAAGATTATGGGTTCTTATTATTTAGTGATATAGTATTTATATCCACTTATGGAGATTTTTTTTTCTATTTGAATAATAATGCCTTTAGATTAATTTCTGATGAATAGAATTCCTTTAAAAATTGAATACTCATGGGTTATCCAATCCAATTTATTAGTCGAAATTTCTAATAGTTATACTTTAGTGGAAGTTATTGATTTTTTTTGTAATCTTAATGAATTTTGAAATTCAAATTAAATTCATTATTATTGGTATTATGAATTTAAAAGCCATATTAAAATCATGTGTTGTTGGTTACATCATTTATTAATCTACTATCTTACAATATATCAAAAAGTAAGTATGAGAATGCAATTTTGAGAATAGTCCTTACTTTAAAGAACATAACTTTAATATTATTTAATTAAGGTTGTGATATGATGAATTATGTAAATTACAATATTAAATTCAATTAATTTTTTACTTTTTTCTTATATGACAGGGTATATCATCTAGTCCCTAATATATTATTTGAGAAACTTTTTAACAAAATAATCTTATCCTGACGTGTTAATAACAAAAATACCATGCTGACGTGTCAACACCACATCGAGTTTCAGTTTAAATATATAAAAGGGTTTAAGTTACTAGAATAATTACAATACATGCCACTGATATTAATTTGGTTAGAGAATAAATATAATTTATTCAACTAATCAAAAATTACTATTACATTTGCAAAAATAATAATTTTTATTTCTTTAAATTTTTTATACGTTAATTTATAAATAATTTCAAATAAATATAAATATATTTAAGTTACTACCGTAATCGCTAATATATTATTTGAGAAATATTTTAAGAAAATAAACTTACTTTGATGTGTTATTAACAGAAATATCATGCTGACGTGTCATCATTACAGTAAATTTCAAATAAATATATAAATGAGGTTAACTTATTAAAATAATTAAAATTATATCATTGTTATTAATTTGGTTAGAGAATTAATATATTTTTATTAAATTAAAAAAAACTATTAAATTAGTAAAAAATATTTTTTTTCTTAATTTGTATATACAAAAACTAATGTTATAAGTAATTTTAATAAAATATAAATATTTAATTTATATTTACTAATAAATTATAATTTACGAATATTTTTTCATTTGAGAAACTTTTTAACAAAGTAACCTTATCCTGACGTGTTAATAACAAAAATACCATGCTGACGTGTCAACATCACATCGAGTTTTAGTTTAAATATATAAAAGGGTTTAAGTTACTAGAATAATTACAATACATGCCACTGATATTAATTTGGTTAGAGAATAAATATAATTTATTCAACTAATCAAAAATTACTATTACATTTGCAAAAACAATAATTTTCATTTCTTTAAATTTTTTATACGTTAATTTATAAATAATTTCAAATAAATATAAATAGATTTAAGTTACTACCGTAATCGCTAATATATTATTTGAGAAATATTTTAAGAAAATAAACTTACTTTGACGTGTTATTAATAGAAATATCATGCTGACGTGTCATCATTACAGTAAATTTCAAATAAATATATAAATAAGGTTAACTTATTAAAATAATTAAAATTATATCATTGTTATTAATTTGGTTAGAGAATTAATATATTTTTTATTAAATTAACAAAAAATACTATTAAATTAGTAAAAAATAATTTTTTTTTCTTAATTTGTATATACAAAAACTAATGTTATAAGTAATTTTAATAAAATTTAAATATTTAATTTATATTTACTAATAAATTATAATTTACGAATATTTTTTTCCACGCATGGCGTGGATATGAATCTAGTTATGTGGTATTTGGTAAATAATATGTACTGTATAAATAAAATAAACCATAATATATGTGGATTGAATAATAAAAATAATATTTTTAAAATAGTATTTTTAAAAAAAAAAAAGTTGTTCCAAATTTAGTATTTTAAATTTAAAATTTTAAACATTGTATAAATTATTTTTCAAAAATACATATTTATCAAAAACAAAGAGCAATTGTATAAAATAGCACTTTTTTAAGTTTTTGTTCCAAATATAGCAACAATTATTTAGATTTTTAAAAATAACATAAATTAATATTAAAATAATTAAAAATCTTAATAAGAACAATTTAAACCATAAATTAGAAAAGGTGAATACAAAGATTATGTTTTAATTTTATATATAGTTTATTTGAGATAAATAATTATTTTTACGTTATAATTTATATTATTTTAAGAATTTTATTTTTGTTATGCTAGATTTGTAAAATAAAATTAAAAAATAATATTTTAGGATTACTCAAAATAAATTATAAATATAATTACAATATATTATATTTATGTTCTTTTTCTAATTTAAGATTTTTTATTATTAGAAAGAAATTTTAAGATATTTTTATATTAAATTTGTATTATTTTTGGAAATTTAAACTAATACTGTTACTTCTGGAACAGAAATTTAAAAAAATGTTATTTTATAAATTATAATATACACTAAATAAGTAGTTGGAAATAATAGGTTCCAATTAATACCAATTTCTATCCAAATACCGATGATGAATAACGAATATTAGTGTCTAGTCGATAAAACAGTCGGTTCAACGAAGTGTACTTAAATAAAAACAAAATTTTAATTTATTCATATACAACTAAATTTACATAACTCAAATGAAAAATCATGTTATAAAATAAAAAGAAGAGGATGACTAGTGTTTTTCCTATGAACTTGGGAAACACTTAAAGGGAATGGTCGATTTTACGTAAAGTAATTACGACTCAGTTCACATGTGCTACACAACCCAATAACATAGTTCCAATAAAATTTATCACTGTTATTTATTTTTATATATTAACCGCTTTACATGCGACGTTCTTGATTTTCTCAGTGCAATGGTTTTTTTTTGGAATGAAAGTGCAATGGTTTTTTTTAGCTGTATTAGAATAATACTTTTATTTTTACGTGAAACAATTTCAAAACAAACTTTAACTTATTTATTTTTACCCAAAAACTGAAAAAATTTGCAATGTAATTTTAAACCTAATTTATTTCTATTAAGCAAATAAAATTCTAACCTATTAAAAAACAAACATAAACCCAACATTATTCAACAAAATAAATAAAACCTTTATAATCTAACAACCTTAAATTTGATGAATATTTATCCACTTTGGTGTTTGGTGAACGCGGAATAAGAATAAGATAATAATAACGTTATTCCCAAATCTAATTCTTCACATGTAAATAAATTTAGATTTTTGGAAAGATTAAACAGACAAGTGATTCCATATTTATAACCATTTTAGAGGTGTAGAATTTGATTCTATTTTTTCGTTTAAAATATTAAATTTTTGTATGAAACTGTTAGATTATTGTACCGATTCGTTATGTTACAAGTAAAAAAAAAATTTAGATATTTTTACTAATCTGATCCCTAACACTGGATGGAATTATGCACTAGCGACATATTTTTTCTGAACACAAAGTTTATATAATTGTTTGATTTATATATTAGATAGTATGGTCATACCACAAAATACTAGTAATATAAAACATTTTTTCATATTCATTAAATTATTTGGGTCATTGACTCATTGTACATACAAACCCAAAATATTTTCAAAAAATCTACTATATATTAAAGGCGAAACATTGAAAGTGAAAATTGCTTATGTGTCATCACTATATTCACTTTCAACAATTTTACTAATTAATTTAATTTTAAATATAAATTATTTATTTTATTATCTAAATATCTTAATTAGATAATTTTATTATATAATTTAATGAGTTTCCAAACACTATTTAGTTTTCAAATATACGCAGATTTAAAAATTAAGAAATTTTGAGTTAGTAAATTACACATTTAATTACTTTTTAACTCAATAATTAAATTCAATATATTGTATTAATAATTGTTTTATAGAAATATATATATATATATATATATTGTGTAATAATATAGTCGACATATCTAAATCACAAATCATATAGAAATTATAACACTCAATTTTTTTTGTTTCCAAACAATCAATATATTTACAAATAATTATATCATTTGTTTGTAATATTAAATTTGAATAACTAATAATTATTTTTAGTATGACTACTCTATATATAAGTAGATTCTATAACATAAAAAATTAATTAAAACTACTAATTTTATTAATTTAATTTAAAACATGTTTCAAATATTATACTAAAATTTTTATAAATGTATTTTTGATTAACGTATCGCAAAAAAAACGATAAAATAATACAATATTATTTGAATAATAGTAATATAATTCTTTTATAATATATATAATATTTTAAATTAAATATATTTATAATTTTTTTCATTCAAATAATAAAAAAATTTAAAATATTAATTTTAATCTATGCATAGCACAGGTAGTATTTTAGTTACTATGAAATCACAAACTAGCTATATTTGGCATTAATAGAGTATATTAAACTAAAAAAAGATTTTTATCTCTACTCTTGATATGGAGAAATCTGTAATCAAAACAAAATTTAGAGGAACATCAAATGCAATATAATTTAGTTTATTTACTTTGTTAAACTATGTTAGTTTTTTATTTATTTCATTGAATATGTTAATTTTTGCCCGATATAAATTTAAATTTAAATATGGTGATAATGTGAATGGAACTTTGCTCGTGTGAATAGGAGGAATAAAGTCATAAACATAGCATATGTAAATAATGTGAAGCTAATAAGCATGGATGAAAAAGAAAATATATGCAAAGATGTAAATAAGCAGAAATTGCCAAAAAGCATGATCACTTCCAAGATTAGTCAAAGTTTCAGTAAAATTTAATAATGCCAAATCCTACATATATATAATTTCTTTCACAAGTTTCACAAATTAAAAAATATTTTTTGTACATTAAATCTTTTATTTCAAATTATGGTGTTAATTTAAACAGTGATTGTATATTAACAAACGCTTCCAATTAATCTAAAACACATGATTCGTGCATAATAATCAAATTCTATGTTTATATTTCATTGTCAATAATTTATTATATATATAATTGAATCCTTTCAACATGCGTCACTGTCTGTAGAACGAGGGATTCATGACTTTTTTTCTCCACTTATTGCATCGTCTTATTGTAATTAAACAATATTCCATTTGTTTAAAAACACATTTGTTGATTTTTTTTATTTTTTTATTTTACATAGATTTTTAGGTTTTATACAGTTTAATTCGTTATTAATAATAAATTGTACATTTTAAAATTTATTGAATTACTATTAATTAGGATTATAAAAATTATTAATCTAAAAATAATGTATTTATAATTAATTTTTTTTTAACTTGTGTGAAAATTTTAGAACTAAACACTGATACTATTTTTTTATAATAGTTATGTTTATTTGTCAGTCGTAGTTCATACGGTTGTGGTTGCAGTAAATTGTTTTTCGTTTATCCGATGCAACTATTTACGGTCAATCGCAACAGTTAAACGTTGCGTTTTACGTTATAATTTTTTCGATCGCTGATTAAAACAATATTACAACTAAAAATGCAGTTAACCACAACCGTAAATACAAACAAACGAATAACATATATTGCATGTACAATCGCGGTATTTACCAAAAATGTAACTATAACTACCAGCAACGATCAAACGAACAAAAACTAATAATATAATAAATTTGTCTGCTACCACTAGAGACGAAGCATGATTCATATGGGTCGAGATTTGTTTTTTATCTCGATGGAAAAATTGTCTAACAAAACCAAAGGTCTGGATGTGAGAACTACATACAAAAAAAACAGTTGAAAATTATATTTTTGACAACAGTTCTTTTAAGTTTTGTAGGTTTATAGCTAAATCGACTAATAATAATAAATAGAAGAATTAATTATTCCCGTTTAAAGTTTAGTATTAGATTTGTGGTATTTTTAAAAAAAAACAATGTTAATGGTATTTATACAAAATAAAACTGTTAATAGTTATTTTAGATCAATTTTTTGTGTGTTTATTTGGAAAATTGCCCAGTAAAATATAATATGTTAAAATCATAATTACAACCACATTTGTATATTATTATCTCCTAACTAATTTAATCATTCAATATGTCATAAAATTCACATAATATTATAAGATTATAAACTAATGATAAGGGAGTCAGAATAAAATTAACCACAAACTGGATTTGATAGGTAAATGGAATAAAAGGAAAACAAAAATAAGGAATATCATGGAATATAAAATAGTAGTGACGAGGTTGTAATGCACGATGTATCTAAGTGTTTCTCATGAAGCCGACCACTTTATTCACATCATAATTCTAACCATTTCCATAATTATGTAATTATGAAGTACAATATTTTCACTTTCTTGTCTAATATATCTAGTGAAAATATAACCTTGCACGTTTAAATATATATATATATATATATATTTACTACCCCAAATATTTCTCTTTAATTAAAAACAAATAAGTTCAAGGAATGAATCAAAAGCGTATTTATAAAATTGAATAATTAGTAAATGCTATAGTGATGTGTTGCTAGATAAGTTCATCGAATATTTTTCATACAATATTACACCTTATATCTCAATTCTTAACATCGAAATGATTGAGCGAGACTTGTCTGTTTTTTTTGGCACAACGAGAGGGACTATATATATATATATTAAAATGTGCCGAGATTAGCACATATATATTAATATAATTACATATAGAAATGTTTATCTTATTATATTTAAAACCGCCCAAAAATACATTGTTTTAATTTGATCGATCTTATTATGTTTGTTTTTCAACTGCAAGAAATTGCGGTTGCGGCTGTCAGATTGTTATTCGTTTAGCTACCATATGTATTTGTGATCAATTATAACAGTCAGACATTACGTTATTCATCATAATTTTTTTAACCGTTGATTAAAGCAATGATACGAATAAAAATCTATGATTAGTCGCAATCGCAACTACAGTGTTGATCATAGTCACAACCATAATAACACTGTTGATCGGAACCGTAATCGCTGATGACAAACAAATAAACAAAACTATAATTCTAGCACTTAATTTGAAAACTCATTTATTTAGATTTAATCTACAGAAATAATGTGACTTATTAACCAGCTAGCTAGCCAACAAAAAGATAAACCAACTAGGTGAGATCATATAATGTGGAAATTAATACTAATAATAATAATAATTCTAAGTACATAGTGGAAGTCCTCTTCGTCCCGGTTGACTAATAATTTATTAATGCTTTTATATTATGAGGTGGGATTTGATTTCAAAGATTTCAATTTATGCAGATTAATGACGTTAAGTTTAAAGGAGATTTTGTGCAAATACAATTGTTTTTTGTGATCTCGTATGTTAAAAATAAAATTACCTATTCGAAAATGTGTTACATATAGAATATATTTTTCCATTGTAAAACTATCTTCGTAATTTTTTTCTTCTAAATATATAAATATTCCTTTAGACTAATCCAGCATGCATAAGAACACATGCTAATACCATGTGAGGAATTTATTACCCATCATACAACTCTAATTCTTAGGATATTTTAATCGATACCGTACATATAAAACTATAAATTCATATATATATATGATCGAAATCGAAATTCATGTGTTATAATAAAATTTGGTGTAAATAATAAGTATATGAAAGTAGTAATTTTAAATATATAGTTGGCGACATTAATTATGGAAAATCTAAAATGAAATAACGCGGAAAACGTATAATTATTCATTAGGTGGCACTAATATTAAATCAACCTACACCCTAACCTATACTCACCAACTGAATATTTTTTGTCTTTTTTAAAATAAACTAACTGAGATTTGTATAATTTATAAATTAGTTGTTCGTATATTTTTGAAGAGTCGTTCTCTGACCAGTCGTCTTGGCCAAATACGTCAAATGTATTTAGATGTAAGCAAATATATTTGTTTCATAATATGATTTGGTTCTGTCTAAGCAATTATATTTGTTGTACAGACAGAAAACCATGACGCAGAGGATAAGTTTAATCGATTATAATTTATTCTCCGAGCACTTTACCATATTAAAAAGACAACATCATTTTGACCGCTCCAGTTTAGATGATCTATCCATTATCCAAAATCAAACAAATTATGACCATCACTAAGCTGAAGAGATTACAAGTAAGCTAATTAAATACAAGTTTAAGATGGTCAGAGATTCACCCTAAAATAATGAACAGCGTTGACTTGTCGAGTTTCGTTAAGCAACGAAAACCAAAGAGTTTCGATAGTTCTCAACCTTTTTCAACTTGTTTTGAACTAAAAACATGTTATAACCGTTGAAATATTTAATGATATAAAGTAGTTGAAATATATAAGGGTACATAAAATAATTAGCTAACGTGAGGTATATAAAAGTTTTATGAATTGTTTTTTGCTTTAGGTTCTAACTGACATTTTGATGTTACGTGATTATGCAACCATGCAAAATACGGATTTAGTCTCCACCATTAGTCTAAGATTTATTTCTATATATTCTTAATTAGCCGCTCAAAAAAATTACTTAATTGGTAACCATATTTCAAGTCGTTACGTTCAATACAATCAATTACACACCATGCACAACGGAAATTTTATAATTTTACGGAAACAATATATATAAGATTATGTTATCAATCGTAGTAACTTACTAGAGAAAGTGCATTTAGTTAAACGATTACAAATCCACATTTGTTTTTATCCTAACAAATTTCGACTCTAATTGCTCGCAAAACGTTGAAAATCACACTCTAATGCATGGGTTGAACTAAACTATATTTTTTTTCAATTAACGTTCTCTTCTCCCATCGTTCACATCGTCCTAGTTTTGTTGAGCGGCTTGGCTGGTTGAGAGATAACCACAATGTTGTGAATGTGGCTCATCTCTCTCCTGTCTTTTAGTGCTCGCTTAGAGATTGCTTTGTTTGCTCTTCATCTCTAAATTAGGTCTTTTGAAGGTGTGTTTTGCCTTGTTGCATTTTCGGGAAGCTCTTGGGAAGGTCATGCAATCCATTTTTTCTTGATTTATGAAAGAAATAATAAAAGTTGTTGGGTCATGTTTCGCCTCGCTCTGTGCTATATGTGACATTAGAAAAATCTTTTTCTTAGATTCGTTTGTAATTCCGTTGTGCCCTAGATCTCATATAAGTTTCTTTGATCCTCGTACCGTTGGCTTTGAGGATGGGCCATTGGGGTGTGATGCCGTGATGGTGGACTTGGACACTCGTCAATTACTCGAGCCTACCGGTGAAATAACTTCTAGTTAGTGTAATAAATGTTCCAAGATCTTCCTTATTATCTCCTCATCGGTTATACACGACGCACGTCTTTTTTACTTTCAGACCGATGTACTAATTAGTTAACAAATCATCCACTAATTAATTAATTAATTATACTTCTTGAACTGATCAAACTTTAAGGTAGTGTGTATATATATATATATATATAAAATTGCCAGTAACTTACGATTCTGACAAAACGAATTCAGTCGTCTTTCGTGTTTCCCCGCGTAAAGGTAGTTGTATGCAAAGTAATGATTTCTTCTTGATTATTTTGATTATTCAGTCAATAACCCTCTCCAATATATATATTAGATGTATCCAGAATTTTGATTTTTATATGATTTATTTATCAGGCATATAATCACCAGTAAAACTGTTCTATTTTCTTATATTTGTTACATTTTATTACTAAATGACCAGCCAAAAAATAAGAACATAAAAATGACCAGCCAAACAACAAGGCAACGGTAGTTGACTTCAATGCTTATTATATTCAACTAAATTTATATCCAATTCCGTGTGTATAAAAATATTTATAAATTATATAATATTATTTATTAATAAATAAAATTAAATATTTAATATAATTTTAATTTTATTTAAAACTATTTTTAATAATAAATTTTATATGTGTAAATTAAGAAAAGGAAAATAATTATTTTTTTTCAAATTTAATAATATTTTTTGTTATTTTTATAGAATATATTAATTTTTTAACTAAATTAATAAAAATGACATATATTGTGGTGATGATACGTCAAGATAAAATTATTTCTATATTTAAATTAATTTGTATATTTATTTGAAACTCAATATGATTATCAGCTGTCAGCATAATATTTATATTAATAACATGTGAATATAAAATTATTTTTTAAAATGTTTTCAAATAATATATTAAACATAACAGTAACGAAGAAGTTGTTTGGTTATCGATATATAGCAAATGACTATACAGAATACGGAATCAAGATAAATAAATTGGGCCATGAATTAGCATATGGAAAACTACAAACCAAACCATAACGTAGTATTTTAAATATTATAAAAAAACACACGGTTTTGTGCTATATGATTGCAGAAAAAAAATTGCATAATATCATTCCATTTTAAAAGGGAAAAATTTATATAACGATTTCGAAAAAATAAAGTAATAAAGATACAGACAAACAGAATTTTGGGTATTGAAGACAATAGGAAAATGTATTATAGTTTTCAGAATGTTAACGTGTTTCAGTTACATTGGATCATGAGGAAACGTAGTCCGAGAAATGCGGCTGTTTGCCGATCTCTTTACTTCCCAATCACTTGTTTTTTTCTTTTCAAGTGCACCATCTCATTATTGCCTTTTAGCGTTATTTAATAATGTGCTTGTATTAGTTTATGTATTTCAAACCAATAAGTATAGCAGTCAAAAGTTAAATACATTAATATGTATTGCACGTCAAAAGAGATATAATACGATTATAATTTCATTATCGTATAGTGTAATGATGGATTCATAAAATAATAACTTCTAAAGTTTCACACAAATAAAAAATAACATTTAATAATAAATCTATTTTTCATCTTACATTGTTTTTATAATTGTAAATCAATTATAATTCAAAATTTCTGTTATTTCCAGTTATACTTTTGAAATACAATTATTTAATATCAATTATTAAAAATTTATAAAAAAATATGAAAATCAATTTTCATAAAATAATAAAAATCAATATATTAAAAATAAAAAATATTAAATATTAATATCTGGATAATTATGATCTAGTGAAATAACTACATCCAATTATTAATATAAATATATTTTTTGTCACTTGAATCATAACGAATTTGTTAACAAGAATACTAATCAATTGGTTTAACATAATATGTAGATATATCTTTAATCGTTACTAAAGAAGAGTCTCACAACATAAGAGAAAGATTTAATAGATCGGAAATACCAGAAACACAAAGAATTGTAACCAATATCATTAATAAAGCATTCTAAACTTTTCGTTCTCTATTCATTTCTTTCTGTTTTCAATCTGATTGTAGCAAATATGTAAGGTTCATCTTATACGTCCCCATGTAACAACTTGACATCCAACATTAGTTATTTCAACGAAAATAAATTTTTATTTGTGCTGCTACTCTTGCTTCTAATCAATGGAATAAAAAAATTGGTAACTTACGAAAAACTAAAAGATCTGAACACTGTATGCTAGAAATGAGATAATACAGAATGCCGACAAGAAAAAAAGATAATTCAGAACAAGTTTATTATATTTGAAGGTCAAAAACTTAATGGTGAACTCAATAAAGAGATAAACTTATTAAAAATACAAGACTTAGCCGTATATCTCGATCCATATATTTATATTATATTTTAACACTTATATTATTTTCACCACCTTTAATTTTTTTTATTGTTAAAAGTAATTATATATATATATAGAGAGAGAGAGTACAAATCTGATCGAATCGTTCTGAAAAGTCAGCGTCTCTGTCTCTCTCTCTCGTTTCATCAACCCTTCATTCTTTTTCATCTTCATACTTTTCCTTCAAGAAAATCTTAAAACTTCCCAGGAAAATAATCTAACATCACTGATCATCCCTTTCTGAAAGAACAATAATCAGACTTCTCTTTCTCATTCTCAATCATTTCTTGTTTTTAAACTGTCATATATAGACACATATATATTATGTGCAGCGTCTTTGAGTCTTTAGACATGGACAACTTCCAGGGAGACCTAACAGACGTTGTACGAGGAATTGGAACAGGACATGTGTCACCATCTCCCGGGCAAGCGGGAGGTCTATCTCCGAGCAATTTGTCTCCGCCGCGGACTTCAGATCCCCACGTGAATATTCCCTCCGTCGACAACTGTCAATCAAATCCCTTCGGCGATCCATTCGTAAGCATGACAGACCCTCTCCTCCAACTCACGGCCAACTCCGGCTTCTTCTCCGGCGCCGGAGATAACAATAGCAACAACGGTTTTGCAATGCTCCCAAAGGTTTTTCAGGATGATCATTATGAGAGTCAATGCAGTGTCTTCCCAAGAATCCGGATCTCGCAAAGCAGTATCATCCACGATGTATCCACGTGTAGTTCTCCCGCCGTTGCCGTCTCTACCGCCGCAACAGCTTCGCCTTGGGGGATGATCAATGTTGATACCAGTAACAGTCCAAGAAACTGTTTATTGGTCGATAATAATAACCCGTCATCATCTTCACAGATTCAGATCTCTTCTTCCCCTCGGAATCTTGGCATAAAGAAGAGGTAAATTTATTAAATTTTTGATCTCTTTGATTTAATTATCATTTTTTCCTTCTTGATTAAACGAGATCATTTAATGTTAGTTCATGATTTAAAAAAAATATAATAACATCATGTGATTGTTTATTTTTTTTCCCTTTTCCAAATTTTTATTAATTGACGACATGCCAGTTTTCTTTCATCTTTCAATATTTGAAAGCTTTATTTTCATGTTTTTATCTTCCTTGAAAAGTAACCTGCTCTGTATATATTTTGTAGATGTGCAAAAACATATAATTCTTTTATTTTTCTACTCAGCAAAAACATATAATTCATAAAATGAAATGTTATTAAGTTATCTATTATAATTTATAACATTTTTTCAAAGTATACTGTATTTTCGTTTTTTATTTAAGATTTCCATGCATTCATAAGAGCCAAACTTAACTAGGGTTTTGTTTTGTTTATGTGTCTGCAACCTTAATGATTATTCTTTATGAAAATATTACATTCCGCTTTAAACAAGTTTTAAATATATTTACTTTTGCTAAAACGATCTCATTTTCTTTTAAATCAAATCATTTTACTTCTACGATTTTGTTCTGAAACTTGTAAAGGGTATGAGCAGGAGTCCAAATATATAAACATCATATCTCAAACCGAACCCATCATGTCCAACACTATAACATTAGTCACAAAATTAGCTTTGAATTACATCAAGTATGTGGTTCAAGACATCTCTTTCAAGGAGGTAGCACTGTAGCAGGGTACATGCACGGTTCCAAAAACATTCCGAATTTCATATAGGACGACACATTTCGGTTAAGAATAGTAATAAGAATAGTTATTTTATATAATAAATAAACTTTTTGAGATTAATTAATAGTTTAATACTCACATGGGTCTAAAAAGATATGATATGTATAGTAATGATGGATGCAGGAAGAGCCAGGCAAAAAAAGTGGTGTGCATACCGGCTCCAGCCGCCATGAACAACCGGTCCAGTGGAGAAGTTGTTCCCTCTGATCTATGGGCTTGGCGGAAGTACGGTCAAAAACCTATCAAAGGTTCTCCTCATCCCAGGTACATATATATATATAAACTCATGAGTCATCTTTTTCTATATGTGTCTATCTCCGTGTACCTACTACAATCATGACATATATATAGTCTAATAGTTTATGGTAATGTAGTTCCGTTAACGCGACCAATTTTTCAATAGAAATCTAAATGTTGTATAGTACTGGAAAACTGACTTTTCTTAAAGAAAAAAGAGTCACTAAGTAGAATCTGCAGCTTTGCTTATCCCTTCACAAAACAATATTGCAGGTACAATCATTAGCTTATGGAACTATAAAGTATAAAGTTCATTCAATTTTCTATGGCGCACATTTAAGCCTTTAGCGACGATTGATGCAAAATTGCAAACTTATCTTTTCATTCTAAAATGCTAAAATTTATCATAGATTTTTTTTTGTTATTCATCAATGATCAAGTGGGTTGTTACTTCTTACTTGGTATACGTACACATATTTTTACAATCACACATATATATTTGGAAACGAGAATTTTCCCAAGCAAAAAAAGGTAACGTAAAATATGGAAATAGATAAACCAATTAAGTGATATTAATTAGATTATATATAGGGTTAATGAAGTCTAGGATGGATAATTAATTGAATGGTTTGTTCCTCAGGGGTTACTACAGATGTAGCAGTTCGAAAGGTTGTTCAGCTAGGAAACAAGTGGAACGTAGCCGTACCGATCCAAACATGTTAGTCATTACTTACACATCTGAGCATAACCATCCATGGCCCACTCAACGTAACGCTCTCGCCGGCTCCACTCGTTCGTCTTCAACCTCCTCTTCAAACCCTTCTTCTAAATCCCCAAACGCAACAGCAGCCGCAACCGCGCCTGCAACTACGCCTGCCTCATCAAGAATACTCTCCCAAAACAAACACGAACCTACCAAGTCCCACTTGCCTTCCTCCTCCACTCCTCCTCCTCCTTATCCGGTTAAAGATGAGGACGTGGATCAGGAGCGTCAGGACAATATAGAGTTCCATAATAACATTGACGATACCTACAGACCGAGGTTTCAACATGAGCCGGAGGATTTTTTCGCCGATCTCGACGAGCTTGAGGAAGATTCTCTTACAATGTTACTTTCTCAAGGATTCTCCGGAGATAGTAGCGGCGGAGGCAATCTGGAGAACAATACAACGATTCCTGACCTTTTTAGCCATTTCTTTGACGACGACGACGACGACTCCTCAAAGTCTTTATAAATATTTTTGTTAATGTATACCTAAATATCAGTTATTCATATATTTCGGTTGACTTAAATGACGCTATTACCCCTGGCGTATATCACCCGTGTCTATAGTCGATGAAGGTACTATCGTCATTCGACACGATTGTTTTTTTTGTGTGTGGGATACATCTTTTATAGTTAAAACAAAAAATTCACTGGTTTCTGTGTTTTTTCTTTTTATATAATTATCAAAACTAGAGTTTGGTCTTCTTTCCCTAACTATTTATATTACTTATAGATTGGAATTTATGAGTAAGCTTTCTAATTCAATTTTCTTTTGCGAATAGAGAAATGTCCGTATGATTTGAGCTAATGCTACCTAGCTTTAAAATATGACAAATATATATATATATATATATATATATATATGTATTTATAGAAGTATAAAAAGATATATAACAAAAAGTTAATGATAGTGAGAATAATATCTCTTTCTGAATTCTGAGCATGTGGATGATCTCGAAAGCCAGGAAGATAGCCCTACTTTCATGGCTTTTCTTACGGGCTGTATTAAATGAAAATCCCATAATAATAGTTATTAAGTTGATATAAATAATGCTTTATTCATTCTCACTTGTGACTTGTATGATGTTTGTATAAATTAGTTGAGAAGTTGAAAACAAAACAAACAAAAAAGAGAATTTGACTACAAAATTTGCATCGTTTAAGAATCGTCTTAACTGTCTTCAATAACTTAGATATTCTTTAACACAAAAACTTACATATAGGTTTTATACGTGAATCATAGTGTTATTATATATATATATATATATGTATTTTCTGAAACTGCCACTTTGTTAAGTTTCACCCCTTTCATGACATTAATACTCATGGGTGTTACGGGCCTAGGGCTATCGTTTAACCTTAACTGAAGACCGAAGTCATATATAGTTTCGGTACAGTGGCATCATGTGTCTAAAACAAATTTTGATGAAATGTAAAATGATAAAAAATATGTATCGTAAGCTATTCAATCGAAGTTTCTTCGTGTTTCTCATATTTATCAAGTTTATCAGAGCAACAATATCTTTTAGATATTAAGATATGAAAAAGTTTATCTTTTGGATAATAAAACTTTAAATTAAAAAAATGAAAAAACATAATAATATATCACAACATAATTCTATGTTCACTTATAAATTATTTTATTATTATTATTATTTCGTTAATAACTGACTCAAACAACTTTTGTTAAATATAGCTTATCAAACAATCACTTAGAAACTACGTGAGATGTTGTCGTCACTAAATTTATTGAAGAAAAAAGATTTTCACTACTTATAACCGAACCGATTAATTTGATTTATTTGGTTTTTAGTTTTAATTCACTTTTAAATGATAAATCAATTGGTATAATTTTAAATATATAATTGGTTTGATTTAGTTTCGTCAATATTAACTGATCGGTTTTCCAAAAATATTAAAAAATAATTGAATTAACCAAAATAATCCATTTTTTTTCAAAAACTAATTTTGTTTTTGATATTTAATTTATTTCAGAATTAATTTTAATACTTAAAACCGAACCGAAAAGAAAATTTGAATTTCAACCAAACCAATTTTTTATTCGATTTAGTTCGATAATTTAAAAAATAAAAATAAATTTTTTTATAAATTTAATAAACGGAAAAACTCGAATAAACCGGATGTCACTATTTATAACTTAAAGAAAAAGTATTTTGTGTTTCCATCTGTATAGTTAAAGAAAAGGACAAATGTATAAAATATCACCTTTTTAAAAATTTTTAAAAAAATAACATCATTAATTTAAATTTCTAATAATATCACAAATTTAAGATTAAAATATATTAAAACTATATTTTAATAGAAAAAGGTTAAACCATAAATTGGAAAAAATGAACATAAATATAATACTTTAAGTTTATATATAATTTATTTAAAATAAATAACTATTTTTATGATATTTTTGGAAGTTTAATTTTAAAATTATAGATTTAGATAAAAAAATTTAAAAAATATTATTTTAAAATATTACTCAAAAGAAAAAGGAGCATAAAACAATTTATCAACACGGATAAAATTAAAACCTATATAAAAATTACACACATCTGTGTATTGTAACGTGAAAGGTTAAAAAAGATGTAAAGAATTTCTTCTCTCTATAATTATTAGCCATCTCTTTTTTACGTCTGTATCGCCACATGCTTTGGTTAATTTTTACATAATTATATATAAAAAAACTAATAAAAAGCTTATTGCGATATCAGCTTTTGATCAAAAAATATTCTGGAAATAGTGACCTCAAGTTTTGTCAAATCCATCGGACTCTGATTGATTGAAAGAAAACTAAAGTTGCACTACAACTTCTATTAGTTTATTTATTTTCTATAAAGTGTTTGATTTGATGAGAGGGCTGGAGAAAAGAACAGTCCAATATTATTACACCATTAACTATCATCACCTTTACTTTTCTTAGGTTTTTGTATTTTTTAAAATATTTTAAAATACCAAGTGAATGCAGAAAAAACTCCAATTATTTTACCAAACATGTATATGAAATTTTCATCTCATATGTATAAGAAAAATAATTTATAGAAAATTATAATACATGTGGGAGGTAAGATTCTCAACTCCAATAACCCGATCGGCCCAAAATAAAATCGGTTTAATAATTTGACCATATAATCTTGCAGTATGGATGATTTTTGATAATTTTGAAAAGTGGTCGAAAATGTTCAAAAACTTTCGATCTCACATATATCAAATGCGACATTTAAACAGTATTGATGAATATTAATATAACATTTATTCTAAAGATATTAAATTTTTTAAAAAGTTAAAATATATAAAAAAATAATTAGTGATCTTAAATAAACATCTGAAAATTAAGAGATTATTATAAGAAATAAGACTATATCCCAATGCATTGATTCTAATTTTAATAGAAGTTTTCTTGCCATAAATAAAAAGGGCAATTGACTAATTTAATACTAAATAATGTTTTAGTGACTAAATTAACATCCCAAACCTAAATTCTCATAAATAACATTTTTTTAAAGTGAAAAACACTAAAATAACATTATTTATCTTTAACATAATATTCTGTAAATTTTTTAAATCATCTCACAAGAGAGATCGAACTTTGGTCCATTATATAAGAAAAAAAGTCTGTAACCAATATACTACTGTAACTAATTAACATATAATCATTTTGTTTTGTATATATATTTGTATTTAGTTTAAATTAGACTTTTTCTTTACATCATAAATTTATCTTCATATTTAAATTTTCCAATGGTATCTTTAAAAAACATTCTAAATTTTGGTGATTGCAAAATTATTTTCTTCCAGTTTAAGGATGTTGATGTGAAAATTCTCATGTATCAAGATTGAGCGTGTTAATGAGTTTTTGAAAAAGGTGCAAAACTAATTTTTTTTCCTTTTTTTATGACGAAAACCGATGTTAATTGTTCTTTTTGTGCTCAAAATGATTGAATGTCATTCAATGCACATTCAAAATATGTCAAAGCTACAAGATGCCGTAGAGGAAGACATAAGAACGAAGCTGATATTTGACATATTTCATGAGTTTGGTGATAAATATTAGTTTGGACATTTTCATTTTGATGTTTTCGTTTATGACTTGTATATGTGATTGTTGATAAACATTTTTGCTGATGTTTTTTGGATAAACACTTTTGATGAAAACAGGTGGAACAATCTAATGAATACACACTCTTACTTATTTAATTTCACGTTTTAGGAAAGAATTTTTAAAACGTAAGAGATACTTCCTAAATTTGCATAAAGTTTTCCTAAATTTTGCATAGAATATGACTAATAACTTAAATTAAGTATAGATTTCTTAATATTAAAGAAGCGTTTCCTAAATAAAATAATTAAATGAAATAAAAAAAAACTAAAAGTTGCAATTATGCAAATCAAACTTTGGACAATTGGGTTAAAGAAAAAGTGTGTAACCAATATGCTGATATAACTAATCAACATATAACATTTTATTTAATATATATACACTACTTTAATTAAAATAGCAAAAGCTTATTGGAAGGGGATCGAACTTTAGACACATGTTGGAAGAGAAGAAGTGTGTAACCAATGTAATACTATAGCTAATCAACATATTACATTTTATTTAATATATATACACTCATTTAATTAAAATAATAAAACCTTTATTTGGGAAGATGATCGAACATTGTCTAAAATTAAAGATATTTTAGTCTTTTTTATTTGTTAAAATGTTATTTGCGTGAGTTTTTGAATTGAGTGCTATTATTGACACTAAAACTTTATTTAGTGCTAATATAAGGTATTTCTCTAAATAAAACTCCTGAAAAATGACTTTGTTTATCTAATAATAAGGTTATTAGATTTCATTAGTTTAATGGAAAAAGAGTGTACTTGTACTTGGGACAAAAAGTTTCATCTCCTATAATTATTAATAGCTTTTATTTTTGACAACATATTATTATTAATATCTTTAATATATAATTATCAAAAGTCTGAATTATGAGATTTATATCCACAAACGTGCAATCTATCATGGTTTGGTAAGCATAACCCATTCCTTTTCAAAATTGAACTCGTGAAACCCATAATGTAAGCAGCTACTCGAGTTACAAATGTTTACGATATATAAGAGACCAATGGCAATTCTTCTTTTTTTCAATTAACCAATTGGAGATATAAAAAAACTATAATTGTCTAAAATAATATTTGACTAAAATACTACTTTTTCAAGTTTTTTATTCCAACTATAATATTAATCATCTAAATTCTAAAAAGTATAATACTTTAAAATAGCACAATTTTAAATTTATCTTCTAAATGTAACACATTAAAACTAAAATTCCAAAAATATCACAAATTATTATATGAAAATAATTATTTATCTTAAATAAACTATATATAAAATTAAAATTTAATATTTGGCTTCATTTTTTCTAATTTAAGGTGTTTTTCATTATGAATAAGTTTTTTATTATTTTAATATTAAATTTGTGTTATTTTTGAAAATTTAAATATTTATTGCTATATTTGAAACAAAAATTTAAAATAGTGATATTTTAATCAATTGTACTAAAAATATTATTTTAGATTATTCAGAAAAATGTAAAAATGAGAAAAACTATCGAATTTAAAGAAAAATTGTGATACTTCTGTTTATGCCTATACTGTTCATATTTTAATATATTAAAAATACCATAACTCAGAAATTTTTTTTCTAAAATATCATTATAAATCTAGGGAGAATTGCTAAAAATAACATAAAACTTGACTCCAAATGCAAATCTAACCCACATGAAAATATTTTTGCAAAACTAACCTATGAGGGTGGAAAAATTACTGAACATTCATTTTGTTTAAAAAATAATGTCGAAATGTCAATTACGTTTCAGTCCATGCGTATTTTTTTGTTATCAAAGCAGACTTCTCCGAGAAGTCTGCTTTGGTAGAAAAAACAGTTTATTCCGGCTGAAGCAAACTTCTCGCAGACTTCTCGGAGAAGTCTGCTTTGGTGAAAAAATCAGTTTATTCTAGCTGAAGCGCACTTCACGAAGTCTGCTTTGTAAATAAATTACCTAAATCAAATAAAAATTTTGAAATATTTAAAAAAATTAAAATTGCTATTAACATAATTTATAGACATATCAAAAGCACGTAAAAGTTATAATGAATTCAAAAATAAAGAGATTAGATTCGATCTAATGGTATAAAATATTTGCTAGTTTTTGTTGTTATGTGTTGTGGGTTAATAGTTGATGTTTGTGTAGAGAATTCATGCTAGAATTTGAAATATCATGTGATAAATTTGAAAATTTAGATTTACAAATTTTTAAAAGAAAATTGTTTGAGTTTTGCATTTACTTAACTATCTTCAACATATTCATCCAATTTTTAACAAAACTTTCGCACATTTAGTGAATTTTATTATTTAGGGTTTAGGGTTACACAGACTTCTCGAGATGTTGTCGTAGATTTAACAAAGCAGACTTCTCGAGAAGTCTGCACAAACCGAAAATTAAATGTAACTAAACCGGTTTTCTTCAATTTAGAGTTTAGGGTAATGTAAAAATACGAAGCAGACTTCGAATAAACTTCACCAAAGAATAAACTGATTTTTTATTCAGACTTCTCGAAATAAACTTCGAAGACTTCGAGAAGTCTGCGCAAACCGGAAATTGACAATTTTTAACCTAACAAAATTTAACTCTCCATATATAAAGAAGGTAACCCTCATAATTTCATTTCCAAAAAAAAACGTGGGAGCTTCTATCCTTCAAAAATGACTACAAGGTAAATTTTCGCTTCTTCTCCTTTTACCTCCCCTCTTTTCTTTTCTTCTTCTCTTCTCATGTTCTTTGTCATCTTGTTATTTTGTAGATCTGGAAAAAAATCATGAGATATGAAAAAGGTAAGTTTTTTTTATATGGTTTTGGGTTTGTGATTTTAGAATATTTTTATTATTTAGATCTTTTGTTATTTTTATAACACATTTTCTCGTCTTATAGTGTTGTAGATCTGGAAAAAGAAGTGAAGAGATCTAAAAACGTAAGCTTGTTGCTTTTATTAGTTTTTAAGTTTTTCGTAGTTTTTGTGATTTTTGTTATTTTTGTTGTTTTCCTTAAGTTTTTTCCTATATTCTTATCTCATTTCTCATCTTGTATTGTTGTAGATCTAGAAAAGGAAGTCACGAGATCTAAAGATGTAAGTTTGTTATTTTTACTAGTTGTTACGTTTTTCATGGTTTTGGAGATTTTGTTATTTTTTATTGTTTTCTTAATTTTTTTCTTATATTATTATCTTATTTTTTATTTTCTATTGTTGTAGATCTAGAAAAAAGATTTACAAAAACTAATTTTTTTGTTTTACTAGATTTTTAAAGTGATTTTTAATAGTTTTTAAAATTTTATATGTTTTTTTAAGATTTCCAACGGATGTTTGAGATTTATGGTGGTTTTACAGTTTTTTATTGTTGTTTTTGAGTTTTCTTCTTACGTTTTGAATTTGACATTGGTTTTTGAATTAATGGATTTTCGTGTTGCACACTTCATTACAGGTTTGCAGATTTCAATTGTAGACTTCAGTTGTAGACTTCAGTTGCAGACTTCAGTTGTAGAGTTCTTATATTCTTATCTTATTTCTCATTTTCTTTTGTTGTAGAAAAAGATTCACAAAAGTAATATTGTTGTTTTAGTAGTTTTTAAAATGATTTTAATGGTTTTTTAAATTTTAGATGGTTTTTTAAAGATTTTCAATAGATGTTTGAAATTCCCTTTGAAATTTATGGTGGTTTTACAGTTTTTGTGGATATTTTTGAGTTTTCTTCTTACGTTTTGAATTTGACATTGGTTTTTGAATTAATGGATTTTCGTGTTGCAGACTTCATTACAGGTTTGCAGATTTCAGTTGTAGACTTCAGTTGCAGACTTCAGTTATAGACTTCAATTGCAGACTTCAGTTGCAGAGTTCTTATATTCTTATCTTATTTCTCTTTTTTTTTTGTAGAAAAAGATTCACAAAAGTAATATTGTTGTTTTAGTAGTTTTTAAAATGATTTTTAATGGTTTTTTAAATTTTAGATGGTTTTTTTTAAAGATTTTCAATAGATGTTTGAAATTCCCCTTGAAATTTATGGTGGTTTTACAGTTTTGTGGATATTTTTGAAATTTTTTTCTTACGTTTTGAATTTGACTTTGGTTTTTGAATCAATAGATTTTCGTGTTGCAGACTTCATTACAGGTTGCGGACTTCATTACAGGTTGCAGACTTCATTACAGGTTGCAGACTTCACAACACGTTTTCATTATAAATGTAGACTTCACTTGCAGGCTTCATTAATAATTGCAGACTTCGTTTGTATTTTTGGTCATATTTTAAATGAGTTTTTGTCAACTTTATTGTACCTATCACTAGCTCCCATCACTCCACCTTGTCAGTCAGTTTTCAATCAACTTTTTCAGAATTATAATAAACTATTAGTTGTATGTCAATCACCTTTCAATCAACTCAAGTCAAATCATACTTATAAAATTACAAAATGCCAACTATTAAAAACACAAATATTAGTATAAATTTTCATAAACACTTTTATACATAGTTAAGGACTTAGTGCATATTTAAGATACTTAATGCATACTTCCTAATAACAAGAAAGAACAAGAACTGAAAGATATGTATAAACAATTCCATCAAAATACTAAGTTAACAGGATAGTGTTGGATTTTTTGTAAAACAACATCGATAACATTTTGTCTTCAAATTAATTGAATTGATTCGTTATATGTTACAAAAACTACACACTTATATCGGCAAACTTTGTTGTATAAATCTCGCAGACTTCTTTGCAGACTTCTCGGCAGGCTTCTTTGCAGACTTCTCAGCAGACTTTGTACTTTGTCCTTACTCGTAACTTAATTTTCTGAGATACTCAACACTAAAACTGAATTTATTCATCTTTTACTTTACCTTAAAGAATGTAATCCTCAGCATTCGAGTAAACTTTATTCTCATCTTCATCAACAACGTAATCATCATCCTCAATTACAAACATTTTTCCTTCTCTTATATTATCCACAGAAAAATTTCAAGTTTCTCTAATAGTCCACTCCCCACAAACAACAACGATTTGGACCATTATTTGCGGTAAAAATTAATGAATTTGATTAGATCATTGTACACATACTAAATTTTCTCACTGAAGTAGACTTCTCGGAGAAGTCTGCTTTGATAGGAATAAACTGCTTTGATAGGAATAAACTGTTTTTTAGCTATGCGACTTAAATGATGACCGATATAAACTCCCAAAAGCTTGATTTAACGGATAATGATGAATTTTTGCAAAGTTGGAAGCTTTTGAATGTAGAGTGAAGAGAGAAATTAGAAGAAAATGAGAGAGAAAATGAAAAAGGTTGAGATGAATGAGATTTGATGAAGGAATAGAGGTATAAAGGTGGGTGTGTGGATGGAATTAAGAGCTCCGAACAACTACTACAATGGTGGTTGTGTGCAATGAAGAAGATGGCATTTTCGTAATATTTTTGAAAAATGTGTTCATAATGGTCTTTGTGTTGTTTTTATTTTTTTTAAAGTTAATGGTAATGTTGTAAATAAAGTTATTGTTGAAGGAAAAATAGAGATAGAAAATTAGTTTTACAAAAAAAAGTTTAAATTATCAAACTTGCAATTGAAGACAAATTTTATGTCAATTTTACAAATACCCCATAAGTCTATAACAATAATATTAAATTCTAAAAATAAAATAAATAATTATATAAAAATACTATTTGCTTCAACTAAATTATAAATAATATTAAAATATTATTTTTAAATTTATTTGAATTTATTTTTCTAATTTAAAGTTTTATTTTTGTATTAAAAAGTGTTAATATATTTTAATATTAAATTTATAATATTATTTGAAAATTTAAACTAATATTATTATTTATTTAACAAAAACTTAAAAAAAAATGTATACAGAAAATTGCAAAATGTTTTTAAAACGGAAATTCAAGGCATAATAAATTATAAGTAATAAATTAGAAAATCCCAAAGTTCAAGGCACCAATCACTCAACGGCCCCTTTCCGATGGAACGGAATTGAGATTTTGTTTAATCCGATTGTTTGGGCTTTTTAATTTGTAAGACCCACAAAGCACTAAAAGCCCCAAAATTGTTATGGGCAAAAGCTTAATTTCATAAAGAACAAAAATTTGGCTTCACGAACTTCAGGATACATTAACAATAAAAAAGGTCAAACGATAGCTAAATACATAGACTAATACATACAAAGTATTAGTTCCAAGTTAAAAGGAGATTAACCAGGATAATTAGCCACTAAATCAACAATACAAAACATTAACTAACAAGAACTGACACAAATTTAGGCATTGCGAACTTCAGGCTTGAAACTAAAACTAGTAAGTCAGGTCTGTAGACAGCAACTTGTTGATCTCTCTAGAAATTTTGGGGTTTCTCCAAATGGATTCTTCTGTCGTTAGAGCTTGGACCAATTCACAAGGAACCAAACATACTTCCTCCGCTGATAGCTTCTCCTGGATTGCTTGTGATTCAAGTAAAACCCGAGTTTCTATTTCCACAATATTAGAGCTACCCTGCATCTGATAATTAACGAGCTTATCATGAGAAAACAGAATTAGGGTTTCAATTGGATTATGAGTATTTTTGGGGGGTTGGTCATTAATTACCTTCTTTGTGGTCTGCATCAGTTGGAGAATCCCAACTTGACTCTGCAAGAACTTGACATACTTAGCGGCGGCTTGGAACATCTCTGCTGTGTTAAGTTTCTGTCCACCGGGGATGAGTTTTCCGAGCTCGTGAGTCTTCTCCGCGATTTTTCTTCTCCTCTCTCGAGCCGCGATGCTCTGAGACGAAAGCGTCCTTATCGTGGCGTCGTTTTGATCTCCTCGGCCTACCTTGAACGGTAAGGGGAACTCCGGAACTCTAAACTCCGGGAAGATGGAAGCTTCTGGAACGAGATCGAAGTTGTCGTAAGAGTTGAAAAAATTCGTGTTAGGGTTTTGGAAATGGTTGTGAGTGTCATGATGGTAGCTAGAGTTAATGAGTTTCTGTCGTTTTGGCGTGGGGATTAAGGTATCCAGATTGTGTGTTTCGTTGCAGATTTTAGTTTTAGGGTAAGGGAGAGAGATTTCTTGGGGAGGAAGAAATTGGTCGCTGAAATAGTCTAAGTGGTTGAACTCTAAAAGGGTTTGTGAAGGAGCTTCCTCTTGAAACAATGGCTGATGAAATTGCAGTTGCGGACCTTGCGGTTGAGGTTGGTGGAAAAAACTGTCAGTTTCTGGGATAAGCATATCCATATCGGGGAAAAAGCAATCCTGGAGCTGGATAGGTGGATCCCAGTTAAATAAGTAGCTTAAGCAATCCATTGACATCGTGGAGATGAAACCTGTAGAAATGTATAAAGAAGAAGGTGAAGCAATTTGGAGGAGTTACGAAATATTGTAATACATGACGATTATTAAGCTTTAATGATAGAATGAACTAATTGATTATATGTATAAAACAAATTAAAAAAAAAAAGACAAGAGAGGATATATGAAAGAATCAAAGACCTGGAGACTGATTATAAAGGATACTGTCTTGTCTTTTGTTATAATTCAAGTAGACTTCAACGTTGTAAGCTGTTTACTCGTTTAACTGTCTCCTCAGCATATATATGAGAAAGATAGAGGTTAGGGTTTTAGAGCGAAAATAAAGGAGGGGGTTACTGTCGATATTTTGTAACGATCTTCCTAATTATTAGGGCATAATTAATTTCTTATAATAGAAAAATATGTTAAATTCACTGTCCTCGACGAAATAATTATTTATTTTTATTTTATATATTAAATACGTAACAAAATAGCTAAAGAAATAGTAGAAATTTGTTTTTCACGAATATATACTTTATAATTTTATATAGAATTTAATACAGTAATAGGCATGGTGAGTTTGATAATTATAAGCATTGTTTGGTATATAAATTACAAAAATATAAAAGTAACCGTCAATTGTAAGTTATAATTTTGGCGGCTATTGAATTAATTGGGAATAAAAACTAATTAATCATCCTATTTCGGTTACTGTAGTGAATAACAACTGCAGCCACTCATTTATATTTTAATCCTTCATTTCTTCTAAATAAAGGAGTAGTAATTAACAGAGCTTTTTTTTACTTTGTGGACTTGGTAAAATACGCCGACTTTGACGGCTACAGCAGGTTTCGTAGTTCAACGTGACTCAATCTTTTACTTTGCCGCCAAGTTAGCAATATGGGCTGAGATAATGGGATGTCAGGCCCATTAAAACCCATTTGTTTTTCGGATAAATGATCAAATATGAAAAAGCTACCGTTTTTTCCCATAAAGCTTAGCTCATGCTAATTCAAGTTATTTATCTGCGGATCCTACTTTGTTTGATTCGGTGTGAGGCTGATTCATGTTGAATGAAAATTTCTTTTTCATAAACAGGATAGGTGTCGATCGAATATTAATTATACCAAGACGAGTGCGGTTACGTTTTATTAATTTACTGATTTAGTAGGTATCCTAAATTTTAGGTCCAAACTAATTAACCGAATTAAAACCCAAATGAATGTAAACCCAAACCTATAGAACTCAAACTAATTGGACCCAAATCAATTAATGCTCAAAGTTTGTGTAATTTGTTATTTTAAAATTTAATTATAGATATATTTGGTGTATTGATGTTAGATTTGTTATTATTTGTATAAAATTTTATTCGGATTAGTTTAATTAAATTTATTAAATATTTTTAAATTTTTTGAAAAACAAAACGAATCGTCCGTTAAATCTGCCATATCCGCCTGATTAAGACGGGGTGGTTGCGGGTTTTAAAAAGTTAACTCGCGAATTTTTCAAATAAAAAAGATTTACGAAAAAAAATTTAAAATCTATCGCAAAACATGTGAGACTGGATAGATCTGACCCGTTTGATAGAGCTACTCATGCTTTAGACGCTGAAAGTACTATTATTTTAAAAGTTTCAGTTATATAAAATTGTTTATAGTACAATGGTTAAATGGTTAAATATTTATTTATAACTTTTTTCCAAAATTTAGGTTAGTTCATGGTCAATAAATTTAGGTATTTTTTGGCTTTAGGAACCCTACCACTTTGGACCGGTTCTGAGAAAAAAGAAACCATTAGGGACAAAAGCGGTCTCATACAAAGTCTATATTCTTGGTTTTTAAACACTCTCGAAATTTCTCTCCTTCCTTTAACTATCAATATTCAATATCATTTTTCGCTTTTAGAGAAACAAATTCAACGTTTAATACATTTTGATAAACAATCATTGCCATTTACACAGCATTGATTTTTTGATGTTTTGGTTTGTTATATTTAACTAATAACTAGATTTTTCCGAATAGATTATTAATTAAATATAATATAATTTTAATTATCAAATCAATCATAGTTATTCGTTCATTGTTTGTGATTTGTAATTCAAATATCTCTATGAAAATATTAATTGTTATTTTTAGCGTGATTTTTTTAAATTTTATTTGGATAGATTAATAATTTTTTATTTAGAAACAACCCACAAACAAAACTATTTAATATTTATGAATCAATAAAAGAAAAAATACTAAATCATACATGTTAAATCAGTCGTACATAATTTTTTTCACTTAAATAACAAATAAAATATTTTAAGAAATTCAAATTATAACATATATTAATTAAATAAATCTATTTTATATGAATAATTGGTGATTTTATTTTAATTTTAAATAATTAAATAAAAATAATAAGAAATTTATATTTTGAAAAACAAAAAATACAAAACCTGGAGAGATAAGAAATGGTCGGACAAAACTCAATTTAAAGGACCGATGGACATGTACATAAGAGGTGGTCTATTGTGTTCTCCATATTATAGCATCTAGGACATTGACGGTCGTTCTGCAAATGACGAAATGTGAGCTTTTGACAGTTGGCAATACATCCCATAAGTGAATTTTCACATGAAATGTTTAAATTTTTAATTTTCACTTGGGCCGATTTCAATTTGGTTTTTGGGCTTCATTGAGTTAATTATTGTTTATCATAATTACAAAGAACTGTTTAAATCACTTTCTCGGGCGAAGAATGTATCAGTCACTTCTTGTGGTGCTATTCTCTTTCTTGCTGCTTTTTCTCTAAGATCTGTTTGTTCAGGTCTGTTTTCTTCTTCTCTCCCCTTATTCGATTTACTGTTGTTTTAATTTTGATTTAGTGAGGTTTTTCTCTTTCTCCTGTGCTTTGGTTTCTTGCTTTAGTTTGTATGGTTAGAAGAAAAGTTAAATATCTTGCTTGATTGTTCAATGACAAGTCTAAAACAGTCTGATCTGTATCTTACTTTGTGTATTCTATTTGGATTTGGGTATTTTGTCTGTAATTTAAAGTTAGTGATTGTGGAACCATTTGTAGATCTATACGTCTCAATACTTCACACGTATTCGATATATCTTACAGTTTAATCATTTTTTTCTTTTGGAATTTAATGTTATCTCGATTTGGGTCAGACCATAAGTAACATCTATGGTTTTTGATAAACCTGTAGATACATGGCACCGAAATCTAGCTCAGTGGCTGATGTAAGCAATCAAAGTTATCGAGCCAAACCATCGATTGAAGATCAAATGGTAATTCTCGTTGAACGAGTGGGAGAGGTTTATGGGATGGTTTTAAAGAGTTCTCTTTACTGGGAATCTATTGAATTCCTTGCAAAAGATGAAGTTTCAAGAGGCATATTCTATGCACTCCCAGATGAATTTAAGTTGCATTACCTTAAACGAAAGACAAAAGCTTCCAATGAAGAAGAAGAGGATGAACCATATTGTTATCGTCGGTCTTATTAGAGTTGTGTGTTTTTTATGTTATGGTTTATTATCTTCGTGCTTGAGTTTTATGTTGTAGAGTATATTTCATGCTCAGTGTTAATTTCGTTGTACTTGAATAAGTTGTTATTGTGGAATATGATGTTATTGTGGAATATGATGTTATTGTGGTTTGTGAAGTTGAATTTCGTTTTATGTAATATGAAATGTTTTTTTTTTAATAATGATTTGTGTTATATACATATATTAGTTATAGGGTCAACGAGAACAAACCTACTATAAGCTAATTCAGTTTTACTCACCCAAACTCTGTTTAATTAAACATTTATCTATTAACGATTAACGATTCTCAGAATAAACACACGAAAAAGAGATTAACGATTCTCAGAATGTACACACAAAAAAATAGATTAGTTATGTTAATCAAAACAATCAGTTTCAAATCTCTTCTACCGAAACAACTATCGCATTAGAGAGATTCTCCACATCATTAGTGGCTCGTGTGTTTAACAGTCGATATTTCAATCAAACACATGTCTTCCAAACAAATAAATCATACTGTACATCCTATAGTTGGAGAAATATCTAGTCTGCTATAAACCTAATGAGAATAGAAAAATTCTTCCCTAGGATAACATACAGACGGATCCCTAAATCCCTAACATAGTTCCAGGCCGAGATAGTTTCAACCAATCTTAGTTCTCTAACGTAAAGGTAATTGACTTTATTCGCCCATAAAATGGTCGTTGGAATATCTCAGAAATAAGGAAGCTTTTTAACCCCGAAGATGTATGGTTAATTACTTCCATCACCCCAAATATCCGGATGGAACGGAATGTGTTTTAATGGCACTTCACAAAAGAGGAGGGTATACAGTCAAATCGGGTTATGAGACCCTTTAAAAATGGGAATCACCAAATATGAAGTTTATACTTCAGCGGCCGTCACTTTCTTCGTTACAACAAGCTATTTGGAAAATAAAAATTTTGAGGAAAATTCAACATTTGCTTTGGTATTCCCTCTCGGAAGCAATCGCTACCCACGAGCGTTTACATTATCGTCACATTGGAATCGAGTCCTCATGTGAGATTTGTGGTTATGCCAGAGAATGCATTAATCATGTCCACCGGCTCGCCAAACGTGAGCGCTATCACCTATCCCTCCAGTACTCTCTATTTTCTCTCTAAACAGTTTTTTTGGGAACTTGGACTATCTCTTATGGCGATCATTGAAGGGATCCTATGCAGAATCCGATTATGGGATTTTTCCATGGATCATTTGGTTCATCACGAAAGCACGGAACGATAAAGTTTATAACAATATAGACTACACCACCATAGAGATTCTAGAAAAGTAAGTTCTCACATTTATCCACAAACTTAAAGAATTCGGAAGAAGCTAAGGCATGGAATGGTGCCTTTGATGATCATAATAAAAATTCTTTTCCCATTTGTTGTTTTATTGACGGCTCATGTAAAGAGGGGGAACCTACATCGGGAGTTGGATGGATCATCAAGTTGAAGGATAGAATAAGTGACCTATTAGGCATGAGATACACATACAAAGGACAATTTCCGTTTCATATAGAATTTCTAAGCCTTCGGTGGGCGATGTCTAGTTTGCACAAAAGACAAAGATATTGTGAGATTTTTTGTACGGATTCCATTGACGTAATTCATTTAATCAACGATCCAGGTGGATGACCAACATTTACAACGGAGATAGAGGAATTCAAAATATTCTGGCAGCTCTATCCGGATTTCTCTCTCATCTACCAAACAAGAGAAAAGAACACACAAACGGACAAACTATCAAAATAAACGCGAAAAAGAAACACTATTTTCTCATATATAAGTATTTCAACACTACATTGGTTTGAGGATATATTACGTATCTTCTAACCGTTCGATGATTATAATGCTTATACCAAAGTGACAAAAAAAATCAAAACAAGTGTTCTAATTGTCTAAAATTGCATTATTTTAATTTTTTGTTTTAAATATAGCATTAATCATTTCAATTTCCAAAATAGTACGAATTTAATACTAAAATAATTAAAAACCTCCTTTTAATAAAAAAATTTAGACCTTAAATTAGAAAAATAAACTCAAACATTATATTTTAATTTTAGGGAGGACCATCTATTTCCCCCTCGGAAGTATCATATAGCACTACGTCCACCCCAAACTAAACGATAAACTTAAATACACATGAGTACAAAGTCGTAAGCGAAAATACCCCTCAACCGAAAGTTGGAAACTAATTTACCCCCCAATAACAAAGTAGTAAACGTTAGAACACATAATTATGGTTAATGTTGGTTTACTGATTCGAAACCTAAACAGTAAACCATTGATAACCCAGATTTTAATCTTAACCAAACCCGATAACCCGAATTAACTCAAAAACCAGATCCGACCCGAAAAATGCCCGAGTTAGGTCGACCTAAATCGCAAAAATCCCCCAAAAAATCCCCAATTTCATATCCTAGAAATCGAAGAGCAGAAATTGAGAGAAATCAAGAGAAATCAAGGGAAAAATCGAAGAAGAGAAAGCGATGTCGTTAGTTGTGCGTGAAGACAAAGCAGATGAATTCGAAATCGATGAAGAAGCGATAGACCGTGACGATTTTCAAATCGAACAAATCATGGAGGATTTTCACGATGAACCTCCAATCTTGCACGACGAATACCCAGAAAGCTCAAGTGATGAAGAAGAAACGATTCCAGAGAGTGAACGAACACACATTAGACGCGGCGATGGGAGATTATACCCGGGGCAAACATTTGTGAATGGAGTTGCATTCAAGGAGTCGGTTCTCGACTATGCACTTCGAAGTGGCCGCAACATAAAACAATACAGGTACGACAAAGAGAAAATAGGGTTTAAGTGTGTTGGTAGTGAGGGTTGTAAATGGCAAGTGTATTGTTCTGTGCATTCGAATTCGGCATTATGGAAGATTAGGACATTAAAGGATGAACATAGTTGTGTGCCGAATGGGGAGTGTGAAATGGTGAAAGTTCCAGTGATAGCTAGGTTATTCATCGATAAAATTAGAGAAGAGCCAGATTATTTTTTGCCGATGAAGCTTGAAGAACTTATTCAAGAAAGATGGAAGATTAAAGTGTCAAGGCCACAATGTCAAGCTGCGAGAAATAAGGCCTTGAAATGGATTGAGAGGGAGTATGATACGCAATTCTCACGTCTCCGAGATTATGGTGCTGAGATATTGCATTCTAATAGTGGTTTGACTGTTGAGATTGACACTTTGACAAATGAAGAAGGTGAAGATGTTTTCAACCGGTTTTATGTTTGTTTTGATGTTATCAGAAGGACATGGAAAGAGACTTGTAGACCACTTATAGGAGTTGATGGGTGCTTCTTAAGAGGCAAAATGAAAGGTCAGATATTGGTAGCTTTAGGGAGAGATGCAAATAATGCTATCTATCCAATAACATGGGGGTTGTACAAGTTGAAAACAAAGACAATTGGTTATGGTTTGTGAAGAAGGTGAAAATTGATTTTAACCTACTCGATGTGGGTTACATTATGATATCTGTCGTCAAAAGGTAATTGTATTGTGGTTTTTAGTTTGTTGTATATGGGTTCCATATTAGCTGTTGAGCTAGAGCTGCCTAAGATGGAGCATAGAATGTGTGTGAGACACATCTATGGAAATTTGAAGAAAAACTATGAAAGCAAAAAGCAGATGAAGCCTCTGATTTGGAATTTGGCGTGGAGCTATAACGAGGCTGACTATATGGATAATTTGGACAGAGTCTTCAACTACGACACATGTGTGTACAATGATGTGATGAATTCGAATCCAAGGACATGGTGCAGGGAGTTTTACAAGCTTGGAAATTATTGTGAGGATGTGGAGAACAACTCCACAGAGTCGTTTAACAGTTCCATAGTAAAGGTAAGGGAGAAGCCCTTTGTGCCAATGCTAGAGACAGTGAGAAGACTTGCAATGGCTCGTATAGCTAAAAGAGGTTTCATATCGAATGCTCATACAGGTTTGTGCTTCTGTCTATCGAATATTATTTTAGCCTAATTTTTCTGTAAAATTGTACTAATAACTGTTCTTTTCAGGGATATGTACACCATATGTTCAAAGCTTTCTTGCTGCAGAGTTGAAGCATGCTTCAGAATGTAGAGTAACAAGAAGCACAAACGGTATGTATGAGGCATACTTGAGTGGTTGTTCTTTCCGTGTAGACTTGGAAAGAAGAACTTGTACATGCAGGAAGTGGGACATTTGTGGAATTCCCTGTGAACATGCCTATGGAGTCATCTTATCTAAGAAGCCTCAACCTGAAGATTTTGTCTACCATTGGTTCCGGACATCCACATGGAGGAGAAACTATTCAGAGGGTATTGTTCCGATGAGAGGGTATAGATTTTGGCCTTCAACACATGCTCCAGACGTGCATATACCTCATGAGTCGCCACAACCTAGAAGAAAAAAGGTAAGTAAGAAGGATAAAAAAAGGAAGAAGGGCCAAAATGAGTCACCAACGAAGATGCAACCAAAGCAGAAGAAAAGGATTATGCACTGTGGTATGTGTGGTGAAGCTAATCACAATTCCAGATTTCATAAGAAGGATTCCTTACAGGTTTGGTTATGTGTTATTTATAGTTTATTTGAATAACTACTTGTAATATATCTCTAATTTGGTTAATATTGCAGGTTAATCAAGGACAGTCTTCTCAAGTGGTATCTTCTCAAGGTGGACATTCTCAAGTGGTATCTTCCCAAGGTGGACCTTCTCAAGGGGAACCTTCTCAAGGGGGACCTTCTCAAGCTATAGTTTAGGCAATGTTTAGGCAAGGTGGTTTTTGGACAGTAGGTAGGCTGGTTTTTGGACAGTAGGTAGGCTGGTTTTTGGACAATGTTGTTTTCGGATGTTGTTTAGGCAATGTTGTTTTCGGATGTTATTTAGGCAATGTTGTTTTTAGATGGTTTTTGGGTGGTTTTAGACAATGTTGGTTGTAGGTTTGGCAATCTTCGGATGCCTTTTTATCCTTATGTATGAACCTATTCAAGTTATGTTACAACCTATTCAACTTATGTTACAATCTATTCAACATAACAAATGAAAGATTTGAAACAAACACAAAACAAATGGAAAATTTGCAACAAACACAAAACAAATGGAAAATTTTAAACAAACACATAACAATAACTTCAGAGTTGAACAAACATCAAAAACACTAAAACAATGGCAAATGGAAGATTTGAAACAAACATCCAAGAACAAACATAACTATCATCTTCTTCATAGTGTTTTTTACTTCTAAAACTATGAAGACACTAAAATGCATCCAATGATGACCATACATCCAAAAACTACACTAACTATAATCTTCTTCGTCGTGGTTTTTACTTCCTCGAGTTGTGCTTCCACTCTCTTTAAGATCTTCTTCAATTTTCGCTTTAACCTTCTCAATCACCATTTTTTCACCCTCCATTCTCTCATTTCTCAACACTCTCAATTCTTCTTCAACTGTTGAATTTCTCTTCTGTAATGTCTCAATCTCGTTTATCAATGCTTCATCAACCCAACTGAAAATGTGGGTATCATTCATCAATTTCACAACAAAAAAATATATTCATCAACTCAACAAATCGAATAACATGAGCATTTGAAATCGATTAGGTTTTAAAACAACAATTACACACTACCATCAAACTACCTTGTTTGATGCAGCAAGCGAACACCTCAAGTACCTTCGGTACGAATTTGACTCCGATTTCGAAGTCTTCGACGCGACTTTTGCCCCACACCAACATGCTTTCGGCAAACCCAGAAATCTTCCTCTCCCATGCCCACTCGATGATCCAATTGAAATTTCAGAAGCATTACTCATCTCACCTCACGATTTCGAGTTCTCCAAAATCCCTAAAATCGATTTAGGTACTCGATTGGGGATTTAGGGTTCTTAGGCAAATTGGGAAAAATCGGATATGGGTCATGGGTTTGGTCAAGACGCGGGTCACGAGTTGGTTTCGGTTTACTCTTTCGGTTAAATGGTTTAGAATCTGGGTACATGTCGTGAACCAAGGAAACTAACATTTGTAGAGAAATTGATTCGAAGTTTCGATTTAGGGAGATTCATGCTTACAACTTTGTACTCATGTGTATTTAAGTTTATCGTTTAGTTTAGGGTGGACGTAGTGCTATATGATACTTCAGAGAGGGAAATAGGTCGTCAGCCCTTAATTGTATATAAAGTTTATTTAAAGTAAATAATTATTTTTACATAATAATTTATACTATTTTATGAATTTTATTTTTAATGTGCTATATTTAGAAAATAAATTTAAAAATATGTTATTTTAAGGTATTACTCTTTTTAAACTAGGATTTTTAACTAAGGATAATTGTCTAAAATAGCAATTTTTAAAATTTTGCAAGATTTGGAATATAAACTTAAAAATAATATTTTATGGTATTACTTTTTAAATAATTTAGATACTTTTGAATATTTCTAAGAGCAATTGAGAAAAATAACACTTTCAAATTTTTCGTTCCAATTATAAATTTCTAAAAATAGCACGACATTAATATTAAAATATTTTAAAATTTTTTTTAATAAAAAAAATTAAATCTTAAATTAGAAAAAAAACTCAAATATAATATTTTAATTGTATTTATAATTTATTTATGGTAATTATATATTTTTTAAAAATAATTTATGATATTTTTAAAATTTTAAATTTATATCATTAAATTTGGAACAAAAATTTAAAAAGATATTATTTTAAGATATTAGTTTATTTCTAAATACTTTTTTATATATTATTGAATTTTTGAACTAATTTTGGATATCAAATAAAAAATGATCTAAAATGGTATATATATGGAATTTACGAATTTGGTAATAAAAACTGGAAAATACGAAAAAAATCGATCTGAACTCGAATGTACTTCTTCGACTATTATGTTATTTAACTTTTTAAAAAATATACTTTCTCTGTTTCAGATTAAATTGTTTTATTTTAATTCTTTTAGTTATTATCGCTTTAGGTTTTAAATCTAGATTAATTGTAGACAAAGTTCTAGTTTTCTTTTTAATATTGTTTGGATATGAAAAATTATTTGATATATTAATTAAAGATATAGTAAAAAGATTCAAAAAATAGTTTCTTAATATGTGTAGAAAATCATTAAACTACCGATGAAGTATTAAAGAAGATGTAATTACTTAGATAATCAGATATAGTTTTAAATATGTTACTTACATAGGATAAAAAGGTAAGGCGATAGGGGATCTCCTTGTTTTAACCCTCGTTGAGGTTGGAAATGTCCATATGAACTACCATTAATAAGGATCGAAAAAGATATAGTGGAGACACACTGCATAATCCAATTAATCCATATTGGCGAGAAGCCCTTTTTGATCAGCACTAATTCAAGGAAACTCCACTCCAGTCTGTCATATGCTTTATCCATATCAGTTTTGACTACCATGAAGGAACTCGAGCAAAGCTTATTAGTCTTTAGGGAATGTAACGCTTCATGAGCAATAATAACATTATCCGTTATCAATCGACCCGGGATAAAAGCTGCTTAATGTTCAGAAACTAGCTTGTGTAATAATTCCTTCATTCTGAAAACCAGAATCTTAGATATGACTTTATAGATCACATTACAAAGTGAAATTGGCCTGAAATCTTTCATAGTTGATGGGCAGCTTAACTTAGGGATGAGGGAGATGTTCGTATGGTTAAACGCCATATTCATAACCCCTGTCCTGAAAAATCTTTCTGTTTCCTGAAAAATTTCTTGACCAACAGTGCTCCAATGTTGTTGAAAAAAAGCCGCATTTAAACCATCCGGTCCTGGTGCTTTGGTTGCACCAATAGAAGAAATAGCTTTGAAAACTTCCTCAGTTGAGACTGGTTTGATCAGATCATTATTCATTTCCACAGAAACCACTTTATCTACTGATGCTAAAACCGTTTCAATACCAACTGGCGAAGATGATTGGAATAAGGACATGAAATAGCTCTCTGCTTCCTTGGCAATAGCTTCATTACCAATTAAATCCTGACCCTCCGCAGATTTGATTGATAGTATAGTGTTTCTTGATCTCCTATTTCGTGCAGTAGCATGAAAAAATTTAGTATTACTATCACCCTCGCGCAACCATTGATTCCGACTTTTCATTTTCCAGAATTTTTCTTCATCGACATAAGCTTCATTTAACTGTTGCTTTAATGTCAACAATTTTGACATATCACTATTAGGATTGGTATGAAGTCCGTCAATTTCAGCTGTGATCTCCTTAATCCGTTTAGATGAATTCACCCATGATGTTTTCCTCCAATATGCCATACTTTTTCGACAAACGTGAATTCTAGATAGTAAGTCTGTATTGGCAGTGGTAATAGAATTCGAGGAATCCTTCACAACATTTGTGAAGCCTTCCTGCTGACTCCACCTGGGATCATAACGAAACATTCGTTTCCCATATTCTGTTGCTGTCCTTACTTTAATGATACCCAGTCTGTGATCTGACTCTATCATTTCTAAATATTGCACCGTAGACCCCGGATATTTATTTTTCCAGTGTTTGTTACCCATAGCCCGATCTAACCAACACTGAATAATCTGATTATTACGTTTCCCCGACCAAGTCATATTATTTCCAATGAACTGAATATCAGACATATTACAAACTGCAACGACATCTTGAAACTTCCGCATGCTCCACGGTTCCCTTATTGGGCCACCCTTTTTATCATGTGTATGTAGTAGTTCATTAAAGTCCCCACACATTAGCCATGGGCCTTTCCGTGTAGACGCTATATTTTTTAATCTTTCCCAAAGATTATTACGAAATTTTCGGACCGGGTGTCCATATACACATGATAAAAAGAAATCATAGCCATTCATATGTATCTTACAATCCATCAACCGTTCATTCAGAAATTCAAAAGATACAACAACAGAGTTTTTCCACAATAGAGCTAAACCTCCTCCAGTTCCATTTGGAGGGACACACATAACACCTTCAAACTTTAAGACTGACGCTACATCATGCACAACGTTATTACTATTCTTTGTTTCCACCAAGAAGAGTATGTCCGGGGAATATTGTTTACATATTCCCTTGAGGCGTCGAACTACCAGAGACCCTCCTAGACCCCGGCAGTTCCAAAACGCAATATTCATTCCTGACTTGGTGGATTATGGCCCACCCCACCATCACCTAAAACACTTATCAATTTACCAAAATTAATTATCTTTAAATAATAAAGGATAATTTCGTTAAGCACTATTAGACACAACTTATATCGGTAGTTAACTCGAATAAGATTGTAAAAAATAGAGTATAAATTTTTGGTTAAATTGATAAGGTCATTCTTAGGAAACCAATTCCTAAATTTAATAAATAGCCTCATAAGCTCGGTGCAAGGATCGTCTGCGAGCCAAACTGAACAGAGCCTTGTTTCCAAACCAAGGTTGACCAAGAGATCAGACTCCAAGTTTCCACCCATGCGATTATTCAGCCATGAATTCCCATAATTAACTGAATCGTTTTTGCCAACTATATCTGATATATTCCTTAATTTTCCATAGCAAAAACATGTCTGAATAAAATCTGGACTAAAGGGCCCAAATTGACAATTCAAAATTCGATCAGCCCAACATTCCACAGTTGGGCCTAGGCGATTCCTTACTTCATATGCGGTTAGGCAAACCGAGTTCCCCCGGTTAATAATTGTAATTGAATCAATCCCGGTTATGCAGAAACTATTACTTAGCCTTAAACCACATATCAATTCCGGTAATTTCCTAAACCAGCCAATTTTCAATAACCGATTGGTATCAATGAGATCGAGAATTGAACCTGGTTTAGGGTTGGCCTTTCTACGCTTAGCATCACGGAGAGAAGATTGGCCGGCAGGTTCGCCGACTGGAGGAGCATCGCCGTCTGCACTTGTATCGCCGTTGCCGGAATTAAACCCAGGAGGTGGGTTGTCGTTCCCATCATCGTCATCGGACTCACACGGCGGCGGAGGAAGACCGATCGTGCACTCCGAAGACTCGTGAGAAAGAAACCCACAATTTGTACAGAAATTCTTGAGTTTTTCATATCGAAACTTTAGCACTACTTCTTCTTCGCCAAACTTGAAAATCCGCTGGAAGTGGAGGGGAGATTCCGTGTTTATTAACACACGCACTCGGACAAATTCAACTCGGTGGGCTCCTTCCGCGTTGAAGTCGGATTCCAATAGGGTCCCAATATTGCCGCCGATAAATAATACCATTTGGTATGTGATGAATTGGAGAGGGATTCCTCTTATTTGTACCCAGAACGGAATCGAGTTCATCGCTGAAGGGGAGAAATCCGGCGACCATTTGTGGAGAATAACCATCCAATCGTTAAAGCTCCACGGACTCCGGCGGAGGACATTAATAAGGCTTTCCTCAGTTTGGAATAAGAACTGAACTTGGTTGTTTTCAATGATTCGCGAGATAACGACTTCCCCCACACTCCATAGACGCGGTAAGGTTGTCATAAGGGCGCGAAGATTCTGTTTTCGGGCATTGACAGGTTTGCCGATGATGGAGAATCGGGTTTCGTTTCTGGCCTGAATGCACAGTTCCGGTGGGAGGGAAATGATTGGTTCAGAAATACCCAAAGATATTTCTTGCATTTGTTTAGAGAGCGAATCCGACATTTTCAGAACAGAAGTAAGATAAGAACGTGAAAGTGAAAACGAGGGAGAGGATTGGGGAGATTTGATATATAGGAGAGAGGAAACAGAAACCGTCGGATATCGACGGAGTACGCTCTTCACAGGGAAGAGAAAACCACATCGACGGTCGAAATCAAGAAGAAACCGTCGCCGATGAAACTGCCGTGAAAATCGCGAAAAAATTCGCATGAGAGAGAAGAGAGGAAAAATGGTTTTTATAATTTTGCTTTAACATTAACCGTTTTTATTTAGTTTCAAATAAATTAAATACTTTCGAATATTTTTAGATAACTTTTTTACCGAATATTTCGGATAATTCAGATTTTTTAAATATTTTTGAATATGTTTATGTAATTTAGTTAGTTTTTTAAACTAGGGTTTTTAAATAAGAACAATTATCTAAAATATCATTCTTTTAAATTTTGCTAGATTTGGAAAATAAACTTAAAAATATGTTATTTACAATATTTTTAAAATAATTTGAATAGTTTTGAATATTTCTAAAGACAATTGATAAAAATAACACTTTTTAAATTTTTTGTTTCAATTATAACATCATTAGTTTAAATTTATAAAAATACTACGAAATTAATATTACAATATCTTAAAACTTTTTTTATTAAGAAAAAAATTAAATTTTAAACTAGAAAAAAACTTAAATATAATATTTAAATTATATTTATAATTTATTTATGGTAATTATGTATTTTTCAGAAAATAATTTATAATATTTTTAGAATTTTAAATCTATAGTGTTAAATTTGAAATAAAATTTGAAAATATGCTATTTTAATGTATTACTCTATTTTAAATACTTTTGTATATATTATTGAATTTTTCAACTAATTTTGGATATCAAATAAAACATAATCTAAAAACATATATAAATGGAATTTACGAATTTGGTAATAAAAATTGGAAAAATACGAAAAAATCGATCTGATCTCGAATGTACTTCTTCGACTATTATTTTATTTAACTTTTTAAGAAATATACTTTCTCTGTTTCAGATTAAAATTTTTTTTTTAATTTTTTTTTTTATTATTTTCGCTTTAGGTTTTGAATCTAGATTAATTGTAGACAAAGTTCTAGTTTTCTTTTTAATATTGTTTGGATATGAAAAATTATTAGATATATTAATTAAAGATATAGTAAAAAGATTCAAAAAATAGTTTCTTAATATGTGTAGAAAATCATTAAACTACCGATGAAGTATTAAAGAAGATGTAATTACTTAGATAATCAGATATAGTTTTAAATATGTTACTTACATATGGTCTCGTAATGAGGCTTGTCTGTGCATCTTAAAAATCGACTTAATATATGTGATGATATTAAATTACTTCATGGATCGGTTCTAAGGATTCTTTCTTTTGTTTCTATAGTTACGCGATTTTAATTTTTTATTGATTTTTTTTGCCATCAAATAATTTTTATTAATTTAAAGAAAGTATCACAGTTTATTTCTTTTTCAAAATTATCGTATATTTACCAAACAAAAACAAAAAATATAAATTTTTTAAATTAAAATTTCAAACTTATATCTTCTTAAAATAAAAATTAAAACATATTTATCTCCATACACGAATTTATTAATCAAAATAATTATTTGTAGTAATTATATTTCAAAATTTTATATGTATGAATGTTTATATTTCGAATTTTAAATCGGTGAAACATATGTTTCAAGCTTTATCTCCAAGTCAAATAAGTTCTAAATTTTTTATCTTAACAAGAATATTTTATTCTCTCTTCTCTTTTTTGAGAAACTGCCTGCGTTTTTTCCGGCGAATCTCTCGACGGCGGTTTTTCTTCAATCTTCACCGTCGATTGTGTTTTCTCTTCACTTGGAAGAGTGCTGTCCGTCGATTCTCGACGGTTTTTCACAAAATTTTTCTATTTACACATTCTAAAGCATGTTTTTTCTTCAAAAATTTCTTAAAAATTCGCAAAATCTCAATCTCGCGATGTCGGATCATCTTTCCAAACAAATGCAAGAGATCACTCTTGGAATTACAAAACCGACTATCTCCCTTCCTCCAGAACTCTGTATTCAAGCCGTGCATGAGACACGATTCTCACTTATCGCGTCTCCGGTTAATCCCCGAAAGCAGAACCTCCGGGCCATATTGACTACTTTGCCTCGCCTGTGGAGCGTCGGCGAAGTGATTACTTCCCGAATACTCGATGGGAACAAAGTTCAGTTTCTTTTCCAGACTGAAGAGAGTCTGATTAACGTCCTCCGGCGCAGCCCTTGGAGTTTCAACGACTGGATGATTTGCCTCCACAAATGGACACCGGGAATTACAGACTCCGATATGAAATTTATACCCTTTTGGGTGCAAATTCGAGGAATACCGCTTCAATATTTGACATACCATATGGTCATTTGTATCGGAGGGAATATCGGCACCATGTTAGAGACGGATTTCAATGCCGAAGGTGTGCACCGAGTCGAGTACGTACGGGTGCGAATTCTCCTTAACATCGATTCACCGCTAAATTTTCAGAGGATTTTCAAATTCGGGGACGAAGAGGTCGTCCTTAAATTCCGATATGAAAAACTCCGGGGATTCTGCTCAATCTGTGGCTTAATTACCCACGACAAAACCGAATGTTCTTCCGGTGTTCTTCCTCCACCGCCGGTTGCATCGGATGATTCAGAAGGGGATAATGATTCGCCTCCTCATGGACCTCCCCTTCCCAGTAATGCCGGCGACGCTTTGCCATCAACTTCTGAGGTCTTCTCCGGTGACAACAATTTACCGGATGCAAAACGCCGTAAAGCCAATCCGAGCCCTAAACCAGGTAAATTTTTGGATCTTGTACCAGGTAATAGATTTACTCAATCGATTAAACCGGGTTGGAATTTATACTGGTTTAGTTCTGCCCATTGGTTTAGGATTTGGTCTTGGTCTAACACCATGCGGTTAGGATCTGATTTCGGTTATTGGAAAATTGAATTTAGTGGTTGGTTTTTGGTGATTCTATGGTTAAAATTAAAAATAATGGTTAAGGGATTTAATAATCTACTTCACAAAATTTATTGGAGTGATCGATTTGGCTGGTTGGGATTCCTATGCGGGGGAAGATCTTTATCAGTTTGGTTCTGTGGCAGTAAAAAGTTGGGAAATTTAATCAATGTCAGTTTATTGGGATTGGAGTGCAATACAGTTGTTGAAAAGTTATTTGAATTTACTTCTACAAAAGGTGAGGGTTCGGTGGGCCATACTCCACCGGGATGCGGATAAATATAGGCTTTTGGAACTGTTGGGGTCTGGGAGGGTCTCTGACGGTTCGACGCCTAAAGGGAATAAAGACAGTTTATTCCCCGGACATACTCTTCCTTGTAGAAACAAAAAATTCTAATGATGTAATTCATGATGTTGCTGCTACTCTAGATTATGCATGTGTTTTCTGTATCCCTCCAAAAGGAAAAAGAGGTGGTTTAGCTTTATTATGGAAACAATCGGTAGATTTGGTTATTTTAACTGCTGATGAACGACTTATCGACTGTAAGATTAATGATATTGGATTTGATTTCTTTCTGTCTTGTATTTATGGTCATCCTATTCGTAAATACAGACATAATCTTTGGGAAAAATTACAAAGAATCAATCTAATAAGGAATTATCCGTGGCTGTTATGTGGCGATTTTAATGAAATATTAGATAGCACTGATAAGAAAGGAGGAATCTTCAGAACCCCAGTCAGTTTAACTAATTTCAGACAAATGATTTCTTCATGTAAAATGTCTGATCTTAAGTTTCATGGTGATAATATGACATGGGTTGGTAGAAGACATACACATACGGTCAATTGCTGGTTAGATAGGGCAATGGGAAATGACGAATGGAAAGCCATGTTCCCAGGATCCTCTATTCAATATTTAGAATTGATAGAATCAGATCACCGTCCAGGGATAATTAGAATTCGTCAACATTCGGAATCTGGTAAACGGCCTTTTAAATATGATCCACGATGGATTAAACAAGGTGGATTTAGCAATATAGTAAGGTCTTCGTGGAATCATCTACCACAAACTCATAACCAATCCTTATTTTGGAGATTGAAAGTATGTCGTCAGCAAATGGCTCAATGGAAAAGAAGATCATATGTTAACTCCAAGCAAAGAATAACAGAAATATCGGCTGCGATCGACTCTGCCCATAATGACCTGCCATTGGATTTCAAAAAAATCGCTTCTTTGAGAAAAGAACTAGAAGAGGCATATATTGATGAAGAAAATTACTGGAAACTTAAAAGTCGTAATCAGTGGCTTTCAGAAGGAGACAAGAATACCAAATTTTTTCATGCAGTAGCCAAGAATCGTAGATCTACAAACAATATCATTTCCAGTAAAGATGACTCGGGTGCTGATGTATTTGGGAATGAAGGAATAGCTCATGTAGCCCAAAAATATTATATGGCTCTCTTCGAATCATCAAATCCTGAAAATATGGATCAGGCGCTCAGTAATACTCCATCGGTTGTTACAGAAAATATGAATCTATAATTGACCAGTTCAGTTACTAAAGATGAAGTCTACGCAGCGGTTTTTTCTATTGGAGCTAATAAAGCTCCAGGTTCTGATGGATTATCGACAGCCTTTTATCAACAAAATTGGGAGACAGTTGGGGATGCAGTTCATGAGGAGGTGAAAATTTTCTTTGACACAGGATACTTGAATCCTGAATTCAATCATACTAATCTATGTTTGATCCCCAAGTTGAAATGTCCGATAACTATAGCAGATTTCAGACCAATATCACTTTGTACGGTTTTTTACAAAGTGATTTCAAAAATTTTGGTTTTTCGGCTAAAGAAGATATTGGATCAGATCATATCAGAAAATCAGGCAGCTTTCATTCCAGGCACATTAATTACAGACAATATTCTTCTTGCCCATGAAGCCTTACATTCTCTCAGAGTACACAACATCTGCTCTACCTCTTATATGGCTGTTAAAACTGATGTTAGTAAAGCCTATGACCGAGTGGAATGGAACTTTCTCAGGAATGTTCTTATCAAAAAAGGTTTTTCTGAACAGTGGATTCAGTGGATAATGACATGCGTTACTTCAGTCTCTTTTTCAGTTATGGTTAATGGGTGCGCCTATGGTAAATTCATACCAAAACGTGGTTTGAGACAAGGGGACCCACTCTCACCATACCTTTTTATTATTTGTGTGAATGTCTTAAGCGCAATGCTAAGTAATGCGGAAGAAAGGGGATTAATACAACCGCTTCGCCTAAATCGTGGAGGACCCACAATTTCTCATTTATTTTTTGCGGATGACTCCTTATTCTTCACTAAAACGGATTGTAGTAACGTCTTGCAACTTCAATCAATTTTCCAAGAATATAGTCGATTATCGGGACAAAGTATCAATATGGAAAAATCATCAATTATATTTGGCCAGAAGGTTTTCCAACATACAAGAGACTTTATTCACTCTACGTTGGGTATCAATAATGTTGGTGGTGGTGGTAAATATTTGGGCTTACCTGAACAGTTCACCCAAAATACAAGACAACGATTGCAATTTGTGGTTGATAAGGTTCAGTCTAAGATCACTAGGTGGCACAACAGATTCCTTTCTACCGCTGGTAAGGAAATATTGATTAAAGCTGTGGCATTTGCACTGCCAGTCTACTCGATGAATGTTTTCAAACTACCAATCATAGTTTGCCAAAAAATTAATCAGTTATTGAATAGATTTTGGTGGGGGAATGGTTCTAATCAGAGGAAAACTGCATGGGTTTCTTGGAGGAAATTAGCAAATCCAAAAAGTCTTGGTGGTTTGGGGTTCAGAAATATACAAAAATTTAATCAAGCCTTATTGGCTAATTTATGTTGGAAATTATTGAATCGTCCACAGTGTTTCCTTTCAAAGGTGTTACGCAGCAAATATTTTAAAGATGGGGATTTAATGTCTGCAAAATCAGGTTCTCGACCATCTTTAGGATGGAAATCAATTTTATATGGGCGTCAATTACTTCAAAAAGGGATGGTTCGGAGTATTGATACGGGTATGTCAATTTCAATTGGAGATTCCAACTGGTTACTAGTCAATCCGTCAAGACCACCACGACTACTCCCCTATACTAATCCTATATTAAAGGTTAGTTCTCTGATTGATATGGAAAATCACCAATGGAATACAGAAGTTATAACAGATTTGATTGAGAAGGATGATCACCATTTAATCTACAAGTTATTTATACCACCCATTCCATCTCCTGACAGTTGGTATTGGAAATATACTCCCAATGGTATATATACTGTTAAATCGGGGTATAGACTAGCAGTCGAAAAGGATGTGCAGGAAGAAGAGTCAGGAAAACCATATCTTGCTAATCATCCGGATTTAGCAACGAATATTTGGCGGTTAAAGATACCTCCAAAAATCATACATTTCATCTGGAAATTATTATCACAGGCTTTACCACTCAAATCACAGTTATTGAGACGACATATAATCAAGGATAATATCTGCCCACGATGTGGAGATACAGAAGAAAACGATACCCATACTTTTTTTACATGTATTTATGCCCAGATGGTATGGAGGAGAATAGGCATTTCTACGACAATCATTTCCGGTCAGGACTCGACCATACAAGACGACATCAGATATTTAATGGCTAGTTACCATCAATTGGGCTATGACTCCTTACATAAATTTTTACCCTTTTTTACCCTATGGCGATTATGGAAGGCGAGAAATACACTCCTGTTTAAAAATGAGGATGCATCTATCGATTTGATCATTGATAAATGCTATAATGATGCTCGGGAATGGATGGAACATCGATGTCACGAAGAATCAAAACGGGAATTACTACATAATCAAGTTACAGAATCCAGATGGACTCCACCGTCAGATACATGGGTTAAATGCAACTACGATGCCACACACAAAGAGGGATCTCTAAATTCAGGCCTAGGATGGATAATACGAGATACGCATGGAGCTTTTGTTTTTGCAGGTATGGGAAAATTCCAAAGTCGACATACTGTAATTGAATCTGAAGCTTCAGCGTTAATTTGGGCATTACAAGCAACTTGGTTCATGGGATTCCGTAAAGTTATATTTGAAGGTGATAGCCTTATTCTTAACAACAGCATCAACAACAAACAGGATAATCCCCATCTTCGACAATATATCATTACTATACAATATTGGATGGCTCAGTTCGATCGCATTATCTTTCAACATCAACCTCGTATATGCAATCAAGTGGCGGATCTTTTGGCAAAGACATCTATTAATTCTCCACATCATTGGACTTTATTTAATGTATGTCTTGATTTCATCAAACATTTTGTAAACAGTGAGCGTTCATAATAAATTAAATCGTTGGCAAAAAAAAAACAAAAATAATTTATAATTTTAATTCAATTGATTTTTAAATTATATAATAGTTTTGATGATGACAGATGTCATCTCTTAATTTTGTTTAAAAAGTTATAGATTAAAATAGTTTGAAGGAAATGTAGTCTAAGTAGTTTGGAGAAATCCTCTGACATAACTATTTGAGTAATTTATTAGGAAAGAAACTTTGTAAAGTAACCAATTATGGTGATTTACTAACAAATAATTTATATATGATTTGTACATTCATGATCACTACGTTATGAAATCACCAACTCCAGTTTAGTTTGTTTTTTGTCCACTATCTGTATAATGATTGAAAGATCAATATAGTCTTTGTTGAATTAATCATCTTCTGTTTGACTTTCTCCACAAGAGATTCTCTGTATTTTGTCTTTAGTGTTTAAAATCTTAGTTGCAATCGTATATTCCAAGTAATTACATATTTGGGTACGTAACAATAAAACATAAGATGCAAAAACGAGTTACGTGTGATGTGATAAATTTGGACCGACCAGTCTCCTCTTCAACCACATAATTAAATAAAATATATTGAAACTTATCATTGTTTTCTGGTCAAACAACAAATATTAAATACAATCCACACAAATACGATAAATAAATCAACGCAACTATAAATTATCATTATAAGAGGACGTAAGAGCACTTCTATCCAAGATTTTTGCTAAAAGAATAATAATATTATAATATTGGATGTGTTTCTATTTTGGATGGGTTACTAACACAATTTTGTAATGTTATTATTATTTTAACTAAATAACTTGAACTTAAACCCTTGTACAATTGTAGGAGAAAGTATCATATATTTATTTTTTGTTATAACACCTTTATATAATATTATTTCACATTTTATAGTTATACTATATATGTATTAACATATTATAGTTGGATTCAATTTTGACGAAAATATAATATTGGACAATTGATAAAAATAACATTATTTTAAATTTTTATTGTAGATATAACATCATTAATTTAAATTTCCAAAAATGTCGTAAATTTAATACTAAAAGTTTTTAATAAGAAAAACTTAAACTCTAAATTATAAAAATAACCTATATATAATCTTTTAATTATATTTATAATTTATTTATGGTAAACATATATTTTCAGAAAATAATTTGTGGTATTTTTGAAATTTTAAGTATTAGAGTGCTAAATTTGAAATAAAATCTAAAATATATTATTTTATGATATTATGCTATAATAATATTTCATATCAATTATTTTGAAAAAAGTATGCCTAAATTAGTTTTCTACTAAACTCTTCATAACTCTGATTATATGTTATTTTGTTAATAGTGAAAATAGTTTTTTTTATCATCGATTTAGACGATCGATCCAATAATCAATTAACGTTATTATAAAAGGAGGATTCGATCCCATATTCATATCTTGAAATTCTAATATTTATGAAATGTCACTGAACCATGAATATATTTGCAAATAAGTGAAAATAATTATGATAAAATAGACAATTTTCCAAAACATTTATACAATTATTTAAGACAAGTAAAACAGTTTATAAATGATAACAAAGATGTAAGTCTCCGATTTTCTTTTTCTAAAATTGTGGATGTCTATAAGCAAAAATGTACTAAAAATTATTATAATGCAAAAACTTCCAAACATGTTTTATAGTTATAAATACGATTACAAATGAAATTCTATATAACGAAAAATAATGATAAAGAGAAGCGATATTCCGATAGATTTATTTAAGGTTATAATGAACAAGTAAAAAAAAAAAGCATCCTTTTAAAGTATTTTTGACTGATTATACAGAAAAATATGTACATTGAAAGTGATGATAAAGAGATTTGAATTGATATTCCAAAAAAATTATTACAATTTTTATGGTTATAAATAAAAAGGCACAAACAAAAAATTAAGATAAATGATGTAACTTTCTAAAATATTATATATGGATATTAGAAATGGTTACACACGTAATGTGTATAACGAAAAGTAATATAAAGAGACGCAACTTTGCTATGAATGCGATCTGCATTTTTTATGTATCACTCATACTATGAAACTCCAAAATCTACGATGTAATATAAGAATTTCAAACATCAATTCTACAATTAATGTACAAGATCGAGCAATTCCCAATTTCGATTTCGAAGTATTCCCATTATTCGAGACTCCAATTTGAACGATTTTATAAATATCTTCATACAACAAAGAAGGTTGTTGTTTTCCATAGTAATCAAAACGGTTAATTTTAGTGAAAAATGATAGAAAGAGTTGTGACTTTTTGAGGAATTTATTTTTAATATACGTAAAACTATACACGAGAAAAGATATATATTATTTAATGAAACAACACCAAAAAGGTATTTTTAAATTATTTAAAACAGATATGAGATGAATAATGTAAAATAAAATTTGATGAAAATAATGCAAACCTGTTATAAATTGAAATTTTGTCGTTATAAATTGAAAAATACAATAAAAACACACAACTTTCCATGATATTTTAATGGTTATTAAATTTTATAAACAAAATAATACTTAATAAAAGATATAATAAAAAGTAAAATTTGAGGTATATTTGAAAAGTTGTTATTGTTGATAAACATATATATATATGTAAAATCAATTAAGGAAATCAAAAGAGAAAACAATTATTGAAATACAATTATCTAAAATAACATTATTTTAAGTTTTTTTTCTTATAAATTTAGCATTATTAATTTGTATCTTAGTAATAACACAAATTTAATAGTAAAATATCTTTAAAAAAATTTATAATTAAAAAAATTAAATCCTAATTTAGAAAAAAGGAACCTAAACACAATGTTATAAATTTATTTATAAAAATAAATACTATTTTAGATTTTAAATTTCAGTATATTAAATTTGGAAAAAAATATAAAAATATGCTATTTTGGAATGTTATTTTTATTTGAAAAGATAAGATCGATTTATGAGCAAAATAAGACCTTTAATGTGGGTTTGAGCTGGTAAAGTAAGTAAACCGACAAACAAGAAAAAGATAGTTGTTGTTTAGTGGATCGTTGTTTATTTTTCAATCAATCGTTGTCCTATTAGGTTTACCCTTTAGTGTTTTTTATGTCACGTGTTAAGAGGCCGGTGAACAAATACCATAGAAAACCCGAATTACAAAAATCAAGGAATAACTATCAGCCAACAAAATTAAATTAGGGTATTCACATAAATTTTTTTTGTTTTATTCAATATTTTTTCAAATGACTAAATGATAAAATCATAATAAAAATGGTAGTCTAATTAACAATTCAAAATTCGTTTAATCCGAACCATCTTAGAAGAGTCTAGTTTTAAGTATGTTTGGTTAATCATTGAGTACAACTTTTTTTTTATATGAATTCACTTTATCATTTTCATATTCTCTTATATTTCTAACGTCATAGTCACTTAAATATTTGTTTCTCGTCGATATCATAACTTCAGATAATACTATATCGAGGGCTATAACTTATAACATAATTGGTTAGACAATGTTGCAAAATAACATTACTACTATATTAGATAACAACATAAAAATTTACTCTATAGTAAAACAAATATTTATTTTCGTCAACTATACGATTTTATTCGAATAAATATATTTTCATCCGTATTTTTTAGGTCTTTTTTAGCTATATAAACTGTTTTTTCTTTCGTAAATTATATAAACTTAATAAATTATTGTAATTACACAAATTTCATTAATGTTTATTAAACTTGTTTTAATTCAAAAAACTGATTTTAATTTGCGTATATTTCAAAATTAATACTAGATTTTTGAATTAAAACAAAGTTTAATAACGATGTAACGTGTAAACGTTATCGAAATTTATGTAATATCAATACTTATGAACTTTATGTAGTTTACGTAAAAAAATAAAGTTTATGTAATTAAAAAAAACCTATAAAGTGTATTTAGAAATACGGTTATTCATATCAATTTATGTAATGGACGTAACTATATCCATAAAACAAAATAGTGGGATCTTTTGAACCTTCTAAAAGTTCTGCCCTAATTCGATTTTTCGTTTGGAAGAATGAAGAATGTTTCAAGTTATAACTACTTGATTAATTTTAAAGAATTGTTTTTTTTTATACATTTAAGCTAGAATCATATTTTTCTATATCGAATATACCTATGTCAACAAAATAACACAACTTTAACTATTCAGACTTGGATTACATACACGATTCTTACAAAAAAAGAACTAGGCCACATTTAAATTTATTAAGCCTCCAATATATTGGGAGATTACCATTTTAGTATAAAAAAATATATTTAGAGATATAGTTTCATAATATACATAAAGAAATATAAAAGCTAAAAACAACACGTGTTTTTTATCCTTACGTTCACAAGGATCATAACCAAACTCACCGATCAAAAATCATCGTGTGATAAGATATTCATGTGGACTATTATTGCAGAGGTATTCTTCATTAACCTACTACATCTCGACACGTGTTAGGGTATAGATTATTCTACGTAGTTCTTTTGCATTTGATCGTCTTTAGAATTGATCTCAAAAGTCAATTAAATCACATCACATACAACGACTACAAAAGTCCCAAAAATAATGAATTTAAAAAAAAACACATACTACTCTATAGTCTATAAATACACACACAATCACAACAAAGCTATTTCATTATTCAAAAACCAATCACAAATAACAAAACGAAAATGAAGATATGGTCACGACCAACGTTTCTTTTTATAATCTATCTTATTACAATCCCACTAGTCTACTCATCACCACCGGCATTATCTCTGCCGGAGCATTTCCTCCAATGCCTTGACACTCAACCGGCCGATCACGGCAGTCCTAACTCCGGAACCGCTGTGATCCCAACAAACTCAACTTTCTCCACAAATCTGATGAGCGCTGTCAGAAACCTCCGGTTTGCTTCTATTTCCACCAGAAAACCGGAGGCTATAGTGGCTGCAGTCACCGAAACACATATCCGAGCCACAATCTCCTGCTGCAAACTTCTGAACCTCGAGCTCAGAATCCGCAGCGGCGGCCACGACTACGAAGGCTTCTCCTACACCTCTCCGGTGCCGTTCGTGATCTTAGACATGTACAATTTCCACAAAATCGACATTAACATGACCGACGAGACCGTGTGGGTTCAAGCTGGAGCTTCACTCGGCGAGCTTTACTACAACATTGCAAACAAAAGCAAAGTCCACGCTTTTCCCGCCGGAGTTTGTCCGAAAGTCGGCACCGGAGGACATTTCAGCGGCGGAGGATTCGGGAATCTCATGAGGAAATACGGTTTATCTATTGATCATATCATCGACGCGCAAATCATGGACGCGAACGGGAAAGTCTACCGTGACAGGCGTTCAATGGGAGAAGATGTGTTTTGGGCGATTCGCGGCGGAGGCGGCGGAAGCTACGGTGTGATTTTGGCGTGGAAGATTAAGCTCATTAGGGTTCCGGAGAAAGTCACCGTTTTTAAACTGGAAAGAACGGTGAGAGAAGGTGCCGTCGATTTGGTCTGGAAATGGCAACAAGTGGCTCCGGTTATCGACAGAGATTTGTTTATCCGGTTAGAGATTAAACCGATTAACCAGAAAATATCAAAAGGGAAAACGATTAAGGTTTCCTTCATCGGAATGTTTCTTGGTTTGCCGGACAGACTTTTGAACATAACGAAACAACGTTTCCCTGAGCTACACTTGACGAAATCGGATTGTTTGGTGAAGAAATGGATCGAATCTACGGTTTTCTGGGCAAATTACCCAGAAAAGGCACCGATTGAGCTTCTTCTCAAAAGAATATCGACGAACGAATACTACTGGAAACGAACTTCCGATTTCGTTCAAACTCCCATCTCAAAACAGGGTCTCGCGACGATTTTCCAGACGATGATCGATCATTCGCCGCTTCCACGGCGAGTTTGGATGCAATGGAATCCTTGGGGAGGGAAAATGGCTGAGATTCCGTCTGATGCGACACCGTTTGTGCATAGAGCAGGTAACATTTTCATGATTGAGCATTTTATGAATTGGTATAGACCTGGAGATGAGCTCGAAGAGAAGTTCTTGGGGATCGCGAGAAGCTTTAAAGAAGCAATGGCTCCGTTTGTTTCAAAGAATCCCAGAGAGGCTTTCTTTAATTACAGAGACGTCGATATCGGAATTACTACGCCGGGATATAACGCGACGTACCAAGGTGCTAGGGTTTATGGGGATAAGTATTTCAAAGGGAATTTCTTGAGATTGGTTAAGGTTAAAGCTCGGTTCGACCGGACTAATTTTTTCCGGTCTCAGCAAGGCATTCCGGTTCTTGCTTAGTTCAATTTGGTTGTATTGTGGGGAGTGGGGGAATTTTATAAAAATTATATAAAAGGTTGAATTAAAATTGGATATGTTCTTTTGTTGTTCTTCATGTACGGTTCATATTTTGTGTTAAATAATGGTCAGTTTATTCCATCTCTAAGAGAAGTAATTGCTGTAATTTCAGTCTATAATAAATCGAAATAATTTCTTTTGTAAATATGCTAATCTCTAGTGGTGAGTCACACAAAATTTTGAGCAATTCCTTAATATATTAATTAAAAAACCTTTTAAAAAAATGATATTGATGTGTGATTTCCAACTAACTATGTCATGCATCACAACATTTAAAATAAATATTACATAACACATAATTTACTAAAATATTTATGAAAATGACATTAGACAAATATTTAACACTATACTATATATAATTTTTAATATTTTGACATAAAATACAAACAAAATATAAAACAAAATTTAAATTAATTGAATATTTACCATATTTATAATTTTTACTTATTTAATAATATTGTATATCTAATATACAAATAATTTAAATCCGTTTACATAATCCCATTTCATTATATATATCATTTGTATAAAAAAATTATTTTAAATAAAAAATAAATTATATATATATATATATTTAATTTATATTTATTAAATAAATAAATAATTATAATATCTGAATAGTTTTTCTCAACCCCATACACGCTATAGATCTAAATCTACCTCGACTATAAATGAGAAACATCTTAAAATCAATATATAATTCAACAATGAGAAAACATGTACTTTTTCTGTGAACAGTATAATTTCTATTTTAGTATAATTTCTATTTTAGTATAATTTCTATTTTAGTGTTAATAATACATAGTTGTTTCAATAACTAAGAGAATCAAGGATTGTAATGTATAGTAGACTATTTGCCTTTTTTATGTATATGACAAAGTCATTTGTTTATAGCAAAAATTGTTATTAATGAATCTTGGCGTAGAGTCACAGTTGAAGACTCCAGGATAAGATTTAAATATTGAAAATTGAAAGCTTGAAAGAAATGTAGAGAATAGTTTGCAATAATTGTAATGGGTCCTAGATTTCATTAACTGTTTTTTTCACTAAGTTATCGACTGGTCCAAACTAGTCCAAACTGGTCCGACTTTGTGATATGGTTAGTTGCAATTGGTAGTCCAATATTTTAAACGTGGGAGACATTTCAACAGTTTCTCACCACAATTTGGAGATAACTCGATTCATAACAAATTTTTTAAATCGAACTGTAGTTTAAATAAACCAGTGATATTTTCCAATGTTAATCGACAAATAAATCAGCCACTTACGATTCAATTAACCAAAGTTATAACATATACGTTCCACTCATTTTCAAATTAGTATTGGTTATAATTTTAATAGATCTCAAGCAAAAATATGTGATAAATTGATGAGAGTAAAAACACAAAACTGTTTTTAGGAAAAATTCTTATTAAACTTTCATAAAAAGAAAGCTACAGATTTATATACGAGTTTAATTTTTTTTAAAAAAAATTAATATAGAAATAATATATTAAAGACAATATTAATTTTTTAACTTGAAAAAATTGATATATATTAATAATCTTTAATATTTTGATTTGGGTCAATCTCATCGATTTTCAAATATTCTGACGAACTCATATATGATAACACGTGTGACATTGATAAAGTTTCAAAATATTGGCACTATATATGGCCGTCCATTTATCATCACGGCTTGTTTTGCTTACATTCAAACCCGGTTCTGTTTATACTCGATCATCGTATCAAATTGGTTACAATATTCAACCGTGAAGTCATTATCTACGTTTATATTCAATTGTAGGATCAATATTTAATATCAAATTTTAGATTGCAAAGTTTATAAATAACTCATGATAGTAAAGTCGCGAAACAGTTCGCGATGGCGAAAAATCAAATAAAAAGAGATCATAAGTCTTGGTACTTCTTTGAACATATTGTTCATGAAAAAACTTGTATTTTGTATTAATAAAAATATATCATGAGCATGTTTGTTGAATGTTTTCATTCCATGATAATTGGCGAGAGTAAGATCACAAAAGTGTTTAGGAAAATTTCTTATTAAACTTTCATGAGAATAAAGTCACAAAATACATTGATTTATATAGAGTTGGAAAACCTAAACTAATATGAAAATGATATATTAATGTTAAATTTCATAATCTAAAATATTAATGTATATCAATAATTTTCAGTATTTTAGTAATTTTAATATTATTCATAGTTTGATTTGGACTGATCTCATTGATCTCCCAATACTATAACATTGATATGTGTCAAACTATGTGTCATAAAAATAGTAAAAATAGCAGAAATAGCAAAAAGTATATATCCCATATAAAATGCTAATATGAAGAACTAAATTTTAGATTTTGTGAGAGATTAAGATTTATTGTTCAAATGAGTTTAATTATGATAAAAAGTAAAAATGGTAATGAAAAATTCATGAAATTTTATTTAAGTGCAAGAAATAAAGAAGAGAAAATTCAAATAAAAACACTAAAATCAAAGAGTTTAAGAGAATATCAAGAAATGGAAAGGAGAGAGTGCTCTTTAGGGCAACTCTTTTAATCGTTTTTCATTAGCATTAGAACCATATTTATATGAATATTATAATTGTTAAAAATCATAAATACATAGACTAATGGACTTTTCATAAAACATAATATTAAGCTTTTGTTTAATGTTTTAACAGATTTTTACAGAACTGCTAAGTTTTTTTTTAAATGAGTTTCTGGAGTAATACCAAAACTATGATTTTTGCGTAAAAATTTACATTATCTATTAATTTTTATATTTTGTGCGCTATAGGATTTGTGTGTGTTTGTCAGAGAGTTATAGCTAATAATAAAAATCCGCAAAAACCAAATTTTCAATGTTTAACAACCAGTAATATATTGACATGTTGACAAGAAAGATTGTTTTGGATATGTTATATTTAAAACAAAAATTTAATATGCTATTTTATCCCTGAACTATGACTGACCAAGAAGGACTGCCTCGAAAGGAGCTGGATCATATCAGTAATTTACATTGCGGGTGTTCCAAACAGCACAGCAATCATTGTTCAAGAATCACATCAAGGATTCTCGTTTAACGATATGGAACCCTTATGGAAGAATGATAGCGAGGATTCCAGAGTCAGAGATACCTTCCCCACACAGGAACGAGACATTGTTCAAGATTCGATGGCTAACGACTTGGTAAGACGGGAAAGCGAGTTAGGCTAGACATATGAAGTGGATAAGGGAAATGTATAGTTACATGGAACAGTATGTGTCTGACAAAGATTGGTTGATTGTTTGATATATGAAGTCTGTTTTTCAATTTAAACTATAAACTTTCAGCAAAGGGGAAACAGACCGATACAGAAGAGACATCGGATTATTTAACCAAAACTTATCATACATACAAACGAAACGTAAAGACTAAAAGCGATACTAAAAGCGATATCTAGCGATGACTCTTAAGAGACTCAAATCAAAGTCGAGAACGCTTATTTTCAAATAGTAAGAACCAAAATTTTGATAATATAGCCTAACAGATTTATGTATCATCCTCTTTGTTCGGTTTAGGCCGGTACAAGAGAATACAAAAACCCAGTTCTATTCTAGGGTAAAAGTAGAGAAAATGGAACCTCAACGCAATCTTCTTTCGTACCTGCAATCCTGGAACCAAAAGAAATCAGTAAATGAAGAACTTAAACAATGTGTGTGTGTGTGTGCGAGAGAGAGAGTGAGAGAGAGAGAGAGTGAGAGAGAGAGAGAGAGAGTGAGAGAGAGAGAGAGAGAGTGAGAGAGAGAGAGAGAGTGAGAGAGAGAGAGAGAGACATATCCAAAAAAATTTACTGCTTTGATGACTTTTTGAACTGAGGAATCATCTAACAACAGAGGTTTGTAAAAAATCGGATGTGAAAACTCGTTGTTCGTCGCTCAACAACGAGAACCACTTGGTAACCAGATTGGCTGAAGCAGATAAGCTTTGGTCGTCACAATTTGGAAGCATGGTGGTTTTGCCTTGAATAGCTAATGGGAAATCGAGCTGCAGCGTCTTCAGTAGAGACCTCACAGCTGCTATCTGAACTGCAAAACCAGCTTTTAGTGTCGTCTCACACTGTAGAAATGCTGAGAGTTTCTCTCTCAAGTTTGAGATTCCTTCATTTTCATAGCCACCAGCATCCACTCCAATGCTAGAAAATACAAGAAAACAAACTATATGAGATTTTATATATTATTACATCAGATTCGTCCTTCTGTATTACAGCGAGAAAGTTATAACATTACCTGCTAAGTTGCCCAAGAAGAGAGACGATTGCAATAGAAAGGTTCATTGGCAATGGCATCCCCAGCATCTTAAGCAATGGAGCAACAATATTCGCACTAGTCCAATCCCATGCCTGCGTTTGGATATAAGATCATAATGGTTCAAAAGACATCAGAACAAAAAGTTGCGCAAAGTTTGCAAATGCTCTTGAAATATTCGTAACTACGTACCGTGTAACAAGCAATATGCTCCAACAATGACAAAATGTCACATAAAGTAACACTTCGATCCCTGGCCAACACGCACTGGAAATCTTTGTGTGACGGCCTAAACTCGGTCTTCCCAGTCAAGTTCTGATGCAAAGTAGTAAACTCCTGAAGAATTTCGATGAGCATAGATGCCATAGTCTCCAGCGATGAAGACTTGTCTGAGAATGGACACTTGTTCTTGCCTGGGTGCAACTTAGAATTTCCCTCCACAGTACCAAAATGTCTATTCTCTAGAAACATGACGATAGATTTCAACACTGCAATTGATATGCCATGATCACCAGAGGACATCATTTTCTCTCCAGCAATGTAAGCAAAAACGTGAAGAATGGTCAGTAGCACTGAGGTATTCTCATGACAGTGCTTGTGCAGGATTTCAAAGGAAGCTTCACAGATAAATCCAACACGATCCATTGCAATACATATTGCCCCCAAAATACCACTCCCAGCCACCAAATGATCGAATAGAGCGACTCTGTTGAAGATGGCTACATTTTCTCCATTCAGGGTGACATGGATGCTTAAATCAGATTCAGATGTTTCTGAGGATTTTACAGAGAATAATACCCTTTGCTCGGAAAGGAGGTCGTGAAGAAGACTAAGGAGTTCTTCCGACAATTCAGAGAGCATACCTCTAGCTTCAATATCAGCCATAACTGCACAAGCAAAATTCCAAGTTCAATGAATTTAACCATTAAATACGAAATATTTGGTTTTGAGAAGGACAAAAGGTTTGGGCGTATACCACCATATATATGCTTTGAGAAAGAATCCAAGCACGAGAAAAAATCAACATTCAGAGTGTTCCTAATTTTCATCGAGGAAATCACGGAGAAGTTATGCAGCAGCAAGGAGAGGAACACACAAACCTTTTCCCTGATAATAAAAACATGCATATATAAGCACTGAGACACTAGTTTACTGATAAGAGCTGACGGTAATATCAAAATTGTGATTCGTAAAGCATGAGAGAGTAAAATAACTTACTGGGCCAAAAGTTTTTCTTCCATTTTCAAAGAGAACAGAATTTCTGGGACCACCCATTGCGCACTAGTAATGAGTGGACATCGCTGAACACAATTGTTTGCAGCATGGATAATTTTGATGATACTTTTCTGGTCTTCAATATTTGAAAACACGACAAAGTGTTTAAGACTATGACCATGCAACGTTGTTGACATGGGTGGCATTGTGGCTGTCACTGAAGCATTCTGACTGTTGACATTAGGAGTGTCACGTAAATCCATGCTATTACTAGAAACCAATTCAAGAGCCCTATCAGGACTCTTGTCCTCATTCACGATCTCATCCAAAAAATCTACCGGAGGAAGATCCGGGGACAGAAGCGATTCTCTTGCCATCTTGTAATAACTTTCTTCTTCTGGTTTATCTAACTCCAGTAACTTCATATAATCTGTAGCAACAATGTCCTCCTGAAATAATGTCCCGGCATCATGTGCTTTAGCAGTAGAACGGCACGTAGTTTTCACAGACACCTGTGTACTTCCTGCTTTAATACCTGGAATTCTGCCTGACCGGTTAAGCTCGAGAGAGCTCTGCATATTCTTCTTCTCACAAGAAATCCGTCTTTTATTAGAAATTGTAATGCAATTTGCAGAGGAACCACCATGCATGTCAGGGACTAAGGTTTCTTCCTCTTCTAAAGGCCTATACCTAGTTCCTACTACCACAGAGTGCAAGGTACTCAGCTTCTCTCCAATCTGCAATTTTTTCTTTTTATCATCAGAGGACAGATGCTTAGGGGATTCAACTGCCTCTGACGTTCTTTTTCTTTTTCGAGAATGCTGATTAACCACCTCATGACTATCTCTCCGACGACTTTGCAGATGGTTTTCGGCCACTAAACAGAAATTTCCTATTTCCTTGGTACCAGAGATTTTCTGGGACATACTTGATTTTGTTGGTTGGATGTTTGGTAAATTTTTTGCTAGTTTGACTGAATTAGTAACACAGACGTGCTCTCTTCCCTGTGGCTGTGAGGCCAGTAACTGCCCATCAGAAAAAGATGTTGCGGTGGATTTTACTCCAGAACTCTGTAATTTTCTAGAGCCTCCAGTAGGAGACTCCAATTGAGAAATAGTACCTGAGATAGATTCACTCGCGCCCCGTCCGGATTTAGGAATTAACTGAGTACAAAACTTGTGAGCCTGCTCCCGAGAACCTGAGCTGGCTACCAACTGGCATCTTGCGTCATAATGCTTTTCACCATTTAAGTTCTTCTGGGATTGTAGCATCTGCAGTTTCACGCGGCCCTTCGCCTGCGAAGCAATAATATAATATAAGTAGTCTATTAAGGAATTAAAATGACCAAAGCAGCAAAGTACAAAAGCGATATTATGTTGTAATCCATGTTAAGATAGAGGCCACTACTTCAAATACTAAAAGAGATCAAATCTTTTCACCATCTACAGTCCAATTCTATGTCGCTAACAATTCAGCAGACAAGAGCCTAAGTGCTCAAACTCAGATGATTTCAACTGACTGTTTCAGCTAAATTGAGAATGTTTGAGCCACACGCATAAACCTAGGATATTCTCTCAGGAAGGCGTATTTAGTCAACATGATTCTTTTGTTTACCACCATGTACCCTAATGTCCGAAACCAGGTAACAACGAAAGTATCAAATGTCAAAACATGTCTATGACCATCAAGCCAATTTTCAAATTAGGATAAGAAAGTATAGACTAAGAAATTTATGGCACAAACAAACCTTTCCAAGGCCAGCTCTACCTTCAACGTCTCTTGAAAAACACTCATCCAGTAGGTTCATACGATTTGTAATACTACCGAACTTCTGTTTTAACCGAGACAGTTCTTCAACCTGAAATTCCCTTCGAAGCTTTTCAAACTTAGCCACTTTTTTGGCGTGTTTTGCACATTTTTTCTCAAACTTCAGCTCTTTTTTCAAAAGCCTCACTTCAGCCTCTTTGACTTTATGAGGAGAAACAGACCGAGTCTTGGTGGATTTCTGGGAGTGTGAAAGCTCATGCAACTGTTTTTTCAAGCCCTCTGTAACTAATTGTGCTTCTCGTAACTGCTGAGTCAGATCATCAGCACGAGATTCCCACTCCATGGCTGTTTTCTTACTCATCTCAAGGAACCTTATCTTCTCTTCCAATTTTGCAGAGTTTTCGGAAAACTTTACCTTGCTACTAGCGCTCTGCAATTCCGCTTCTTTCTTGAGTTCTTCATTTCTTGCTCCAATGATTTCGAACTTCTTAGACAAACCCTCTGCCAGCTTCATCTGTTCCCTAGCTTTTGCACTCTCTGTATCTGCACGTTTTCTTTCTTTCAGTGTCTTTTGTTTTTCAAACTCGAGCTGCTTTTTTACAGTCTCAAGAGTGGACGTCAAAGTAAGCAAATCAGAACTAGTCTTGTGAGCTGTAGTTCTTAACACCTCCAACTCAGAAAGATACTGATCAGCTCTCTTTTTCTCGGATTCTGCATTCTTCCTCTCTGACTCTGTCTTCTGCCTCTCGCTTGCAAGAAGATTTTTAACCAGACTTATTTCCTTCTGCATTTCAGGGACGTGTGGCTTGATATCCTCATATTTAATTATCAGAGCCTTTGTCTTGTTCAATTCTTTACAAACCTTTTGCCTCTCTTCTTCAGAATTATCGGCCCTTAATTTTTCTTTCTTGAGGAGGTCCTTTAGTTCATTGATTTCCTTTTCTTTACTAAAAGCTTGATCCTCAAGAAGCTTTGTTTCTTCACTTTTTTCTTTACGGCTTTGCTCTAACCTATGTTGCAAAGACAATATCTCAGACTTCAAATGAGATATTTCTTTCTCTGAAAATGCTTTTACTGCTGAATCATATTCCTTAGCATCTCTGTCAGCAGCCATTTCTTCAAGTTCTGTACAATTGAGATACAAAGTAAGCAGCGACCCATTAAAAATCACAATAAGAATGAGAACTATGGTAAGGAGAATATCTTTGCAGCCAGGTCACACAACCCAGTCTACATATCAATAGTAGCTCATTCAATTATAATCACCAGATAACCATTGTTTAAAAATGCTACTCCCTGTCACTAGCTACTTTTAGACAGTAGCATAATATTTGCAGCCTTTATCAAAATTTGCCAACTAACACCGTTTCTAAGTCCAATACCAAAGCATCAATATCTCTAACCACGAATGTAATAAGAAGAAAGCCGAGCACCGTATCTTCTTACTTTTCTCTAGATTAGCTTTCTCAGCATTAATCTTTCCGACGGCCTTCTGGAGAAGATCTATCGATTCTTTACAACAATCTCGCCTCTTCTTCATGCTTATGTACTTCCCTTGCCACTGAAATACAGTCGAAGCGCGGAAAAGGAAGTCATTTTAAAGAAAAGCTTTAAACACCAAAATGGTGATTCAGGAAAAACTACGTACCGCGAGACAGCAAGGGTTCCCTGAAGCCAGCTCAGGTGGAGCTTTGGCCGCCATTGCGGGAGAACTCCTCTGATTATGGAAAAATGTCTCACATAAATGGACAATTCCTCGAAATTAAACAGAGGCGGAGCGAAAACAACCTGAAATTCAAAAACCCTAAACCCTAATTTCGGTAAGTTTGAGAAGAAGGTAGAGGGAAACAATGTGACCGGCAGTCGGATCTGCCGGCGGGTCGGTGAGCGAGTGTTTGATTTTATACCTGTAACCAGGCCCAGCCCAATATATGATTTTCCATCAGATTATAATTTTAGATTTTCTGGTTTTTATTTTTATTTTTATTTTAAATAAACTAAATTTTTTAAATTCTATATTTTTTTATTAAATTAATATTTTAAAATAATATCGTTTTAAGTTTTTATTTTAAATTTAACTTTAAATTAAAATTTCAAAAATACATAAATTAATTTTTTAAATATATTTATTATATATAAATCATATGTAAATTTAAAACATTATATTTAAATTATTTTTTTAAATTTAAAATTTATTTTTTATTAACAATAAATTATAATAGATTTTAATATTAATTTTTTTTATTTTGAATATATTAAAAAACCAAAAATTTAAAAAATATTATTTTTATTAATTACCAATAAAAATGTCAATCACATCGTGTCATTTGTCTCTGTTCAAACTTTATCCAATATATGCAATTCCGACAAGAAAATAACATATGAGACCAAAGAGACATTCATTACACGTTAATAGATGTTTTAGATTTACAAAGACAGTGATCCAAATAAAACCTCAGATAAGCATCTCAAAAATCAAAAGGATAATTTAATATTGAGTCGTATTGAAACTATCCTTTTTTCCGTTTTGCGTCTTAGTTACTATTGCTCTCTTTTGGGGGCTTTTGTATTGGGGAGTGTCCTAAACACTATGTCCCATAACGACGAAGTTATACCAAATCCCTTGTCCTGAATCCTGAAGTGATGGTTCAGATGGTATTTCTGCAGAAATTCATAACAAAGCATAACGAATAAGTCCACAGGTTTTAATCGGAGATAGCTCTCAATATACAGTTCTGCAGAAGGGCTAAGGTTCGGAGATGCAAAAGATAGTGGTTCAAAGGCTTGGCCATTATTTTACCTTGAGATTTTTGGTCACTGGTCTAGTTGGTTGGGCATGGTGAAGGTAGTAGTGAGTGACATCGTATATCACGTATCCAAGCAAGCCGCCTCCAAACAATGCAGGTGTGGTTGAAGGAGTTGCAAAAAGCTTCACGAGGTTCCAGAACTGCAACACAAGAAAAGAAGACGGTTTAAGGTTTATTTGTTAGAACATTTATAAGGGTGGGGCAGCGTAGATGATTAGAACTCATACAGGAAAGCATAAAATCGCTGTTGCAGTAGGAGGAAAGACGAGTCGGAGGTGGTCCATTGGGTGCTTGTGATGGCATCCGTGAAGAAGATAGTGTGCAGTGTTTCCCCTGGAATGGTTCCACAATAACATTACCATCTGAACAGAATTAAATTTCTAGGAAATTCTTCTGGTTGAAAGGATTCATAGTGAGTAGTGAGTACTATGTATACAAAATGTAATAGGGAGAGAGAGAGAGGGAGAGAGAACGTGTTACAAACCAGTAACTCTTCGTTTTTATGTGGAAAAGGAACCGGTGAAGAGAGTATTCTATAAACGTCCAGATAAATATTCCCAAGGCTACCATTGAGACGATTTCTGGAAGTGAATGGCCCATGCTTAATGACATGGAGATGCACCAGACAACAATTGGCAACCAGATTACAGGAACTGCCCACCAAACTGTAAGGGTCAAGAACTGTTTCATTGCCAATATGTCAGAGAATGGAGGATCAGAGGCATTGACGTTGCCTATTAATTGAAAAATTTAAATGGAAAATAGAAAAGGGAGAAAAAAAGATACTGACAGACCTCCCAAAAGTCACTCTGGAAAAATCGAGGGCCTTCCTTTGTCACAATAGGTTGGTGAACCCATTCCTCGTAAGCTTCTCCAAGATGACCAACCTGTAAAACATCCAAAGTAATGGTAAGAAGTGTTGACAAGGAAAGTAACTTTTAATTAGCTCTCAGAAATAAGAGAGGACAATCTTGGGTGATTATGGTCTAAGAGCAAAGTTGGCATAAACTACTTAAATCTTTCAGAAACAATATTTACCTGAAATACAAGGGGCTTATTAAGATCCACAGTGAATCCCTGAGCAACCATTTTGCTGACCTCCTACTGAACTGCAAAAAAAAAGATAAAACAGAAGATAAAGAATACAACATGCTGCAACGCTCATACGCCACTGTAATTCATTCGAAGAGGAACACATGGTGACATAGTGAAACACCTGATGTCAGTTTCAACAAGTCAAATTCCTTTTTTTAAGCTGAGAACTTTTTTTCGTTCATAGCCAGATTAGAGGCCTGAATCTCATGCATCACTTCAATGGCAGAGATATTTAAATGTTATAATTCTTGTACAGGATGCCCAAATATCATTTATATACAATTATATTACTCGGCTAACTGGCCCCACGACTAATCCAAAGAAAAATTGAAATCCTAGCACAAAAGCAAATGTTACTTGAAAAATTTAAGATAAAGACAAAGATCAGTCATTAAAAAGACTACAAGGTACGACACAAATCATATGTACTTTTCAACTTATTCTCCTCCAAGGACCCACCACCACCGGCAAATATGCATAAGCATCAAATATATACAAGTAACTTACCAAAGAACACAAGTCACAAGGTAACATCATAGGAAGCAAAAAAAACAGCACAAAATCTCACTCTCTGCCGGATTCCAACATCAGTTCCTTGCTGATTTGAGAAACAAAACATAAAAGATTCCTACAACCACTGGAGGAAAAAAGGGAACTGTGGCTTAATCGAAGTTCTAATCATTGAACCATTCACTATTCTTGCAGTGAGAGGCTCAAGTTTCACATCAAAGAAAACAAATTCACATGTACCCACACAGTTGTTATCTGATAAACACATCGATCGTATATAAATTCTACCGCCCCAATGTCCAGAAACAATGAGTATTCACTTTTGAGAGACTTATGAGTTGTGAATTATGAATCAAACATTTTCGATCGAAGCAACAGCCTAGAGCTATCCTATTCGGTTAAATCCCATAAAGTCTCGCTACAAGAAAATTGAGAAGGAAACAAAAATACAGATTAAGAAAAAAACAATGCGTAAACCTGATGGAGAAGTGCCCGGAACTCTCAGCCGCCGGGAGACGAGAGAACCGCCGGAGATTTTATTTGCCCTTTTTTGAGGGCACCGATGAGTTTGTAATTTGATAGGGACAAGGTCGGTGATTGTTTGGATTCCAGAGGAGCTGGAACGAATCTGGACCGTTGGTTTGAAAAGACGCCTTGGATCGAAGCTGTGCCAGGTTGTTTTCTCCTTTGGTTCTTTTCATGGATTCGCTGTGCAACGCTCATCCTCATGATCCCAAAATTGGACTTGCATTCTATTTCATTCAAATTCGGATTCAGTTGCAATATGTTTAGGAAACTAATCATACATTCATACGAAACAGTGTTTCTTGTCAAATTATTTAATGTAATGTTTTTTGTTGTGCCTACCAAACACACGACAATTGTGAGTTATTATAAGAAAATAGGAGAAATACTCTGAAACATGTATTTATTTCAAAAGTACGAAATATTAATCTTATTTTTTAAAAGTATATCAGAAACATTAAAAATAACTTTTAAAAGTTTATGATCATTTATAATTTATTATTATATATTTACTGTGATTTTGAAAGGGTTCACCTCACTAATATATTATTTGAAAAATATCTTAAGAAAATATTTTTATCGTTTTTAACTGAAATATCACGATGACGACATGTTATTACCATATCAAATTTTAATTACATATATAAATAAATTTAAGTTATTAGAATAATTATAATATATGTCATTGCTATTAATTAATTTAGTTAGAAAATAAATAGATTTTATTAACAAAAAATATTACTAAATTCGTAAAAAAATAATTATTTTTTTATAATTTATATATAAAAATATTTATTTTATATTTACTAATAAATAATATTATATAATTTACAAATATTTTTTCACTTATAACATAAATATAACTCTAATAAATATTTCTTCGGTAAACGAAAATAATAATATAAGAAGGTGGTTCGATTGAAAGGTCTCGTGTGATTTGCAAGGTTGAGTCACCAAAATTAAACAAATGAAACTCTTAAGAAAAGAATACTGATGTCGAAGAACTTTGATGTGCATGTCCAAAAAGTGATCGAGCTGGTTAAAGACATGTGACTTAATTTTTTCCGAAAGACTTTGATGTGCATGTATCGATTATCCTTCGAAAGTCATGTGGAATTACTCATCGGATGTCATGTAGAATCAGTATTTATTATTTATTTTACTTATTAACGTCAATTAATATTTATCATGCACCAACTTCAAACAGTCGTGTATATGCAACCAGCGGTTATGATTGGCAGATGTTGATGATTATGGCTGATAGTATATGTTTTTAAACGCAACGATTTTGATGTATAGCGGAGTGTTTAATTACTGCGTTCGGCTGCAAAAGATTATAATTGATAAATAAATAATAATTTATAAAAGAAAGAATGGTACTTTAAAAAAAAGTCGTATTTGTGTCTTAAGTTAACTAAAAAGAAAAATACAAAATAATTGGGGGTACTTAATCTCCCTGCATGTTGAAACAACAAATTAATTGGATTTCGAGGCAAGAAAATAAGAGTTCCCTAAAATTGGAGTTCGGTACAAAGAAAATCGGTCTAACAATTTTGAGACCCATTCCATAGAGTTATTGCACCGTTTAAGAAAATAGTCTCATAACACGTTTGATGTTACCAACTCCAGAGGACGTCAACGACCTTTTGGAAAGAGAGCATTAAAAAGCATTGTTGATCATTAATGAGTATCAATGATGAAAATCTTTAAATATAAAATAAGTCAGTTGGTGTCATAAAAAAGACACACAAAATTTATTAGCTCCAAGTTATTAGCATTGAATAGTTTGTCATTCTATTATACGGTCGACCTAATTAATACAAACATCTCTTATTTACACCTTCTTATTCTGAATTTCCAAGATTAAATTGTATAAAGTTTTATCGGAGAATCTAATTACAACAATTAATACATCATTAGTTAGATTTAGGTAAACATAAGTAAGGTAAACATATATCTAATTAATACATCATTAGTTAGACTTAGGTTAACATAAATCTAATTAATACATCATTAGTTAGACTTAGGTAAACATAAGTCTAATTAATACATCATTATGTAACACCGTTTTTGACACCAAAAAATGTAACACTATTTCCGTTAGTCCTTTTTGAGGAGTGAAAGGCAAAAATAAAAGTTCACTGGCTAATCTTCCTACTAAGTACATGCAACTTAACTAGTAAAGGAATATATAAATATCTAAACAAAATTCTAAGGTTCATCTCAGTATCTTTTTGGAAGTATATATTTTTAATGTCAATCATGAACTTAAATATCACTTTGCACATAATGGATAAATATATTCTAATCTTTTAATCACAATATGTCTTTTCAATAATATATATAAGTGTACAAAACTTGGTGTAAGTTTATGAATTTATGTGGAATTTTCCCTAATTTCGAGTAATTATGAAAGTAGAGCACAAGTGACCAGCACCAACAATTGCACCTAAAATTACCATTAGTTTTGCCCCAAAACTCCAAATTCTGTTTATTAAGCTGTGTTAATCTTGATATTAGTAAACAATTTGATCAATAAAAATTGAATACTTAAAATGAATGGTCAAATGTTGAAATTTTTTTCGATTTGTGAAAAAATGAAAGTTTTTGTTTGCCAAAACGGTATAGTTGGTGGTTTTTTAACATTTCACCCATTAAAGTAATGTAGTTTATATTTGCCTTTCCCCTTAATAAATAACTAGATTTATACGCACATTTTGTATGGAAAAAATATTAATAAATTATATAATATTATTTATTAGTAAATATATTAAATATTTTTAAAAATTTAATTTTATTTAAATTATTTTAAATATTAATTTTTGTATATGTAAAATTATGAAAAGAAAAATAATTACTGTTTTATAAATTTAATAGTATTTTTTAGTTAGTTTAATAAAATATATTAATTTTCTAACTAAATTAATAATAATAATTTATAATATAATTATTTTAGTAATTAAAATCTATTATATATTTATGTTAATAACAGATTATTTTATTAAAATATTCCTCCATATATTAGGGATTAGTAGTGATATTAGGTTGGTTGGTCTTTTGTCTTTGTCTCTTGTAAGATAAAAGTAGTATTAAGCTTCTTATCACTATGTCACTAACAACCAGCTTCAGGAAAGTGATTGTGTTGAGTAACATCACTCATGAACTCTTATCTTCCTTCTGAGATCAAAAACCTTGTATTTTTTTATTTTTAAGCAACCAAAGTTTTCTTACATGTAACACTTAAATTATTTCTATTTTGGTCAATTGCAGTTGGAGATCTAAATCACCTGATATCTGCCACGATGAGCGATGTCAAATGTTGCCTTCGTTTCCGTGGTCAACTTAAACTCTAACCTCCACAAGTTTATTGTCAACCTAACCGCATTCTCTCGTCTCCATTTCTTGATGGTTGGTTTCGCCCCTCTCACATTCCATGGTTTGCAGCAATATTGTGCTTTATCAGTATCCGAACTGACCTAACAAATGTGGGATGCCAAAAACATGATGTGTGTATCTGACCCGAGACACGGACTTTAGCTCATCAGCAATGTTCGTGGCAAAATGAGCACTAAAGAAATGGATGTCTAGGTGAATGAATGAGCATTTCATGATATATATATATATATATATATATATATATATATATATATTTTCGTATTTCGTTGGTTTTGATTACTTTTTGTCTGTTGTTTTACAGATTTCTTTTTTTGATGTAATTTGTAATGAAAACTAATTTGTGGCTGGTTCTGTAACATATAAGATGTGGTTTCGCTGATTTGGTTTTAAATTTTTCTCATTTTCGGTTGATATATATGGTTTGGTTGGGTTCAACGGTCTCCAATCTAATTCAACATGTTTAATTTATGATTTTATCTTCCAAGATCTTTGTTGAGTAATAACATGAAATTGGGATTCTTGGGGGAGTTTTTTTTGGGGGGAAATTATAGAGCTTTGCTGCATGTGCATCACAATGTGCATGTTTTCTAATTTGAAAAGGTGCTAAATGCTAAAAAGAATTAACATTTTTTTAGGATGATATTGATCAGCTATGGTAGCTTGTTGAAAGCCATATTAGAGATTCTTTTTTATATGATTATTGATACAGAAAATTCAATTTTTGTTTATCAAAGACTGCATTATATGCAATTTCACTAGATATTTGTTTTCGTAAAGGTTATTATTGAATTAAAAAACTCAATGCATTTCAATTTATAACTAATATATTCCTTATAAAATTTTGTTTTTTTTTTTTGCATTTGAATATCATTATTTAATACGAAAGTTTTGAGACTAGTGATAAACAATTCGAGGACATGGTTTCAATTCACTCGTTATCAAATTTGATTCTCACTCAAAATTATTTTCCTTTTTATTTGAATATATCTTAATTCCCTTAGGAAAGTTTGATTAATGAAATTTAAACTGCTAGATTTACTAAACTTATCTGGCCAAAATATCCAAAAAATTAAATTAAAACCGATCTAAAAATAAATTGATTTGGAATAGATAAAAATATACAAACAGATTCTATACTTTTATATATGAAAAATCAAAACCGAATTCAAATCTAACCGAAAACTAAATGAATATCCAAAATATAGTTAAATTTTTTTATTATATTTAGAATCTAATTATCTAAATTTATAATTATGACATAAAGATATTAATTATTTTAAAATTTAAATACCTAAAATAATCGAGATATTTGAAAACTCTTAATTATACTAGTAAAAATTAATTAATTTTTATTTATCGTTTAACTATTTTAATAATTTATTGATATTTAAGATATCCGAAGAGTAATACCCTAAAATAGCACCATTTTAAGTTTATCTTCCAAATTTAGCACAATAAAATTAAAATTCCCAAAATAGCATAAACTATTATGTAAAAATAATTATTTACCTTAAATAAAATATATATAAAATTAAAACATAATGTTTGAGTTCACTTTTTCTAATTTAGGGTTTAAATTTTTTTCACTAGGAATAAGTTTTCAATTATTTTAGTATTCAATTTGTGCTATTTTTGGAAATTTAAATGACTAGTGCTATATTTGGAACAAAAACTTGAAATGGTGCTATTTTAGTCAATTGCCCATATCCGAACTCTACCGAAATCAAAATAAAATTCTAAAATAAGTTTTGAGTAATACCCTAAAATAGCATATTTTCAAATTTTTCTTCCAAATTTAGCATCTCAAAATTAAACTCCCAAAAATAGCACAAATACTTATGTAAAAAATACTTATTTATTTTAAACAAACTATATATAAACTTAAAGTATTGTATTTGAGTTCATTTTTTTCCAATTTAGGGTTTACTTTTTTCTTTTAAAATATAGTTTTAATGTATTTTAATCTTAAATTTGTGCTATTATTGGAAATTTAAACTAATGATGCTATTTTTGGAATAAAAACTTAGAAAAGTGCTATTTTAGACATTTGCCCATAAGTTTTTGCTCCAAATCTAAGTTTTTAAAATTAAATTTCCAAAAATAACACAAATAATTATGTAAAAATACTTATTTATTTTAAATAAATTATAAATAAAAATTTAAAACATTTATTTGAGTTTATTTTTATAATTTAAAATTTAATTTGGTTACTAAAATAAAAAATTTAATATATTTTAGTTTAAAATTTTTATTATTATTAAAATTTTAAAATAATAATATTATTTTTTTTAAAAAAATTTTAAAATATTATTTTAGATAATTGATCTGTCAAAAATATCAGAATCAGGCGTTAGATTCGAAAAAGATTTGGGATTTTAATTAGGAAGCAACCAAAAAAAGGTGTTGATTTTGACTTGTAAAAAGTCAATCCCAAAATCATAAGTCTTTAAACCATAAGGACTACTTTAACAAATAGAAGTAGGGCTCTTTTCGTAATATAGAAGAGTGCAATAATAAGGGTTTGGCGTAGTGACGCCAATCGTTCTCTTCTCACAGCCTCCCTCGCAGAAGCTTCTATCAAAGGTGTAGCAAAGCTATTTCAGGTATTCATCCTCGTGAGCTCTCTTACGCTTTGAATTTGGAAAAGCGTTAAGGTTTTTTTTTTCTCTTTGAAGGATTTAGGGGGTTGAATCGTTTCTGTTGTCAGGGTTCTCTTTTGGGTGTGTTTTTAGCAATTTGGTTTTCTTGGTCTAACTTCGAATTCGTTTCTTTCCCGATGTTGTTCTAATGGGTTTAATTGAGTTATCAAGTACCTTGATTTTAAGTTAGTGTGGGAAGTTGAGAGATTTATCTTTCCATTAGAAAAGTTTGGCTCTTTTTCTCCGTGTTACTCTGGGTAAAAAAAAGATAAGAGAAAGAATTGTCCTTGTTTTGAGTCTGGATTTTGGAAGCTCTAGCTTTGCAGTTTGATAGAATGTTTTACTCTTGTCTCAACTTGACGTAGCAGGACAAGTTACATAAAGTCCACAAGAGGATGGGTGCAGTAGAGGTTATAACTGATCCTTCTAGCCTATATGAGGTGGACTACGTTGCTGACGTCGGTATTTCTGACACGGATTTGGTGCATACCGTAAGAACTGCCCTTACATCTGTCCAAACTGTGAGTGTTGTGCAAGTGTTACTTCTGTCCTGTGTGCTTATGTTTTTGCATATACTTAAGGCCGATACTAAATGTGTTATGCTCACTTTTGCTTATACCAGGGGGAGTCAGACCTTTACAACGAGCTTGTTGCAGCTATGCACATAAAAGAATTTTCTGATTCTGATGCTGTGGCACAGCTTGAGGTATGTCTTATCTTTGTACGACAGTCAATTCTCTTACTTTTTTCCATGTTTGTAAAACTGTTTTCATTTTATTTTGTTTGGCAGTTAGTCTTGAAGGCTCTGTCAGGCTCTGTGGCTTGCATAGATATTGTTCACCATCAAAAGCTTCTTTCTTCGGTAAGTTTCTATTGCACCAGCTTACAGTTGCTTCCAGTTAAACTAGTTTAAGATAGATCTCCCACCTTCTACCTTAGATTTCATCCCAGTTATTATGTTCAGATTTTTGGAATGATATTGTGGGACCACGGAACTCATGTCATGGATGCATTGGTGGGCCTTCTCATTTCACTGGTACACTACTCAAGAATTACCCTCATACTGACTGTTATTTAATTTCAACAATTCAGATTTTTACAATGCTTGTTTTCTCTTTTTTTTTTTATCATCATCAAGGCTGTCACTAGTGGAAAGTATCTGGACTCTTGTCTGAATATGCTCATAAACAACTTCCTTCCACCGTCTTCGGTAATAAATAGACTGTCGCACCCCCGTGTAATCAACAAGAAGATAGAAGTTCTTTCTCGGGTTCATGCAGCACTTCTGAAAATCTCTTTTTTGGTTCCTCTTGCCCCCTCGAGATTAGTGCCCATGCTCGCCCATAAAATGCCCAAAATACACAAAAAAGACAACGTGAGTCTTTCTTTTTGCAAATTTTTTGACAATGTAGTGATAAGCCAATACTTGCGATAAACTTAATAGAAACTGTCTTACCATCTTGCAGTTGGTAGTGATATATGTGGAGAACTTATTGAAATTGGAAAATAGCTCAATCGGGCAAGTTGGTGGCAGCATGATTCTCATGATGGTGATGGAGAGGCTGCGAGATTTGGATGTAAGTACAGAATATGTTTATACAAATGACGCCATTAAGAAACGTGGTAAGTGAATGATATGCTGGTGTATCCTTATAGCTGGAGATTGGATGGGATGATATACCACAAGATGACTCTAGTAGAGGCATGTTCGATATGGAACTTGAAGATGCCGTTGAAGGCACAATGCATGAAGGAGACGAGGTAGGCTTAGTCTTTGTTTTGACTCTTTATGTTCTCTTTTTGTATCGTCAAAAGTTGCTAGATTACAAGTTAGTGGAAGAATTTTCTCTGTGCTGGACTATGACTATGAGAGTTTGGAATTTGATATATCTATTGCAGCTTCCAATGGGATCTCTAAATCAAAATGCAACAAGTGGGAATGTAGTTTCTGAGATGTTGGACAAATTGATGGTCGTATCTTTTGATCATCTGGAATCCTGTCAAAATGCTGGTCGTTTAGATCAGGTATGGCACCTACTGGCAATTGGTACATCATTGAGTATTTATGCTTTTCTTAATTATGGATTCATGAATCTTTTCTGCTGTTTTGTTTTTTGTTTTGGTGTAGGTGTTTGAAACCCTCTTCGAATCATTTGAGAACTTAATTCTGAATACATACAAATCAAAATTTTCCCAGGTAGGCCAGATAGCTATCACTTTTACATAAGACCCTAGCAACTCTGGTTTACAGTCCACGTGAGATATCCTGGTTCAAGCTCACATTTTCTTTCATCTGCAGTTTCTGATGTTCTACGCCTGTTCACTGGATCCTGAAAATTGTGGTGTGAAATTTGCAAGTAAGCTGTTGGACATTTTTCTCTCCAAAAACAAGCCTCGACCTACTAGGCAAGTTTCATTTTGTTCTTCATGGTCAAAATTTTCTCCTTCTCTGCATGTTATGCTTTTGTTATTACTTTAAATGACAACTTGGTTGTGGTTTTGTTTCTCGCCCTTTTTACAACAGGATGAGTGCGGTGGCTTACCTAGCTAGTTACTTGGCTCGTGGAAAGTTTTTGCCTATTTCCTTTGTGGCTAGCATGTTGAAAAGGTTAAAAGCAATAGCTAAAAAATGTTAATTAAATCAAAATCGTTTGATCTGATTGAAGCTTTAGTTTGTTGCAAGATTGATTCTGTTGTATCTGAAATTGTAGGGTGGTAGACCAGTGTGCGGATTACTGCAGAAATTGCAATGATGATATTAGGCCTGAAGCACATCAGATATTCTACTCCGGATGCCAGGTATATATAGGTTTCAAGCACAAGCTCTTGTCACAAAATTTTGCAATCATATAACGTTGCTATTTATTTCTCCAAGATATCAATTTGCAATCGTTTAAATCCGTATTTGATTCCGTTCTATGAACTCAGGCGATCATGTACGTGCTCTGCTTCCGGATGAGATCCATCCTAGATGTTCCTCGCTTTCGGTCCCAGCTTATGCCATTGGAGTCCATTTTAATGCACAAACTAAACCCATTGATTGTGAGTTTATTATATACTCTGAGCCCATCTGGTTTTGCACATAAAGCTCAAGTTTATTTGGAACTGTTCCAGAATATCAAATGCATAATAAGCTTTGCAACCAATCATGTTTTGACAATAGGTATGCCTTCCATCAGTAGTTGCAGAGTTCCTTAAACAAGCTAAAGCAGGTGGCCTGTTCATCGTCTCAGACTCCTTCATTTTCGAGGACCTACTCGAGTCTGAGCTTTCCCGTGCTTTTGGCGGGTGTGAGAGGCTTGATACATTCTTCCCCTTCGACCCTTGCTTGCTAAAACACTCCAACAGGTTCATCATCTTTAAACCCGTCCTCTGTTTTCTTGTATTTTTGCTCGTTCTTAAATGAACCATGGATCTTAAATGGTGGTTCTCGTCCTTTGGCTGATTTTGAAGCTTTATATCCCGGAATTTCATCTACTGGTCAATGGTGAGAGCGACATATGAAGAAGATGAGGATGATGAAGATGATGCTGAGATAATTGTGAATGGAGATGAGGAGAGTGATGAAGAGGACGAAGCTGATCTTGATTACGCCATGAACAAGATGTCCATAACTCCTAAACACTCTTTCAAGAACAAGATGGAAAAAGACAGACTTGCGAAAATGCCTTCCAGAATCAGACCATCCACTAGTCCTGAATCCTTGTGAGTTTTGTAGCAATATGTAACAGTAATTCGATTTCCTACTCAAAACTTATATTAATTATATGAAACAATCTTTGTCTTCGTGATTCAATTAAAGAGAAAAGATTACCACTAAACCCCAAAAGAAAGACTTGAATCTATATGATTTAACTAGTTGAAGGAAACAACAACACAAGAGATATCATCTTTACTTCCTTTATTCAAGGCTTCATCGATTAGTGCTTTGGCAGCTTCTTCTGCATTCTCATTCTCTCTGGTTTGGTTCCAAGCCTCTTCGTTAGACATCACCTGGATAAAAAAAAACATAATAACCCATCAAAAAGATTCAGTCCAATCTTTAGGTGGACCAATTATTAACAAGTAACTTTTTCTTAAAGATATCACAGAAACCTTCCAGAGTCCATCGCTAGCCAAAATCAAGAACTTTGTGTCTCCATGGATTTCGACAATCTCTATGTTCGGTCTCACACTAATATGCTCTTTAAGGCGTCCATCTCCAAAAGCACGTGTCATCGCTAGTTGTCCATCGACTCTAAGAACATTACCTAATCATCACAACAACATATATATATTGATGTTGAATGTTCTAATAGTGGAAATATTTGAGCCGAAATCGCAAAACAATCAAAACATATTTTAGTTGTCTAATAGGAATATGAATAATATTCATACTTTCTAAGTAGAAGAAAAAATTGGCGAAAATGGACCTGGCTTTTTGGAGACGAAGCCGCCTTTGGTCTCGACAAGGTCTCTCTCCTTCTCAGGTTCATGATCAACCGTAATTTGTTTGATAACATCACTTTTACGACATAAGATTGCTCTTGAATCTCCGACGTTTGCAACCACAAGTTTATTACCATCAACGACTATAGCCGTCACGGCCGTGGACCCACCTCGTGGACCCACCACGTTATGGAGAATGTAGTCGTCCGTAGATTGATACGCTTTCTCGATTGCCTTTTTAGGGTTTTTCCAAAAATCCGGCTTCAAGAATACAGCAACAGGAAATTCTTTAAACAATTTCTGTAAGAAATTAAGTGGAATGAATGATTTTGTGTGTTTGAATGAAACCTCTCTCAAAATGTTATCGAAGAGATGGTTCTTCAAGTAATCAGCAACATCACGGCCTGAGTGGCCGTCGAATATAGCGTATAACCCAAGATTGTGTCCCTTAACCGTTTTTGTATCAGCCACAATGTAATCTTCCATGCCATGACCCATTTTCCCTTTCACTAGATGAGTCCCATGACCAAACTTACGTCTACAATGTCTTTCATCATCATCATCATGAGGTGTTTCTTCTTCTACACGTATGTGATCTTCTTCTTCTTCTTCTTCTTCTTCTTCTTCTTCTACACGTATGTGATCTTCTTTTTCTTCTCCACGTATGTGATCTTCTTCTTCTTCTCCACGTATGTGATCTTCTTCTTCTTCTCCACGTATGTGATCTTCTTCTTCTTCTCCCAGCTGGTTCTGTATACAAGTCGAAAACTTTGATCAAGTCACGATCATAGATAGATCACAAAAGATGAATAGATGTGAGGGGTACTTTGACAGCATTAATGAGATCTCCACTTTCTGATCTTCGCTTCTGGATAAAGAAGAGAGTTTATACTATAAGTTATCACGTAGTAGAACTTCAGCAACACCTTCTTAATTCGTCTTTCTAAAATCATCATTCATGTGTATAAGTTATATATACCTTAAGTATTTCCCCGGGACTGTAAGTTGAGTTCTGCATGTAGGTATCAAGAACAGAACTAAATTACTCATAAACTAAGGCACGAATATGTTATGAAGTAAACAAATGAAAACACAGAAGAAAGAAAGTAAAAAGAACCTTAGCTGTATCCTTCATTGTTGGATATGAATTTTGCTCTGTTGTGCCATTAAATGTTTTTAATACTGAAAGCTTTTTGTATATGTGATTTGATGGTGAGATCGACACGTTAGCTCCACAAGTCATGTCTTCATTATGCCAACATGTCTGCAACCGCAACCGCTGTGTTTTGCGCTGTGGTCGAGACGATTAAATTTATCTAAACCGACCCAAACAATTTGGTAAATCAAAAACCAAACCAAGATCAGTTCATCTTTTTGCGACAGAAACAGAAATCATCCAATCCGACAACAAATTCATGTCTCTTTTCTTAATCCAATAACGAGGTGGAACATTTATAGTTGCTATGGAAAAAGCTTTTTGGCAAATCGGATTCTTTTGTTGCAAGTTCAATATATCTGATTGTAAGATGTTATCATTCAAGAATGAATCCACAATTGTATTATAGATTGAAAGATTCAGTAATCAAAACATCACATTCTTTAGTTAGTTAATGACAGTACATAACCAAAACCATACCTACTGAACAAAAATGAAAAAGACTCGTAGAAACTAAACATCAACAACATTAAAATAAGCCAGAGAGAGATCTGTACAACAAAAAAGAGAGATAAACTAGTTTGAAAGAGGATTGGCCACATCAATCTGATGGTCTCTTCGATTCTCCACTAAGTTCTCTACGGACAAGCTTCAGGATCTCAATGATCTGCAAAGTCATCATAGGTATAGTAGTTATGTACTCTGGATCATAAAACAAAACAATCTTGAGTGGAAAAAATAAAAGAGAAAACATGTGTGGGCTTACGCCAGGGTAATGCTTTAGGATTGGAGAGTAATGATCGAGAGCTATATATATTTTCTCAAGAAGATCCAATAGAGATTCAACCTCATCTCCAAGAAGATCAACCTGCGATTCAACCACCATATGAATAAACATCATTCTTTAATTCAGCAACAGTTTCTTCTTCTACTACTTAAATGATATGAAGGCTTCGAGCTATGTTGTTTGTATATATGGACACAATTCTCAGGCTCTTGCAGGAGTAAGCTTAGGAAGAATAAAAGAAGCCTTGGATAATGGATGCATAGAGAAATCAAAACTCACCTCAGCTTCAGCCTTTTGGAGGTCACATGATTTCTTCTCGAATCTTTGCCTGTACATCAATGCTTTCCCCTTGAGTTCATTGATTTGTTGTGACAGATCACACAATTGACTCTGCATGTTTTTCAACCTAAGAGCCACAAATTTCTCACAAAATTTACCATCTTCCATGTTAAAATGAAACGAAGGCAGTGAGTGAGAGATAAGAGTACCTGGAGTTTGTTTTCTGCGTTTTTTCTGATACCAAGCTCTCAAGAATGTTGAAACCTTGCATCAATTTAGAAGGAACCAAGTCCAGAGACAGAAGTAGCTTTTTAAGTGTCTCATTATCTGCTTTTCTCGCTGATAACTTCTCCTCCGTTTTCCTTTTTTCATCTATGGTTTCCTTCAAACTCTTTCTTTCTAAATTTAGCTCTTCTCTCAAATCGGATATCTTTGTCTCATAGCATTCTATTTTCTCTAGCTCACGTGCGGTAATAACTCTTAGTGATTCGTCTTTTTCCAGAATTTTTGCTTGTTGCTCTTCGATCTGAGATTGCAGATCGTTAATCTGTTGAGAGACCACCTCAAGTTTCTTTCTCTCTGCAGCCAAGTTCTTTTCAGCTTTTTGGACTAAATCCTCCTTCTCCTTGACAAAACATTTCAGCCAATTAATCTCCACGTTCAGTCTTTCCTTATCAACCTTCTCTAATCTCAGGGCTTCTTCATTTTCTGTTACATGCATGCTCAACTCTACAATTTTCTTGTCAGCTTCCTTTAAGGCTTCTTTGTATATTACCGCGCTACACTCTTCCATTATGAAAGACTCGACACAAGACTCTACAAAATCATCCTTGCTTTCACGGGCTTCTTTACTCGCAAGATCTTCCAATAACAACTCATAAGCTTCTTTCATCATACTATGTTCCAAATCTGTCTCCTGTTTTGCATATATAAGCTGGCCTACAAACTCCGTCACAAAACACTTATAAACATCTTCAAAGATAGAAGCTTCAAATTGAGAATCATCAATATCTGATTTGAGCTTTCGAATCAACTTTTGATGATCTGCCTCAGCTTGCGAAACCTGTGAAATCTTCTCAGCAGCGTCTGAAAGTGAATCTTTCAGTTGACGATTTGCCAGAAGAAGGGAATCCAAACGACTCTTAAAATCAGCATTGTTCTTTCCTTCATATACCAACTTTTCATCTTCCATCAAAAATTTATCCAATTTCGAGATGACAAATGGGATCTTCTTTTTCAGCGCCTCTATCTCCTTATCCTTCCCCACAAAAGAAAACGAACCCCTTTCCTTTAAATTCAAGTACTTGCGCTTAAAGGTAAAACATTGCTCTGTCATCGCCTGTATTTCATAATCATGGTCTCTTTTCATTTTATTCATCTCGATCTTAAAGTGATTGATCAAGTCATCATAGGATAAGTGGTTTAAAGCCTCAAAATTTTCGGGCACTGAGACAGCAGAACTCTCTTCATGCTTACCATTTGTGTCTGAAGCCGAAGAAGCAGAACTAAGGCTTCCGGACATCTTGCGGTGCAATTGCTCCACTCTTTTTCGGTCCCCTTCCTCCCCTGCCTCGATGTCCCCAGTATCATGATCGGAAAGCGATTTACGAATCGCTTCTAATTCCTGACGCAGACCAGTAATCTCTCTGATATTTCCAAGTAACAAACTTTTATTACCACCAAAATCAGCTTCTTTCTCCAACAATCTTTGTTGATACTCATCTTTGAGACTCCGAACAAAACTAGTCACTACTGCAGACTCGATTTCTTTTTGAAAATCATGCTCCTGCTGCCACGAGGAGAGGAGGCCCATTTCATTTTTCCGCTTCAACACAGACTCTAGAACGCTCTTCAAGGAATCAAGAATTTTATCGAAAGCTTTGGACCCGATTTCATGCGGAGTGCTGCCCAAATCCAATGTATTATCCCCGGTGGTGCCTGCTCTGTTGACGCGAATATACCTTCTCAGATTGCTGAGTTCTTCAACAAGCATTACCAACTGTTTTCTAGCCTCAGTTTTAAGTCTGTTTAAAGATCCTTGAGTAAACCCATCTGTAGGGTTCAAACCTGCCTTATCATGCATCAAACGGTACTCAGAGGCTTCATTTTCTTCAGAACCCACATGGTACAGAAACAGTGTCTCCCTAATTCTTGACAATTCAAGGTCTTTCTGAGCTATCTTCTCAGCAGCCTCCGACTCAACTGCGGTTACCATCCCCCTTATAATCGAGTCGCTCACAACTCGTGAGATAGTCAAGCGATCATTTATATCCTCCCAGTAAGAATCCAAATCCTCAAGAAAATCAACATTGGGATTCTCGTTCTCTTTAAGAACACCATTAATATGGAAGCTTTCATTCTCAGCCATCAAAATCTCCTCCTCCATAAGGATATAAAATTATTCCACCACTTAACAACCCTAAAGGAAATAACAGTTTCGTTTAGTATGAATCCCATAAATTCAATAAATTCAATGAAATTCAAGCTTTACAAAAAACCACATCAACACTGAATTAACAAATTCCATACCCTTAAACATCCTGGTTTCTTAATCGAGAACAATTCCACAAGAAACAGGAGGAACAAAAGTATTTCATTTCACTGTACTACTTGCAGGGAAAACAAAAAGAGAGAGAACAATTATTTCAATCAAATGTAAGTTTTATCTTTAATAAACCGATTCCATCGACTGAATATAGTGTAAAAATCCAAAATCATCCAGCAACCATTAAAAAATTAGGGAAAAGCAACTAACCTAAGCGAAAGGAAACTCCTCCGTAAGAGCTACCACAGCTTTTTAGTGAGTCTTCTATGACAGTTTTAGGGTTTCAGAAGAAAACGCATACACCTGAGCGGAGCGGGAGAGTCGAGAGAAGAGAGAAAGCTTTTACCAGCTCCCTTATTCAAGATTACCAAAATACCCCTCTATCCTCTCTCACCTTTGATATATATATATATATAATATATATTTGGCTCTTCTAACATTCGACATCTTATTTGTTTTTTCTCATGCAAAATGTCGCTTTAAAATAAATAAAATCGGCAAAATAAATAAATAATAATAAAATGTCGTTAGTTTATTTATTACTTTTGTTGAATTTAGTTGTCAAAATCACTAAGGTTTTACGTAATTGATAATCGTTGTAGGTCATCCACCAAATCAAATTATTAAAAGGTCAGTCAAAGTTAAGCCAATCCAGCTGTTATACCTTTCTTTTTGAATTCTAATTATAGATTATATTTTAGGACGTATTTCTACTATCCACCTATTTTTGGGCTGTATGACTGACGTTGTTGACAAAAATAAAACATTTATATGAAGATAAATTTGGTTCATTTGCAAACTAATCAATTTTATTAAACATACACTTTTAACAAACCATAATTCTGACAAAAAAAAGTTATCTATAATCACATATAATTTTGTGGGAAACACTCAAAATGTGTTGCAATAAAGGTATTCGTTTACGAGAATAATAATTCGTTGCTATAGTATCGTTACAAACAGATTTCCATGGCGATTTTTAGACCATCCTCTCGATGAATAACCATTACCCTATATATATTAGTTATACAAATTATATATATATATATATTAGTTATACAAATTTTATACGTATTGGTTATATGTTAGTTATATATTTGTCAATTATACCTGTCATGCTACCTGTATAAATGTTGTTATAGTGATTGTACGTTTTGTATTTATTATACTTAATTATATTTTTTGTATTCGTTGTACTAATTTTTGTTTCATAGAGATGAATAGTGTGATATTTTTTGCAATTAACAATTCCCATACATCCGAATTTATAGTGAATATGCATTAGAATAGTTTGATAGGCAAATTTGGGAATATGTATTAAAAGTTAATAGAGAATATGTATTAGAATCGTTTGAACTACAATCGTTTGATTCGTAAAATATCACATTTTAAAGTTTTTATTACAAATCTAGTAAAATTAAAATTTTAAAATAGCACAAATAATTATTTAAAAAAAATTATTTACATTAAATAAATTATACATAAACTTAAAACATTATATTTGGATTTTTTTCAAATTTAAAATTTAATTTTTATATTAAAATAAAATTTTAATTATTTTAATTTTAAATTTGTACTATTATTATAAATTTAAACTAATGATGTTATTTTTGTAATAAAATTTTTTAAAAATGTATTATTTTATACAATTGCTCAAACTTTATTATAATTTTAAATATGTTACGAGTAAATTCTAACTTGGTTGAAAATTCTATATAATGTTAAGTTTAGGTCTTCAGTAGATATGGTTTCTATTTTATTTAATAGGTTTTGGCTGTAAACAGATCAATAAATTCTAAAATGTTATCGATTTTTGGTTTAGTTGAGTTCAGCAATAATTAATTGATCGATTTTTTTCAATAGAAAAAAAAAATTAGTAAATTAGCCATACTTTTTCAAATAATTACATAATTCAAAAAAATTTAAATATCTAAAACCAAATTCCAATTAGAAACTCAGAAATTTTATTCGGTTTAATTTGACATAATTTTCTCAAACTGAAAATAACTCAATCCTAAAAAAACTGAATAAAGTGAATGCCTACAATTATTTGCTGGGTGGGATATGGCCAGATATTGTTGACATTTCGTCTTTCCATATATTTATATTGTATATGTATTTATGCACATTACATGTATATTTACTTCTCCTACAAATAAAATCAGGCTCAATATTATTGTATAAATATGTGAACTAATACCTCTTTGTGAAATAAAAAGCCTTAATTCAAAGGTTTTTGACAACATTGGTTACATTTGTGAGGATAAAAAAAATAATAGTTTTGTTCGTTTGATTGGTTGCGACTCCAATTAACATTGTGGTTATACTTGTAGTATATATTGTTCATTTGTCTGTTATTAACGATTGCGTTTGCGATCATTATTTTAATCAGTGGTCGAAAAAATTATGATATAAAACATAACGGTCAAACGCTACGTCTGGTGCAAGTAGCTACAATAACTAAACGAACAATAATCTATCGCAACTACATACAACTGACAAACGAACATAACGGTTAGATTTAATGTTCATCCTTAATTTGAATCATTTTCCTCGACCAAATTTCTTCGTTTTTGGGAAGAATGTAGAATATTGAAGTTTTGTTACTTTATTATGCAGTAATCATTTCATTTCCAGACAATTTATACTTCTGAAGTCATGTTTTGTTCTCTTGAGCCTTTTCTATATATTTAAATACAACTTCTCATTTAATAAGGTTCCTTCTTAAAAGCATTGTTTTGATTTTCAGACAGCTTCTGATTGAAGTTTGGATTGTTGGCTAATTGCGCTTTAGTTACTGTCTCTTTGGAGTTTAGACAATTCATGTTTAAATTTTCAAAGACTTTTTAAAAACAAAGTACATATAAACAATATCAAAATAATTTAGTTTAATGTCTCCTGCTCTATTCGGTATATGAAGGAAAATTGAATTATAGGCTCTACATCAAACAATAAAAATATCAATAGAAAACCTATTTGTTCATTAATCATGTCAAAGTCATATCATGGGATGTTTGCTTCTGATAAAGATTTCAAAATATGACATAAATATGTAATAATATTTTTGGGGCCCCTTTGTGAATATCTTCATGGATTCGTTCGAATCCGACTTCCATAAATTGAACACTTTTTATTGAGTTTCGCAACGATATCGTGTTGGTCTTACTAACCATAAAGAAAACTAATTAATTTTTCTTAGTGAATACACCAAATATGGTTCATAATAATTTTACTAAATTAGGGAATTAATCAACACATTATGTTCAAGGATTCTATTGAACATGCCAAAGGATTTGTAACTCAAATATTTTAGGTATTCGTTCAGTTGAGAGAATATCCGATACCGATACCGGAAAGAGTATCTAACAAACTAAAAATAAATAAGTTATATATCAGGTTTGTTCGTTTGGTCGTCGCCGATGGATACGGTCAACATTACCGGTGTAGTTCTAATCAATACCACGATTACAATATATATTGTTCGTTTGTCTGTTATCGTAAGTTTCGGTTGTGGCTGATCGTATATTTTTAGTTGTAACGTAGAACGCAATGTTTAATCGCTGCGATTGAATGCAATAGATAAACGAATAATAATATGACCCAACCGCAATCGTAGAAAATTGCGTCTGACAAACGAATATAATTATCATTTATTCGCATGTTTAAAAAGTATAGTAGTTGTTATAACAAAATGTTAATTGTGCCAACATCTTAGTCTACTCAAACACCATCTCGCAGTGGCCAATATCAAACTATGAAAAGAATGAATGTAGTAGATGAGGTTTTAAGTTATGAAATAAAAGATTTTGTTTATAAATAAATGGTTGATGAAATAGGCATTAAAGATATGAGAAGTGAGTTATAAGTATATATGAAAAAGGTTGAAAATCGTATGATGTGTTGTTTTGGTGGGGGATAGAGCAAAATATCATGTGTTAACAGCAAAATTTTAAGATGTAATTACAATGCAAATGCTCTCTGTTGTATCTGAAAATGGTTTTAACATTAGTAATTGAAATATAGATCTATATAGAAATTGCATCATTCATTAAATGATTGAAGTTTTGATGGGTGCGTAACAGTTGATGGAAGTTGATATAAATGAATTAGTGGTGGTTACAAATGCACAAATCTTTGATGATGTTGAATTTCAAGATAAGCTGGAGAAATATAATTTCTTCTTTTTATTTTCTAATTAATATGGTTTTTAATATAGTTTTAATATTATATTATTATAACCTTTCTATAGTTTGAATTTTATTTTTTAAGTTTTTCACATACACAATTTCGGATATTTTCATGTTTTGGATAAGTTCGGATATTAATACTCAACTAAATCGTTCCCGAATTATTCAGGCTACGACTAGATGTCTTCTTAACTATTTGAACCAACTTTAACACGAAAGGAATCTAACCACACCTGACTCAAAATTTTAAAAATACTTAAATGAGCTTTTGGACCATATTCATGGCTGATATTTGGTTATACACATAATTATTAATAGAGAAACCGACCACTCCATAGGTGTTAGAACTTAGAAAGACAATAGTATGGGAGACTAACAACCTGCAACACCAAATGTATTGCAACCAATACAGAATCTGCATTACCCAACGATTTGAGACTAACTTGCATGTCGGCTAGTTGGTGGTCATGAGAAGAAAAATAGGAGAACAACACTCAAATGCCTCGTGTTGGAGATGAGTTTCGCACCCCGAATATCGAGTTCGACCCAAAAAAATTGGTCTAGTAGATAGGACACGTAATTTTTTGTTATGGATGATTTCTACCATTTTCAAAAAACTAAAAAAATCTATCAAAACGTTTGATTTTGTCAGATACCGAAAACGGCAATGAGCGAGCATTAATTAACATTAATATAATATTTATGATAAAGATTTTGAAGATTTAGTAAGTTATAAGTGTATAAAATGAATGATTGTTGGTATTAAACAAACATCCAAAATTTAAAAAAGAGATTACTTAATAGATGGTTTGATCATTGTTCCGAGCAGAGCTCATTGATCAATAGCAGTTCTGCATTCTAAATTGATATTTACATTCATTAACTCCAAGTTGAAAACTCGAGTTCTGGTCGTAAAACCTAGGTTGAACACTGTTAGAACCGGTGAATCTATATTCTCCGTCCAATTATTGATGTACGACTGATCTCTTATATGTAATACATATGTACCATTTAATTCTACAAATACACTCTTTAGCCCCACCAGAAAATAGGGATTCGTTTTTTTATGACTTCACTCATGTTCTCTCTAAAACTTCATTTTCTGTTGAGCACTGGAAAATACCATTTGTCCTGTTTTCATACTTCCACGTGTTTGCTATTTGTGTAAGAGACCGTTCCTAATGGTTGGATTACATGACAAAAAAAGTACCCAAACTGGTAGATAACATTCTGTTGTTCCATTTATATCTTCACAATTATCTCATCACTCGATTGTTAATCTCATGGCGATCGAGTGATATCCACAAAGTTTAATTAATCCCACTCATAAATAATATATGTATGATCAATATATACAATCTATGCATGAACAACCTATGAAACTTGGAGCCATCCTTTCTATCCATGCTTGACTTTTAAACCTCTATCATGCCCATGCATGGGTCCCTCTTCTCCACCATTCTCTATCTCTCTCTCAATCGTACAGGAGAGATAGATGTGAGATTGAAGCAAAGCAATAAGCCACACAATTGTGACTTGTGACAAAAATAGAGCTTTTCATTTTGTCTTTTTTCGTTAACTTTCATTTCATTCCATAGAGTGGTATAAAAAGAAGCTTGTGCTTTTCCTTTCCATTGAGTATGTGATTTCAATATCATTGCTGCATCGATTTCACTTTTATGGAATATACTCATTTTGCTTTTGTTTTTGGTTTACTTTGTATTGCATAGTAGAATTTATAATACAAAGTAAATTAAGACTCACATCACAACACAATTGAGAAAATTTGAAATAAACTCAGAATACTTAGAACATATAGTCTTCATAATAATCTTATAAAATAAAAAAAAACTACATACAAGCTTGCTTAGATTTATTTGTCCATTTCTATATATATATGGATAGTTTATGGAGCTCCAAAAAGAAGTATAACAATTTGGTGGAAAATGACAACATAAGAGTAAAGAAAACATTGCAAATTTAGGAAATCAAGAAATGTATGTAGTGTGTGACATGGGAACAAGAGTAAGTGGACATGGCCCAGTGGGACACTCTTCTGCTCCATGCCTCTTGCTAGAAAATATAAAGTTGTCACCACAAGCAAATATACATATAAATAAGGCCAATTATTATTTTGTAAAGATAGATATTGTCAAATTTAAAGGTTTGACATTCTTTTTTTCTCCAGCAACTAAACTACTCACTCTATTTTTGTCCCTTGTTATGAAAGCATCCAAAGCCTTTTACAAAAGAGCATTGCATAATGTGTTATGAGTCTATATTTCTTCTCAACCTATAAGAGGATCCGAGCCAAGGAAATGAACAAGGAACAGTCAAACTGCAGAATGACTCATTAACTATTACTTAGTGTTATTGAAACAAAATTTGTTAGTTAAGAGTTATTGAAACAAAATTTATTACTTAGTCTTTAAATATCCGTAATATATTAATTTAAAAATATTTTAATAAAAGTGTAATTTACAAATATTTGATGCTGATGTGTCAAATCATCAAATCATCTTAAAATAAATATTAGCTTAACACATAATTTACTATAATATTTACGAAAATAATATTAAACAAATATTTAACATTATATTCTATATAAATCTCTAATATTGTAACATAAAAGGTATTTTGACATAAAATACAAACATAATATAAAACAAAAATATTAAAAGTTTTGAAAAATGAGTCAAACAAAATATAAAATAAAATTTTGGTTTAAATGAATATTTATCACATTTATAATTTTTTACCTATTTAATAATATTGTTTATCCAAAATAGAGATAGATTAAATTTATTTGTATAATGATATAATCCAATTTTATTATTTATTTCATTTGTATAAACAATATTGAAAATTTTAAAAATTTATTTTAAATAAAAAATTAATTATTTATATTTCTAGTTTATATTTATTAAACAAAAAAATTAATTATAATATGTAAATATTTTTACCATCTAAATCTAGTATTCAACTATATGTGGTGGTTTATGAATGGATTAATCATGGGTTGAGCATATAAGTCCAACATTCTATTTTACTACCTTTTTTTCCATTTTCTTTGATTAGCCGTAAACTATGTATTGAGTGGCGCGAGAAGAAACCTAGTAATATATTGTGTAGTTAATTATGTGAAGTGGTGTTTTATAAAAAGAATACAACTTAAAAAGAATTAATTTTGGGTGTGTATTCGATGGAGAAAAGTATTAGTATTTGTAACTTTAAAAAAATAAAAATGGTTAGAAAAAGGGTATATAGGTGGCTACTTGGATATATCTTCTAATGTAGAAAATCGAAGCGCATGCACAAAGTTGGACTCATGATGAGACCTCACATGACCACGTTTTCATTTATTTTACCCTCTCTCTCTCTATTATTAATTACGTATAATTCCATACATAATTTATGGTATTTATACGGACATTAAATCGATAATACTCAATTTGAAATCATTACACAACCAAACACAGATTGTATTGACCAATGCCAAACTTATCTCGTCCTCCATTCAAAAAAATTAGATTTTATACGTTTAAAAAATATAATATTATTTATTAATAAATATAAATTAAATATTTATATAATTTTAAGTTTAATTTTAAATTATTTTTGATATTAATTTTTATATATGTAAATTAAAAAATATTTAATTTTTAAATTTTTGTTTCAAAATAGCATGTTTTTAAATTTTTTTTCCAAAAATAACATCATCATTTTAAATTTTTAATAATAACATAAATTTAAGATTAAAATATATTAAAACTATATTTTAATAGAAAAAATTAATGTATAAATTAGAAAAAAGAAATCTAAATATAATATTTTAAGTTTATATATAATTTATTTAGAGTAAATAAATATTTTTATATAATTATTTGTGTTATTTTTAAAATTTTAATTTTAAAATTATAGATTTGAAGAAATTTTTTAAAAAAATAATATTTTATGATATTACTAAAAAAATTATAAAACACGAAAAGCCACAATTTACGAAACTAATATTTTTGCTAGAATTAATACCCTAAAAAAAGTGCCTTCACGCTTCTCACGCGCATAGTGACATTCCACACAGTTTATCTCCTCATCATCATCATGCACAAGATGTACGTACATGGAGCATACACACATGACGATAATATTGTACATGCACATACATCAGCATCACCATCATGATGATCAACAGAACAGTAGATGAAAGAGGAGAGAGAAACAAACTTATGTTATGTTCTTCTCACATAGCTAAAGACAACAGCTTTTTTTCTTCCTAAGTTAGCAAAATACTACCCATTTCGTCAAATATCCGTTTCTTCTGACAACAATTTCATATTTTTTTCTTTCAAATAATAAATAACAAGTAAAAAACAAAGATTGGCCTGTCTCTCTGCCTCCTTATTTAGTTAGTTATTTATATTTATATAAATTGTTATCATTATTGTTATAGGTAGAGTAAAGAAAACCACAGATGGGTTCTGCAGAGACTGTATTGCGTGTGTTGGCTTTTCTCCTTTATTGTCTTTCCTCTTCGTTTCGTTCACCTCAATTAATATGGCTTATATATGTTTATGTAATTTTGCAGTAATTCAGATATAAACCCTAAAAGTTAAAGCTTTTATCAAATTCAACCCACCTGGCATTTCAAAAATATTCAATTTTTTCTCTCTTCCTTTAATGCCGTTACTGTGATGTTCTTTCAAGTCTTCTTCTTCTTTCTCTCTCTCGCGCCACACAAAAAAAAAGAAAAGTAATTTCTTTTACAGTTTTTTTGGACATGTCTTAAAAGGATCTCGAGATTGACGTCTGAGATAAAGACCCTTACTTTGCTTCTTCCTCTCCATTTCTCTGGCGTTTTGTTTGTCTTCACCAAAATAACCGAAAGAAACCAAAAAAGAAGAATAATAAAAGAAAACCAGAACTTTTTTTCTTTCTTTCCCAAACTCCTTTTCGCACCATTATCTCATGAACGTGAGTTTAGGCTCTCTCTACCCAGAGAGCCTACCCTTGAAAAGAACCCACCAACAACAACAAAAAACCTAGGATTTTTTTCGAAATTTTTATTTCTTAACTTGAATCTCTATCTGGGTCTTGTTTTAAGCTCTCAAAAGAATCGACTTTTATTTCGTTTTTGACTTTAGAGTTATGATGGTCCACACGATGAACAGAGAGTCGCCGGATAAAGGGTTAGATTCAGGCAAGTATGTGAGGTACACACCAGAACAAGTTGAAGCGCTTGAAAGAGTTTACACTGAATGCCCTAAGCCTAGCTCTCTCAGAAGACAGCAACTCATACGAGATTGTCCCATTCTCTCTAACATCGAGCCCAAACAGATCAAAGTTTGGTTTCAGAATCGCAGGTTAAAATTTACAACAAAATTTTTGTTGTTGAGAATATGAACAAATAAACTGTTTTGTTTTCCTGGCTTAGTAAATTTTATATTTGGTTGTAGTTCTTAAATGACAAGTCTTTTTTTAGGATATCAGTAATCATTAAGCTTTGAATTTTAATGTAGATCCATGTCTTTCAAAATCTCCGAGAGCGAGGAGACTTTGTTTTGCATCTATTTTGAGACAGTTGAAAATTTGAACTCAAGAAAGTGACATCTAATAAAATTCTCTTTGAATGCGTTTTATTAACATTTTTGTCCGACAAAAGCCTAATCTTTTCCGTAAAAATTACATTATCCTTTCTTCTTTATATCATTGGGAAGGTTTATATAGTGCATAAATATCCTACATGCAACAGTTGGGTTTATGTTAGCACAAATTGGTTTATTGATGAATCTTTTGATTTGTTGATTTTTAGATGTCGAGAAAAGCAGAGGAAAGAAGCTGCTCGTCTTCAAACTGTAAACAGAAAGCTCAATGCAATGAACAAACTCTTGATGGAAGAGAACGATCGTTTGCAGAAGCAAGTTTCTCACTTGGTCTACGAGAATGGCAACATGAAACACCAACTTCACACTGTAATAAAGTCTTTATTTTTCTCTATATTGTCTGTATCTAAAACTCACTTTCCCTACTGTGACATTTCTCATTCTATGAATCATTTTTCCCTAAAGTTTTAACCTTCTTTTGGATTGTAGGCTTCTGGGACGACCACAGACAACAGTTGTGAGTCTGTGGTCGTAAGTGGTCAACAACATCAACAGCAAAACCCAAATCCTCAGCATCTGCAACACGATGCAAACAACCCAGCTGGGTGAGCTTTTCTTCTCTGCTCTCTGAACGTGTTGGATTTTCTATATTTGCCACTTTTTGGAAACTTAAATGGTTTCTTCAAACATTTTGTTTTCTTTTAGTCTGCTCTCAATAGCGGAGGAGGCTCTAGCAGAGTTCCTTTCCAAGGCTACAGGAACTGCTGTTGACTGGGTTCAGATGATTGGGATGAAGGTAAACTCCTAAAGTTTTATTTTCTGATTTCTGCTGTTTTATTGTGTGTGAACACGAATTTGTTTTTTTATTAACCTTCTTTACTGGTACAGCCTGGTCCGGATTCTATTGGCATTGTTGCTATTTCACGCAACTGCAGTGGAGTTGCAGCACGTGCCTGCGGCCTCGTGAGTTTAGAACCCATGAAGGTGAAAATGTGATGATTTTTATGTTTCATTGCCTGTGTTTGTAAGAAGAAGGAACTTTAATCTTGATTTGAATATATCTAGGTTGCTGAAATCCTCAAAGATCGTCCATCTTGGCTCCGTGATTGTCGATGTGTGGATACTCTGAGTGTGATACGTCCTGGAAACGGTGGGACTATCGAGCTTATATACACGCAGGTCCATACAAACTCTTTCAGACTCATATTTGACTTTCATTATAAGATTTCCTAAACGGTTGTTTGGTTACTCATATTTGTCAGATGTATGCTCCAACAACATTAGCAGCTGCTCGTGACTTTTGGACGCTGAGATATAGTACATGTTTAGAAGATGGAAGCTATGTGGTGAGTTTTTGGATGTGCTTTGATGTTTTGAGTTTTTACTTTTCTCTTTTTGAGTAACTCCTTCATGTTGCCTTCACTCATTGTATTCAGGTTTGTGAGAGGTCGCTTACTTCTGCAACCGGTGGCCCAGAAGGGCCACCTTCTTCAAGCTTTGTGAGAGCTGAAATGCGACCAAGTGGGTTTCTTGTCCGTCCTTGTGAGGGTGGTGGTTCCATTCTCCACATTGTTGATCATGTCGATTTGGATGTAAGTGTCGACTCGAATCAGTTTCCAAACGCATCACCTCTCTTTAATAATATATTCCTGACTTTGTTTTCTCGTTTCTATAGGCCTTGAATGTCCCTGAAGTCATGAGGCCGCTCTATGAATCTTCAAAGATTCTTGCTCAGAAACTGACTGTCGCTGTAAGTTCAAATAACTTTGTTCCTTAGTGTATATGACATGAATAACTTGGGAGACTGCTTTGTTTCTTATGTTTGGTTTCTTATTTCAGGCTTTTAAACATGTTAGACAAATTTCCCAAGAGACAAGTGGAGAAGTTCAGTACGGTGGAGGGCGCCAACCTGCGGTTTTAAGAACCTTTAGTCAAAGACTCTGTAGGTAAGAATCTCCTAGATACTATCGCCAGGAGTTTTGTCTCTCTCCCTCTCTCTAATTTTTCAAATAAATGGACTTCAGGGGTTTCAATGATGCTGTTAATGGTTTTGTGGATGATGGATGGTCGCCAATGGGTAGTGATGGTGCAGAGGATATTACCATTATGATAAATTTGTCCCCTGAGAAGTTTGGTGGGTCGCAGTACGGTAATTCATTCCTTCCAAGCTTTGGTAGTGGCGTGCTGTGTGCCAAAGCGTCTATGTTGCTTCAGGTACATGTATTAATGATTGGACAATGGAAAAGGCTTATATTCTGTATTGGTCATTTGTAACTAATTTGCATCTCTTCCTTGCCTTAAGAATGTTCCACCTGCTGTGCTGGTTCGATTCCTTCGAGAACACCGCTCTGAATGGGCTGATTATGGTGTGGATGCTTATGCTGCTGCATCGCTCAGAGCAAGTCCCTTTGTTGTTCCTTGTGCTAGAGCTGGTGGATTCCCGAGTAACCAAGTCATTCTCCCCCTCGCGCAGACAGTGGAACATGAAGAAGTACTAAAGAACAAAGCAACTTCACTTTTTAATTTCTCTTGATACTGTTGTATAGTCCTGAACCATATTTGGTTTACTTGTTTTAGTTTCTTGAGGTGGTTAGACTTGAAGGTCATGCTTACTCACCGGAAGACATGGGTTTAGCTCGGGATATGTATTTACTACAGGTATTACTTCATTGTTTCACCTCCAAAGTTTCTGGGTTCCTCTTTCTTCTCTTGTTGACATTTTTAATCCTTGATTCTTGTCCAGCTTTGTAGCGGTGTTGATGAAAATGCGGTTGGTGGTTGTGCACATCTTGTCTTTGCTCCCATCGATGAATCATTTGCTGATGATGCACCTTTGCTTCCTTCTGGGTTCTGTGTCATACCTCTTGAAAATAAATCAAACCCGGTAATTGATCAAAATGCCATTTTGATATTGATATCCAAATCACATATATTCTTGATGCAGTAAAACTCAAGTCTTTCACTATCATATAGAACGGTGCATCTGCAAATCGCACATTGGATTTAGCCTCGGCTTTAGAAGGATCCACACGTCAAGCAGGTGAAGCTGACCCAAATGGTTGTAACTTTAGGTCGGTACTAACCATAGCATTCCAGTTCACATTTGAAAACCACACAAGAGACAATGTTGCTTCTATGGCACGTCAGTACGTGAGAAGCATAGTGGGATCAATTCAAAGGGTTGCTCTAGCCATTGCTCCTCGTCCTGGTTCTAGTTTTAGTCCAATCTCTGTTCCCACTTCCCCTGAAGCTCTCACTCTCGTCCATTGGATCTCCCGAAGTTACTGGTACTTGTTAGCGATCTAGGTTTTTTGTTTTCATTATTTACATGTTCAAATCTGAGTGTTTATTTCTCTGAATCTCTCTTCTTTTTGGCTTTTGTAGCGTTCATACTGGTGTAGATCTCTTCGGCTCTGAATCTCAAACTAGTGGTGACATATTGCTGCATCAACTCTGGAATCACACTGATGCAATCTTGTGTTGCTCACTGAAAACAAGCGTAAGTGATTAGGTCTTCGTAGTTGTTTTTTTTAGTGACATTGTTGAGACGAGTGTGACAATAACTCTCTCTTTCTTTTGCAGACTTCACCGATTTTCACATTCGCAAACAAAGCAGGTTTAGACATGCTCGAAACAACTCTTGTAGCCCTTCAAGACATAATGCTAGACAAGACCCTCAACGAGTCTGGTTGGAAAGCTCTTTGCTCTGAGTTCCCCAGGATCATGCAACAGGTTTTTTCTTGTGAAAACTTTTGCCATTTTCCTAAAAAAAATCGTGTACCTGACTTGGAATCTTGATTTGTTATTGTTGTATATAGGGTTATGCTCATCTTCCGGCGGGTGTATGTGCGTCAAGCATGGGGAGATTGGTGTCTTATGAGCAAGCAACAGTGTGGAAAGTTCTTGAAGATGATCAATCAAACCACTGCTTAGCTATTATGTTCGTGAATTGGTCTTTTGTTTGACCAAATCACTCGAGGAGGGTTATTTTGAAAGTTATTAAAATTAGGATGGTATAATGCAAGTATTTTGAAATTCGAGGACTAGTAGATATGTAATATGACTAAATGTATGATCAGTCCATTATGGACAAACAAGATATTATTATGATAATGGTATGAAATCCTTTTTTGTGCTTACTTGTTTTCGCAAGGTTATGATATTTGAATGATCATTTTCTTTTTGTCTACTATTTATATAATAGCCTGAAACTTCTATGTCCATTATAGAGATTTTGTTGTCTTTTTTATAAAGTTAATAATGTCAGAAGTGGGATGTGTTTTGTAACACTGCCATATTAAGTTGTATATTTGAATTCTCATACTATGTAGCAGAAGCTGATTATATATAAAGAAATAATTTTCGTAAATATGTAACTCGACAAGAAAGTGAATCAAGTTTGTTTTAAGGATAGTTGTCGAGGTAGAAAATAAATTTTACATGGATAAAACATTTTTCTAATGACAAATATATAGTGAAATCTTAAAAATAAATAGTATTATTGATAATAAATGAAATTTATGTTCTGTATAATGGAGGATTGTCTAATTTGAATATAGGGAGGATGTTTCTTAGCACTTGGAAAATATGCAAAGATTTGGATTTTCATGAACCTTGAGAATAAATAAAAATATCATTAACACTTAAAAATTAGTTTTATTTTAAATTGAAGTATCGTATTCTATCACAAGAAAACTAAATGAATGTTTTTCCTCTTTAGACGTCTCTTTGTAATGAATATAATATTTAAATGTTTAGTTCATCAAAATTTTTTTAAATGTTTTGGTATTTTCTACTTACATACCTCTATTTTTCTTTATAAAACTTTTACTTAAACTATAAATAATTATTATATTATTATAAATGTATTATTTTTTACCTAAACACTTTTTAATAATTGTTCATGACTTAAAAATAATTTTAAAGTTCAGAAATTAATAATATTGATTAATAAAATGCATTTAAATTCTATAAAATTAATCTTTGCAAAAGAAGAGAAAAATGAAAAAAAAACATTCATTTAAATAAAAATGAATTTATTAAAAATGGCGAAGTAACCATTTTAGTATCGATTAAAAAATAATTTAGTGAAACACTAGCACAATATTTCATTCATGAAAGCAAACACAAAAGAAAATTTTCCCCTTTTATTCTTCTTGTGTTTTATGTGCTAATTTTATCTATACAGATATGATTTCATATTTATAAAATTTATCTATTTGTGCCAAAACGAGCCGCAGACTTGTGGCGGTTCAAGGCATGGTTTATTGCAAGCCTTGCAAGTATTCCTGCATTGAGACACTCTTAGTAGCATAGCATCTCCTCTTCAAGGTCTTCACATTGTAATTTCTGATCTTTTCTATATTTTAATTACTTAGCATCATAAAAAATTCCTCATGAATTTATGGACAGATCTCTTGTCTTAAATTTTCCTTTATGTTTGTTTCATATTGTTGCATGTTTAGGAGATTACGTTCATCAGTGCATGACATATAATCTTTATATTAATTTCTTTAACAAAAAAAATCTTCATTGTAATTCATGTAACGAGTTTAACTTTCTGATTTCTTGAATCAATTACACGTTTTTTTTGGGTAAATGAATACATATATGATTAAACAGAAAGCATGTATGATGTACACATGAATTACGTTTTCGCCAAACATATTTTATCCTGCTTCAAAATCTGACATCAAATTATCAATTAGTATTTTTTTTGACAAAACATTGAATTTAGGTTAAAAACTCGTTTACTAACCGTTGCATGAAACGTTAGATTGAATTTTAAATTGAGAATATTAATAATTTTAATCCAAAAAATAATTTGATTAAATGGTTTTCTACGCACTTATATATACCGTTGAGGTAAATTCCAGAAATAATAAAATAGTAATTAATTAATTAAATTGATTCTATAGATTATTAATCAAACTATCCGCATAAACATAATTAATTAATTAAAAATAACAAATAAAATAGTGGTAACATGATAATATAATTTACATAAGTAGTAAAAAAAAGTGAAACCTATTTCTTAGACTGAACTTTCAGCATCGTTGAACTGACCAAACCGTTTGATAAATCGTTTGGAGCAAAAGTAACACGAAACAAAAGCCAAGATGATGATGACTGGCACAATGACCATTGTTGGGATATATGCTGAGTTCATCTTTTTCTTCTTCTTTTTCTACACACCAATCTTTAGTATTTCCAAGTTTTAATTTCTTCTTCTACTTTTTCTGTTGTACACATTATACTTATTTATATAGATGTGTTGACGATACTAACTTTACACTTTTTTGTGAATAAATCAGAGAATTTTAGAATTTTTACGTTTTCGTTAAGGACTATTCACTAGTAAAAAATTGTAAATATTTATATTTATGATATTTTGTTAATTGTCATGCTTACCTCATTATTTTTTTTTCCAAAATATTTTAAAGTTGTGATATTTACTGATAAATATACCAATTTTTAAATAATATGTATTTCATTATTACCTTTTTGTCCATTAGTTCTTCTTGTTTACCGACATATTCCATTATTTCTTTTAATATATCTTAATTTTAAAAAGTATCACGGTGCATCTTTTTGTATTTACTAATTTTAAAAAAATTATAATAACATTTACAGGCTGAAGTCATTGAGCTATACATCAATATTGGAAGTGTGCTCTTGCCACAAGAAAAATCAAATCCGGTAATTGATCAAAAAGCCATTATGATATTGATGTCCAAATCACATATATTTACGATGCAGTAAAACTCAGTCTTTCACTATCATATAGCATTCCAGTTCACATTTGATAACCACACAAGAGACAATGTTGCTTCAATGGCACTTCAGTACGTGAGAAGCATAGTGGGATCGATTCAGAGGGTTGCTCTAGCCATTGCTCTTCGTCCTTGTTCCAGTTTTAGTCCAGTCTCTGTTTCCACTTCACCTGAAGCTCTCATTCTGGTCCGTTGGATCTCCCGGAGTTACTGATACTTGTTAGCGATCTAGGTTTTTTGTTTTCTCTATTTACATGTTCAAATTCGACTCACTGCAACACTATAATGTTCGAACTCAGCTTCATCCAAAAGCATGCATGAATAACATAATTATTCACTAAAACGATCACATTTATCCACAAATCTACATTATATAAGTATGCATCTAATCTTGGTAAATACATCATTTACGAATGAAAATTAGTACAACTGACTATACAAGAAATAGACAATAATATTACCGAGCTATTTATACTTAAACCGTGCTCGTCTAAACCACAAAAAACTCCTCCTCATCTTCACCAACTACGTCGATTTAAGGATTCAAAACCCTCAAAGCCACATCGGTTTTCCACTACGATCACATCGGCCTAATTGATCACGTTGAACTTCTACCACGTAAAACGTCAGCGATTGTTTTCGGTCTGCCAACCGTTGATGAACTACGACTCAACACAATTGTTTTCATAACCCAACACTCATCAACGCAGTTGAAACGACTAACGTTTCTCAAATTCATCATACCCGCATTTAGAGATGTTAAAATGAGTAACCCATTCCATATAAAATCCACCCCATATAAACCCAAAATTCTATAAAACTCATTTATTATAAAGGTCTAATGAGGTTACCCATTGAAATTCATTTATAATTATACTAACTCATTTAAACCTATTTAAATAAATTTAACCCATTTAAAGTTGTATTTTTTGTTTATATTTACTTAAAAACATTTTATTTTTAATAAAATAATATTGTAATTTTTATTAAAAATAGGTAATAATTTTATATATTTGTTAAAAAATATTATTTTTATAAATATATTAAACTATTTTAAAAAATAAAACATTAAATTTTTGTCATATGTTTTATAACAAATTTGAGTTTTTTAAAATATTTTTAATGTTAAAATAGATAAATCTACCTCATTTAGAATTCACCCCGTTTAAATTTATTTTCTATCAATAAAATATTCCATATTTTTGTCAAAAATGAAGAATTTTTCATCAAAAACGTGATTCTATATTTTTCCGTCAAAAACGAAACTCAACATTTTTTCACCAAAAACATAATTAAGAATTTTTCGCCAAAAACGTATTCTGTATTTTTTCCACTATAAACGTGATTTCCATATTTTTCTGCCAAAAACGTAATTTTGTATTTTCTTATCCAAAACGTAATTTCGTATTTTTCGGCAAAAACTTAATTTATTATTTTCACAAAAAAAATAATTCCGCATTTTCCCGCTGAAACGCAATTTCGTATTTTCACATTAAAAACATAATTTTGTTTTGTTACTGAAACATGATATTTATTTTTTATTTTTTTACAAAAAAAATATTGCTTATTTTTTATAAAATATATGAATCATTATTGATTCAACAAAAATAAAATATAAATGGGTTTAATATGGTATTAGTTTTTAGAAACAAAACTTTTTTTAATAAATGAGTACCCATTTAAACCCATTAATCTCAATTTTCATAAATAGATCTAAATGAGTATTTAATTTTTATAAGTATCTACTAAAAATCAATTAATTATAACCTGATTTTAACATCTCTACCCGCGAATAACACGTTTACCAAAACTTTATTTCTACGTTAAATAAATCAAACATTATATTTACTTAGGTTAAATATTTAATATTTATCTAATAATTATATTAGTTTATTTTAACTAATTAATTGATCATGTTTTATTTTACTATATCATAATCAATCATAAATAATTTAGTTTTCTAAAAAAATAAACCAACAAATAATAATTTATTTTCCTTAATTATTAAGTCAACATAATAATCTCCTTTAAAATAATAAGTCAACATAAAATCACGTTTCACCTCAATGTGAAGCTTGGGTTAATGGAACGCCGGAATTGTTGATCATGTGTAAATTTCATGTGTAAATGATACACACAACCAGGTGCACTGTCCAATAATGAATTTTTTATCTTTGTTCTCTGTCGAAATCTCTTTTTCTTTTCTTATTTTTATTTCTAATGAACAAGTGTCTCTAATCTCTTTTGGCAAAGTCATTGAAGTTAATTCGAATTTGAAAATACTACTGATTTTATCCTCACTTTCAGTTTTGTAGCTTCACGACTTAAAATCAGGCCCAAAATATTACAAATTAGGTCTTCGCAGTTGTATTTTTAGTGACATTGTTGAGACGCGTGTGAGAATAACTCTTTCTCTCACTTTTGCACACTTCACAAATTTTCACATTTGCAAACAAAACCGGTTTAGACATGCTCGAAACAATTCTTGTAGCCCTTCAAGACTTCAAGCAAACTAGAATTTTCAGGCACATCAATAAATACAATCTAAACATAAAAATCATTAATAACGGAGATATAGATTCGAATATAAAACTATAAGGAGATTTAACAAAAATTAAACCATTACAAAAGAATTTAGAAAATAATACTCCTAGTTATTTTTTGAAAAATACTTTGGATTAGCACTTAATGAGGTTTTAGTGTCAATTATAACACTCAAATAAAAAATTCAAATATAGTCTTTTAACAAATAAAAAAGATTAAAATATTCTTAATTTAGTGTTATATCAGTCAATTGCCCTTATTTTTTAAAAAAAAATTAACACCTAAAACTCTTGTTTAATAGATTTTAGTTTCGGACCCAATCTGCTTAGGATGATCTTATTTCTTTCTAGGTATCAAGGATTATCACTACATATCAGAAACAGTAGAAAAGATAGAGTTATATTAACTAATCGTCCTAAATTAATTTGTGGACTAATTGATTGACCATCCTCCCAAAGACCATGAATTCTGTTGTCGACTTGATTTGGAGTGACTAATTGATTGACCATCTTCCTAGAGACCAATTAGTTTCATTGTTTTGTGTGTGCTTCATTGTTATAGTGATCACTTTATATAAATGTTTGTCCGTACGTTCCCATTTGAAAAATTATGTTTGTGGAAAATTTAAGATCGTTTGTGTTTTATGACTGTATGATCGTTTGTGAAATACCCACAGTTTCCACATTCTTTACTTGAACTCTTACTCTCTTCTTTTCTTGTTGACACTTATGAGAAGTGTGCATAAGTACTTAGAGAGATTTGAGGTAAAAAGAGCAGTTTCGAGGTCTTGATATACTTGCACTTGCACCACATCTAAAGAAGAAGACAACAAATTTGTCATGTCATCACGACACCGACCGAGTTCTGGTCTTTTATTGGAGATGATGCTATGCACATTTTTTGCCCTAAATATGAGAACTCTTGCATATGACTAATAAGCTTGTTATCGGATCATGTTAACTTTTTTTATTTTGATTATGTGTATGCAAATTCTCGTTGGTTATTGGTGTAATAAAACTAAAGATAAGTAGACCTTTAAAAGAGTGCGATCAGGCTTTACCTTATACTATATGTTTTATGTTGTTTTTTATTGGTCGTTTCTTTAAATTGATAACAAAATAAAAAAACTAAAGATAAGTAACATGTTACTGCAACCAATAGGAAAATCGAAATATCAATTAAATATGAAGAATAGAGTTACAATATCATTAAAAAAAAGAATTAGTTGTAAAAAGGCATTATAACTTATCGATCTGTTATTCTAAAGATTACTAATCAAACTATCATCATAAAATATAACTAATTAATTCAAAATAACAAAGAAAATAGTGGTAACATGATAATAGAGTTTACATAAGTAGCAGAAAAAAGTGAAACATATCTATTAAACAGAGCTTTCAGCGTCGTTAGACTGATCAAATCGTTTGATAAGTCGTTTGGAACAAAAGTAACACGAAACAAAGGCCAAGATGATGATTATTGGCACAATAACCATTGTTGGGATATATGTTGAGTTCATCTTCTTCTTCTATACACCAATCTTTAGTCTTTCTAATTTTTCTTCTTTTTTTTCTACTTCTTATATTGTACGCATTATACTTGTTTATATAGATGTGTTGACGATACTAACTTTACATTTTTTGTGAATAAATAAGAGAATTTGGAAATTTTACGTTTTTGTTAAGAAACATTCACTAGTGAAAAAAATATATATATGTTTATATTTATGGTATTTTGTTAATTGTCACGCTTTCCTCATAACTTTCTTTCCAAAATATTCTAAAGTTGTGATATTTACTAGTAAATATACCATTTTTTTAACAAATATATGTATTTCTGATTTCCTGTTTTCCATTAAGTTGTGATATTTACTAATAAATATACCATTTTTTTAAAAAAATATGTATTTCATTATTTCCTTTTTGTCCAGTAGTTTCTCTTGTTTACCGACATATTCCATTATTTCTTTTTTTCCACAATATATCTTAATTTTTTAAAAAGTATTATGGTACATCTTTTTGTATTTACTAATTTAAAAAAAATTATAATAATATTACCGGGCTAAACTCATTGAGCTATACGTATTCTCTTGTTGTCACTTACTCAAGATATCAATATTACATTAACACATTGAAAGTGCGTTTTTGCCACAAGACAAGGAAGAAAAATCGACAGACCAAACTAGAAATATCATAGATTTATTAATTATGTTTAATTTTCGAAAGGTCTGGTTTGGTTGCTTTCATGTGATTACATGGGTTGCAGAACCATATGGTTATTTTGTGTGACAAAGATTGTTAAAAGAGTTTACAATAGTTAAGTGTTTCCGGATGTTCACCAATCGATACCGAGTTGCTTGGATAAAAATAGATTATCAAGATAAGTGATTACTGGCGCCGATGCATTTACATAGCTTTGCATCTCTATCTTAGCCTCTGCCTCTGTTAAGATTCATAAACAAATGAGAAAAGGCATCAATAAGCATATTGAAGAAGAAGAAAAAATCGATTTCTTGAACATTTCAAGGATCACTAGAAAATAAAGTAAATCTCAAACCAAGCTAGCATGGAAGAAAAAGTAACTAATTCCCACGATAATGCGTCTACTGCAGAAGTCAAAGAGATTACTCTTAGTAGTAATACATGCTAAGACAATTATTGCTGTGTGATTTGTAGAATTTCCAAGTTTGAATATCTTGAAACTAGATTTGACAGAGTATATAGACTATATATAATGAGAGCATGAACGAGTCAATCATGCACTCACCTTCCTCATTGAGCATCTTAAGTAGCTGATCTCGTGTGGGAAGAGCATACATCCCTAGAGCAACAGCTTTCCGTATAGCCCATCCATGGTGAGGAGCAAACACTTTAGCATAAGACTTGGATGCTGGATCCTTTAGGGAGTTATTACCTCTGCAAATAATATCGAAACACATTTGTACAACAACGAACTAACTTATAAATCTTTCGGAATAAAAGGTGGAATGTGTTTGCATTGGATTAAAGTTCTCAAAACTCACATGGAAAGTTCAAAAGATACTTACTCAGAAGCTATTATCTGTTCAAAGAGAACCCTGACCATGTCAAGACCACGCTTTACCCTCAAAAGGTTTCTAGTATGACTACCAGCTTTCCTTACACATTTTGCCTCAATATCTTTGTCCACCATTACTAGTAACGTTGATACTGAACTCGAAGCCCTCGCAAGATCATTAACCTGCAGTCATTTTCAGGAGTTGAAACGTTTCAATTTCAGTACCTTCAGCCTCCCAGATGTACACAGACTACATACATTTCATCATCTTTAGAAAATTCAGAAGATAGGTTTCAAGCCATCAGAAACTGATTTTGCTAATCGAATTGATTCCAGTATAGTAATTTGTACTAGGAGGGGAGAGGAACACAACTACTTCCGAATAAATTAATCTTTCTACACAAAATTTTCGAACATTATGTCAGGAAATCTCCTGTAAATTAATTTTCATATTCAGTTCACTTCTCTCAAGTCTCGATAAGCGAACATACCTTGGCAACATAGTCCATCTCGGCAAATTTGAAGGCTATTCCGAGGCAACCAAAGAGAGGCGAGACCAGAGAGCAAGCGTGAGAGAACTGAGCCACAGGCACATCCGAACTAGGCGAACTCACGGTGGCCGCCAGTTCCTTAAAAGCCGTCGAGATTTTTCTCAGCGGCCTCTCTGCGTCCGAATCCGCCATGGAAGACCTCTCCTTCTCCTGATTTCAGTCTCTTCAACCTTTGTTTTCAATTGGTGCCTGCTTTGCCACGGAATCTACTTTGCTGATGAACGACTCCAAAAGGAGACCGAGATTCACTGATCAGTTTGGTATACGTTTGGATTTCGGATTACACATATCCTTCTTCTGGATTATAATATCCCCGCCAGAGTTTAAGAATAAATGCTGTCACGTTAATTGATTATTAGGAGGTTCGTCTCAATCTATTGGATTTTAGGCAAAAGAATTGATTTTTATATAAATAACTGATTAATTATGTTTTGGACTGAGTTTATTTAATTAAATTAGTATGAATCCTGAGGCTTGTCTCATTTAGCTATTTCTTAGAACCGTACTAGATTATTAGGGTGGACATTAAAATTAATTAAAAAGTATTCGGAGTCATAATTTCGAATAAAATAACTATTAAAGTTAATAGATAATTCTCAAAAAAAATATACAAATAAATTTTGTTTTGAATTTTTTTTTAAAAATATCACAAAATTAATTTTAAATTTTGATTATGTGTTTGCAAAATCTCGTTGGTTATTGGTTCTATAAAATTAAAGATTAGTAGAAACCTGTTAAAAAAGTACGATCAGGTTTTACTTTATATTACATGCTTTTATTGTTCATTTCTTAAAATTGATAACAAAATAAAAAACTAAAGATACCTAACATGTAGCCCCAATAGGAAAGTCGAAATATCAATTAAATATGAAGAATAAAGTTACAATATCATTAAAAAAATAAAAAAAGACTTGATCGTAAAAGGCAGAAGAACGATAAATACTGCAAAGTCCCATTATCAATCTGTTATTTTATAGACTACTAATCAAATTTTCAGCATAAAATATAATTAATTAATTAAAAATAACAAAGAAAATAGTGGTAACATGATAATAGAGTTTACATCAGTAGCAGAAAAAAGTGAAATCTATTTCTTAAACAGAGTTTTCAGCCTCGTTTGACTGACCAAATCGTTTGATAAGTCGTTTAGAGCAAAAATAACACGAAACAAATGCCAAAATAATGATGATTGGCACAATAACCAATGTTGGAATGTATGCTGAATTCATCTTCTTCTTATTCTTCTTCTACACACCAATCTTTAATTTTTCTTAGTTTTCTTTTCTTTTTCTATTTCTTCTATTATACATATTATATTTATTTATATAGATGTGTTAGCAGTACTAACTTTACATTTTTTGTGAATAAATCAGAGATTTTTGAAAATTTTACGTTTTCGTTAAACAACATTCACTAGTGGAAAAAATGTAAATGTTTATATTTAATGGTATTTTGTTGATTTTCACGCTTACTTCATTATTTTCTTTCCAAAACACTCTAAAGTTGTGATATTTAATGTGGAAAAAAAAAAAAAGTTGTGATATTTAATAGTAAATATACCCGTTTTAAAAAATATATGTATTTCATTATTTCCATTTTATCCATTAAATTGTGATATTTACTAATAAATCTACCATTTTTTTAAAAAAAAATACATGTATTTCATTCTTTCTTTTTTGTGAAGTAGTTTCTCTTGTTTACCGACATATTCCATTATTTCCTTTTTTCCACAATATATCTTAATTTTTAAAAAAGTATTGTGGTGCATCTTTTTGTATATACTAATTAAAAAAATATTATAGTTAACAGGCTAAAGTCATTGATTTATCCGTGTTCTCTTGTTGTCACTTACTCAAGATATCAATATTACATTAACACATTACACATTGAAAGTGTGTTCTAGTCGCAAGACAGAAGAAAAATCAACAGACCGAACTAGAAATATCACAAAATATCACAACATATCACAAAATTATACAAATAAATTTTGTTTTGAATTTTTTTTTTCAAAATATCACAAAATTAAATTTAAATTTAAATTTTCAAAACTAAACTTACAACCCTTAAAACTAAAGTCTAAAAACTTAAACTAAACATTAAACCCAAATTTTCTAATTTTGTTTCTTAAATGCATCGTTTTCTTGCTGTTTTCGAGCTTTGGACCAAGCTTTGACCTTTGTCGAATTTGCTGTTTCCACGGATCAAAGTGTCGTTTTTAACTTCTTCCTCTTGTGTGAAATGAAAGAAAAGCGATTCCTTTTGGAATAGCTCTTAATCTCATTTTTATGCAAGTGACGAGGCAGTAGCCACAAAACAAAACAAAAAAGAGAGAAATTTTGGGTATATCTCCATGCAAAAAAAAACACATTTTGTTTTTGCGTGGATGATGAATCTCTAGGTTGAAAAGCTTACGCCTTTAGTTGAATCGTTAGTACATTTACAAGAAAATAGCTAATATTGCCATTCTCGAATTGAGAAATGGGCTGTGCTGCTTCGGTGATAATGAAGAAAAGGTTTTAGTGTGTAGGCAGAGAAAGAGGCTAATGAAAAAGTTATTAGGGTTCAGAGGGGAATTTGCAGATGCACAGTTGGCTTATCTTAGAGCTTTGAGAAACACTGGAGTCACTCTTAGGCAATTCACAGAATCTGAGTCCTTGGAGGTTGAAAACAATAGTTATGGTTTAAGTTTGCACTTGCCTCCGTCACCACCTCCTACATTACCTCCGTCACCGCCTCCTACATTGCCACCTTCACCTCAACCACCACCTCCATTCAGCCCCGATTTGAGAAAGTCTGAGATTGTTCATAAGAATGAATTGGTTTATGAGGGGGACGAGATTCATGGTCGTAATGAAGCCACTACTCCGCCTCCATTGCCGAATTCTTGGAACTTGTGGAACCCTTTTGAATCACTGGAGCTGGATAGTCGTCCAAATGGTGAACTGAAGAAAAAACAATAGAGTCAGCAAGCTGAAGAAGAAAATTGGGCGGAGACGAAGTCTGAGTTTGAGGAAGAAGATGAGCAACAAATAGAGGCTGTTGGTGGCTGTGACATGAAGAACCAACGGAGTATGAAGTTTAAGCTGGGAGAATTTATGGTCATCGATGACAAGCTGGTACGGTAAAGATCTGGAGAAAACTGGTGTGACTGATTGTAGGGTCAGGAGGACCTTAGAAAGAATTATCAGAGAGTTGGATGATTACTTTCTAAAAGCATCGGGTTGTGAAAAGGAGATAGCTGTGATAGTAGACATCAACAGTAGGAATACTATTGATCCTATCAGGTACCAGGAAACAAGAAGTAAGTGACTCACTGAGAATTCTCTTGATGCTTCATGTGAATTTTCAATCTTTTTGGATATTGGAGCAACCACAGATGCTGATATGTGTTTATAAGCATGATCAATTTTTAGTATAATACTTATGTGGCTCGCAGGGAAGAGAAGCAGCTCCGCAAAGGTATTCAGTGCATTGTCATGGAGCTGGTCTTCGAAGTCTCTTCAGTTGGGCAAAGATACTGCAACAAGCGGCGCTGTTGAACCCTGTAGGCCTGGAGCTCACTGCATAACACTTGAGAAGCTGTACACATCTGAGAAGAAACTTTACCAGCTAGTTAGAGCAAGAGTTAGCTGATCCAACTCTCTTTCTGTGTTATATTTTAAGATTCAACAATCAATTGCTAAGTTTTATTATCTGATCAGAACAAAGAAATTGCCACAGTAGATCATGAGAGGAAGTCTGCATTACTGCAAGATGGAGAAACCTATGATTCGAGCAAGATGGAGAAACCTATGATTCGAGCAAGATGGAGAAACCTATGATTCGAGCAAGATGGAGAAGACTCGCTTGTCTTTGGAGAGTTTGGAAACCGAAATAACGGGTCTTGAAAGTTCCATAACTATGGCATGCTCAAGTGTGCTTAGTTTGATCAGTGATGAGCTGTATCCGCAGCTTGTTGCCTTAACTTCTGGGTAAACTCCACAACCAGTCTTTTGCTTGGCCATCTCAGTGAAAAGCTTTCTTTTTTTATGCGAGTAGCATATTTCCTTTCCAAGATTCATTTGAATCTTAATACGTGCAGGCTAGCACATATATGGAAAACAATGCTCAAGTGCCATCAAATCCAAATTCATATATCCCAAGAACTGAACCATCTTCGAGATTACCCGACTATAGATCTCAGTTCTGAATGCAAACGACAAGCGGTTAATCAACTAGAGACCGAGGTTACTTGCTGGTACAATAGCTTTTGCAAGTTAGTAAATTCTCAGCGAGAATACGTGAAAACTCTATGTATGTGGATCCAACTTACTGATCACCTCTCTAATGAAGACAACCAAAGAAGCAGCTTGCCAGTTGCTGCTAGTAAGCTCTGCAAGGAATGGCAGCTTGTGTTTGAAAATCTCCCTGATAAGGTTCTTCTATTACTTGCAACTAATGTGAACTTTTGTTTGGTTCTTGGCTCCATGAAAGCTGTCTTTAATATGTGCACATGCAACTGTTTTGGTTGGCATAGGTAACTTCAGAGGCCATTAAAAGCTTTCTGATGGCAATCAAATCTGTTATTAATCAACAAGTTGAGGAATGCAACCTGCGTAGGAACTGTAACAAACTTGAGAAGAGGCTGGAGAAAGAGTTTATTTTACTGGTTGAGATTGAAAGAAGGCACGAGGGAATTTCAGCAATGGAAGAGGAGGCATCAATCTCAATGAGTTTGGGGTCTAAGCATCCGCTGTCAATCAAACAAGCCAAGACTGAAGCCTTGAGAAAACGAGTGGACATTGAGAAAGCTAAGTACTTAAACTCAGTTGAGGTTAGTAAGAGAATGACATTGGACAACCTCAAATCAAGCCTTCCCAATGTCTTTCAGGCGTTGACTGCTCTTGCGAATGTCTTTGCCAATGGGTTTGAATCCGTTCATGGCCAAACTGCTACAGTTGTTTCCGAGGCATCTCAAGATTCTGATGTATCTCAACCTTAGGCCCTATTCCCTTCTTGAGGTTTCAGGAGCTTTAGCTTCTTGATGTTTTTTTGTTGGTACTACAGTGATAAGATTTTTGTATATGAGTGTGACTGTAGAGAAACTCATGTTTACAACTTTGTCCAGCTCCAAAATCGCATCACCAGTCCTTAAAGATCATCTGTATCATCAAATTTGAAAAGGGTATTACTGTTTTTCCGGGTTTTTAAGAACCCAATAACGATTGGCAGGATAAAAGTTGAAGTCACTACTCAGCTTACAAGAACACAACAAAGCTTGATTTTCTTTGTAGAACAAAAGTAAGTTTATGAAAATGGACTTTTAGGTGTCCAATACTAATAATTTTGGTTAAGGTAAGAAAATGTTTCTTCAGGAAGGTCGATGATTCCTAGCTTTAACCTGAACTTATCTACATCTCAACATTGTCCCAGTCAAACGAATTTCCTTCCAAATTGTAATCTGGTTGTTGCATTCGGTTCCTCGCTAATCTGCTCATCACTGCAAGCCCTGAGAATGTAGACAGCGAAGAGGGAGAGTTTAAGATAAGAGTAAGAATTGACTTTGATGTTTGGGTTAGTTATTCAGAGTGGTGATTAAGACTTTGCACATAGAATTATATCTTCAGGTAAACATAAGATATCTTGATTTACCTTCTATCATTCTATAGAGTGATGACAACCAACCCTCTCTAGAGATATTATGTTCCTCAAGTGACTCTGCAATCTCCTTGTCGTGCTTCCCCTCCAGAACACTGCGCAGAGTCACAACTGCATCGTTTGTTCTCTTCAAAATGCTGCTATCATCTTCAATTTCAAGGCTTTGAAGATCGTTGTGCGATGATGTAAGACTCACGCCCAGAGCAAACTGAGCGGCTGCAGCCCAGCGAGAAGAAGCCAACCATTTCCTTTGACCTTGTAACGCTTGCGAGTCATCTCTGACACGCTTGTTGTCCAGTACTAAACTACGCAAGTACTCAGCGTTTGCAGCTCCGGTGCTTTGAACCATCTTGGAGAAAGCGCTTCGTTCATTTGAAAGAAGGTTCTCCGGTGTACTGAATTCTTGAACCTGAGTGGAAAAATAGTAGAACATGTTAGCTGACAAACAACCAGGGTGTGAGATTGAATTGAAAGAGAGTGATAGAAAACTAAGTACATACTCTTCCAGAATCAAGCACAAGAATTTTGTCACAATCAATGATGGTATTGAGACGGTGAGCAATGATGAGCATCGTACATGACTTGAATTCCTCTCGGATAGTCTTCTGAATGAGGGCATCAGTTCTAACATCAACAGCAGCAGTTGCTTCATCAAGGACTAGTATCTTAGATCTTCGCAACAGCGCACGTGAAAGACTCAACAACTGCCTCTGTCCCACACTGAAATTCTCTCCGGCCTCGGAGACCTGAATTGGATTTGCAACAACAAAAGGAGACTTCATATCGATATAGATAACAATTAAATCTCTAGATACGAGTGGGTAGCTTAGTAATAGTACCTCAGCATCAAGACCAAGAGGATTTCTGCGGATGGTATCCTTCAGGTGTGCCCTCTCCAGAGATTCCCAAAGATCAGCATCGTTGTGTTCACCAAATGGATCAAGGTTGAATCTCACAGTTCCTGAGAAAAGAACTGGGGACTGTGGAATGATTCCGAGCACTTTACGTAGGTCCATAAGTCCAAACTTGCCAATGTCACATTCATCGATTAAGATCCTTCCTTTTTCCAGCTCCACAATTCTAAATAATGCATTCAACAGGCTTGATTTCCCTGCGCCGGTCCTTCCAACAATCCCCACTTTATCTGTTGGATGAATAAAGAAAGAAACCCCATGGAGCACAGGGGGCAACTGAGGCCGGTAACGGAGAACAACATCCTCAAATTTTATGGATCCAGATGATGGCCATCCAGGAGGTGGACGGTTTTCCTCAATGACAGGCGGAGCCTCTGAGGGTATCTCTATATAATTGCCAACACGCTCGACCGCGTTTAGACTATTCTCGGCCAAACTTGCAAGTCTCAGAACACCTGTTAACAAGCTAGTAATATTTAAGGCATAGCTGAGTAGCAAACCCATTGTAGATGCAAATGCCTGTTGGTTCTCTGCTTTTCCATTCTGCATGACAGCGAAGGAAGCTGTCAGCCAAATCATTAGACCACCTAGAGTTTCTAAACGGATTCCAAGCCATCTATTGGCACTCATGTTGACAAGAGTGAATCTGATGTTATTATCCATTGATCTTCCGTTGATTTCAGCCATCCGATCATATGCTTTGTAAGCACGGATAGTTGATAAGCCATTCAATGCCTCTCCAAATTGGGCATAAACGGGTGATCTTGTAATTGAATCCATACGCTTAACCTCACGGGCTGTGTTCTGCAATAAGATAAATGGTTAACACACGTTCATGGTTTTTGCTGACAGATGAGTCTACATAACTTAAGCACCAAACGAACAAACTTCTAAAGTTATAAAAAAGACTTTGACAAATGGAGGCTAAAGCAGAATGTGTTACTTCAATCATATGTGCTTCTTTTTGTCTTTCTATTACTTTAAATTAGTTATTGAGATGCTGTGGTTAGAAGGTGGATTACCTGATAATAGAGATAAGCTCCATAAAACAAGACCAGGAGGGGCATGATGGACCACAAGGACAACGTGCTTACAATGCCAATCAAGACAACAGTTGAAAGAAGCTGCGAAACTTGACCCATAAACATATTTACAAAGACGGCCACGGTTCGGTCAATATCACCCAAATCTTTTGCGAATCGATTGATTATACGTCCTAACGGATTGGTATGGAAGAAGGTCATCGGGGCCCTTAGAATGGAATGAAGCATATTGTCGTGTAGCCTTTTAGCTGCATATAAACTAGACATAATCAACCAATATGAATTGGTCAATGTCACCAAAACCTGAAAGCAAAAAAAAACGAGTCTCAACACAAACATCATGCCATTACTAACCCTTTTTACCTCCACCTTTGTTTTTCGAAAAAGTAAAGACACAAAAGGAAAAGAATACAAGATCCTTCTTAGCTGGTCAGGTTTCAGCTATATACGTTATGGTGTAAATATTATGCAGTCAATAGTATATCATATCCTCACTCATCCATCAACCAAATAACTCATACCTGTCCAAATGAGAGAAGCGCATAAATGAGATTGTAGAAAAGGGGTCCATGACTTTTTGGAGTTCCTGCATCAGTCCACTCACTCAACCACGTACTGCTCGTAACTCGAAATACTTCTGTCAAGACGTAGCATAAAAGAAGCATCATCACTACCCATGCCCCTCCAAGTGCATCCTGGTACCTGAGAACATGGTAAGACTGCACAAGTCATTTTGATATACCGAAAAGGGGCAGTTCAGCCAATAAAATAATTAGTAGGAACGCAAAAGCCAAACGTTCAAGTTACCTCTTCAGGACTCCCCAGCTCACAACTCCGGTTTCACGTTCTTCTTGCTTGATGAGTACAGATTTTCCTCCTTTTTTACCTCTGTCATTGGATTTCTTATAATCACTTCCATTTTTTTGAAGGTCATTTGTGGTCCCATTCGCAACTGGTATTAGGGCCGTTTGATCTGCCTCAGCTTCTCCATTTTCTTCCGAATAATCTTCCACCTTCCCCGCATTTTCCATTAACCTCTGGAACAAAGGGCCATTATTGGATAGCTCTTCGTATGTTCCTTCCTCTTTCACTGTGCCTTCATGGACAAGTATGATTCGATCCACTTGCGACAAGAAGTGAAGCTGGTTTGTAACAAGAACTCTCGTTTTCTGCCCCAAATCTCTTTTTATGCATTTTTCAAAAACCTGAGACAATTAGTATTAGAAATCAGATAGGAAGTATTTCTATAATGACTGGAAACAAAATGTTATAGTACAAGATAACTGCAAAAATAAAAATGACCAGTCTTATCAAAAAGAACCAACGAGTTGTTACCTGTTGACCAACATGGGCATCAAGGGCACTTAACGGGTCATCAAAGATGTATACATCTGAATTTGAGTAAACGGCCCTAGCCATTGAAATCCTCTGCTTCTGTCCTCCACTGATGTTAACACCTCTTTCTCCAATCTCCGTGAGATCACCACCCTATCAAGCAAGACAAAGAGGTTGAAACAAACTTGAAAACAAGCGAACTATGCAAGACAAACTTACACGAAGTTCTCCATAAAACTTACAGGCAGTAACTCCATGTCATGTTTGAGTGCAGTGACATCAATGACCCTTTCATACTTTTCAGGGTCAAAAGGAGAACCAAACAATATATTGTCGCGCACCTGGATTTTTTTATAAGAAATAGGTATCAGTAGTCGGCTCATAACAGGCTTAAAAATCAAATACATAAGATATTATCCACTAAGACGCATTTGAGAACACATACCGTTCTACTATAACAGACAAGAAACATTATGTATAGCAAAAATTTTGCAAACGTAAGACCAACTATAAAAGTAAGATAATAGAAGTGCCTACTGTTGCATTGAAGATCCATGAAACTTGTGGAACATAAGCAACTGATCCTCTGAGAGTAACCATTGCATCAGATGTTGCAGGAAGTTCCCCAAGGATAGCAGATATCAGTGAGGTTTTTCCTTCTCCTGTACTACCAACTACAGCAATTAGGCTGCCAAGAGGTACATCCAAGTTGATATTTGACAATGTCGGCCTATCCCCCTGCAGATACATATTGGTTAGCTCGATTTTCTACTTTTATGGTCATAGGCAATTACAGAAAGTGAAAGGAGCACAGTGTAGCATAAACAAGGCACACCTTAGAGTCCCAAGAGAAGAATCCATTTCTTATTGAGATGGCTGGCTGTCCAGGTTCAATTGGTGGATTTGGTAAGAGAATTCTCTCTTCTGTCGCCAACACCTCCTCTAAACGTTTTAGGGATACATTAGCATTGACCACCTACAAGTAAAAACTAGTCAGCATCGGCATCTTAAAAGAAATTCTGACTATGAAATTGGCGCATGCAATTTTTTGGAAACGTGGTTTCATCCAGTGTCACTTCTGTTTTTGTTCTGGCATACGACTTGATTAAACGAGCAGTTCTACTTAAAACACATGCAATGCAAAAGAGGCCACTGTTCTTCAGCACCAGAAATGAAAAAAGGCTGCCAACAAAATATTCAAGAAATCACCTGCGTTATAATGTTCGGAAGCATGAACAGAGGGAAACGAAGTACAGCAAAAAGAGAGAGTGATGTAAACGCTCTTGCAGGGGTCAGGTCTCCTCCAAGCAATGTGAATACACCAAATGAAACAATAGTCACGAGAACAGGAATGCTGTTCAGTATGAACATATTCAACTGTAAAACAAAGGCAAGACCAATAAAGAGACAAAAATAAACAATAAGAGGAAAATCTAAACAATCCAATGCAATTTATGAAATATCATGCATTGACATTGCAACATATAGCCACAAATCAAATGATTGAAGAACTTGAAGAAAGCATAACATTATAATCAGCCATAGATCATTTACTTGGATTTATCCTTGTGTATAAACACAATGCAAGGAGATCAACTAGATAAATTAACAAGCGGCACATCATATATACTAGACGCAAAAAAAGGTAAAGTGGTACTATGCTGTAGTCATACCGCTCCCAAGAGCTGTGATTTCCGGAACCAAGATAATTCATCATCACGTACAGTTTGGACCTTGGACTGGAAACTGTTTTCCCAAGCATAACACCTGTAGCATTTTGGTTAGTACAAACTGCCAGCAAATTAATAACCATGCATCACGAAATTTTTTGGCTCTAGAGTTTCTTACTTTACAATATCCATTGCAGCTAAAACTTCATTCATAAGGCCAATTCGCTTGTCAGTACGCTGCAGACCTTCCTTTGTCAGCTTCTGCATTTTGCTTATAATAACAGTCTGTCAAAAAAAACAGAGAACTTGTTCAGGAGAGGGAGACGGACAAGCAGTAACGTCTATAACAAATGAAGAAGTGAGCAGCAAAGTAACATACAAAGGAAAAATTGAGGAGATATAAAAGTACACGGACCTGTAAAGGGAACATAAGGACCAACAAAAATGCACCAATGAGCGAGGCAACGCCCAATTGCTGATAGAGGAGAATCAGTGCTACAATTATACGAAATGGAGCCGACCACATGGTATGAAGTGATTGGCATATTTGCTGCCACAGAGAGGGAAAAATTTAGTACAAAGTGCATCTAATCGATTTGATAAATAACACCGATACCAGGCACAGTTAAGACGAAACATTAGATACTACACTTTTTTAATTGGCATAAGAACAAATAAAAAGATGAAAAGAATATCCAACTTCTACAATGATAACAGTGTTAGCTAGAAAATCAGCCTTAATAAAGAACAGTGAGTCATCCACAAAAAAGAGGTGATCCGGATGTTGACTGACCGCAACAATGAAATATGAGAAACATGTATAATTGAAATCGAAAAAACACGTAAAATCAGGATACGCACCTGAAGAGATTCGGCATCAGTTGTCATTAAGTTAGTTATCTTTCCCGTTTGAAACTTTCTACGACCTTCGTTGGTTAATCTCAACGATTTGCGAAACACAGCAGCGATCTAAAAAGGAAGAAATTGTCAACAGGAAGAGTTTTAAAAATCATTGGCGTTCAAAATATCTTCCATTTCGTTCCACCACAAACGTAGCTCCATAACAATATTTCTACTAGCAATGCATGAACTTGCAAGTGGTGCTCAGGAACAGGAAATACAGCTAAATTTGTATTTCTCTAATGAAAGGATCTGAAAAAAGGTATAATTTCCAGAAAGAAAAATAGCATACTCAGTCATCTGAAGCAGTCATATACAGAGAATAAAACCATGTTTATAAGATAATCTTAAACAAGATACTACAATCACGGCTTTCAGCATACATATCTGCTTGGCAAAGGAAGAACGCAAGGGTAGCAAATTGAAAGTAAATTGAAACTTAAAATTTACCAGAGCAGATCTCAGTCGGTAACCAACACGCATGACATTCTGGAAATATTGAGCTTCGCATAGCACCCCAAATACCTGGAAATGTTGTCATCAACATCAACCACTTGACGAATATGTAGCTAAAAGTCTCACCCTAAACTATATAAAGTCAGAACCCATCTATAACACACACAGATATTGAGAAATCAACAGCAATAAACGCCAAAAGTAGCATCATGTGACATCCCGTGTTGCTATTATAATCAAGTTCGAGGAAAGTTGCGTCCCGCATACAGAAGCAGAGCAGGTGTCAATTTCACAAGCCGAGCATCTACTATGGCTCAAGAATTAGCCAAGTCCAAATAGACAGAGAGAAAGAAGAACTTCATTTCATACCACTCCAACAAAGATTGAGAACGCATAAATGTAACCCATCCAAGCTGGCTCATCTTGTTGCATTGACTGCATATAGTTTCACAAACAAAAAGAGAGATACTGTCAGATAAGAAAGTTGAAACAATGATAGGAGTCTGGATCTGCATTTGGTAGATAGGAGATCGAGTGTGATCCATCCATCATCCATGTGAAATGAACGTATATTCTGTCAACTAGGTTCGGAAGTTTACATCAGTAGTACAAAAAAACGTAAAGAAGAACAAACCTTTAAGAGTTGGTTCAGTAAAAGAGGCCCCACAAACTGTGAGCAATCATTCCCGATCTGTGCATATAAATGTAAACAAATATGTTACATTACAATGAACTAGTTAGAGAAAAATTGAGGACGCACTACTTTCCTAAGGCATCAAGGTCATCCAACATGAAGCGGCACCAGTGACCACTGTACTTTAACCAATAACCATGTCTAAGAATAAAACACATAGGAAAGACTCTAGAAGCACAAATCAAAGTGAAAATGTGAAAGAGATAGAACAACGTACCTTCCAAAATCCTCCCCACCAAAACCTTCAAAAATCAAAAAAAAAACAAGATCCCATAAGACACTTAGTTCACAGATGAAATAGTGGTAAGGCAATATATGAACAAGGAAAAAAAAACATATCTAACAAATCTACAGTAAAAATGTATCCCATGTCTTAATTAATCAGAATAAGTAAGCTTCCAAAAAGTTCAATTTTTCATCCTAAAGACATGATTCATACGGCCAAAAAAATGTATGATTCATCAGCAAAAGAATGTATAATAAGATGGAAATGTAATAAGATATATTAAATTAGTGGTAATAATACATCCAGACTTTAATCTTACATGCTATATCTTGAAAAAAGGAATTGAACTTTCAATCGTAACAATTTTCTCCCCTCTAACTTTACAATAATATAAACCTGATGATTCCTTTAAGAGATCACTAAAGCAACTGTGCATCACAGTGAAAGCCAGCACTATCTAACCATACTCAACAGAAATGAGAACACAGCACGATAAGGTAAGTCTCTCTACCTTCCTCCCAGACTATTGTTCAATGCTCTCAACAGCCACGGTTGCGGCTTTTGTAGTTCCTTATCCCACGAATGCTGGAAGCTAAAAGGGATAAAGAAGATATAAAGAACCATGTCACTCACATACGTTTTAAGAGATTTAATTTAATCGGTGTTAGAAGTACCTCATGAACAGAGTTTCAGTTTGATCCCAAGTGTCCAGATGCCACACATCCGCCTCTGTGAGAGGTCTTTTAGATCCCAGAGTCATCAAGGGATTAATCCATGAGAAGAAGATCCCTGTAGTCAAACAAGGAAATTGGAAGAAGGAACTCAGGTGACATTTCAATAAATGTTTAAGAATGGAGTATGCAAATCTGCAGTATGGTAAGAGGTTAATCAAGAAGCATAGTCTACAGTTAACCTCAAAGTATCCAGTTTCTACAGATTGGAAACCAAGTTAAGAATCTGAAGAATTAATAGCCAACTAATCATCTTTAAATAAGTAACAGTGACTAGATATCAACTAGCCACGCTTGGTAAGAAATTCTCAAATCAGGGTGAACAAATACAAACGTATGTAACCAGTAATGCAGGGACGAGGCCAACGATGATGTCTGCAAATTCTGATTAATCAGTTTCAGTCAAGAGACCATGCCAGAAATGAGAACAATATAGAGTGACTTACTGTCAAATATGTTTGCATGCCTCTCTGGGCATATTTGTTGTCAAGACACCATGCCAGAAATGAGAACAATATAGAGTGACTTACTGTCAAATATGTTTGCATGCCTCTCTGGGCATATCTGTTGTCCCTCCGAAAGCTCTTCATACCCAAAATCATCCACAGTTTCACCCCGCACTGGCATGTAGCCAGGGTAAGGATCCAGATTAGGAAGATGCACAAGCAAGAGAATTCCAAACAGAACCTAAAATAAAACGAAAACCCACCCTCTTAACTCTCTGTCAAAAGTTAATTAAATCTGAGTCTAATTTAGACAGCACACAACAAAGATAGGCTGGTATGCTTTTAGAATCTTGTCTCTAGAAATAGTCTAAGTTAGCTGACCTGAGCTGCCACCTCGCTTGTGTAGAGATACAGTACATAACTGCAAAGAAATGAAGGCATGAGTTCACCTCCTAAACCCGGCCTGCCGGCCATAATAGAAGAACAACTAATTGCATAAAACCATATCACTCCAAAATTTCCCTAACCTGCTATAGAACTCCTTGACTGAGAGAACAAGATTTAGCAAGACCATATCTCCCACAAGAGCATATATGACAGCAAACCTGACATACCAACGGAGTTCACGGATGTAAATTTTCGTTTCCATTAAAATCATGACCATTGCAGAGCCCCAAGTAAAAGCTTTGACACCCAATCCGAATGCCTGCCAAATAAACCACACAAACGACAGTATTTTTAAGCAAACCAAACATATCATACCAAAAGATAAGAATACGTTTAAAAACGTGAAGAAAAAGGCACCTCATAAGGAGGAAGCCCAACTCCGTCCAAATCCAAAACTGAAACACCCATGATCAGTCTGAACAAAGGCTCGGCAGTAGCATAAGAAGCCAAGAGAGTCAGAAAATAGCTATAGAATTTTGACCTCAAGCAGAACCTCTCCACCTTGTAATTCTTCATGGTGAGCCATATACGATAGAAGCACAGAACCAACAGAACCAGATGAGAGATGCCGAGCACAAAAGAGTCAGTAGCACAGGGTGTGTAAGCACCAAATGCATTATCCACTTGTTTCGTCCAAACACCATTAGGAACTGGTCTACAGTACCATTCTAACGGCTCAAATCCCATTTTTTCCCTTTCTGCTTTAAAGAACCACTCAGACAGAGTGCATCTCAAGTTACTACACCAATTTTCTACCCTGCAAAGAAATCCAAGAAGATGGAAATGAGCTTTTAGTTCCAAGACCATAGAATCAATCATCTTTTGGTTCTCTGAATTTAGTGAGAGCAACCCAGAGCAAGAAGGGTGTGGATAAATGATTACAATTTTGTAAAACATTCGCGCGCATTTAATCAAATGCAGTGGCCGCAGAATCAAATGAAGGTTAGAACAGTGTGAAGCATTAAAAGCAAGAACTCAGAAAAAAGAACAAAAAAAAATATCAGAGTACAAGATTGAGAGAGAGAACTCAAGTATTCGACGCGAAAAAAATAATTTTTGAATAACAAATCCATAATTATTACCACGAGAAGGCTCTTCCACATTAAGATGAGATCGCGTAAGAAACACGAATATGAAATCAAGAAAACCCAACTCTATATACAGTTTTCTTCATCCCACTTTCTCGGAAAAAAACTGCAATGGAGAATAACGAAGGAGAACGAAACCTCAGACAGAGAGAGAGAGAGAGAGAGAGAGAGAGAGAGAGAGAGAGACGCTTTACCTAGAGATTTGGAAAATCACGAGAACAAAAAATGAATTTGATGTACTCTCTTTGCTTGCAGATTCCTAAGATGAAATGAAAATTTGAGAGAGAGTTATACGTCACCGCTTACGAAACAAAGATGCAAATATATGGACAGAGGAGAAGCCTTTTTTTCCTTACTGAAAATTTTCAGGCAAAAAGCATTTAATATTTTTTTATCCAAAAAAAGCATTTAATAATAAAAATATATCTTAAAATATCACCCAAAAAAAAAGATTCCAAAAGTATGATTTTAATTTTATCCAAAATTATCATTAAATTTTTTTATTTTCAAAAATATCATAAGCATTAAAATAATTTAAATATTTGCATTTCAATTTAGTATTTTATTGTTTGTAGTTTAATTTTAAAGTTTAACGTGTAGTTTTTAAGACTTAATGCTTATTTTTAAAAATTCAAAACTTTATTTTATTTCATAATATTTAAATAAATCTTTGATGCTATTTTTAGTAATAAAAACTTATAATAAATTTTTGATGTTATTTTTAGAAAAATATCACGTGATTGCTGAAAATATTTGATTCCAATTAGGAAATTATGCTGTTCTTTATAATAAAGAAATGAATTAAGACTGAGAAAAATTATAGACAAAAAGAAATATTTGATTCGGAATACAAAATACCCAATGTTTGTTTTGTTGTTTCCCTCTTGTATCGTTGTCAAATTCTCATCGATGAAAATAATATCCACGTCTATCTCTCTCTATAAAAATCCTCAATCCTAATTTAACGTTAGTGATTAAGTGTATGGTGTGGCTGGTGTTGGAACAAACACTGAATTACTTATATAAGTAATATATTTTGCATGCAATTTTTTAATTTCTATACAATATGAATTATATAAAAAGCTTGAGAGCTTTTGATTTGTCTCGTCTGTCAATGCTGTCATCTATCTTCCCTGGGGGTTGGCGATCTACGTTTGTGGGACATTTCAGCATGTGGTGGGTAAGATGCCAGGGGTATTTACGTCTTTTACTTTATGAAGAAGTTAACAATAAAACAATTTTTATACATGTTTTTTTCTTACATTAATTAGGTAAATACACGAAATGTTTTATCAACTCAACAAAAAACTGTTAATAAAAGTAAAAGTTATTTTTTCTAAATCGAACTAATCGACAAAAATAGCATTTTTTAAAATTTTTGTTCCATATAACACTATTAATTTAAATTTTCAAAAATAACACAAATTTAATATTAGATAACTTAAAACTTCTTTCTAATAAAATAAATTCTAAATTGAAAAAAACTCAAATATAATATTTTAGTCATATTTATAATTTATTTATGGTAAATATGTAGTTTTATAAAATAATTTATGCTAGTTTTGAAATTTTGAATTTGAAGTAATAAATTTGGAATAAAAACTTTAAAATGTGTTATTTTTAAATTTTTAAATTTGAAATGCTAAATTTAGAATAAAAACTTAGAATAAAATATTACTCTATTTTTTAATATTTTTTTATTACATGTAAATATTATTCAAAATATCATTCATATCATACAAATTGTATAATATTAAAACTTGTTCTCACATAGGTATCTCATTTTGGAGAAAATCAATTACTGATATATTGAATGAATATCTCATCAAATAGTTGAAAAACTCATTACTGTTTTTTTCTTAAAACTGAAATATCTATGTGAGAAACCATAGATGGAGATGCTCCAACTTTTTTAATTTCCTTTTCAAATTATTGTTGTTGTGGTTGTCATCTACATTACCACTACTGCCCACGTCATTACTGTTTCAAACAGGATTTAAATCAAATTTTGAACCGGAAATCAGATCTTTGGAGATTCCAAAAAACAATCTCAATCGCAATATGTAAAATAGATTTAACTTCGACAAAAAATGTAAGTAGATTAAAACTAACTATTATTCTTAATTTCACCAAAAATGTTTTGTACATTATCTTATGAATATAAAAATATTCGGAACTAATCACATCATTGTAAAATATAAACTTTTCTACAAGTTAGACGAAAACAAAATCCACTAAGAAAAAAATGAAGAGAAGAAAATATAGAGACTTATTGTCATATTTAGGGTGGGCATCCAATGTCTTTGAATTTTGAACTAACTTTATTAATAATAGAATTTTCATACACATCAAAAAAATTATAAAATAATAATATTGGAAATTTGAACATTTATTATTTTATAGATATATTAATTAATCGATAATTTGATAATTTTAATTTATAGAAATGCTTTTAATTTACAATATTTGAAATATTTAAATGATGTTATATACAAAATGTATATGAATTTATTTGTGAAAAAATGATATTTATGAACTCAAAATTATGAGTAATAATCTTGTATATTGCAATAGAAAATATATCACTAACCTCGTTGACAATTCATTTAAATAAAATACATGTAATCAGTTTAAAAATTAAAAAATATTATAACTACTAATATATATTGACGATAATATGTATTTTTAAAAGTAATTATGCGTACAAACATAATTTTTGAATCTATAACTTATTACGAAAATAATAACACTATGAATTTATTATGCAATAAAAAAATTAGATATTTACCATAAAAATAATATATAGTCAAACTTTAGTGAATTATCTTAGTATATGTGCATGCACCCATTTATATTAATCAAGAACATACATTTACATAAGAGTTTCTAAAAAAATTATTAATTATGTACCATAAAAAATTATGATACCATCTTCGCTTAATTTAAAAGCGAATAGAGTACCAGGAATAAAACTATGATATTCCGATCCAAAAATTAGGAATATTTTTATATGAAATAGTTTAAAGGGCAATTGAATGATTTAGCACTAAATAAGATTTTAGGGACTAAATTAGTCTCACAAATCTAAAGTTCCATGTATAACATTTTTTAATTGAAAAAAAAACTAAATAGCAATTAACTGATTTAATACTAAATAAGGTTTTAATTACTAAATTACTATCACAAATCTAAACTCTCACCTATAGTATTTTTTAAATGAAAAAAACTAAATTAACATAATCTAAACTTAATCTCTTCTCTCCCCTCTCCCCATTCCTCTCATATGCACCCAAATCCCCTCTGTCCAATTTTTTTTTTCAAATAACTAATGATATAATAGTCTTGTGGGATTGGTTAAAATCCTATATACACGAGAGTTTTTGCCCTTGAATGTTATATTTATCACTAAAACTTGAATTAGTGTTAAATTGGATAGCAGATATTCATACCCAACTCTAATCATACTCATAACTAATCATGAAGCTGGTTGGTAAGGATTATGACTGGAAATTCTTGTTATAAACTTTTTTAAGGAGTGTGACTGTAATTTTTTGTTATAAACTTTAAATATAAAAATAGAATAAAAGTTTGATTGGGTTAATGTTAACTTCTTTACAACAAACAGGCCAATCAACCTTTATAACTTATTTCGATAACATACAATTTTGCAATCATATGAATACAACTCGAAGACAGATCTGATTTGTTAAACCTCATATATCCCTTCAAAAAAATTTTGTTTTACATTATAGTTTTTATTATTAATCATAACTTTGATAATAACTGTAAACTTTATATTAAATTAAACAAATACTAAATTTATGATATTTATTGATTTTTATAGATTTATAAGAGTATTATCCAAAATAACACATTTTAAAGTTTTTCTTCCAAATCTAACATACTAAACATAATTATGTAAAAATACTTATTTACTATAAGTAAATTATACATAAACTTAAAGTATTATATTTGGGTTCATTTTTTATAATTTATGGTTTATTTTTTCTATTAAAATATAGTTTTAATGCATTTTAATCTTAAATTTATGTTATTATTGGAAATTTAAACTAATGATACTATTTTGGAACTAAAAATTTATAAAGGTGTTATTTTAGACAATGACCCGATTTATAAAGATATTCATGAGATAAAATTGTAGGAGTTAAAATAATAAACATAAATTTGAGATTTTGATGTTAGATTACAACGTTTAAAAATAGAGTAATAATTTAAAATAACATATTTTTAAATTTTATTCTAAATTTAGCATTATAAATTTAAAATTTTTAAAATAATATAAATTATTTTATTAAAAATATATTCTTATTATAAATAAATTATAAATATAAATAAAATATTATATTTAGATTTTTTATTATTTATGATTTACTTTTTCTTATGAAAAAGAAGTTTTAAGATATTTTAATATATTATTTTAAATTTTTTTAATGATATTATATTTGAAACAAAAAGTTAAAACAGTGTTATTTAGTAATTGTCTATAAAAATAAAACTTCAAAAATGAGGTTTTGAGATTACTATTGCAAATGTTTGGACAATTAATTCTGAATTTTTTAACGGGTCGAATAGAAATTAAAAGGAAGAAAAAAAGTGTTACTGAGACATAAGAGAAAGGTCAAATAAAAGAAAGCAGGACAGCCACTAAATGTATAATGATTTCTCTATTATTTGACACTTTATTAGTTACGTGTTTGCATTGATGGCGTCTTCCATTCTTTTAGCAAAGTAATTAACCCAAAAAAAGTTTAAATTCTATTTTTAACTACAAAACAAAGAGTAACTAACTGACTTGGTATAATATTTTAGCCCAAAGTCTAGTCTTACAGTACAGTAAACCATCCCGTCTAATCAGGTGGATTTTTTGTTTTTTTAATATGAAATATATGTTCTCTTGATAAAATCTACAAGTCAACCATTTAACTAGTTAAACACTTGTTAAACTCCTAATAACAAATATTTGAGGGGATAATAAATTTAAAACTATGCCTAATTGGTCTTGGTTTAGAATTACATTTTTTTCCTGGTCAATGGTCTATGGTTTTGATTACTCAGTCAGCTATAGAAAAGATAGTCTGATTTTGACTCAATTTGACTTTTCTCATTTTTTAGTGTTATGTGTTTGATTCTTTCGAAATTTCTTTTCTAATTGCATTGATTTTTAAGTTTTAGTTATAAAATAAGTTTCTCTTTTAGTGGCCTCTTGAGATATTAAAAGTCACAAATGGTTGTTATATCAGTCATCAAACATGTGTACACCTAAATCTAGCATAGTTATACACATTTACTTTAAATCTAATGGATACTATAAAGCCACATATCACATCTTCACTTTAGATATTCAAGTCTGGATTATGAATCCAATAAAATTGTATTTGCGGATTTTTGGTCGTCGGTAGAAAATACCATTAGAAAATTGTTAGAACCATCGTCATTAGGCTGTTTATTCGGATTTTGAATCAATTATTTTATATTTTGAATAATTCAATAACAGCATATACGATCCATTTGGATATTTTAAATTTTTTATTCAATTTTGATTTACATTCAGTTCGGTTTTATCTGGTGTTTGATATCTAAAATTTTAGTAAAAACAAATTTTTTTTGTTAAATATAAATACAATTTGATTAATTTTATTAATATAACTAAATTTTTTAGAGTATTTTAATTATTTTGGATATTTTGATTTTAAAATAATTGAGTTTTTGTGTTTATCATTATAATTTTAAGTAATTGGATTACATTAATTTTAAATATAATTAATAATTTTAGGTATATAACTGTATTTTACATGTTTTAAAATACTCATTTGGTTCAGATTTAATTTTTGGGGTACAGAAATATAGAATATGCTCAAGAATTTTGTCGGTTCCCTTCGATTTGGTACCCTTTTTTTTCAGGTGAGTTTCAATCCACTTTTTGACGATGCCTATAATGAAAAACGCTATTTTGGGAATTGTAACAGCATTTTGGCGTTTTAAGAGATCGCATTTGGAAACTACAACTTAGTAATTAGAGTTTCTAGGTTTTCTGGTATTTTACAGATTCTGTATATTCTTGCGCAACAAGTAAAAAATGTGATGGCTAGGGTTTACCTTAGCCGACGATACCGATGGCTCCATCGGCATCCCTGACACAAGCTTTATCGAGAACCACCACTGATCCTGTTAGGTTCACAAAGTATTTCCACAATTGTTTGCCTAAACAACCCAAATTGAAAAAGAATTTGAAAATGAATAAAAAGATAATAACGTAAAATTAAAATCCAGAGACACGATGTCCATCAGACCATTAAACTGAAGAAGTATGTTAAGTCATTCACATTGCTCCCTCGAATTATTTTTGTTTTCATCTAATTTGTTTTTTTGTTTTCAATTGGTTTTGAATTTTTGGAGTTTTGTTTAAATGAATCACAAAATGGATCATCTCTCTAAGGTTGTTGCATGATTAAGGCAAAGCCCGTCAGGCCCTTTACATCTTAATTACTTTCTGAAAGAAACATAACAAACCTGAAACAAACAAAAAAATGTTATATACTTTTTCTTTTTAATATATAACATAAAGACTATAGAACAATACGGTTTGATGTGAAACAAACTATATTGTTTTTATATCTTATGATCATTTCAAAAATACTATTTTTTAACTTCTTATCTTATGACAAAATGATCTCAGTATATATCAAGAGAAATGACTCTATCTCTTTACAATATTTAGAAGCATCTGAACAACATTTGGAATAGTTTTATCCTGTTCACGAAACAATTTAACTCACATCATATTAATAAAACAATTACTGTATTTTAATATACGAGAACATGACCAATGACTTCTACACTAAATCTCTCATCAAGTACTTTCCAATAATAGGTTATATCTATGTTAAAAATTATTCGTAAATTATATAATATTAAATAGATATTTATATATTTTAATTTTTATTTTAAAATTATTTTTAAATATTTTTAATATTAATTTTCATATATGTAAATTAAAGAAATAAAGATAAATTTTTTTTCGAAGTTAATATTAATTTTGGTTATTTTAATAAAAAAACAATTAATAAAAACAATACTATTTTAAGTTTTTATTACAAATATAATAACATTAGTTTAAATTCTAAAAATATCACAAATCTAATATAAAAATACTTTGAAACTTTTAATAAGGAAAAATTGAACCCTAAATTGAAAAAATAATTCAAATCTAATATTTTAGTTATATTTATAACTTATTTATGGTAAATATGTATTTTCAGAAAATAATTTGTGCTACTTTTTAAAAATTTAAGTTTACAATGCTAAATTTGGAATAAAAACTTAAAATATGCTATTTTATAATATTACTTTTAATAAAATATATTGATTTTCTAACTAAATTAATAGTAATAACATATATTATATTTATTTTAGTAATTTAAACATAACTATATTTATTTAAATGTATTATCATGATAATCATGACATTTTTGTTTAATAACATATTAAAATAATATTATTTTTTTAAAATGATTTTTAGGTAATATATTAAGGATTTCACTTTAAATCTCATATAGAAATATTTAATGCAGGCATACTTTCCAATATATAAGTTAATAAGAGAAAACAAATTATTGGAGGAAACATGGAATAATGTAAACAAGTAATAATATATTAAAATGTACAATTAATTTGCTAAAAAATATATTTTCTTAAATCACAAGCATATTGTATAATTCCAAGGGAAAAAGTTGGATTCTCTATGATTTTCCAAATTTAGGTGCCTTTGGCTACAACGACTATATATATTATATGCAGAGCCTATTTTTTTTTTACTTTATAGTGTAATGAGTTTGTTTTCAATTTAAAAATCTCCACAACCAAAATTTGTACTATATAACTGCGATTTAATTAGTGCTCTCTATTATTTGCATTGGTTATTACGTACTATAAACTAATTGCATGAATTTTTGCAAATAATATAAATCTAAACCATTTATTTATTAATAATGACATAACAAAATCGATCTGTTTTCTAAACACATTTTGTCCGTTTGTCGGCTTACCACGGCAGCGGGAATATTGGCGGCCGGTTTGCTCTCTTGATTATTATAATTGTACCAATTAATTAAACAATAATCATATAACAATCTTATTGTAGTAACTTATTCCGATCCTCACGTAACTTCCCTACTGTACATATTTATGATGATTGTTTTTATCTCTATAAATTATGATTTTTTAGGAATGTGGTTTAATTGTTTATCTTGTTATAGTCTCGAATTATTAAAACGTGATTAGCTCGACGATTAAGGTGGAAAGTAGTAGTATAGGGTTTAACCCTATTCACTTTTTCCATGCAATAATTAATTTCCGTTCAAAGTTTTGACTCTAATGGTTACTATAAAACTAAAAGAGAGACACTCATGAAACGACAAGGAAAATACACATTTTATTATATTTATTATTCTTTTAAGTTTTCTTATCTTCCCCATTCATAATATATAAAAATATAGTAAATTAAATACTTTATAATATATTGTTAGCTTATATATAAATGAGAAATTATTTTGAAAAAAGATCGGTATTCTTTCTTTCGTGGGATAAATTTACCACTAGATACAAATTTCAAAATAACATAATTTCAAATCAAAATCATTATTAATTATAAAAATCGAGTGTTATAATAAATTATTTTATGAACTACTATACAAACAAAAAATGATGATAAACTACTATCGCTTGTGTAAAAAACTACTATCGATGACGATGATAATGCATATTATAAGTGAATTTACTCTTTGTTTTGAAGACTTTTTATATGGTTTAAGACAAAATTATGTATTTCGGTTACTAATCTTAGTAATTTTGGATTTTTTACTATTTATTTTAGATATAGCTAATTCGAAACTAAAAAAATTATTAAAATCACACAATTTCGTAGAAAAACAGTCAGTTTTAAGCCGTGGGATCTACCGCAAAATATTGTAGAAATTTGATGGAAAAATATTAATCGCCGCATACGGTTGTGGTTGTGGTTGCGATCAATATTGCGATTGCGGTCAATATTGTGGCTGCGATTGCGGCATATATTGTTCGTTTGTTTGCCGTCGGTAGTTACGGTTGCGGTTGATCATAGATTTTTAGTCGTATCGCTGTTTTAATCAACGATCAAAAAAATTACGACACAAAACGCAATGTCTCACAGTTGCGTCTGACCGCAGATAGCTGCAACAGATAAACGAACAATAATTTATCGCAATCGTAACCGTAAGAAGTTGCGGCTGACAAACGATAAAAATCTTTAGAAATTTTATACCCTTTGCTTTACTAGCTACTATATAATAAACTGCCATCAAATATTTTCAATATTTGTCATTATCATATTGAAAGTCTAGAGTAATGTATATCATAAATAATAGAGTAAAAATTGATAAACAATTTATACCAAACAATGTGTGGAGAAGTTACATCACATACTGTGTGGAGAAGATGCTTACTTATTTACAGTTGCATGAATCTTGAAGGAACATTTATAAAGACAGAATTAATACTAAAACAGTTATGGATTACAGATCTGTTCTTTTATATATTTATCTAAGTAGACAGCTTTAGTTTTTTGAAGTAGATGCCAACAGTATTTGGTCTGGATTTTAGTATAGACCAAATCCAGGTTGCTTCAAAATTAGTATAATATATGTCATGTGGTCCACATTATCTCACATTTCGGGATTTACCTTTACTTCTAACTTTAACAATTTTATTTGTTTTTAAAAAGTTTTATCAATCTTGTTTTCAACATAAAATCTAACCCAAATCTTAAAGAGATCTCATTTTTGGCCAGAGAAATAATGATAGTTATGTTTACAGTTTACATACACACTTAAGTATTCTTAAGTACTTGGTTTTATTGCATATGAACCATAATAATAAATAACTTAACAATCAAATCTCATTGATCATATATAGAAGTCATTAATTTAGGCATCCATTGTTTCAGTCCCAAATATAAATATATTTTTTCTATCGTTTTCAGATATTTTATTTTGTAATTTTTTAAAAAATATCATAAAATAACACTTTTGTTCTAAATTTACCACAATAAAACTAAAATTTTAAAAATAACACGAATTTTTATGTAAAAATATTTATAAATTAGTTACAAATAAAATTAAAACATTGGCAAATGGCAAACATAACACTATTTTAAGTTTTTGTTCCAAATGTAATACAATTAATTTTAAATTTTCAAAAAATAATACAAAATTACTATTAAAATAGTTTAAAACTTCTTTTAAAAAAGTTAAATCCTAAATTAGAAAAAAACTCAAATATAATATTTTAATTATATTTGTAATTTATTATGTTAAATATGTATTTTCAGAAAATGATTTGTGCTATTTTAGAATTTTAAGTTTAGGAATAAAAACTTAAAAATATGTTATTTTATAGTATTATTTTTAAAAATTAGATTTCTTTTTTCAAATTTAGAGTTTATTTTTCCCTCTTAAAAATATATTTTAAATGTGTTTTAATAGTAAAATTTGTATTATTGTTTAAAAACAATTAATGATGTTAAATTTAAAATAAAGAAATTAAAATAATGTTATTTTAGAAAATTACGCTTTTCAAAATAGTTAATTTAGGAGAGAAAATTCCAAACAAATTAAGCAAAATGTCAAAATAGTAATATTTTAGTTGGTTCCTCTTATTTTTGTGTTTATCCAACCCAGATAGAGTTTAAGAAATTAACCAAAAAAAACAGTATAACAAACATAATTAAAAAATAATTCATAGTTTTGTTCAATAATTACATAATGCATGGTCTAAAATTTTTAATACAATAAAAATGACTAAACAGAAAAAGAGTCGCCGTCTAATTAATTTTGACGATTAGATTCTCAGGTGGTGCTTTGAAACCCTACTCGTCTAACTCTTGCAAAAGTCACACATACCCATGTGACAATTTTTTCCCAATGATGTGGACCTTCTCAAATTTTTTGATTACTCAATAATTCTTTCGTTAGTTTCTCAATTGTTATCAATATGGGTCACTTTTATAAATTTTCTTTTGTTCTTACATATATACTTACAAACCTACATGCATATGTATGAATCTATGATTCTATTAATCATTCTCATGATCAAAGGCTTGACATGCCCACAAGCAATCTCACTTGTCATGTCTTTTTTTTTGTTTATATGTGGATAGATTGTGACACTGATCAATGTATATGTATGTATGAATGTATGTATTAATCTATCTCTATATTTATTTTCTGTAGATTCATGAGAATCTTATACAATCACATTTAGAGCAGTTCTCTTATATTATTGTTTTTTTTTAATAATATATCAATATATGTTACACTTTCTGCTGCACTTTTTTTATATGGTACCCAACTTTTCTTTTAGTAATTCATGGGGCCTTGCTTGGTTCTAGTATTTTCCAATATCAATTGATTCCCTAGGGATATATGTAACTGAATTGAAATGTTAAATATCTAATATATTATTTAAAAAATATTTTAATAAAATAATTTTATTCTGATATGTTATTGACACAAATGTTATGTTGATATATAATCAGCACAATAAGTTTCACATAAATATATAAATACTCTTAAGTTACTAGAATAATTACATTATATGTAATTGTTATTAATTTTTGTTAGAAAATAAATATATTTTATTAAATTAACCAAAAAATACTATTAGATTCGTAAAAAATAATTATTATTTTTTCATAATTTATCTATATAAAAATTAATATTGAAAATAATTTAAATAAAAAGATTAAAATTATATAAATATTTAATATATATTTACTAATAAATAATATTATATAATTTACTAATATTTTTTCTTACGTATAAATCTAGAGGATTCAGTAATGATTGAGACCTTTTTTATTAAACATAGTTTGTATATGCATTTCATTAAGGTTGATTGACACAAACATTACAAAACTAGTTAGCCTGAATATGCAAATTCATGGGTACTATGAACAGAGTTTTGGTTTCAATAATTAGTTCATGTATTTAAAGACAAAATCATTTACTTATTAGTTTCCAAATTGTTTTTGGACCCAAAATCTGTCGCGTCAGTCAGAGGAAGGACCCACAATTTTCTAAATGTTGCAGCCTTGTCTTCTTCACATTCTATGCTTTAATTAATTACGCTGATTTGGTTAGTCCTTTCGTATCTCTATGATCTTATCTATAATATTCTCATTTAATTGACCATCTTTTTTTAATTACAAGTTATTAAATCACCCATTCTAAAAGATATGTTACCATTTTAAAACAAAATTCAAATAAACAAAATCTCTTGTTAAGTTTTTTTAAAACAATTATATTCTTTTATAAAATATCAATTATGATGTGATTACTATAATAAATTTTAAATAAATATAGAAAAATTTAAATTTTATAAAATAATTGTAATATGTATTACTCAAATTAATTTAGTTAAATAATTAATATATTTTATTAAAACAATCAAAACAATTGTTATTTTGAAAAAATAATTTCTTTTATTTTTTAAGATATATATACAAAAATTTATAAATAATTAATAATTAATCGCAATATTTTTTTGATTATTGAAAATATGAGTATTTATTATTTTAAGTAAAAAAAAATATCATTCTACTATTTTATGAGTGCAATATATTTTGTATCCATTATTCAAATAGAATAAAATTATCATTGTATTTAAAATAATAATTAACATTTTGATAAATATAATTAATTTTTAAATTTCAATAATAATATTTTATAAATAATTATAATAATTTTATAACTAAAATTATATTATGTTTATTCAATAATAGTTTAACTAAACCTACTCGTCTGCTACACTGAAAAACAAAATTCAGCGCTCTGTAGAAAAGATGGACCCCACAACGACAATATATAGAAACGTACATGACATAAATCATTCCAATGTAGTTTAAGTTCGTACTAGATCAGGATATAGTTAAAGTAGTGACCAAACACTTGGCTAAGAGTTTGAGATGAAAGTAAGGGAACAGTTATATTATCTTTAGGAACCAACGAGGAAGGGAATATACCTCTGATTTTATTAAAACAGAGTCCAGAGCTCAGTTATGTTTTTTGTCTCTTGCCTCTCTACCTCGTTTATTTACGACTTTGTCCATCTTTCACCCAAATTCTTAATATTTTCAAATCTTAGGTTTCGTATTGTTGCAATGTTCATAAATATGGTTCTGTACTGGTAAGAGCATTATAACATTTTCTCTACATAACATGTATTATTCAACTCATAAGATTCTTAACTATTTGCGATACCAGAAAATCGTAATTTATGGTAGTACAATGATTTTTTATTAGAAATTAAAGCAAAAACAAGTACTTTTCTTTTATTACTGTTTTTGTTTCTTCTTAAAACGTGTTTCCAAGTACCTAAGGATATGACCACACAAATATGAGCCACATGAATCACAAGCATTGTGCATATTTATGTTTCTCTTTTTAAGACTTAAGAACAGGAATTATTGTGCATGAAAATTAAGCTACGTTGCATTTCTATTTCCCTTTCATTTTGGTTCATCACGTTGAGCCACTTGAGTTGAGCGTTATCGACACTTCTTCTGACTAGTGCGGTTAACTTTTCTTGAGTAAATATAAATACTGTCATTACATAATCAAACCAATCTCTCAAACCGGGAATTAAGCTCATCTGGATCAAATCAACTTATCTATGGAAAAATAAATCAATGTAAATCGAAGATAAATTTTTGTTTGCAGTGATCAATCCAATATAATGTTTTAACTTTTAAGAGCATTCCCATATCGTTAAAAAGAATATATTTTAAATTTCATTACCTGTCGTTTTAGTTAGTCATACAATATGCTATAACAGTCGATTAAAACAAGGATGTGGAACTAAATAGAAAAAAAGGAAAATGACTTTTAAATAACCAAAATCATAAAACAGTTATAATATAATGTAATAATTGTTATCCACCCTTCTCATTCGTATTGTATCACATTCTATTTTGTGTGTTATGGCTTCTAAAAGTAACTATATAAATAAAAGTAATAACAATAATGAAATCTTTGAATAACAAATATACTAGATTAAACCTATGCCGTGATTAAAAATTATTCAGATATTATAATTAGTTATTTATTTAATAAATATAAATTAAATATATATAATTTATTTTTTATTTAAACTATTTTTTTGAAATTTTTAATATCAATTATACAAATGAAATAAATAATAAAATTAGATTATACAATTGAATTTAATTTGTCTATGACTTAGATATACAATATTATTAAATAGGTAAGAAATTGTAGATATAATAAATATTTCAATAATCCAAAATTTTGTTTTCTATTTTTGTTTTTAAAATTAGAGATTTACATATGACATATTGTTAAATATTTTTCTAATATTATTTTTGTAAATATTCTAATAAATTATGTTTTATTTACTATTTATCTTAAAATATTTTGATGGTATAACACATTAACATTATATATTTATAAATCATAAGTAATAAAATTTATCCGTTAAAATATTTTTCAATTAATATAGTAAAAGTATTCAATAATAGGTAACTATATTATATGTACATATTTAACTATGTGTATGTATAAATAAATATAGTAAAATAGTCTGTACTCACTCTTAACTACCATATATGTTTTTAAATGTGACTAACAATATTCATGCTTAACTATTTTTGAATCAAAAAGTAATTAAGTATATATTGATTATGGAAAAAAAATGTGGTAGCGTGTACAATTAAAAATTGAATATTTGCTAAAATTAAGTAAAGTTAAACTTAATTTATACGACCTTTTATATTCATTTAGTTAATTTAGCATGTGTTTGACTTTTATGCATTCAATTAAATTCTCAAACCTCAAACCTAATTTACCTTACAATATCTCCTTATTTTAACGATTTTACTGTGCTGCTTCCAAGTTCAAATGACCTTTTTTACCTCTCACATTTGTTGAAAAAGTAAACCGGTCTTTATTATTTTTAACTGTCGTTAATGAAATAAAGTTTTTATGACGTATTTTTACTGTTACGTCATTTTCTAACTTCCTCACGCATAAATACTCCTCACCAAACTCTCTCGCCTCTCTCTAAATCAATACACTCCTCTTGTATTCTTCTCTCTTCTGATTCTTTTTCTTCTCTATCATAAACCCTATTTTTTCTGCTCTATATCGATAAAGCCTGAGAAATCAATGCGTGTTCAAAGCGATTCTGTTTTATCGCTGTGTTGATTCCGTTTTCAGATTCCTGTTTTCTTTTTCTCTATTCGTTTCTTGATTTTGCTTCGATGTTACGGGAATCAGACGGTGAGATGAGTGTAGAGACAACGAACTCGCCTATTAGCAGCGGAACAGAGAGTTGCAGCAGTTTCAGCCGGTTATCTTTCGACGCGCCGCCGTCAACCACCGCGAAAATACCTGAGGAAGAAAGCTTCCTCTCTCTAAAACCGCACCGATCCTCCGATTTCGCCTACTCAGAGATCCGAAGGCGAAGGAAACACGGTCTAACCTTCCGAGATTTTCGACTCATGCGTCGAATCGGCGCCGGAGACATCGGGACCGTGTACCTATGCCGTCTCGCCGGAGAAAACGAAGTAGAAGATAGCCGAAGCTCGTATTTCGCAATGAAAGTGGTTGATAAAGAAGCGCTTGCAATAAAGAAGAAGATGCACCGAGCAGAGATGGAGAAAACGATTTTGAAAATGCTTGACCATCCGTTTTTACCGACTCTTTACGCCGAGTTTGAAGCTTCACATTTCTCTTGCATCGTCATGGAGTATTGCTCCGGTGGAGATTTACACACCCTCCGTCACAAACAGCCCCACCGCAGATTCTCGCTTTCCTCCGCCAGGTAAAAAAATCAAATTTATTTTATATATAAATTATTGAAAAAGTCAGTTTTTTATTAGAAAAAAATCATTATAAATCGACAATGTATACGAATTTGCATGCATCGACTCTGTACATCTTTTGTTATCTTCTTCTGCAAGAACTGAGCTGTTCTTATCATGTCGGGCTTTTCCAGTTCTTTGAATTTGTTAATAAAAGTCTTTTTCAACCCATCACATTAACAATAATTATGATTTTTTGTGTTAATGGATTTTTTCTTTTATTAACTTAATATTTTTTTAACAGATTTAATTCATTTTTGTTTGAAATAATTTTGTTTATAGATTTTACGCTGCCGAAGTTTTAGTGGCGTTAGAATATCTACACATGTTGGGTATCATCTACAGAGATCTGAAGCCTGAAAATATCTTAGTTAGATCGGACGGTCACATTATGCTCTCTGACTTTGACCTCTCCTTATGCTCGGACTCAATCGCAGCCGTTGAATCCTCCTCATCGTCTCCTGAGAACCAACAACGTTCTTCCCCTCGTCGGCTTACTCGACTAGCTAGTCTTTTCCACCGAGTCTTGCGGTCTAAAAAGATTCAAACGCTCGAACCGAACCGGCTCTTTGTTGCCGAACCGGTTACCGCTCGGTCTGGTTCGTTCGTCGGTACGCATGAATACGTGGCACCAGAAGTCGCCTCCGGTGGATCCCACGGAAATGCCGTTGACTGGTGGGCTTTCGGAGTGTTTCTCTACGAGATGATTTATGGCCGGACTCCGTTCGCCGCGCCGACTAACGATGTCATCCTCCGCAACATAGTGAAAAGATCATTAAGTTTTCCTACCGATTCGCCGGCGACAATGTTCGAGCTTCACGCGCGGGGTTTGATATCCGGGTTGCTCCATAAGGATCCGACAAAACGACTCGGGTCAAAGCGTGGCGCAGCGGAGGTTAAAGTGCATCCTTTTTTCAAAGGTTTAAATTTTGCGCTTATCCGTACATTGACTCCACCAGAGATTCCCTCCGATGTGAGGAGACCGAAGAAATCGGCGACGTTCGGTGGTAGAAGTAACAAACCAGCTGCATTCGATTTCTTTTGAAAAATGAACGGTGGAGATTAGAGGCACGTGTTAGTCCAGTTTAGGTCGGTGCCAGATTTTTGGTGACTGCCTTGTGATGATAGTTGTTTTAGCTGTACATATTCCCTCGAAGCTGTCTTTTTTTATTCTGTCTTATAATTTTTATTCTCGTTTAATCTAACTTTTATTTTTAAAGCTATTTGTACAACAAACTAATCTATTTATAATTTTATCAAATCTTGGATCTTTGGAACATCCACTGCAAATATTTTAACAGTCATCAAGTTAACTGCTATTGTATATACAATTGACCATTTGGTAAACTTTTCTTAAACTTCTTTGGAATGGTATATGGGAAACAAATGGAAATGGAATTGCTTTTAGACTTTATATAGTTCGTGAAATATAAAAAGAAAAGGAAGATTCCTCTTTTGACAATCGTTACACATGAAGTCATATTTTGCTATTAGTTTAAAGCTTAAGGGATGTTTTGAATGTCAACAAAGGAAGAAAAAACGTTATCCAGAAGGGTAGAAATATGCTTTACTACAGATCCGACCATTTGCATGATCTCTTCTGTTTTCGATTCTCTCTGTCCAACTCAAACCTAGAGAAACAATAAACTATAGAAGGTGAGAGTTAGATGAGTTGTTTTCTTCATTTATAAGTTATAACTCTCTCTATTTGCATGATGTTTTTGAATATTGTTGCAATTTTTTTCCTAAATACTTTAATAAACAACAATACCAATTCCGCACTAAACACATGTCATCCACTAACAATATTGCTTCATATTAATGTTTTAATTTTGTGTTGATAATTTAAAAGTGGAAGAAAAAATAATGAATTAATCTTATCGAAGATAACACATTTTGAAAAAAAAAATACTATATCGGGATTATAAAAATTTCCACATTTGAAAAATAAACGTCGGTATAAATTCATGAGAATCCTCTTTCTCTTTGAATTTTAATAATATAAACAAGTTTACTTTTAGTTCCATTAATAAACAAGAATACAATTATTCTTACATCAACTAGTACAACTATAAAAATAAAACATTTGCTAATTTTTTTTGCTTCACTTACCTCACAGAAACCTTTTGTTTTTATACTGAATTTGCTTATTAACGTATCCATATACAATATAAAAAGTAAATAATCATTTGTGTACTATTTGATCATTATTATAACTGAAACTATCCTTTTTATTCACTTTTTCTAGCTTTCCTATGTGAAAACAAAAGAAACTTATAATCTTTCTCATTGTTTTCCGGATTAAGTCATTTATATAGATTTATAAAATTTATTGAGTAAAAAATTTTTTTTTAATTTTTATGAATATCGCATATAATATAATTTTTTAAAACATGAATAATAAGTGATGCCATTATATATAGATCAACACATTGTTTTACGTAGAACAACTCATTGTTCAATATTGAACAATTGGTTTACATTTGAATGGGAGAATATCAATCATAACTCAAAACGAGAAAATTCAGACACAATATTTTAAAAAATTATAGTTTATTTTCAAACACAATTTTTAAATTTTATAGTTTACTTAAAATAGAAGGTATTCAAACTTAATGGAAAACATCTAAATCATTTCTCAATCTATAACAACGTTTTCATAATATTTTATATGTTACATATATAATAGGATGGCATATTATTACATACTATCTTACATATGGTGCATAATTAATTTATATTTGATGTAAAAGTTTTAAATAAAAACATATCAAATAGGTAGATGTTGTTCAATATATAACCCAATTATTTTGTTTTATATAGTATTAGAAATGATTAAAAACTTATAATATTGGAAATATAAATATCAAATTAGAATAAAATATCCAAACATAACATTTGAATTTTTAAAAATTTATTTAGGATAATAATGAATAAAAATGTTACTTCTTTCTACATAAAAAGTGTGCGCTCTATTCCATAGATTATATATAAATGATATTCGTTTGTCAGGGTAATTTTTTACGGCTGTGGTTGTGACAAATTATTGTTCATTTAACTCGCAACTATTTTTAGTAGATTGTTATTCGTTTAACTACCTAAGCTATCGCAGTGGTCAGACATTGCAATTTTTTTACCGGTAGCTAGTTAAAACAGTTGTGTTAATAAAAGTATGTGATCAACTGCAATTACAAACGCTAATATCAGACAAACGAATAATATATTTTGCAGTTGTAGTGTTGACTACAACCGCTGCCGCAGCTGCCGACATCAAACAAACGGACAAGATTATAATAAAACAGTGAATATTACATATAATTACACATCTGTTTCAAAATATATAGATATTTTTGTAAAAAAATCACCAAAATAAACTAATATGTATAAAGAAACAGAAGTGAAAATATTTAATATGAGTATTTTTTTCTTTTTCTCTTTGAATGTACATTAAAAAGGAAGAAAGAAAAAAAAGGAAGAGGGAAAAAAAGAAAAGACACTGACAATTTTTTTTCAAAAATATATGGGATCATCTAGCCAGTTACTTTTATGGTTACTTTCTTAATTATCATTTTCCTTTTGGTTATTGGTGCTAAATTCTCAAAATTCTCCACTTTAAAATTTGACAATAAATAACAAAGAAGAAAATTTCATAAAAAGCGAATGACTTTTAGTAGTCGCTATTGAAGCAATGCAGCCTATATATAATCCATTTAAATGTTATTTTGAATTAAAATATTATTTAAAAATGCCATTTTTATGAAATAAAAATTTAATAGTTACCTTCATGTCCTTTTCAAATTCATCTAAATATACGATTATAGAAAAAACTGTAAAACAACCGAGAACAATATTTTATGAATGATATCTTAGAAACAAAAGAAAGTCGGTTCAAAATTATTAAATAATAGTATACAATATGTAATTAAGAAAAGGAAAAAAATATAATTAATCTGAGATGTATTTATAAAATGTAAAGTAAAGAGAGTAGGTGAATAATTCAGTTAAAAATTTGTGGGCATGTTTGAAGCATGTTTCCAACTTCATCCCCATTATTACATAATGTTGCAATCTAGAAACCAAAAAAGCCTTCGGTCTTTATTTTGATTGCGTAAAGAGGATTTCTCTGCAGTCCAATATTCATTAGATTTAAATTCGTAAACAATAAGAAATTAGAGTGTATAGATAGATGGTTTGCCTCTATTATAAGTGACAAAAACAGTATGTAGTTACTTGCTGTAATTACATTGATCACTACGTCGAGAATTAATGAAGTTATTCAACCAACCAATTAATTTATTTAACAAAAATATAAGGAGAGAAGAGAATGCATTGAAATGGAATGATTAGAAAAATATAAGATTACATCACTGTGAAATTGGTGACTACTCAAAACAAATAATAAGAAAGCTGGAATGTCAATGATTAGACAAATTCAATATTTAAATTATTTTTGGACAATGAAAAGAAGATTTGTCTCTCCTAAAATGTGTAAACATGGACCACATACAAGATTACTATGCTGTTATTAGTTTTTATAATTAATATAATTTTGTTATAACAATTACCACGAGCTTAATAATAAGTAGATAATGATGATTTTTACTATTGGAAAAAATAAAATAAAATTTAAGTAAAAAGTCAAAGTCTCCTTATGGGGAGAGGTGTTTCTTTGGCAGAAACCGAGGTTTGAAATTTGTCATTATTCCCTTCTCAGTCGCTACGTGGACCCAAGAAACTTCCCATGCAAAAAAGAAAAAACTATATTTAGAAAATAATAATTGAATTTTGCTTTTTTTTTTGTATGTTTTTGATCAGTAGTTGAATGAATTTTCCATATATTTCAAAGAAGTTCGAATACACACATGGAATATACTAAACAACGTAACATATACCAAGAACCATTTTTAAAATAATATAAATTTATGTCTAATTTTCAAGAATTAAAATACTCTTTTTTTCAAACACCATTTCCCTTCGTTTAATATATTTTAAAAATCAATACAATAATATATTTAACAATAATACATTAAAACAATATTTTTTTAAAATGTTTGTTCCAAATTTAACATCTTAAAATTAAGAGCAATTGACAAAATATCACTTTTTAAGTTTTTGTTATAAATATATCATCATTAGTTTAAAATTTTAAAAATATCACATATTTAATATTTATATATGTTAAAATTTATTGTTAATAAAAAAACTAAATTCTAAATTAGAAAAAAAGAATTCAAATATAATGTTTTAACTTTATGTATAATTTATTTATAGTAAATATATATTTTTTAAAACTAATTTGTGTTATCTTTGGAATTTTAAGTTTATAATGCTAAATTTTGAACAAAAACTTAAAAATATTCTATTTTACTATATTATTTTAAACTAAAATCCCCAAAATAGTACAAAATAGTTATATTAAAAATACTTATTTATCCTAAATAAATTTTAAACTTAAAACATTATATTTGAATTATTTTTCCTAATTTAGAATTTAATTTTTTATCATTAAAAAGTTTTAATCTATTTCAAATTTAAAATTGTGCTATTAATGAAAATTTAAACTAGTGATACTAATTTTGGAACAAAAAAATCTAAAAAGATATTATTTTATAGAATTATCTTATATTTAAGGGTAATTGTCTAAAATAACATTATTTTAAGTTTTTATTTCAAATGTAACACTAGTCAATTAAATTTTTCAAAATAACACAAATTTAATATTAAAATAATTATAAATAGTTTTTAATAAAAAAGTTTAAACCTTAAATTAGAAAAAGTGAATCCAAACATTATATTTTAATTTTGGTAAATAATTATTTTTATATAATAATTTATGATATTTTAGTAATTTTATTTTTAATAAAAATTAAAATTTTTTAAAATATTATTTTATAATATTACTCTATATTTTAAATACCTGATGCATATCTACGTTTTTTTAATCAGAAAATCACTTTATACACAAATATAATGGAAACGTAGTGAGTGATTTAAGTATATATACATTAAAGAACTGTTTTCTTAGATCATTGAACTATGCTTGTGAACAAAACTATTTATATGATAGAAATGAAAATTGACTATATAATAATTGTTCTTAATTAATAAATAATAGAAAGAAGAGAAATGTGACAACACATGGAGTGTACCCAACAGCACAAGAGACAGCTTCACCAGTTTGAGTTATGCCACTGTCCCATTCTTGTCCTCTCTCTGCCCTACCACTCCATTTTTATCTAATTTCACTGTATAATTTCAGTTAGTGTGTTTAATTAATTAACCATACTGCAATACACATGGTAGAATCAACAAACAAAGATTTTTTTAACTTACATAAAATAAAGTAAGCATATGAATATACTACTAAGTATTAACATGTATATATATGTGCCAAACTATTTTAAAAACCAATGAAAATTTATTCGATGATTTGTCAAAAACAATTGCATATAAAATAAATAATGTCAATAATAAAAAAATTTAATTCTGTCAACTACACAAACTTATATTAATAAACCTATTTTCATCTGTACTTTTTGGATATTTGTTTAGTTACATAAACTGTCTTTTTCTTTTATAATCTACACAAAATTCATAAATTATTGCAATTATACAAATTCCATTCATGTTTACATGTTAAATCGCTATTAAATTTGGTTCTAATTCAAAATTTTCGTTTTAATTTGCATTTATTTCAATGTTAACACCAAATTTTTGAATTAAAACAAGATTTAATAGCGATTTAACGTGTTAATATTATCGAAATTTGTGTAATATCAATAATTTATTAAGTTTATATAATTTACAAAATAAAAATACAGTTTATATAACTAAAATAAAATCTAAAAAATAAAAATAGAAATATATATTCACATTAATTCTGTATAAACCCTAATAAAAATGTAACATTATATAAGAGAAACACGTTAACACATCCATACATATTACTTCATTTGTTAATAAGAGTGCCACGTGGTGGAAAGTAGACGAAGCCACTTGTTATGAGATTCTGTTCCAATTACTTGTGAAAGTGAATAATGTCGCAGAAAAAGGTTAACGAGATTTCCAATTATCCACTCATTTATTAACGGTCACAAAAGCATCAACACATACAGTTTTCTTAGTGCTTTGTGACACCATTTTGTGTGTTAAATAACATTGAATTTTATAAGAAGAATAAGCAAATGTAGAAGGAAGTTGACCAGAGAAATCGACGACGCATAGATAAGCTCGTTGCACGAACGTGACGTTAAGCGCGTGCGGATTACCGGAACTTGTGCCTAATCAGACCTTGTGGTTATAGTCTTACGTGGTCTACGTCTGCAACAATTCAGAACACAAAACCAAAAATATCTCTTATATATATATATATATTTGGTCCACAGATATACAAAATAAATTAAATTAAGGAGTATTAATGTATATTAGGTTAAAATAGACCTGTGGTAGATACTGTAATGTCAATGATGTGTCTGGTCAGACCATTTAATATTTGATAGAGACCACTTTGGCACATTAGCCAATTGCCACTCACGTTGGGTTTTGTTATTTAAATTTTTTTTTTTTATCTCAACACACATTGTAATTAATCAATGATTTTGGGATAATAAGGCTTTAGCTATGAGTTATGACTGATGTTTTGTACATAACCTTGTTCATTTTTTGTGCTACAATCATTTTTGTTAAGTATAATTGCAATTCTTGATTTTAAAAAAGTATTTATCAGAACTAATATTTGCTCACATACGAAGTACTAATATCAGAACAATTCTTGCATTTCTTGTGTGTTGTTGCTTTGGTATTAATTTTTGATAGAGTTTTGGATTAACATATTTAGTGATTAATCTATATGAATCTTTTAATCTATAGAAATATAATAAGGACTTCCAAATATCGAGAGTTACACTTCAAAATTTAAATTTAAGAAACTGTTTAAAATGTTAATGTGTTTGGAGAAGTTGAAATACCAAATTTTAGTTGTAATAGCTTTAGAAGAGGCTTTGTAAGAAAATCAAGAAGCCTCATAAGGCCCAAGAGGCTTTGAGCTCTCCATTTCGTAAGATCCAATTACTACTGGGCCTTACATTAGAAATACAAAGCCCATCTACTTTCTCTTTACAAGTTCGCGTTCTAATACCGGCGCGTGAAGCGCGTGTGCCGATAAAATTCAGATTTCGGCGTCATAAGAATTTGTTTATACGCAGAAGGATAATGGATAAACCCAAAATCTGATAAGTGAAAAACCTTCAAAATCAACCTCCTTGAGCGCTCGAATTTTGTCAAGGTTCGGTTTTTTCTTCTTCGAATTGTGAATCGTTGTAGAAAAAAATGCCTAAAGAATGGATTTTTATTGTCAGTGGAATTTTTTTTTTTTGGGTTTCTCTTATATGGGTTTACGGTTCTTATTCATTCTGATTCTGAGCATAATTGAATAGAAATGTTTCATGTAAAATTATGCAGTGGGAAGTAGAGAGTTTAATGGCGACAATATCAACTACCACGTGGCTCTACCGAGGTTTCATCACCTCTGTTTCTTTTTATCCATTTTCCCAAATTTCAATTCTGATTCCAAGTTATATTTGTTTTCCGGTAGATAAAGTATGCACAGAGAGTGGAAAGCTCGGTAATTGCATTTTGCAGGTTGGTTCTTAGACCATTATGCATTTATAAATGAAATGCTTATTTTCTAAAACGTATCTCTATTAGAGCAAAATCTAGTTGTTTCAAGATGTCAAACTGGTTATACATGTAGAGGCGGGTGAAATGCGGATTTCCAATCAGGACATTACATGTCGGGATTACTTCTTTGGATCGACATTGTATCAAATGCAAGAAGGAGAATAATGATGACGAAAGCTCTAAAAAGAACGAAGAAGGATATGAGTATGTGTCTGTTGAGAGGCCTCCTTACTATAGTTATATGGATTCGACTTCTGGTAAACTCGAGCCAGCATCTGGGGCTCGGGCTAGCATTCCTGGTGAAGACTATTGGCCCGAAGGAACGTCGAGCCGGGTTAGAGCTGCTAGAGCTCCTCAACCAGCTGGTGAGTCTTCTAGTTTTCCTTCTTATGGAAAAAATCCTGGAAGTCGGAGAAAGAAGAATCGGAAAGCAAGCGAGGAAAATGTGACCGTTGAAGCGTATAATGAAATATCGGATTCTGAGGATAATTCTGAAGAAGAGGAAAATGATTCCTCGAATGGCTTTGTTGTTTATAACAATGGTTTTGAGAGAGAAGAGGAAGATAGTGGTTTTGAATTAGACAAAAAGCTCGGACGCCCACATCCTTTTATTGATCCCACAAAGAAGAAAGAAATTGAAAAGACGCTCACGAGCGATGAAATGTGGTGGAACTGGAGAAAACCGGAGAAAGAACAATGGTCAAGATGGCAAAGAAGACGTCCTGATGTTGAAACGGTTAGCCATTACAGTAATTTCGGGGTTAAATCATGTATTTTCTCCCTGATGTTTGACCCATTATGCTGCTTTGTTGTTGCAGGTTTTTCTCAAGGCAATGGCAGAAACAGGACAAGTTAAGCTATATGGGAAAGAACCGACACTCACGGAGACTTCTCTCTATAGAGCAAGACGACATCTTTTCAAGGAAGAGAGGTATTAGTCTAACCAAGTTAAAATATGGTTTTTGTTAGGATTTCTTTTTTGAGTTTCATTCTCTCAGGCTGCAAGCTGAGCGAGAGAGATTAGCAAAAGAAGGTCCAATAGCTTTTTATTCTGAATGGGTAAAAGCATGGAAGAGAGACACATCACGAGAAGCTGTACAGAAGCATTTTGAAGAGACGGGTGAAGATGAAAACACTCAACTGATTGAGATGTTCTCTTACCAAACTGATCGAGAATACCGAATAATGATGGGGACCGATATTAGGATCAAGAGAGATCCTTTGGCAATGCGGATGAGGGAGGATCAAATTAAGCAAAGTATGAAACTTAAACAAACTCATCATGGATATTCAGTCATTTGATGAACTGTGTTGTTTGTTTGCAGTATGGGGCGGGGATCCAGTTTACCCGACGATTAACTACATTCAAGAACCTGATGCCGTTATGGATTTCAGAGGACCTGATTTTCATGAGCCTACACCAAATATGCTCTCCTATCTGAAGGAGGTTAGTCTGCTTTGCTCAAAATTTCTTCTTCTTTTCTCTTTCTACTTGGTCTGATTTGTTTTCCTTGTTCCTATTTGATCAGAATGGCAAAGTCATCTCTCGGGAGATGCACGAAACATTACTGGCAAAAGAGAAAACCGAGCAGCTTGAGGTAAAATGACCAATCTTTGGCACAACCCTCAATAAAGAGATTTCAGGATTTCGTTTGATGAAATTGTATGACTGCAGGTGCCTGACATTGATGATGCAATGGCACAAGCTGTTGATATTGGTGAAAACGATGTAAGCATCATTGATTGGATCAAATCCTTTTTATCTTATCATTATCTTAGACAACTCTGGACGTTTTATGACAGGAAGAGGAAGACGATGCAGAAGTAGAAAAGGACGACAAAGTACCGAGAAATTGGAGTGTCTTGAAGAGTACCCCTGAGCTTCGCAACTCAAAGGTAAAACCCACATTCAGCTCTATATTTATATATGTATATGTGTATAACTGTATGTGTTGATGTTATGTTTTTGGTTTGTGAAACAGCCTAAACCGAAGAAGGAAGGTCGGATGTCTATAGACGAGGCCGTTGATGATTCTGAGAATTTAACCGATTTTCTTATGGACTTTGATGAGGAGGCTGATCCTTGACCGGGTTTCTTTCCGGTTCAGCGTAAAGACCATTATTGATTTTTGTCCCTTAAGATAATTTTGTCCTTTTTCTTCACTGATTTTGGAATTTTATGGATGAATAACAAAATTTCTTATTTAAATAGAGATCATTCCAAATATTTTACTGATTCCATCCGCTACTGAGTGTATAGTAGTGCCTCAGGTTTGGTTCCAGCTTTGAAAGATGATTTTAAACGGTTTAATCTGTTAAAAAACAAGACCTAAACCATCTATTGTATGTTGGTTAAAATGAAAACAACTTTCTCCAACAAATTATTTCGTGAAACGAGTTTGGACAAAAACAAAATCCTACGAATGGAATGCAACTGAAAACTCAACATAATGTTATGAAGAGATGTTTGATGTATTAGAGAGAACTTTTGTTTTTTTGCTCATTTATTTCTGGTGATGACTCTATGGGTCAAGTCTATAAGTGCCCGCCTCGACCTTTTGACATTTTCATCGTCTGTTTCAGGTAGAGACTCAATTGCTGCTGCTGCGAGATTGGCATGTTCCATAGCTAACTCTCTTGTCTTTTGTATTCCATTGCTCTTTCCAAGATACTCTAAAGCCTGGTTTGTTTTCATAGGATATATCAAATAAGTGAGTCTGGAACCATATTGGCGATGGGAGATTTGATTCTTTCAAACTTACAATATCAACATTCGTTGGATCTTTCTCAAGTTGACCAACAACTTTGCTTAGTTGAGGAAACTCTTCCATCGCAAAGAGGATTGGAGCTGTTATGATTCCATGGCGGATATCTGATAAGGATCCCTTTCCTAGGGACGCAGATGTGCCTGTGAAATCAAGAACGTCGTCTATCAATTGGAATGCCAAACCCTGCAAAATAGTAACCAATCAAACATTTGGAAGAAAAGTAGTCGTAATGGATCTGACTTTTTTCAGAAGATGATCACAAACCAGATTCTTCCCGTATTCAAAAGCTAACACAGCAACTTCTGCTGTTTGTCCAGCGAGAAGAGCAATCGCTTTGCAGCTATTTGAGATTAGCGATGCGGTCTTATAATATGTCTTCTGCATGTAGTAGTCCATACTGCAACCATGACATTAGAAAATCATATTTGCATGAACAAGCACTAATATATCTATTTACTATAAGCCACTATAATCTGGTTATTAATTGAAAAAAACGACCTTGATTTAGATTTTCAAACGTAAAGTGGCAGCATAGAAGACTTGAGAAGTCTTTTCTTTATAGCTATATTTGACCGCAGAAGAAGTTTTTACCTATGACGCTGCTCAGTTGTACTTGTCATTTGCATAGTTTCCCCGGTAACAAGATGTTCTACAACAGTTGCAAGTAATGATACAACCTACAAAAGAGAGAAACAATAAATATGCATGGCTTCTGGGAACTGATAGTTAATTCTTAGGACCCATGTCATTGATTCTAACTTTTCTATCAAGGCTGGTTTGAGATCAACCACTATATCTGAAAAAAGTAGCGACTAGAGAGTTCTTGAAAAAGTTCCCAAAAAACACAGGGTCAAAGTGTCAAAGTTTTTACCTCTGTATTCTTTAAAGAAGCGAGAGCCACACAAGCCCGAGAGAGCAAAAAGTCTCCAGCTAATACTGATATCTACAAAGTGAAGTCAATGGTAAACTTAATAACCAATTCTGGCACAATCGAAAAAAAAAAAACAAAATCAGTCATGTTTTAGTCAGTAGAATCTACTGCAAAAGCCAGTACCTTGTTACCCATTACAAAGTTTAAGGAACCAACACCACGCCTGGTATCAGCATCATCCAAGACATCATCGTGCAGGAGGCTTGCAACCTACAATGACCCAAGCATTACTACTGGAAAGAAAAGAGGACACTGGTCTCAATTTTTAATGCATGTTGTGAGTAAACCTATAGTTACTGACATGTATCATTTCGGTGATTTCAGCAATACCACGTTGCCTTACGCGTAATTCTGATGGGACTATATTTGCTGATTCGGCAGCCAATGCTTCTGGTAAGCGTGCATTCAGAGCTGTCGCCATCAACAGCAAAATCTACAAACACAAAGCCAGACCGGATCGGATACCGAGAGAGAAAATGACTCAGAACATGATGACCAAAATACGAAAAAATAAAAGAGACTGGTCATTACAGTTGGACGAAACTGTTTTCCTTCCACACCCCTTTTAAAGAAGTACTCAGCTGCAGAGGCAAGCTTTGGAACCTGAAAAGATAGATATAAAAAATTGCTTCAGAACACCAAATCCAGCAGCAAATTTGCTTTTGCCGCTCTTTCATAAAAAGGATACTTACCTCGGCAACTACCATCGCTCTTAACTTATTACTAAGAAGTGATAGCTCATCCGCAACCAGTGAAAACGGATCAAGCTCCTCCTAGGAAAGCACAATCTTACTCTTTCAGTAGTCAGAAAAGAAGAGGAAGGTTTTGAAACGATATAGCAAAAATTTAAGGATAAAAAAACAATGCCCAATTCAATAAGATCAGCGAGAAACAATTATATTAAATTAAGAAAATAACAGTTGGTTTTGACAGATTTATCTTATACAAGTGAAGCACTGTCCAAAATTATATATGTGAAGGTTTAACAATACAGGATCATAGTTAAGCTCATCATGGTGAACCAACAGAAGTAGAAAATAAAGGAGCTAAGTAGGAACCTCAACAATCGAGCTGCTCTGGTGATACAGGTGATGACGAAAGCCACCAGAAACCGGAGATTTCAATGGATATGTTCCTCTGCAAACGTAACCCTACTAAAACATCACAAAGATAACACATTGGTTAGGTCACCAATTCTATACAACACATGAATCTCTTCTCAAGAAAATCTAAACCATTTGAATCATTTTTCTTACATTAATTTTCTCTCACATACACACAGGTAAAAAGTGTGTATCCAAATAAGACCCATGAAATATATCAATGGAAAAATCTTTCTCTGTGCTACGTTACTAGAAATTAGAAAGAGAACATTGGCTTTTGCTGTTCACTCCATTCTCCAATTCATAGACAAAAAGGGGAAATTCCAACAAACTCCCTAAAATATAGATAGGCAAGATAAACACGAAACCTTTATTATAAAAAACATCATCTTCATGGTAATGATTAGAAAAAACCCGAGATGACTAAACAGATCATAATCAATGTCTGCAAAAATCAGAATCAGAAACCCTAGTCGAGTATTTTTGGGGTTATAGACACATGGACGCAAGAGAGAAGTTGAACTTACCTTGTGTGTATAGTCAGAACAAGAGTAACCCTGATCGGGGAGGATTGCGAGGCGATGAGAGCAGCCATAGAATCTGCGAATTCTCAGAAGTTTCGAAGAAATCCGAGAAATACCCCTCGAAAAGAACATTTCTTTTTGCTGCTTCTTTTTTCTTTACGGATCCAAAAACAGAGGAAAAGTAAAACAAATACTGTTCGATTTGCAAAATATATATGAACTGAATAGAGCAGCAACCAGGCGACTTTGTTTCGCTTATTCTCCAAGTGAAGAAGTAAAATTACTTAAATGTAAAATGACGGAGACAAACCTCAGCCATGAAAACGAAAATTTATTACCTTTGTTTTATTTTTTGGGAGTACTATTTTATTACACAAACTATGGTTACCTATATTTTTTCCACACGAATTTAAGAATTCTCTATTAAACTACACAAACTCACAACATACACCTCAGTTTTATACGAACTATAGTTATATCTTTACAATTCGACATATCGTTATGTTCTGGGTAAATAGCGATTAATTTAATCTAATTGTATTTACCACATAAACCAAAAACCGAAGAATTAGTAAACCAAACTCAAACCAATACACAACTCAAACATTAACCCCAAAATCAATTTTTAGCCTTACTTCACGATTTTAGCCCCAAAATTGATTTTTAGGGTTTTTGATTTTGAGGTGCATCATCGATTTTGAAGTGCAGCATCGTCAATTTCAAGTGCAGGTATTGTGAATTCGAAAGAATAATCTTCTGCATATTTCCATTTCGATTTCGATGTCCTGTATATATTTCGATTTTGAGTTTGTAACTTGTTCTAACACGAAATCGATTTGCGCAGAGCAGAAGAAGAATTGAATTTATTAGCATAGATGAAATTTGATATTTAGCAGAAACGAAACCTGTTAACGAGCTTTAGTCAGCTTTTGATGCAAAGATGAAAAAACAAAAATAACATATTTTGTATTTTACATAGAAAATCGATTTACTTCAATATTAAGGTTGAGTTGGGTTAATGTTTGGTTTATGTATTGGTTAATATTGGTTCGGTTAATATTGGTTTATTGTTGTTGATTATTGAATCTTGTATAAATACCGTAATGTGAACATTTTGTATCTTTGAGTTGATGAAATAAAAAAAGCATTTTCTCTCTGAGATTTAATATGGTATCAGAGCAGAACCCGCGTAACAAACTTTTTCGACAATTTTCTTGATTATCGCCGACTTTTCTTCGACGATTTTCCTTCGATTTCTTGCATTTTCTTGGCAAGAATGAGTTTGTCTCCTCGCGCTCTGCTTCTTGATCTTCTAATCTCAGTGATTTCTCAACTATATGTGTGTCTTCAGCTCATTTTTCTTGATTTCTTTCTTCCGATTTTCCTTTCATTCTTCGTTTGACCTTTGTTTGTTGCTGATCGTTCTTCGATTCACTCATCAGCACAAACCTTTCTATCGTTTCTTGATTTCCTACTCTGTTAATCGATGGGAAATCCTTCGTCTGGAGACATGCATCGCGTTCTTGATCAGTACGATAATCCATATTTCCTACACAATTCGGATCATGCTGGACTCATTCTGGTGTCAGATCGTCTGACTTCGGGAGCTGAGTTTCATACTTGGAGACGCTCTGTTCGGATGGCACTTAATGTTCGGAATAAGTTGGGCTTCATTGACGGTACGATTCCAAAACCCCCGGATAATCATAGAGATGCTGGTTCTTGGTCTAGATGCAATGACATGGTAGTTACTTGGTTATTGAATTCGGTATCTAAGAAGATAGGTCAAAGTCTTCTTTTCATGTCCACTGCTGAGCGAATTTGGCAGAATTTGATGTCTCGTTTTCGACAAGAGGATGCACCTCGAATATACGAAATTGAACAGAAGTTGAGTACATTACAGCAAGGTGATCTTGATGTTAGTACTTATTACACAGAATTAGTGACATTGTGGGAAGAACATCAGAACTTTGTTGAACTGCCGATGTGTACTTGCGGTAAATGTGAATGTAGTGCTGCGATGCTATGGGAAAAACTCCAGCAAAGAAGTCGTGTTACTAAATTTCTTATGGGTTTGAATGAATCCTATGAAACCACTCGTAGGCATATATTGATGCTCAAGCCTATTCCTTCAATAGAAGAAGTTTTTAATATGGTCATTCAAGATGAACGACAGAGGCTTCTCAAACCTTCCACCAAATCTGATAATGTCGTTTTCCAGACTTCTGGAGTTTCTTCCCCTCCTGCATCTGAATCTTCTTCAAGCACTCCCACTGATAATCCAGTCTATGCTACATCTCACAATGGTTATCGTCCTCGACAGAGACCTCTATGTACTCATTGTGGGCAACAAGGTCACACTGTCCAACGATGCTTCAAACTCCATGGATACCCTCCTGGATACAAGTCATCTGGACAGAGACCTCCTTCCCCATATTCCCCACAATTTAATCCTAGAGGTCCTTATACTCCACGACCAAGACCCACATCTTATCCTGCTCAACAGAATGTAGCTAATGTCATAGCTACTTCAGAACAATATGTGCTGCCTCTTCCTGTGAATGCTACTAACCTTGATCTCAGTCAGATGAAGCATGATCAGATTCAGGCTCTTATTCAACAACTAAGTTCTCATCTTCATGTTCTAGAACAGAAAGTTATACCTTCATCTGCTACATCATCAACCATTACTGAACATGGTGTAATGGCAGCTCAATCATCTATTTCAGGTACTATTTCTCTTTTCTCTTCTCAGAAACCTGGCCTTATTTTTCAGCAACACTGTTTTTCTACTCTTCAAAACACTCTTCCCTCTGGTTCTTGGATCATTGACAGTGGTGCTACTTGTCATGTATGTTCTAATCTTGCTATGTTTAGTGAGATATCCTCTGTGTCTGGTATAACAGTCTCCCTTCCTAATGGTACTAGAGTATCCATCACACACACGGGCACAATTCATATCAATTCCCATCTCGTTTTATACAATGTTTTACATGTTCCTACTTTTCATTTTAATCTGATAAGTGTGAGTCATTTACTACGTTATAATAACTTTTCTACACACTTTTATCATGATCATTGCCTTATTCAGGAGCATATTCAGGGCTTGATGATTGGTAGAGGCAATCTCATACACAGTCTCTACATTCTAGACACTGTTGTTATCAATCACTCTACCAATTTCTGTGGCTCATTGCTGAAGGATGGACATCTTTGGCATCAACGCCTAGGACATCCTTCTTCAGCTATTCTAAAACATCTATCTGAATCTCTATCTTTACCTCAGTTAAATCTTGATGGTCATTGTTCCATTTGTCCTTTAGCTAAACAAAAACGTCTTCCTTTCATATCTCATAACAACTTATCCATTTTACCTTTTGATCTCATTCATATTGACATTTGGGGACCCTTTCGGGTTGAGTCTATTGAAGGCTACAAATATTTTCTTACCATTGTTGATGACTGCACAAGAGTTACTTGGATTTACATGTTGCGGAATAAACATGATGTCATTACTGTTTTCCCTAGTTTTCTTAAACTAGTTAAAACTCAATATCAATGCAACATTAAGTCTATCCGCAGTGATAATGCTCCGAAACTTGCTTTTGCTCAACTTTGTCTTGATAATGGTATTTTACATCAGTTTTCTTGTGCCTATACCCCTCAGCAAAACTCGGTTGTTGAACGTAAGCATCAACATCTTTTGAATGTTGCTCGAGCTCTTTTATTCCAATCAAATGTTCCTTTGCCTTATTGGAGTCATTGCATTCTCACTGCAGTTTTCTTGATCAATCGAACTCCATCTTTGTTATTACAGAATAAATCACCTTATGAAATGCTTTTGAAAAAGACTCCTGAATACAATTTTCTCCGTAGTTTTGGTTGTCTTTGTTATGCATCTACATTGGCAAAAGATCGACATAAGTTTGCTCCTCGAGCTCAACCTTGTGTTTTCTTGGGTTATTCCCCTGGTTACAAAGGTTATCAAATATTGAATCTTGAGTCTAGAGAACTATCTGTTACTAGGAATTTGGTTTTTCATGAATCTATTTTTCCTTTTAAGGATTCACAACAGCATATTTCTTCTGATTCTGTTTTTCCGGACACAATTTTACCTCTTTCTACTCCCATTCATCTTGATTCTTCATCTGCATATAATTCATCTTCCCCTGCATTCTCACATAATCCACTTCACTCTAGTACCACACCTATTCATGAGACTGTTCCATCAGACACAGCTGGTGTTTCATCACTCAGTGCTCGACCAAGACGTCAGATAAGGGTACCCCGTTACTTGTCTGATTATCACTATTCCCTCAACCAAATTTCTACCCCTGTTTCTAATTCCTCTGTTCCTTATCCTCTATCTTCTGTCCTCACTTACTCCAAACTAAAACCCCATTACCAAGCAGCTATCTTTTCTTGTTCTACTGAAATAGTACCTACCACCTTTAAGCAAGCTGTTACATCATCAGTGTGGAAGAAAGCTATGGACGTAGAGCTTAATGCTATGGAACAGAATGGGACTTGGTCTATTGAATCTCTGCCTCCTTCTAAGAATGTTGTAGGTTGCAAATGGGTATACACCATTAAATATAAATCGGATGGTAGTATTGAAAGGCATAAAGCTCGATTGGTGGCTAAAGGTTTCACTCAACAAGAAGGGGTTGATTTTCTGGATACTTTCTCCCCCGTGGCTAAGTTGGTTAGTGTTAAACTCCTGTTATCACTAGCTGCTATCCATGGCTGGAGTTTAACCCAGATGGATGTTACCAATGCCTTCCTCCACAGTTCTCTTGATGAAGAGATTTTCATGAGCTTACCTCTTGGGTATACACCTCCATCTTCGATTGTTCTGCCTCCTAATCCTGTTTGCAGGTTACGTAAATCGATTTATGGCTTGAAACAGGCCTCTCGCCAATGGTACCACTGTTTTTCTGCAGTTTTGTTAAAGGCTGGTTTCTCTCAATCTCAGGCTGATCACACTTTATTTGTTAAAAGAACTCATTCATCATTCATTGCTTTGCTGGTCTATGTCGATGATATTCTCATTGCAAGCAATGATGATGCATTGGTTCAGAATCTCAAGGATATTCTTCATCACGAGTTCAAAATCAAGGATTTAGGTCCTGCTCGTTTCTTTTTGGGGCTTGAGATTGCACGTAATTCTACTGGTATTCATCTCAATCAAAGGAAATATGCATTGGATATTCTGTCAGATACGGGTCTTCTTGCCTGCAAACCGTCATCAGTACCTATGGATCCTAATGTATCTTTATGCAACGATACTGGTACTCCTTTGACAGATGCATCCAGTTATCGTACTCTTGTGGGTCGTCTTTTATATCTTACTATCACAAGACCGGACATTACCTTTGATGTTCATCGTTTAAGTCAATTTCTTGCATCTCCTACTGATATACATCTACAGGCTGCTCATCGTGTGCTTAAATACATCAAGAATAATCCTGGTCAAGGTTTGTTCTATGCTTCCAATTCTGATGTCTGTCTCAATGCTTTTGCGGACTCCGACTGGGCTTCTTGCCCGGATTCTCGACGTTCTGTCACAGGATTCTGTTTGTATCTTGGCAAATCATTGATTTCTTGGAAGTCCAAGAAACAAACCACTGTCAGCCGGAGCAGTACTGAAGCTGAGTATAGAAGCATGGCTCTTGTTACATGCGAAATTCTTTGGCTTCATCAACTGCTTCGTGACTTGCAGGTTTCACTCGTCACCAATACCAAACTTTTTTGTGACAATCGATCGGCTATGTACATTGCTACAAATCCTGCTTTTCACGAGCGCACTAAACATATCGAGATCGACTGTCACACCATTCGGGATCAGGTCAAGAAAGGGGTTATCCGATTATTACATGTCTCTACATCAAATCAACATGCTGATATTTTGACGAAACCTCTTCATCCTGGTCCATTTTATTCAATTCTCAGGCGTATGTCTACTTCAAGCCTCTTCACTCCGGATCATGTTTCAGAGGCTTGAGGGGGGTGTATTGGTTAATATTGGTTCGGTTAATATTGGTTTATTGTTGTTGATTATTGAATCTTGTATAAATACTGTAATGTGAACATTTTGTATCTTTGAGTTGATGAAATAAAAGAAGCATTTTCTCTCTGAGATTTAATATTATGTATTGGTTCGGTTTTAGTTTAATAATTTATTGGTTTTGGTTTATGTAACGTAATTAAATTAAATTAATCGCGATTTACCCAGAAAATAACGATATGTTGAATTATAATGATATGACTATAGTTCGTATATAATTGTGATTTACATTGTTAGTTTGTATGGTTTAATAAAAATATACTAATTTTATGTGGAAAAATCGTGAGTACCCATAATTTGTGTAGTAAAATAGTATCCTCTCTTGTTTTTTCAATTGACAAAACAAAACCTTCGTGGCGTCTGGTGAGAAAAAAATCTTAACCGAACGAAATCAAGTGATTGATTTGGTTAATGAGACTTTTAATTATCACTTATATCAAAATTTTGGTTCAGATTTGTTTTTCCTTTTTCCGTTTTCGGTGCTAAACCATTTTGGGATTTGATGATAAAAGGCATAATCCGAGGCATTGTTTTCCTAAAATCTAACAAAAAATAGTGAACAGTTTGTAATGTAATCCCTATTATATTATTTCATATACATTTTAAGAAAATAATTTATTCTATCATAATAAATTTCAAATAAATATATAAATAAATTTAATTTATTAGATTAATTATAATATATATCATTATTATTAATTTTATTAGAAAATCAATATATTTTAATAAACTAATAAAAAAATCCTATAAAATTTATAAAAACAATTATTTTTATTTTTTTAATTTGTATATATAAAAATTAATATTAAAATAAATTTAAATAAATTTAAAAATATAAAAATATCTAATTTATATTTAATAATAAATAATATTATATAATTACCAATATTTTTTTTTTCAAAAATCTAGTTAAAAAAATATAATCAGGATTGCACTATTGGGCCTGTTAGACCCGTTTCCTCTCCTCTCAAAAACATGCCCATATCCATCTCCCAACTTTCACAGCAAGAGACTTCGTGAAAGCTAACTGCCGCCACCGACCACCATTGGAGGCATACCAAAACTCGTACCGGACGACAATCCCACCGGTGATACCCTCCCAACTCCAATGGCAGTCAATCATAGTTGCAAAAGGGTGACCCTCCCACAAGAACATCTTGCCTATATCTTTAAGACTTTAGTATGATATCCTGCAGAATAGCTGTCACCGGAACTCGCCATGGCCCCAAGCGCATGAGACCTAGCCGACGAAGCTCACGTGGTACAGAGGAGCAACCGATTTGACTTTCAATATTAAAACCAAATGTATGGTGAACCAAAACAATTCTATTGGATTCTCCAGATTTACAATTTTTGTTTTTTTATAAATAAATATATATAGTAATTTGTTCTCTAAAAAGACAAAACGACATCACTTAAAATTCGTAAACTATAACATTGAATAAGCTTTTTCCAAACATCGAAATCAAATATATATATATATAAAAGATGAAACATGCAAAAAATAAAGAGAAGAAATCTCGTGCAAGTGTTTGATAAAAATTTAGATATGTTACAGTATATATATAGAATATGGAAAAATAGTATTTACGATACTAAACTTTATGTATAGTTTATTGTACCGATTTAATTATACGATTAATCAATATTACCATCAAATTAACCTCAGAGATATAGTTTTAATTGATTAAAATAAATAACAAAATTAACGGTATTATTTTTTGTATTAATGTTGAATAATCGCATATCTAAATCGATGCAATCAACTACATATCTAAATAGTTCATTAAAAAATTTGATATTTAAATAGTTTAAACACAAAAATTTAATATTTTTATAACAATTTTCGCTGTAGAATATCCTAACCAATTGTGTTTTTGGTTATTTACTGAATTATAAAATCATTTTATTGTTATTGCTGCCATTTCTCTGCTTTCTTAAACTAATTATCGATTTATCTCCATGATCTCATTAATCACCAACTCCTATGACAAACACATAAAAAGGCAAAACAGAAAATAGTAAACAAGATGCTACGATGACAAAAGAAAATGACACAAAAGGTTGACTACACTTTATATTAAATTAGACAAAATTTTCTCGTTTGATATCTCTATTGAACCGTTGAATGAAATCTTCCACTCGTCTGTTCAACTCCTCGTTCGACATCTTCGAGAATTCTTCGGATTCTTCTCTTACATTCTCCCATTTCTCCTCCGCCTCTTCAGTCTTGTTCCCCTTGTGAACAATCATCCATTTCTTGCTATCCGATTCGCTTCGATCGTAAGTTTTTGATCTACGTATAATCTCTACATCATGATGACGACGTTCCGAGCATGTGCATGTCTTAGGGCTCACCAGCTTTCTTGCGTTGAAAGTTTCTCCTCTTACATAAGTTATATTACTACTGTCTTTCTCAGTCGTCGTTGGCTCGTGCTTCCCGATAGCTATCTTTCTCGGTTGTTTCTCGCTTACAAGTGATATGGTTTTCTCAGGAACTTCTTTTTCATCGTGAAGCAAATACCATGGTATATCTTTTGTTCCCATTATTGATTCTTCTTGTTTCTCATAACGGTTCTTGATTTCTTCCCCATACCTCGAGTTCATCAGTCTAGGGTTTTCTCGTGCGGCGCTCCTCCTGGCCATCGACGTGTATTCTCCATAAAAATCGTTATTTTCTCTATCCGTGAATGCACCGTAATCCGCAGCGATTATAAGAATAAGTGCGTTGGAGATGAAGAACAAGATTTTAGTGTCGTTGAAGATCGACCAAGGAGATACGTCAAGAACATAAAAGACCAAAATGTACGTGAAAATTGATAAGAGAATCGGGAGCAGCGAAGAGTACGAGTTATATTGTTTCTTGAGCTTGTAAGGCTCAATATTAGGGTTTTCAACAACGTAGGAAGGCATTTCTGTCATTTTGGTAGATAGCTTCGTGATGAGTTGAGCATTGAGTTTGAGAATGTATATCGTGTTTCATCTTTTAAGCTCTATATATATAATGTAAATCTGAATTATTGAGCTTATATGAATTACCTCTTTTACCCTTGTCAACTACTATCGCTTACTTTTGGATCTTGCCACGATTCGTTGTTTGTCGTGTCATGATGATTTAGTAATTAGTTATTGATTTACTTCTTGTCTACCTAAAACTTCACCTTATATTTAACTATTGTGTACCGTATATTAAGATAAGTACAAATTAATGTCCACATTGGGTGATATAAGCAAATCGGAAAGACATTTACGGTCAAGGAGTTACAGATGCAGCAGAGGCTTAAATATACTGCAAAAACATCGACACGTCATCATGTGACAACAATGGAAATCAGCAAAGTTATATTTTTCTTTTAAGATATAAGAAAATTTATCCCACGTTTTAACAGCACAGCAAAGTAAATAACTAAATAAATAAAAGCAACGTATATATGATTGCTTTGGTTCCACGTATCTACAGAAGAGTGGTTATCTCTTTTTGTCACCTAATGATTCTAAATTTATGAATATAGATAACATTTGAAGATTCAATCAAAACGATTTATCTGTAGTGAAAGAAACTCCAATAAGTTTTTTATTTTTAGTTTAATCTTTCAGACTTTTATATCAGCTTGTTGGTTAAGCTACAACGTGGCAATAGCAAAGTTGATGCGAGTTTACACGTTTGAGCTTTTCGACAATAAAAAATCTTTTCCTGCGTATTTATGACTAAAGTAGAGTTATGTTCGTATCCTGCCACTTCCGACATATTTGTTGTGCGATCGAGTTCTCTCGCGATAGAGTCGTGAATGAATCCGAATTTTTTTGTTGGTGTGCATGTCCTCTAAAATGTTTAGCAAAACCTGAAGCACATTCCTGGATTGGATGGTGTATAAGGTAATATAACTAGTACAAATATTTACAAAAATCAAAAATCAAAATATTGAAGAAATGAATTTACCAATTTTTCATTGCGGCATACGAAATTGGTGTGCACATGCGTTGTGTTATAAGCTTGTCACCCCGGTCAGTTCTATGATTCTTAGAATTTTACTAGGAAGTGGATTTCATCTTTGACAACTCCTAGAAAAGTTTTGGTTTATTTTTGATTTATCTTCACATTTACTTCCATTCATTCATCTCGTGGAAATAAGAATGTTAAAATGGGTTTATCATTAATGGATTTTTAATGGGTACTTACAAATTTAAAAACCCATTTATATCCATTTATTATAATTAAGATTAATGGGTTTAAATGAGTATTCATTTAAAACTCATTTATTTAAGGGAGGATTTTTGCTTTAAAAAAATAGGTACCCTATTAAACCCATTTATATTTTATTTTTGTTTAATCAACAATAATTCAAACAAATATTTTATAATGAGTAATCAATAACTTTTTGTAAAAAATAAAAAATAAAAATCACATTTCAGTAAAAATACAAAATTATATTTTTAACGTGAAAATGCGAAATTTTGTTTTGGCGAGAAAGTGCGGAATTGTTATTTTCTGGAAAAATAATGAATTATGTTTTTGCCAGAAAATACGAAATCACGTTTTCGACAAGAAAATGCAAAATTACATTTTTGGCGGGAAAATATGAAATTAACGGAAAAATACGGAAAAATGTTGAATTACGTTTTGGTAGAAAATATGAAATTACGTTTTCGACAAAAAATTTTGAATTACGTTTTTGGCAGAAAATGTTGAATTACGTTTTTGACAAAAAAATATAGAATCACGTTTTGGATAAAAAATGCTTAATTTTTGACAAAAATGTAGAATAATTTCTTGATTGAAAATGAATTTAAACAGAGTGAATTCTAAATAAAGTAACTTTACCCATTATAATATTTAAAAATGTTAGAAAACTCAAATTTCCTATGAATCATATGACAAAAATTCAATATTTTTTTTTAAAAAATATTTTAATATATTTATAAAAAAATAATATTTTAACAAATAAATAAAGTTATTACCTATTTTAAAAATAAAAATTACAATATTCTTTTATTAAGAATATAATGGTTATAAATAAATACAAACAAAAAGAAAAAAAATATAACTTAAAATGGATTAAATAGGTTAAATGGGTTTGAATGGGTTTAAATGGGTTAGTATAATTATAAATGGGTATAAATGGGTAATCCTATTAGATCTTATAATAAATTGGGTTTATAGGGTTTGAGGTTTAAATAGAGTGAGTTTTATATGGGGTAGGTTTAAACGGGGTGGATATACCCATTTTAACATCACTAGGTGGAAATACCAAAGTGCGGTCGCTTTGTGAAATTCTATAGGGACATCCTCCATAAATATTTTGGAAGTTAATTGAAATTTTGTTGCCAATGAAAGAAAAAATAGAAATTAAAATTAAAATTTAATTTAAAAATTAATTATGATTATAAAATATAATCAAATATTAAAAATATAAAATTTAATTAAATTATAAGTTAGCAAACTTTCTGAATGAGGTGAAAATTTTTTTACAGGTGGAAAATGTGATTTACAATGAAAAAACAAATTCAAATAGCTATATCAACAACTATATATATGCTAACGGTTTATATTTCAAAGGAATAATATTTTCTTAAAATATCGACAAATTTCCGATAACTTCTACATTTATCGATTTTTCATCGAAACTTTGTCGATTGTTTTCTGATGATTTCTTGTCCATCAGAATTTTCAGAACATGTTGATATAGATTTCATCATACAAGTGTTAGATCTTATAAGGTATTTTAATTTATGGCGCGTTTTCTGTATTTGTTATTATTTATATATCCGTTTTGAGGATCATGACTTGTTTTGTTTTCGATTCCTTTGCATAATAAGAAATAAATCAATCGGGGAGTACAGATATTTTACATATAAAGACATATACGGATTCACAAAGAAGTAGAAAAAGAGAAATCAAATAAACACATTATTGGGAACGATTGTAAGGACAAGTTGCTTGAATCCGAACATTTCGTTTCTGAAGAAAATTCCGAAGAGATCTGTTCATGGATGCCTTTTGATGATTTAATCTGGTCAAATTGTTTGGAGTTCTTGGAGGATCCGAACCGTTTGAACTTCTCAATGATAATGATCTCTCTTCAATATCTCTACTAGCTAACGATAGTATAGCTTTTGCCTGCATGCATCAATATATATATAATATAATTAAGATCAATAATCATGTTAACAAACTTATAAAATTTATATTAAATAAATCAATAAATAATCTGATAACGAATATAGATGAATGTATACAGACCTGAAGATGGGTAAGATCCGAAAACACACATATGTGCCCGTTGTAGAAAATGGTTAATCTTTCAGATTCTTGCTTTGGTTTTGGAGTTTCGAAGCTGTTGAATTCTTTCACCCTTCAAAAATCAAAACATTTGTTAGAGAGAGAGAGAGTGAGAGAGAGAGAGAGAGAGAGAGAGAGAGAGAGAGAGAGAGAGAGAGACTGACGAGTTTTGGAAATTAGGATCAGAAGGAGGAAGAAGGCGAAGTTCCAAGTCGCAGTTCCGATGCATCTCCATCTCTTAATAATGAGTGTGAAGTTGATGATGATGATGATGATTGTGCTAGTCGATTGATTTATATATTACTATTGGTGTAGGTGTGTGTCGCGTGTTGTTGTGTATCTGTGGCGGTCGAAGAGAAGAAAAGAGTAGACTAATTAAAGCAAGAAACAGCAGCAAAGTTTGGACAGAACACAACTTTTTTTCCGCACGTGTAAAATGTTTTCTGTGTTTTTTTTCATTTGTTTCTAACCGCAGTCTTTTATTTCTTCCCATTTTCTTTAAATCAGTGATTCTGCTATTTCCATTTTATTTTTAAGTTTTTTTCAAAATTTAAGATTTTAAACTTAAACTTTAAAAAATGACATAAATTATTTTTCTAAAAATACATATTTATCATAAATAAATTATAAAAATAATTAAAAATATTATATTTAGATTTTTTTCTAATTTTTGGTTTGATTTTTATTATAATGAAAATTTAAATTAATCTTAAATTTGTGTTATTTTTGCAAATTTAAATTATTGATACTATATTTGGAAAAATACTATTTTTCAAATGCCCTATTTTTATTTCTTAAAAGTAAATTTAAAAATGTTTTTACATATTTTTATTAATTAATAATGATGAATTGTATTAAAAAGTAATTTATTTATTTAATATGATTGAGAATCGTAGGAAATTTTGAAATTGTTAATTACAATTTTTAATCAAATCTTAACTTTTATGTATATATATGAATTTTTTTTAAATTATATAAACAGAAAATATAGAAAATCAAATATATCACGTAAATAATTGTCATCACGTGACTCATTCTGATTAAATTATCTAAGCACGCCATGCGGGCCAATCTGATGTGTCCACATACCGACAAAGAAAGACTAAACCTCGTGGGAAATGCTAATTTTCGATGTCTGGTTTTGAAAAGAAAATCATAATTACGATCTCAAAATATGGAATAACTAATGATGACAGCTACTTTGCTGCTATACGTAAAACCAACGTGGTTGAATTAAATTTAAGATTTTTTCAACAATGTTATCTAACAACCTTTTTATTTAAACACAAAAAATCTAATAAAACATCAACGTTTACAAGTTAGATTCGAGGAATCGGGAAATATTTTTTAGGATGAATAATTATTGTCACAGACTTGGGAGTACGATGAAATAAATTAACTAAAGTATTGATCAATAATTGTCGAAGATTGGGTTTTGAACATTTTGTTGGTGTCGGATTTTGCATAAATCCGATCTTATGAAAGTTCTGAAGTGTCGAAGATAAAACTAAGAGATGAAGCCGATAGAGAGTAAAAATAATATTTGCTTTTGCCAAGTTTGAACATTTATATGATATTAGGGACAAAAATTTTCAAGAATTTAAAATAACATTCTTAGCTTTATATAAGAATAACTCTTTTATTGTATTTAGAAAACATTTTAAAAACTAAACACTAAAGTTTTTGTTGTGATGTGTTATAACTCAACAATCACACCTATATATAGTATTAGCACATCTTTGTCAATTCTTATATTGATTAGAATTAGATAACTCCTAATCCTAATATATTTATTTAAATTAGATTTAAATCTATCTTATATTCTAGCCAATATTGTTAGAGATATATCTTATATTCTAACCAATATTGTTAGAGATATATCTTGGGAAAATATTTGAAGCTTATCCAACAATTTTGCCAACTAAAACTATTTTACACATAAAAGTAAGAGAAAAGTAATAGAATGTGGACACTCACACGTGTGAAAACATGAACACATGGTAACCCCTCATGAACACATGGTAACCCCTCACAAGCAGTATTGGGCGACCAAATGAACTATTTCCATGAAAACCATATCTATAAACTTTATAAATCCTGCAAGTGGTAGCTTGGTTTTCGTACGTAATTCGTGTGACATTATGTTAAGATTTTAGGATCTTTTCTTATTGCCTTTGGTGTTGGTTTTGGATTGTTTAAAAATAAAGATACAAGATTTGATTACCGAGTTCCCATTTAAGGTACTTCTCGGGTAGGATCTGTCTCCTACAAACTTCACTATAAATCTGATGAACCCTTTTACAATGAAGCAACTTTAGAGAAAATAAATTTAGAAGAGTTACAATACAACCAAACCTGTTGTAAATCTCTCTCTTCTCTCTCTCCTCTCTCTCTCCTAAAAAATTCTCTCTCTTAGAACTCTCTGGGCGTTTTTCTTGGTGGGTGCTACCAGAAAACCTAATTTTGTGATGTATTTATACTCGTTAAATACTCATTAGGGTTTACCTACCTTTGAGCTTTCTTCTGGCCCAAAAGAACTTGGAAGAACTGGGCCTTTTACCAACAATTCTCCACCTTCTTCAATTTCTTATTGGGCCCGCCATTTTTTTTTCTTTAGCCCAACCCTTTTTTCCCGCAGGTGCGTGAAGCCCACGCGCCACCCCACGCACCGCCACGTGCCACCACGCGCTGCCATGCACCGTTCACGCGCGCCCACACGCCCCCATGCGCTGTCATGCGCTGTCACTCGCCCACACGCACCGCCCACGCGCCTGCACGCGCCACCACGCGCGCCCACGCGCCGGCCATGCCCCGCGCGTGTATCTCACGTGCCACCACGAGTGTGCCACACGCACCCGCGTGTGAAACACACGCGCCACCGATTCTCTGGCCACGTGCCGCCATCCTCGGTCCACGCATCGCCGCCTCCGGTGACCTTTTCCGGCGACCTTTCCCGGTGACCTTTCCTGGCGACTTTTTCGGTGACTTTTCCGACGACTTTTTCTGGCGACCTTTCCCGGCTACTTTTCCGGCGACTTTTCCAACCATCTTTCCGGCCACTTTTCCGGTCAGCTCCACCTTGAGAGATGTTTCCTGGTGCTTTTCCCCTCGCACCCATCCTCCTAGGTTGATTCTGTCACTGTTTTAAGTATACCCTGAAACTAACTTGTTTCTCACTTTGTCTCTGCGAGGTCAAGACAACTACAGTGATATTCCTAGGAGGTCCTCTCCTTCTTTAGAGGCTCTTGAGAAATTCACAGCAAAGCTGCGAATTCAAATCAAATATGTCTTTACTATCTAGGGTTTATGGAACTTTGCTTAGCTGAATCTTAGGTAGAATCACACCGCCTTTAGCAACAATATTGTAGAACATGTCAGTTCCTAATATCTGCAAAGCTTTATACAAAAAGCTTAACTTGGCTTCCATGCTCAAACTCCCTTTTTTCACTCTTGAATTTCTGTAATCCTTGTGAAACATTTTCCTTGTGAGTTTTAGCATCACCATCTACCACATTCTGTCCTGCTACAATTTCTCTAGAGATTTCATCAGAAACGTCTCTACCTTGAACGGTTGAACCTGCTTTAAAACCATTCGGTGTAGGTCCTTGAATTAGATTCTTACTGAAAGTCACTCTCTTTGATTGTCTATCCACTAATTCGACCTTGTGTGTAGCTATCTCCTTATTCAGCTTCTTCGTTCCTTACATGATCCCTGCCTTACACACTCTACCTTGAAGATAATACAACCCGTTGTTGAGTTTCCCAGATATTACCTTCTCGCTGTCTTTATAAAACTACAATCCCAAATCACCTCCTTGATAACAACAACCTGCTTTTTCCAAAAACCCAAATGAAATCAAATTCCTACTCATCTCTGGCATGTATTTCACATCCTTGAGTATCATCCTAGAACCATCTGAGTTCTGAATTCTAATACTCCCTGTTCCTTTGATGTTGTTATGAGTATTATTAGCCTTCAGAACTTTACCTCTATTGATTTTTTTGAAATCAAACAAAACATCTTTGTGCTGTGTGATGTGGTAGGAACTCCCTGAATCCATTACCCATTCCCTTGTGTCTTTAGTACTGGCTGTTAAGACCACTGGCTGAATAGGTTCTGCTATGTTAGCAGATTCTGCACGTTTCTTTCTCTGAGGACAATCTCTTTTCCAATGCCCTTCATCCCCACAAATGAAACATCATTTGTTATTATCAGATTATTGCTTTGACTTGCCTCTGCTCTTCGATCGGCCTCCCCATGTGTTGTAATTAATGAACCGGTTGTTCGACCTACCCCTTGATTCCACATACAAACCTACATCCTGAGAATTTGTTACGTTTCCACTTTCGATTAGCTCTCTTTCCTTAGACTTAGCTGCTGTTGTGACCTCGTTCAACTTTAAAGTATCTCTCCCATACTTTAGAGTTTCCTTGAGTTGATCATATCTGTTAGACAAAAAATTTAGAAGTAGAATTGCTTGTACCTCTTCTGAAATTTGAACTCCTATGTTGTTGAGATCTGTCACCAGCCTTAGAAAGTCGTCTACATTAGTATCAATGTTTTTGGATCTTGAAAGTGTAGAACCTCAACTGTAGGTAGATCCGATCTGGCAGAGATGTCTCCATGTATAACTTGTTTAGGATAGACCACATGGCTGCCACTGTCTCACACTTAGAGATTTTCCTGAGCACCTGATTCCCTACGTTCAAAACAATCAGATCCTTAGTCTTTTCTGATTTTTCAAACTTTACCGGATCAATATGTGAGCTGCCTTCTATGCTTCCTTTTGCCTCTTCACCAGAATTACCTTTTGTGACAACTGGATCCTTGAGTAGCTTTTCATCTGTTAGGATATCTTTCAACCCTAAAACCCCAAAGTGAGTCATCATTCTCACTTTTCACAGAGAAAAGTCTTCTGACCCATCAAACCTGTCAACCTCAATCTTTGAACTCATCATTATGTCTTCAAATCTTTTGTGCTTCTGAATTTCCCAGTAACTCCAAAATCCCTGTTTCCCAACACACCCCTTGCAATAAACCTAGAAGCTCTGATACCACTTGTTAGGATTTTAGGATCTTTTCTTATTGCCTTTGGTGTTGGTTTTGGATTGCTTAAAAATAAAGACACAAGATTTGATTACCGAGTTCCCACTTAAGGTACCTCTCGGGTAGGTTCTGTCTCCTACAAACTTCACTATAAATCTGATGAACCCTTTTACAATGAAGCAACTTTAGAGAAAATAAACTTAGAAGAATTACAATACAACCAAACCTGTTGTAAATCTCTCTCTTCTCTCTCTCTTCTCTCTCTCCTCTCTCTCTCTCCTCACGAATTCTCTCTCTTAGAACTCTCTGGGCGTTTTTCTTGGTGGGTGCTACCAGAAAACCTAATTTTGTGATGTATTTATACTCGTTAAATACTCATTAGGGTTTACCTACCTTTGGGCTTTCTCTTGGCCCAAAAGAACTTGGAAGAACTAGGTCTTTTACCAACACATTACATCTTATTTCTCTACATACATTTTTAAAACCTACAAATTCTTTCAATGGTTTTTAATAGGCCTGGATTTTCGGTTTATTCGGTTTATTCGGATCGGTTTATCCGGTTTTCGGTTTTTTCGGTTTGTGAAAAAACTGTCCGAAAAAAATTTATCAGAAATCGGTTCGGTTCGGTTTTTTTATCGGTTTAATCGGTTCGGTTTTTAGTAAATAAAACTGTTCCGAATTAAACCGAAATATAATTTGATTCGGTTTATTTCGGTTTATTTCGGTTTAATTCGGTTTATTTCAATTTATTTCGGTTTATTTCGGTTTATTTCGGTTTATTTCGGTTTAATTCGGTTTAATTCGGTTTTCTCGGATTTTTCGGGTTTGGTTCCAACCATATTTCCCGTGTCCCTGTCCAGAGCAAAAACTGTTGAGTCTCTCATAGCAACCACTATCACGTTCTTCTCGAAGCCTTGAACACTGCAACTCTCAAATTGCGAGGATATTATCCCTGAGTAGATATCACTGCTATGTGTTTAGTGTATAACACAGTTGCTTCTTCAATGTCAACCAGAGAAACCTGTAAGTTAACCGGTAGTCTTGCATCAGTCACTTCGAGAAAATCTTGTTAAGAAAGTGGACGAAATACACGCTTACATGTCCTTGATCTGATCCAATAGAGAGATGTTTCGAGTTTTGGCTTTCCAAGAAGAAGAAGAAGAAGACGAAGAAGACGAAGACGAAGAAGAAGAAGAAGAAGAAGAAGAAGAAGAAGAAGAAAAAGAAGAAGAAGAAGAAGAAGAGGAGGAAGAGGAAGAAGAGGTCGAAAACTTCTCTGAAAATTTTTCAGATCGGCCACACAAGGAGAAGAAAAATTTTCAGATCTGAAAAATTTAGGGTTACCATTTATATAGGTAAGCCGATTTTCGGTTTAGGAAAACCGATCGGTTTTGTCTTCCCGAACCGAACCGAAATGTAAACCGAATAAAATTAATTATTTAGCCGATCGGTTTAACGGTTAAAATTAAACGAAAACCGAAACCGAAAATTTTCGGTTCGGTCGGTTCGGTTTTTTCGGTTTTCGCCGAAAACCCACCCCTAGTTTTTAATACATTTTCAAAACCTACAAATTCTTTCAATGGTTTTTAACTTAGGCATTTTCATTTATGTATCCATTGTTCCATGTAGGACATATTTTGCTTTTCGACAACATGAACATAACTAATTTCAGCTATAAAACTTCTGCGGGCATGAGCTATTGCTTTTTGAGACTATTCAAGAAGGCCTAGAAGAAGAAATGGACACAGATCCACATGTATGAGTCATGGATGAAAACGTAAGCCATTACAGAGACTCATACAAAGTGACCAAAGGCTTAGCTTGGTGATCTTAGAGTTTTGGACACTCCATCTGTGAAAACGCTTTCACGGATAAAGACCTGTCATCGACGGTGTGAACACAAGGTTTCTACTCTTAGCCTTGAACCAAATCTCCAATAATGACATGGTTCACTACACATCCGGTGGTCAGTTCACTATCTCGGTTGTAATCCGTGGGCCTAGTGGTATGGAGCAGCAGCTCGGAGCTGACCATTTCTAGAGGCTCGAGTCTTCTAAAAAATTCTTGGGATCCAGATGGTGGCATGCTAAACACCATAGATGAAAGCCGCGATAAGAAGTGAGAACCCTGTGATTCTGTTTGATTCTGTTCGGCCGCATCTATAAACGAGAACTTCCGCAATTACTTGGATGCATCGTTGAATCTGTTTGTCTTCTCAAGATGTTCCAACTCCTTACGCAGGTACATTGGAGGATCAGCCTTCTTAAATCGTCACTGCCATCGAACATCTTCGCCACTAATATCTTATTTTTTACTATTGTTGTGTTTTACCCGTTTAAACCTTGCTTGCGAGTTGGAGCCATAATAGAGAGAAGTATTTTAAAGATCTTCACTGATAACACAATGTTGACTCCGTAGTTTTGATTTTACAGGTTTGAGTTAATGGGCTTTTTGCGAGATGAACTTGGCCCATTAATGGATCGGTATGAAAAGAACCGTTTTCGTTTTCTAAACTAAACCAAAGAAATAAGTCTTCTCCCGAAATTGGCGTCCATCACCAAGCAAAACCCCTAAAACCCTATTTTCCAACTCTGGAAATCGCTGTGTAGTTTCCCTCTAAAGAGAAGATGAGAGTAAAGAGGCAGAAGAAAAATAGGAGAACTATTAAATTCTTCACGGTCTGTTTTGGATTCCGACAGCCATACAAAATTCTTTGCGACGGTACCTTCGTCCACCATCTTGTTGCTAATGAGCTCACTCCCGCCGACACTGCTATTTCCGACCTCCTCGGAGGTCCCGTTAAGCTCTTTACCACCAGGTTCTTATCTCTTTCTCTTTTGCATCTTCTCTCACAAGTTCTTATCAATTTACCGAAATTCTTATGATGCTTTCGTTGGATCTGTTCGTAGATGTGTTGTTGCGGAGTTGCAGAAACTGGGTAAAGACTTTTCGGAGTCTCTAGAAGCTGCCCAGATGCTTAGTACAGCAACGTAAGCTTCTCTTTTCTCGTTATCTTATATTGATTTAGTAGTATTTTATCGTGTCTTAGAATGGTAAGAGACGTCTCGAACTTGTAGGATTTTATGTTAGATTATTTGGGAAATTGTGGAATTTTGGATTTGATTTATAAGGCACGGAATTAAGTTCTGTATAACCTCTATGATAAGCTTAATGTATAGAAAGGCAGGGTTTTTTAAGTTGCAGGCATTGATTTTGTATCATGTATTTGAATTTGATGTATATAAACTTTATGCTGAGCTTAATGTATAGAAAGTTAAGGATTTTTTCTGTGCCAGACCTGGATTTGGTATAATGTATACGAATCTGATTTTTTTTAACCAAAATGATGAGGTTAGTGAATAAGAAGTGATATCTTGTATGTGGCAGACTTGATTATGTGTGAGATTGTGAATTTTTGGGTTTCGTTCATAAGGCACGAAACTGAGTTTGTATGATGAGCTTAATGCAAAGAAAGTGAGGATTTTGTTTAAGTTCAAGGAATGGATTTTGGATAATGTATATGAGATTGATTTGTATGACTGATATGATGAGCGTAATGTATTGAAAGTTATGTGCCAAACTTGTATTTTGTATAATGTATATGCAAATTGATTTGCTTTAGTTTGAGTTTTTAGATGTGAGCACGAGGAGGCAAAAGCAGCAGATGAGTGTTTGTTAGATGTAATTGGGAGCCAAAATTCCGAGCATTTCTTTCTCGGTACTCAGGACACCAAGTTTAGGAGAAAACTACAACAGGTTAGTTAGCTTGATGATCAGAGTTTTTGTTTCATAGGATGGATTTTATTATGTGAGGGTTTAGAGTTGATTCCGTTTGTAAATCTCTCTGCTTCTTTCAGGAGTCTGTCGTTCCTATTTTGTTTGGCCTAAGGAACATTCTGCTGATTGACCAACCTTCTGATTTCCAACGTGAGACTGCCAAGAATTCTGAGAAAAAGCGGTTAAATATGACCGAGAAAGAAAAAAAGATGTTGGAGAAACGGACCGCAAGAATATTAGCTTCTAATAACGAAGAAGGAATGAATGAATGTGAACAATGGGAAACACCTCAAGTGATTAATACAAGGAATGGGCTTGGTGTAAAGGATAGAACTCAATTCAAGCGAAAGAGAGCAAAGGTAATGTACAATCACTTCACTATATTACTAACACCTAGAGCAAACAATTAGTCATGATATCATCATAATGGTGAAAGTAACATTGTTGTTTCAAAACTCTACAGGGTCCAAATCCACTTTCATGCAAGAAGGCAAAGGAGCACAATACAGAGAAACCTCAATCCAAATCCAAAGCCGAATCGAAATCTGGTGCACAAAACGTGAGATGGAGAGATTTTCGCTGCTTTTTATGTAAAGGATGGTGTAACTAAAATGTTCTAATGTTTTACAATCGAATGCTATTTTGTTTTTCTTTTCCAGGAAAAGAGAGAAGGCGAAAGCGGTACAAAAAAGAGGTCAAGAAAACGGTCGAGGAAAGGAAAATCTGGTCCGGAGAGAACTGAGTGATAATTGTTGTTTCTATTGCATCATAGGACCAGAGGATGTTAAGGCAAGAATATCAAACACTCATCAACAAAATTGTCTTTATAATTCTTTTGTCTGACTTTATTTTCTTATTGCCTTTTATTTAAAAAGTTTGTTTATTCTACTGCACACTTTATCGACATTTCATGTAAAGAAGAGACTCTGAAATTCATCATCATTCATTGACAAAAAAGTCCACATCAACTAGGAGCTTTATGTTATTAAATAGAAAACCAACAAAAGTCATTGATAAGCTGGAAATTAAGAAGTTCTTAAGGATTTGTAAAAATCGATCAGTTCATAGGTTTTACATAAGAATTTGGCTACCATAATCATCATTGAACTTGTCGTAGAGATGAGCGTGCAGATGGGCTGATGGTCGAGTATTTCTCAGCGCTCGATCAATGTCTTCTGGTAAGATAGGTCCCACTTTTGGCAACTCTGCAACCCAAAAAGAAAATAAGAGATAAAACTGATAATGTCAAAGATTTCTTCTTCTTAATGATGGATTCTTTTCAAAAAGTGATTTTACCGTCTTCAGGAACAATTTCTTCTGTGTTTTCCAATATAGCCAACGTACGTCTCAATGGTTGCATCGCAGCTTCCTTACAAAGTATTCGTATGTCTGAACCAGAGTAACCTTCGGATTTCTCAACTAGCACATCATGAGGCAATGGCTCATCGCCTGGTTGTGATGGCAACAGCATCTCAAACATTCCTCTTCTTGCTTCCGGACCCGGTAAAGGTACAAGAATCTAAACATTTCACTAGCTGAGTCCAAAACAAAGAGAGATCGAAAGAATTATATTCTTGTTGTTCAATTAAAAACAAAAACCAAAAAAAGGATACTCTCTTCTCTAGCCGCCTGAGCATAGCTGCATCTAGTTCCCAGGGGAGATTTGTTGCTGCTAAAACAAATACGAGCTCATTCGTTTTCTGTAACCCATCCATCTGCAAATTTTGAACCCAAAACCATTACTTTATTACTTATGCTCCAGCAAAAGAATGATCTTTGTGAGACAGATAAGTTTCTTGACCATTTTACCTGAATGAGCAGCTCGGTTTTGAGACGCCTGCTTGCTTCATGTTCACTGCGGCCTTCACCACCACGTTGACTGATGATCGCATCGATTTCATCAAGAAATATAGTCGAAGGTGCGTGATGCCTAGCTAGATCGAACAGAACTCTTATCAACTTCTCAGAATCACCTGAAAAGAAAAACATGAAAACACGAGATTGAGATGCCCAAAATTTATTACACGAAAAGGCTGCAACAGTTTTCATGGTTTGAGTACATAAATGTGAAGAAGATTTCACCTCTCCATTTGCTAACAACAGATGAGGCTGAGATATTGAAGAATGTTGTATTACACTCTGTAGCAACAGCCTTTGCAAGCATAGTCTGGATAAGACAAATAATCGGTTTGGTGAGCTAAGTTTGCATATGAATTTTGAATGAGAGTTTCCAGAATGCACTCTCTAATCTGGTCGTAAAGAAAGAGAACCTGAACATCTCTCAGAGAAATAACACACGTTCAAGATAGAATCAACGCACCTTTCCTGTACCAGGTGGACCAAAAAGAAGAATTCCTTTCCATGGAGATAGTAGACCATTAAAGTACCTGAAAACAAATCAGAAGTTGAGAATTCAAGCATCTACATAAACTAGAAGTTATCGACATTGCATAAATGGGACACAGATAGCAACAAAGGACATACGTGGGGTATTTTATAGGCATAACAACAGCTTCTTTGAGCAACCTTTTCGCATTCTCTAGACCCTTGATGCTTTCCCATTTGATATTCGGATTCCCACGGATTATATCCCTGGAAACAAGAATTACCAGAAACCTTGAAACACACCAATTCATCAAAAATAAAAACAAAAATGTATCAGTACCAACTACAACTTACCTACTCAAACTCTCAGCGAGAGCACGAGTTTCAGCAGATTCAAAAGGTGGAAACATCGACTTTTTCCTGTAGTAGAAGCATTAAAGAAACACTAAGTGCTTATGCTAATCATTTTCTCAGATCCAATACTAAAAAAAAACAAAAACGTCACTATGCACAATGAAATAAGGATAAAAAGCAAAAGGAAACCATAGATCTTACGGCTTCTCGCGGACTCCATTGACCAACCCTTTGTTACTCACCTGCAATCATCAGAGAAATTCGAAAACTTTGAATCATCTACACACATTACTGCTCCAAGCACTACAGATTCCAAGAACTAAGGAAAAAACGAAATTCCTAAAGCTTAGAAAGAAGACAAAATCACCTCTACTGGTATGGCGACTTGAGACAAAGCTTCTTCCTTGTTGTTTGATGATCCATCTTCTTGTTGGCCGTTCTGCGATTCTTCAGGCAGCTTCTTCCTCCCAAACTTGGCATCATAAAACGTTTTAAATTCCTAATAAATACATAGATTTCTTTGAACAGATCGATCAGTTCTCCAAGCTCATGGCTTTGACTTTAGAGGAAAAGAAAAATCGAAACGGGATCTTTGTTCACTAATCTAAATCCGGAAAATGAAGAAGGTCTAAGTGAATTCCTCGGTTTCTCCGACGATTCAAGAAAATCATTAAATTTAAATTAAAAAAGCGACATTGAAGAGTTTGACTTGGATTCTCTGTAAAGGAAAAAAAGTAACGAGTAGGTGACAGAGAGTGAGAAAGAGATGCATATTTACCAGAAAGCTCCAGCGAGTGAGAGAAGGCTCATCAGCGGCCATCGTTGTTGATCTTCAAGCTTCAAGGAGAGAAGAGAAGAAGAAAACAAGAAAAAAAATCTCACTATCGTGTGGTGGTCTCGTCAACATATACATAGACAAACAAACACGTGCTTTTACAGTTAGACAATAGATTTTAATCAGAAACAAAAGAAATCTGTAAGTAACTAATTATGATTAAATTACATCAATAGATTCTTGTTTCCTCATCCTATGTCTTTTTTTTTTTTTTACTATTTAGCCTCTTTAATAAAAAGAATGGTTGGTAGGACTACAAAAATGAATGGTTGGTAGCCTCTTTAATAAAATGTAGGAATTAAGTATTTATTTCTATAAATTTATTTACCATTTAGATGGTATATAAAAAGTGATGGAATTAATCGTCCCTCTAAATTGATAGAAAAAATAATACTCATAATAGAGAAAAGAATGTTTGATAAATATGAGTCTCTTTTAATCCATAGTGTGAGATTATACTTTTGTGAAGTTTGCATTGTAAATTATGTCCCATTATTTTTAATTTCTGAATTATTTTAATTAATCATAGTTGTTGTCAATTTTCTAAAGTTATTATGACTTTTTTAAAGCTCATTTCACATTCTTAATAATATTTTTTTAATGTATTCAATTTTAAATATGTTATTCACATTTTAAAATTCATAATATTTTAGGTGAAATTATTTTAGATAAATATATTTTGTAATTTATGAACATTTTTGGAAATAAAATATATTTTTTGAACCAAATCCAAAATAGAGATGAGCCATGACAAAAAAAACAATAATTCTATAGTTAAACGTATTTATAATCGAAAAAGAATAAGTATATATTTTAAAAGTATATGTAATTTGAAAAAAATAATTATACTTTTAAAGGTGTAGAATTTGATTTATCTTTAAAATTTAAGAGTAATGGTTGGAAAAATCAAAATAGAAAAAGACCTAACCTAAGTGGATTAGAGTTCCAACATCAATTCTTAGCATCCACTTCAGACATTTCCAATAGTGTTGTTTTTTTTCCTTAAAATTCTAGATTAGAGTAAAATCATTTCATTGGTACTCTATATTTCTTTTCTTAAAAAATAGATAAATGAATATTATTTTGTCAGATATATGTTTTTAAAATTTGGAGAAACACTTTTTATTTCTCTTATCTTAATAATTGCTTATATACAAACTAGTATTTCAATTTAATATATTTTTATTTATCTAAGCAAAATTATATATTTTAATAATATAATAAAATAAAATAGAAAACAGCATAAAACTGTTGTGGAAAATTACTTAGCGAAACACCAACGCTAAAAATTAGGGAAATTGACTAAAATAATATTAATCATTTAAATTTATAAAAATAATTCAAATTTAATATTAAAATAATTAAAATTTATTTCTAATAAAAAAATTTTAAATCCTAACTTAGAAAAACTGAATCCAAACATTATATTTTAATTTTATATATAGTTTATTTAACATAAATAATTATTTTTACATAATAATTTGTGATATTTTTAAAATTTTATTTTATTATGTTAAAATTTTGAAAGATAAAATTAAAATAATGTTATTTAAGAATATTTAAAAACTAATTGAAATAGTATGCCATTATTAAAATTCCTAAACAATTGGATAAAATATCCGAATGAATATAAGTTTTGTAACATACGGACAATTTGTGTAAAATGTTTATATAGCCTTTTAATATTCGATCTAAAAGTAAAGTCTTGTTTATATAAACTGAATGAGATAATCATTCTTCGAAACTGAAAGGGTCAAATCCTTCACCAATAGATTTTCTGAACTCTTTCCAACACTGCTTGGCTTCCGTATCTTTGTCTAGCATCGTTAATATAATTGCCTGTACTTTAAAACCAACATTAATTTTTTTTTTAAAACCGATAATTTTCAAAAATACCAAAAAATTGTTTTCAAAATATACATCAAAAAATTCATTTTTCTAAAAATATATCAAAAAATTATCAAGATAACACAAAACTAAAATTAATTTTAATACTAAAAATCTAATCCTAAACCCAAAATACTTAACTCAAACCTAAATGTTTAAATTATAAACTCTTAAAAATTAATTTTACTATTTTTTAATATTTTGAGAAAAAATATATTTTTAATGATATTTTTGCAAAAATGAAATTATTGATAGTAATAATTGATTAATACCTTAAAATAACACTTTTTAAAATTATATTCTAAATATAACACATTAAAAATAAAATTATTAAAATAACATAAATTATTATGTGAAAATAATTTTTTATCTTAAATAAAAACTATATACAAAATTAAAACATAATATTTGAATTTATTTTTTTAATTTAGAATTTAAAATTTTTTATTAGATTTTTTTTTAATTATTTTAATATTAAATTTGTGTTATTTTTAAATTTAAATGATTAGTGATACGTTTGAATTTTTTTTTGTAAATGTGTTATTTTACATAATTGTCAGTAATAATTTTTGAAAATAATACATCTGTGGTATTTTAAAATAATGGTCAATAAAAAAAACTAATTAACAACTAAAAACTACTGCAATGAAATTTCGACAAGCATAGAAATCAAGAAAACAAGTATAAGAAATTATGTTAGGGAACCTTATAAAGAGGGATCCGAACATCAGAAATCTGGACATTCTCATCATTTAGACAATTATACTCAGCAGCTTCTTGGTACCTTTCCTGGAATATCCATCAAATAAAACTAACTATCAATCACAGCCTATCATATTTAAAACACATCTGCATACATATAACATTACATGAAAATACTAATAAAAAAAAATCACCAGCAATATTAAAATCTCAACAAGAGCCATCTGCACGTTGAAGTCGGCCTCAGGCTCGTTTTTGTATCGCATGTTTGCGTCACGAAGGAGCTGAACCGCCTCCTCGCATTTTCCTTCTTTCATCCTCTGTACGGCCTCCATCTATACAGTCCAATTTTAAGATTAGAAAAAAGTTGATTGATGGGATCTATAGAGAAATTGTACCTTGATGGAATCAATATCTTCCTTTGAAGGCAAAGAAGGGAGCTTGTGAAGATTGAATGGTCTTTGAGAAGGAATGGGTTTAGCAGAAGCAAGCATTGAGCTCACTTCAAAGAGAGACCTCAATGCGTACTTAGCCGGCAAAGGATAAATCCCAGAGTTAGAGGATACGGCTGCAGTTGGCTTCCCGGATATGATCATGTCGGCGGCACTTGGATGCACAGCTGCGGTGGCAGTATAACTCATATTCTTTATCTTGAAGTCGAATATACTTAAGACGCAAGCAAGTGCTAGCGATGCTCCTGCCGCTACTTTTGATGGCGTTAAGAGCTTTCTATCATTGTAGTTTTCACTTTTGCTGCTTGATTTGGCCATTGCGATAGACCGGCTGATGAACAAACGGCTGCTTTGGTGGCCACTGGAATGGAAACCAAGAAAAGGGTTTTGAGATGTAAATCTTGGTTTATCTGTAGAGTTAATATTAGAGAACGGAAGTGTGAGTTTCGGAGTACGACCTAGAAAAAATGTAGAAGCCATTTTTCTTCTTAATTTGGGTAAAAATTAATGATTTTTTATTGCATAGTTGTGTTAGGGGTTGGTTCTAAAAATGTTGTTTGTGTTAGTTTCTCTAAATGCATAGAACATTTGAGAGTTTTCAGGGTTTGTGAAGGAAAGCATCAATTTTGATTGAGACAGAAGTAACTTCAGTTTGACAGAAAGGCATCAACGATTTTGTCAGGATCTACTGTTTTGATATCATTTCTCTTTTGAAATTACGCACATAAATATTTTTCATATCCTAAAATAATATTTTTAAAAATTTTTATTCCAAATTTAATATTTTAAAATTAAAATTTCAAAAATAATATAAATAATTATGTAAAAAAATTATTTAATTTAAATAAATTATACATAAATTTAAAATATTATATTTGGATTTATTTTTTCCAATTTAAAGTTTAATTTTTCTATTAAAATAAAATTTAAATATATTTTAATTTTAAAATTCCTGTTATTATTGAAAATTTAAACTGTAAATATGATATTTTTGAAAAAAAACTTTGAAACTATTATTTTAGAGAATTGTTTTTTTTCTGTTTATAAAATAAAATCTCCGATCCTTTTAATATAATCAAATATTAGCGTAGGGTTTGGGTTTGATTAGGATAAAGACAATATTATTCTTTCTTAATGAGTTTTGAATACTTGGAAATACCGATAGCGATATATTCTTTGTTCGTGTGTGTCCTCACTTCAAGTAAAATAACTTCTTTACCTATGATGCAAGGCTAACATTAGAATAACTTGAATTCTTTTCATCTTCCATTTCCAATCATTTTTCTTGTGTATATAAAATGAACTTTCAAAAAGAATGTTTTTGAGTATACATTCCAAAACACAAAGAATCGGACAAACAAATCATATAGGTAAGTAATTATACGGTAAATCGGTCACCATGAAGACCAAGTATGGAGCAGCAGTTGCACCAGTATTCGTCCTAGCTAGTGCATATGTCGCTTGGACCTACGTAAACCGTCGTTTATGGAGAAAGAAAGACGATAACAATGGTCGAGATATAAGAAATAGCACCAGTAAAAGCGTCGTAGAGCAAAGAAGAGATGATAATGTTAAGAAAATCAGTAAGGAGACTTCTTCAGAAAGAAGAGTAAGAGATCAGAAAACCCTTTCAAGATCTGTTTCAATAGGTGCTATTCGAGGAGGAAAATTGGCATTGCAAAGATTGCTTGATTTGCACTCATATCGAGTTGATACTTCTTCCCTTGTGAATGCTGAAATCGAATTTGAGTCATTACTTTCCAAGGAAAACCCGGATTTTGGGTTGCTTCAGGTTGTACATTCATATATCAATCTTTTCTTTTGTTTTCCTTTTTAGGGTTAAATGTTAAAACCCTAATTCTTCTCCCTCTTGCAGCGAGACATTGTGAAGATGGAAATGAGTGGAAAAGAAGCAAAAGGAGTGGAGATATTGAAGAAAGCATTGGAGAAAGCAAGAGAAGAAGAAAAACGTCATGAAGCTTATGAGATTGAGATGCTGCTTGTGGAGATGTTGATCTACTTGGTTTGCTCTCTAATTAATTTGTTTTTTTCCATGATCATTTTTCACTATCTTTATACTGATATACTTTGATAAATTTAAATAGGGAAACATAGAAGAGGCTTCAAAATGTAAATGTTTAGAGGATGAAGTCATAACAGATGCAAGACGTCCTCTTTACCAGGCAAGTCATTGTAGTCCTTACTTGTAGTTTAAATTCCATTTATTTCCTCCATTTTATAACAAAAATGTCGTTTTTAGACTAATTTTTTTAGAAAAATATTCTAAAATAGCATAAAAATATTTTATTTGAAAAATACCACAATTAGTTGTTATTTTCTAAAATTACTACTAAAAGTTTCTCCCCAAAATACCAAAAATAATTTTTTAAGGGTTTATAACTTAAAGTTTTGGATTTCGGTTTAATATTTTGGATTTATGGTTAAGTTTTTAGAATTTACGGTTTAGTTTTGAATGTTTAAAGATTAATTTTAGTTGTGTTATTTTTGAAAAGAAAAAATTTTAGTGGTGTTTTTGGAAAATGAAAACTAATTGTGTTAATTTTTCAAATATTTTTTTGTAGTATTCTTGTGAAAAATGTCAACAAAAAAAATTATATTGAAGTGGATGGAGTATCATTTTAATTTTTTTGCTGATTTTCAATGTCATTTATCTATTAGACTATAATCCATTACCTTAGAGGAGATCCTGAGAAACAAGTCGAGGAGACATTCAACAAATTCAGAGAGATTCAAATCGGTCTACAATGGCCTGGAGGCTCAGAAGAATGTGAGATTCAAGAAGTCACATTTGATGAGTTCAAGAAAGTGATGGAGTCTCTCAAGCAAGAAATCCAGGACAGTAACAAAAGACAAATCGCAAACACAAACACAACTCCACAACGATAAAACAATGGACGATTTATTTTCAGTGATGTTATATTTTTACAAGAATGTTGAATAAGATTTCCTACATGAACAATACAACAAGTGATGTCTCCAAAATATCAAATATTGAAATAATATTTCCTCAACATAATAAAAATAGGAACAAAAAAAGAAATAAAAAACGGATTATCGTTCTTTTCATTTACGCATAATGCTACGATTACGAGCTACAACCAAATGGTATTCGTTTGTCTATCGATCAACCACCGATCGTAGTAATCTATGATAAAAAAAAATTAAACTGTTGTCGAATTTCAGTGATGCAATTGAAAATTTCGATTGGACTAATAAAAGACAAAAATATATTTATAATTATTTATGAATTAACTGAAAAAAGTATCGCAACGACAATAAAATAAATTTATGTCATATGAGTAATCACATAATTATCAAACAAACTAATCTGCAGCTGCAACATACAATCAAACGCTGTTACTATAAATTATCGCATACTATCATTAGCGTTTGATCGCAAATCACTACCATATATCGCTGTGATAGACAAAGAACCAACCCAAAAATATAGAAATACCGCATGATTATGAGTAGGGATTAAGCACCTGAGTGCCATGCCACAAATGAGTTATAGAAGTAATGGATGTAACAATGAGGAAAATAATTGAGAGGACTTCTCGATAACAAATTGACTTTTGCTTCAAACCGAAATAATAAAAAGGAAGAAGAGTAGGCCCAACTCGGCCCAAACCCATAATAAGTAGTGTAGTTGTGGAAACGATTCGGGAACTGAGTTAACAAAGAAACCCTAATCAAATTCCGCGGCGGCGTTACGCCAATCTCTCGGAATCAATGGCTAACCTCCGAGGAGTTTTGCTCAACGTATCTTCCTACTGCCAACGCTCTCTAGCACAATCACATTCTGTTCCGCGGCTGTTATGGGGATCTGCGATCAAGCATCCGAACAATCTCAGTCAAGTTCAAGCAAGGCATTTCTCGAAGACACAAATGAAATCAGGACCCAAACATAGTGGGACGGAGCAAGGTGTGAAGCGAAATGGTGCCGATCACAGACGTAGATTGCTCGCGGCTAGGTTTGAATTGAGAAGAAAGCTTTATAAAGCGTTTTGTAAAGATCCAGATCTTCCAAGCGATATGCGAGATAAGAATCGTTATAAGCTGTCGAAATTGCCGAGAAACAGTGCCTTTACGCGAATAAGAAACAGATGTGTTTTCACTGGTCGATCTCGTTCCGTGACTGAGCTGTTTCGTATGTCTCGAATCTGTTTCCGTGGATTAGCAAATAAAGGTGCACTGATGGGGATTAAGAAATCTTCTTGGTAGGGTTCAACGAAGTCAAATTGTGACCCATTCAAGTAAGTCTTTATAGTATTTGAATTCTCTTCTTATTGTTCTGTGTATGTATATGTTTCTTAGATTATGAATGATCTTTTGTTTCAGACAAGAAATGTCAGCAAAGGAAGCTGTTGTATGATGTTGGAAACCATCACAAAACTTGTTTTGCTTATGGAAAGTGCTCATCTTTTGTTTTGTTATTGATCTCGCTCAGGATTATCAAGCTTTTAGCAATTCTCTATGAATAAGATAAACAACCCTCACAGGTTTTTCACAAAATCTTGTTTTGCTTATCGAAAGTGTTGCTCGTTGATTTAGTGTGTAAAACCAAGGTATATGGTCAAAACTGTGTGCCAGATTGCTTATACTTCGGGTCAGGAGTTTTAACTATTTCTGTAGTTTGAAATGCTGAAGAGAAGAGTAATCTGAGAGGTACGGCATGGGGATGGCTAGAAACTGTCTAGATCGATTGCTATTTACACTTGGAAATTGGTTGTTATTTACACTTCGAAATTGGTAAATCTAAATCGATTTTCCAATAAATACAGTCGACCACTGATATTCGAACGCTGAAGATATCATATATCATTAGATATTAGATTAAACGAATAATTTAGTTTTTATGAATCAATACAAATGTGTAAATTTTTATTATATGTTTAATTAACAGGTGAATTTTAGTCATTATAAACATATCTTATAAAAATATTCTAGATATAATGTAATTTTAAGTTACATTTATTTGTAAAGTTGGTAATTATCTATAATATATATAAAAAGATATAACCATCACAAAGTCATTAGTAAAATCCTTTGTATTCTAGCTACTTAAAGGTAAAAATAATCTCGTCTCCAACACCATTTCATCTTTGATCTTCGAAGTAAATAATTATCTCATAATTTAGAATCACCATTACGATTGAAATAAGGAGTATAGTAATGCTTTATATCCAAACCCTTGCCGACTTGATTTCGTTTGTTTGATATGTCGTTGTGTACTACTTTTATCATGTCTCTTCTATGTCGACACGTACACATATAATTGAATGTCATGTTTCATAGTTTATTATTAATATTTTTTAAATAACTACATGTATTTTTCCTAATCATTAACTTTTGTTAACATGCATTTTCCCTAACCATTAATTTTTAATTTATTGTGAAAGTATTTTAATAATTTTACTTTATTATACTATTGTGAATAATATGATATAATTTTAGTTATTATTCATTAAAAATTTGTAACTAATGATTAACACAAATGTAAAACTCAATGGATTATTTTAGTGCAATTGTCTAAAATAGCATTATTTAAGTTTTTGTTCCAAAAAATAGCATCAATAGTTTAAATTATCAATAATATCACAAATTTAAAATTAAAATGCATTTAAATTATATTTTAGTAGAAAAAATTAAACTCTAAATTAGAAAAATGAATTCAAATATAATACTATAAGTTTATTTATAATTATTTAGAGTAAATAAATATTTTTACATAGTTATTTATGCTATTTTAGGAGTTTAATATTGAGTAATACTCTAAAATAGCACTATTTTAATTTTATCTTCCAAATTTAACACACTAAAAAAAATTCCAAAAATAGCACAAATTATTATATGAAAATAATTATTTATCTTTAATAAACTATGTATAAAATTAAAACATAATGTTTGGATTCATTTTTTCCAATGTATGGTTTAATTTTTTTCATTAAGAAAAAGTTTATAATTATTTTACTATTAAATTTATGCTATTTTTGGAAATCTAAATGATTAGTGTTATATTTGGAACTAAAACTTGAAATAGTGATATTTTAATACCCTAAAATAGCATTATTTTAAATTTATATTCTAAATTTAACATATTAAAAATAAAATTTTCTAAAAATAGCAAAAAATTATTATGTGAAAATAATTATTTATTTTAAATAAACTATATATAAAATTAAAACATAATGTTTGAGTTCACTTTTTCCAGTGTAGGGTTTAAATTTTTTTCATTAGAAATAAGTTTTTAATTATTTTAGTATTAAATTTGTGATATTTTAGAAATTTAAATGATTAGTGATATATTTGAAACCAAAAATTGAAATAGTAGTATTTTAGTCAATCGATTTTATTTTATTTATTTTTTAAATTTACTTTGATCTAACCATGTGATCACGGATGGAAGAAATAAGATTTTTATAACTTACATATTAATATGAACAAAAAATGTTATTACGATTAAACTATTATAACTCATGAAATTTTGATATATGTTACTATTATTCAGTTTTCGAAAGTATCAATGTAATAATATAAATAAAAAAATATCTTAAAAATTTCTAAAAAAATAAAAAAAAAAAGTAAATAAAATCAAATATCAAAAATGAAAAATATCTATAAAATATGTTATTTATGTTAAATGGAAAGTATAAAAGATAAACTAAATAAAATAAAATTTAAATGATATTAGAAATTAATTGAAATGAGAAATAAGTAACGTATATAAATTTACAAAAAGGTCCATAGTTTAACGACATTATTGTATATAATTGTTTTTCAAATATTCGACAGAACTTGAATTTATTTTAAAAATATAAATTTAATTCATTTACATTATTTATAAATATCAATTAACTTGATAAAATTCGAATTTAAAACTCATGTAACGTACAAGTCCATATCTAATATATAATACTTATATTTATATCGTTTTCATATCCATAAATTTTAAAAATATTTAATTTTTTCGTTTACCAATTCCAATTTATGTTTCTTGTCCGCATATCTGTAGCATAAGAGTAAACTCACGAAACTAGAGCACCATTAAAAAGTAATTTCAACAAAATCTAGCAAGAAGTAAACAACACTTTACATTGTCAAGGCACTGTATAAGTGTATAATGTGAGTGTGTGTTAAGCTGTCTAAATTAAGCTACTTAGACGGCGTCGTCTTAGGTTCTGCTTGAGCCTCTCACAACATCTATTGTCGAACAATGTTCTGTTAGAAGTAAACAACACTTTAGATTGACAAGCTACTGTATAAGTGTAGTAACGTGAGTGTGTGTTACGGATCTGCTGTTGGAACTTGGTTTTACGAAAGTGGTTGTCGATCACTTTCCAGTGAGTTTTCTAAAGAAGACGGTAAAACCGAAGTTCGTTTGAATGAGAAATGAGTATTTAAAATGGGTTGTTTGATAAGCATAAAATGAACAAATGTAATTTGTCCCATATTATAATTTAGAGGTGAAATCTCTCTTGTATATCAAGCGGAGAAACTGTTACAAAACTCAAAATTTTGGATACACTTTGGTGTATTAGTGGAAGAAGATAACCGAACTCGAGTTTCGAGTTTTCGGAATTTAGCAAATGAACCAATAGTCGGTACAATTTTTATTGTGGCTTGGTTTAAACTTCATTTGTTATTTGTTCACTAACTCAAATTCAACATCTCCTTTATTGAGTTAAGTTACAAATTACAACCAAATTAATTTGGTTTATTGTTTTGTAAAATTTGTAACATAAAAATCATAATGATTTTTAGTGGAGAATAATTCTCATTAAAAATGGAGTAACCTCTTTATAAACTCATATATTAATCATTAAGAGAAATGGTTGAGAAATAATGAATGATGGAAAATGAAAAGAGAAAAAGGAAAAAAACCTTTGGTTTTCTCATTCTAAAAAATATAAAAAATACACATAAAAAATTCTTCACATGTTAAATCTGAGAATACAACATAGAAAAGCGTTCGTTGGATTCTGTTCTTGGGTTGTGCAAGACAGAATAGTTGCAGTTGTATCTTGGGATTCGAAACGCTATGAAACCGTCACACTACGGGGCGTTTTCAAAATTAAGAAAAGAGTGTCTCACCTCTGCAAATCCAGTATTTTCCTAATTCTTGTATCGGTATTTTATATTTTATTATATGTAATTTATTCACAATTATCAGTTGCCCATATTGTAGAAAATTAAACTTAATTCTGAAAAGATCGTTATGTTTATTAATTGTTGGAACTCGGTTTTACGGAAGTGGTTGTCGATCACTTCCGGTGAATTTTCTAAAGAAGACGGTAAAACCAAAGTTCGTTTGAATGAGAAATGAGTATTTAAAGTGGATTGCTTGATAAGCATAAAATGAACAAATGTAATTTGTCACACATTATTATTTAGAGGTGAAATCTCTCTTGTATATCAAGCGGAGAAACTGTTACAAAATTCAAAATTTTGGATACACTTTGGTGTATTAGTGGAAGAAGATAACCGAACTCGAGTTTCGAGTTTTTGGAATTTAGCAAATGAACCAATAGTCGGTACAATTTTTATTGTGGCTTGGTTCAAACCTCATTTGTTATTTGTTGACTAAGTCAAATTCAACATCTCCTTTATTGAGTTAAGTTACAAATTACAATCAAATTAATTTGGTTTATTGTTTTGTAACATTTGTAACATAAAAATCATAATGATTTTTAGTGGAGAATAATTCTCATTAAAAATGGAGTAACCTCTTTATAAACTCATATATTAATCATTAAGAGAAATGGTTGAGAAATAATGAATGATGGAAAATGAAAAGAGAAAAAGGAAAACAAACCTTTGGTTTTCTCATTCTAAAAAATGTAAAAAATACACATAAAAAATTCTTCACATGTTGAATCTGAGAATACAACATAGAAAAGCGTTTGTTGGATTCTGTTCTTAGGTTGTGCAAGACAGAATAGTTGCAGTTGTATCTTGGAATTCGGAACGCCATGAAACCATCACACTACGGAGCGTTTTCAAAATTAAGGAAAGAGTGTCTCGCCTCTGCAAATCCAGTATTTTCCTAATTCTTGTATCGGTATTTTACATTTTATTATATGTAATTTATTCACAATTATCAGTTGCCCATATTGTAGAAAATTAAACTTAATTCTGAAAAGATCGTTATGTTTATTAATTGTTAGAACTCGGTTTTACGGAATGGCTGTCGATCACTTTCCGGTGAGTTTTTTAAAGAAGACGGTAAAACCGAAGTTCGTTTGAATGAGAAATGAGTATTTAAAGTGGGTTGCTTGATAAGCATAAAATGAACAAATGTAATTTGTCACACATTATTATTTAGAGGTGAAATATCTCTTGTATATCAAGCGGAGAAACTGTTACAAAATTCAAAATTTTGGATACACTTTGGTGTATTAGTGGAAGAAGATAACCGAAATCGAGTTTCGAGTTTTTGGAATTTAGCAAATGAACCAATAGTCGGTACAATTTTTATTGTGGCTTGGTTCAAACCTCATTTGTTATTTGTTGACTAAGTCAAATTCAACATCTCCTTTATTGAGTTAAGTTACAAATTATAACCAAATTAATTTGGTTTATTGTTTTGTAACATTTGTAACATAAAAATCATAATGATTTTTAGTGGAGAATAATTTTCATTAAAAATGGAGTAACCTCTTTATAAACTCATATATTAATCATTAAGAGAAATGGTTGAGAAATAATGAATGATGGAAAATGAAAAGAGAAAAAGAAAAACAAACCTTTGGTTTTCTCATTCTAAAAAATGTAAAAAAATACACATAAAAAATCTCTCACATGTTGAATCTGAGAGTACAACATAGAAAAGCGTTCGTTGGATTTTGTTCTTAGGTTGTGCAAGACAGAATAGTTGGAGTTGTATCTTGGGATTCGGAACGCCATGAAACCGTCACACTATGGGGCGTTTTCAAAATTAAGGAAAGAGTGTCTCGCCTCTGCAAATCCAGTATTTTCCTAATTCTTGTATCGGTATTTTACATTTTATTATATGTAATTTATTCACAATTATCAGTTGCCCATATTGTAGAAAATCAAACTTAATTCTGAAAAGATCGTTATGTTTATTAATTATTGGAACTCGGTTTTACGGAAGTGGCTATCGATCACTTTCCGGTGAGTTTTCTAAAGAAAACGGTAAAACCGAAGTTCGTTTGAATGAGAAATTAGTATTTAAAGTGGGTTGCTTGATAAACATAAAATGAACAAATGTAATTTGTCCCACATTATTATTTAGAGGTGAAATCTCTCTTGTATATCAAGCGGAGAAACTGTTACAAAATTCAAAATTTTGGATACACTTTGGTGTATTAGTGGAAGAAGATAACCGAACTCGAGTTTCGAGTTTTCAGAATTTAGCAAATGAACCAATGGTCGGTACAAGTTTTATTGTGGTTTGGTTTAAACCTCATTTGTTATTTATTGACTAAGTCAAATTCAACATCTCCTTTATTGAGTTAAGTTACAAATTACAACCAAATTAATTTGGTTTATTGTTTTGTAACATTTGTAACATAAAAATCATAATGATTTTTAGTGGAGAATAATTCTCATTAAAAATGGAGTAACCTCTTTATAAACTCATATATTAATCATTAAGAGAAATGGTTGAGAAATAATGAATGATGGAAAATGAAAAGAGAAAAAGGAAAACAAACCTTTGGTTTTTTCATTCTAAAAAGTGTAAAAAATACACATAAAAAATTTCTCACATGTTGAGTCTGATAGTACAACATAGAAAAGCGTTCATTGGATTCTGTTCTTGGGTTGTGCAAGACAAAATAGTTGCAGTTGTATCTTGGGATTCGGAACGCCATGAAACCGTCATACTACGGGGCGTTTTCAAAATTAAGGAAAGAGTATCTCGTCTCTGCAAATCCAGTATTTTCCTAATTCTTGTATCGGTATTTTACATTTTATTATATGTAATTTATTCACAATTATCAGTTGTCCATATTGTAGAAAATCAAACTTAATTCTGAAAAGATCGTTATGTTTATTAATTGTTGGAACTCGGTTTTACGGAAGTGGCTGTCGATCACTTTCCGGTGAGTTTTCTAAAGAAAACGGTAAAACCGAAGTTCGTTTGAATGAGAAATGAGTATTTAAAGTGGGTTGCCTGATAAGCATAAAATGAACAAATGTAATTTGTCCCACATTATAATTTAGAGGTGAAATCTCTCTTGTATATCAAGCGGAGAAACTGTTACAAAACTCAAAATTTTGGATACACTTTGGTGTATTAGTGGAAGGAGATAACCGAACTCGAGTTTCGAATTTTCAGAATTTAGCAAATGAACCAATGGTCGGTACAAGTTTTATTGTGGTTTGGTTCAAACCTCATTTGTTATTTGTTGACTAAGTCAAATTCAACATCTCCTTTATTGAGTTAAGTTACAAATTACAATCAAATTAATTTGGTTTATTGTTTTGTAACATTTGTAACATAAAAATCATAATGATTTTTAGTGGAGAATAATTCTTATTAAAATAGAGTAACCTTTTTATAAACTCATATATTAATCATTAAGAGAAATGGTTGAGAAATAATGAATGATAGAAAATGAAAAGAGAAAAAGGAAAACAAACCTTTGGTTTTTTCATTCTAAAAAGTATAAAAAATACACAAAAAATCTCTCACATGTTGAGTCTGAGAGTGCAACATAGAAAAGCGTTCATTGGATTCTGTTCTTGGGTTGTGCAAGACAAAATAGTTGCAGTTGTATCTTGGGATTCGAAATGCCATGAAACCATCACACTACGGGGCGTTTTCAAAATTAAGGAAAGAGTATCTCGCCTCCGCAAATCCAGTATTTTCCTAATTCTTATATCAATATTTTACATTTATTATATATAATTTATTCACAATTATTAGTTGCACATATTGTAAAAAATCGTGTTCTAACATGTGCTTGAGAAACAATGAGCCTCTAACAATGTTCTGTAACATATATGCTACTTTCAGCATTTTCTTACATTTTGATTGCCTCTTGAAACACTCATTCACCATTAAATTCAGTGTCTTTCAATTTAAAAAGTTGTCATTTTCCTGAATCTCTTGTAACAATGTCGCACCACTCGTTTTTGAGTAGAATGAGCTTTCATCAAATTTTACAAATAAAAAAACGTGTGTATTGGACCATATAAGTTATTAGATGGACCTGCGTAAAGCCATTGTCGTGTAGACCAATGACTGCGACAACCACGTGGTTTGTGGTTTTTATCAATTATTGTGGATTCCAAAGGGTCGGTCGGTGTCTTGGCACATACAACTCACTTCTATTGAATGGCCACTAAACCATTGTCAAATTTAAAGAATTTAACTCTTAAACTCGAAAATACTATTGCTGTTATGTTTGTTTTTTTTCTAGGTGCTATTAGGTCCACTGTCTTTGGATGCTGTAAGCAAAATTATAAAATATGTCTTATCATATATTATGCAAATTATAATTAAAGATCATACAAAATTACATTTCAACAAAATAATTTCAATTTTTAGAAATAATTAGCCACAAACGATAAAAAGAGTTACAATAAAAAAAACATTTGTTGTTAAAATATTAAATTCATTCATTAATCTCATCTAGTTTTCTATTATCAATTAGTATCAATAATTTATTCATTTTTTCTATTTATAAGATTTTCTAGTTAAAAGCAAACATATTAAAAAAATCTATTTTTCTAATATATTATTTCAATAGTAAAAATATTACATAATAAATGATGATAGAAAATGAAATGCATTTAAATTCACATAACTAGTGAAATTATAATTAGTTAAACAACAAACTTAATTAACATTTTGTTAAACTCAACTAACATTTTGAAAAACCATATAATATTGCTCTTATAAACATTTATTAATTCATGATAAAAGTTAAAAAAAAAAAGTTAACGAAAAATACCTGAATTTTGTAAAAAAAAAATACTAATTCATGTTTCTAAATTAGCTAACATGAATATAAAATTAATAAGAATTTTTTAATTATTTTATTATTAAATTTGTGTTATTTTAAAATTTTAAATAATTATTACTATATTTGGAATCAAAATTTAAAATAATGTTGTTTTAGTCAATTGTCTTATATCATAACCAACAAGACATTTATAAAATATTTAATCATAATTTTTCGAAATTATTGATATAAGTATTATAGTCGCCTCTTCTCATCCATATTTTCTAGAAACCCTTTAATCTAAACTGGATGCTAATATTTCATTTTCTACAAAACAGATCAAAACCAAAAGCGCTGTTTGTTTGTCTGCCGCAGCGTCTGCGGCAGCGACCTGCGGTCAGACGCTGCGGTTAGACGCAGCAATATTGTTGTTCGTTTGATCGCTGCAGGTTGTCACCGCAAGTTGTATTGCAATTGTTTGATCGCAAACGCTATAATTTCGCAGCGATTAAAAATTTTGATCGCAGTTTTCTGCGATCGACCGCAGCGTTTGACCGCAGGAACCTGCGGCGGTCAAACAAACAACGTTTGGCCGCATGACGCAGCCGCAGGTTTCTGCGGCTATGAAACGAACATGCCCAAAATCTTAAATTAATTGCGAATACAGAAATTATCGACTCGAAAAACATGTAGACAACATATACGACAATTTTGATTTTGCTCTCTCAAATCACTTTATCCTCTCCCATTCTGAAATCATACAAATCGATTTTGTATGTGTAAACCTAAGACACAATTTTTTTTACAGTTTTTGCAGTTCTTTTTTACAATTTTTTAACTTAAAAATGTGTATATATATCCATTTTCTGAAGATTCGTCAAGAAAATTTGTCTAGAAACTTTGAAAGTCGTCAACTCTGAAAAACAAGAGTTCTTTTCAAACACAAACTCTTAGTTAAGTAATAACGTTCAAAGATTTTTATAGATATTATTTACCAAATAATTAGATGAAGAAATTATCCAAGATTTAAAGACATTATTACGTGATTTCCTACGTAAACGGTTTATGAATTATTAAAAAAAAAACTAATTAAAACAGATGATCGTTAAAGTTATGTTTTCATAGTAATTATGTAATTTTATTTATAATTTATTATTAATATAATAATGTGAATACAAATGTGAACTATTTGACCAAAATTCCTAAAATTTGAAAAATCTAAATCTACATTTGTATATTTTGAATTTATTTCTCATAAATGATTTTACAAATTGAAATAACTATTTCTAAAATATGATATAAAATAATTGTGTTTGATGAACTGATCAGAGGAAGAAAAACCAAAAGAACGCTGTTTATGATTGTTCATCAAGATTCTCTTAACATTTTCGGTTGATATCACTTTCTCCCTTTTTATATCTCAATTTTTTCTTTAAAATATTTTTTATTTTGTTCATATCTAGACTAATGTGTTCTTCAAAAAATAATATAATAGAGTAATACTTTAAAATATTATCTTTTAATGTTTTTCTTCCAAATTTATCATTATAAAATTAAAATCCCAAAAATAAAAATACTTATTTACTTTAAATAAATTATACATAAACTTAAAGTATTAGATTTGGGTTCCTTTTTTCCAATTTATGGTTTAATTTTTTTAATTAAAATATAGTTTTAATATATTTTAATTTTAAATATATGTTATTATTGGAAATTTAAACTAATGATACTATTTTGGAACAAAAACTTAAAAAAGTGCTATTTTATACAATTGCTCTAATATAATAAGCAACTAGCATTTTAGTTCGTATTAGTTATATAGTCAATGAATTTGAAGTTTATGCTTGTTTTTGTTATTTTTGGGGGAAAACAGTAAAAATGACAATAGTAAGAATCTGTATAAATCTTAATATTAATTTTACTATCAACCTTGAATTGTATTTGTTGGACTGTCTAAAAGCATCATAAGAAATAAAAATAAAAATTTAATATTTTAAGTTTGGTTGGGTTGTATCATTGAGTAATTTAAGATAAATAGATGAATAAAATGATTATTTCTTTCTAACTATTGGAGAAATTTGAGAAAAAAAAAGAGCTCATAATTACACTTTTCAATCAACAGTAACAAGATTTCTCTATTTTTTCTTTATATAATTTGTTTCTTTTTGTTTGTATCTAATCTAATGTGTTTCAAAACAAAATTAACAAAATTATATGATTTGTATGGTTTGCAATTTTTAATATATAATTATTTGTTTTCAATTTTAAAAACTACTATAATTTTCTTAAAATATTTTTAATGTCAACTTCGAATTTGAAAATATTAGATTGCCGAAAAACATAAAAAATAGAAAAAAATATTATCTATTCGGACTATTACTTTTTGCTAATTGAATATTTTAATTAATAGTAAGAGGATATATATATATATATATATTATAATTATTTTGCTGAATTTTCTTCAACTTCCGTGATTACATATTTAAAGAAGAGGAATAAAGTAGAAAAATGAATATTCAAAAATGTTTGAATCAGAAGAAAACTTGTAATGTGATTCTTTTTTGACAAAATTGTAATGCGTTTTAGATTCTTCAACCCTAAAGCCAAACTAGTCAAAAGGATAATGAACGTTTTCCCATTAATTTAATACAAAGATATGATTTTTAATCAACAAAATTACTTTAATACAAAGAACACTATTAAGTAGTCACGTGATTACGTAAATGCAAAGAATTTGAGTTAAATAAATATTTCAACGACGTTGATTAAATTATAATAAAATAAATGGACAAAGACACGATATTTGAAAAAAATATTCTTACAGAAAAAAAAAGAATCTTCAATATTATTAGTCCGGAACCTTTATTTGACGTCGTTTGCTTAACCTTTTTAAGTCATTGTTTAGGTTTACTATATATACAAAATATTCAGGTGTTAATGCTTTGCTTTGCTTAGATTAAGAGGTAAGCTGTCAATCGGATCCTATCAGTTCCGCCTGATTCGTTTTGTGATGGGTTCAAAGAAAATTTATATAAATGATTTTAATCCATAAAATTCAACAGTAAATATTTTATAACTCATATTTGCTTCGTATTAATTAGGTAGATTTTATGGATTTAGCCAATGATCCATTTCGTAGATTAACTTTTTTATAAATATTTAAAATATTTATTTAAATTAAATTTAAATAAATTTTTAGATAAATATATAAATCTAACATTAATACACCAAATATATATGTGGTTGTATATGTTCCTCTTGACCCGTTATGCGACGGATTCAAATTTTTTTTACCATTTCTAAAATAATTATTTTCGTATGATGCGCATCTACCCTACAATGGGTCAAACAGAATGGCTATTACAAATTTAACAATAAAAACGTTGTTTATTTATTGATTTAGTAAACATTTACTATATTAATATGATGCAATTAGATTAACAATTTTTTTGAAAAATACATTTAAATATCACAAAAATGTTTTGCTTCCAAAAGATTATAATAGTTTTATTTTTTTAACATAACATTTATTTGAAAAAAATATATATTATCCATAAAAAAATGTCAATCGGATCCTATCCATCCCGTCTCATTCGTTTTGTGATGGGTTCAAAGAAAATTTATATAAATTATTTTAATCCATAAAATTCAACAGTAAATATTTTATAACTCATATTTGCTTCGTATTAATCAGGTAGATTTAGTGGGTTTAGCGGATGATCCATTTAGTAGATTAACTTTTTTTATAAATATTTAAAATATTTATTTAAATTAAATTAAATAAATTTTTAGATAAATATACAAGTCTAACATCAATATACCAAATAGATATGTGGTCGTATCTGTTTTTCTTGACTCGTTCTGCGACGGATTCAAACTTTTTTACCATTTTCAAAATAATTATTTTCGTATGATCCGCATCCACCCTACAATAAGTTAAACAGAATGGGACGTACCGATAATGACTCATTTAATATAGTTATTACAAATTTAACAATAAAAACGTTGTTTATTTATTGATTTAGTAAACATTTACCATATTAAAATGATGCCATTAGATTAACAATTTACTTGAGAAATACATTTAAATATCACAGAAATGTTTTGCTTCTAAAAAGATTATAATAGTTTTAATTTTTTTAATATAACGTTTATTTGAAAAAAATTGGTTACAGTAGTTTTAAAATTAACTTTTTATGATATTTTTAATAATTGCTATTTTTAACTTATAATTGCCAACGTCTCTAACTACCTCATTTATATTTGTTTATTCGGTCCCAATTTTTATTGCTGACACAGTTAGTTGAAAGGGTTATCATTACACGAGTTTTTTTTGAAAAAATATTTAGTTATTAAATAAATAATATCTTAAAATAATATATGTTTAAGTTTATTAAAATTTAACATATTAAAAATAAATTTTTTAAAATAACACAAATTATTATATAAAAATAATTATTTATTTCAAATAAAATATTCAATTAATATTATGTGAAAATTCCTTGATTAATATTAGTTTCCATTTTTTTTATTTTGGCAAGTCGTATATGTTTTTCTACACTCTTTTAAAGATGTAGCTTCATGATTATTTATCTCAACAATCTCTCTATTAATTTTATCTTCGTTTTATGAACACTGCCATCTTTCTAATATGTCTTAGACTCATTAACATATGATGAGTAATAATTTTTTTAAGTTGGAACTTTAACTATTTATGTTACGGCAGATATCTAAAATACCATCTTTCTAAGTTTTTATTCCAAAAATAGCATTATTAGTTTAAATTTCTACTAATAACACAAATTTAATATTAAAATACATTAAAACTATACTTTAATAGAAAAAATTAAACTCTAAATTAGAAAAAATGAACTCAAATATAATATTTTAAGTTTATTTGTAATTTATTTATAATGAATAAGTATTTTTACATAAGTATTTATGCTATTTTTGGGAGTTTAATTTTGGGATGTTAGATTTGGAAGAAATTTTTTAAAAATTCCTATTTTATGGTATTACTCTTCATCTTATCAATAATATATTATTTGAGAAATATTTTTAAAAAATAACCTTACTCTAACGTGTTATTAATAGAAATGTCATGATGACATTTCATCATCACAATAAATTTCAAATAAATATATAAATAGGTTTAAATGACTAAAATAATTATAATATATATCATTATTATCAATTTAATCAGAAAATTAATATATTTTATTAAACTAAAAAATTATTAAATTCATAAAAAAAATAATTATTTTTGTTTCATTAATTTACATATACAAAAAATAATATTGAAAATATTTTTAAATAAAAATAAAAATTATATAAATATTTAAATTATATTTATTAATAAAAAATATTATATAATTTACAAATATTTTTTTTCACTGACATGGATATACATCTAATTTCATATTTATTTTCCCAGTACACTTTATTAGAAATTAAGAGCAATCTCCAATATATATCAAACATTGATATCCCTTTTCTACAATGGGGAAACGTATACCCCACACCCAAAAAGATTCAAATTGAAAAGATTTGATCTCACCATAAAACAGATTTAGAAATATTTTGTATAAATCGTTGGCATTAATTACAATCATTAATACATGAAAAAGTCACGTGTTTCAGACCAAATTATGGAAATTGTAGTTGCTTATCTACTTTGAGGCCCTATGGCTTTGAGGGGAAGAATGTTATGTTTTTTCTTATTGTATCGTTTTAATAGGTTGTATATTTACAAGATCAAATTGTCTTTTTTGTAACCACGATAGAAATTTAGTAATTTATTTAAATTTTCTACAAGATGATGTTAACTCTTGAATTGAATCTGTCGATTAAAAATGGTTTCCCAATGAAAAGTCAAAACAAATTTCTATATGGTTTATATTCTTCTTGTGCTATTACGTGTGCTTATCTTCTTGTTTTTTCTTTGACACGTACTCGTGTTTATCCCATTGTTGAGCTATTGAAATATGACATCTTATATAGTTCTCTTATCTCATATATTAAGTTTTAAAATAACTACGAAGAAAATTCAAAGAAATTAGGTTGTGTTGGGAAACAAATCTAAAACTTATTTTATATTTTGAATTATTTGTGTTATAGTTGGGTTTTGCATTTCCAACATCGAATTCGGCTCAAAACAAAATCGGTCCAACAATTCGGACGCATGATTCTTTAATATGGACGATTTTCGCCATTTTTGAATAATCAAAAAAATCTCTCCAAAACGTCTGATCTAATCAGATACTAATGACATCATTTATGAACATTAATGTGTTATTTAACACAAAAATTCTAAGAAATTTAGCATATTAAAAAGTGTAAAAAAAAAGTTGTTGGTATTAAATTGATATTTAAAAAATTAAGAAATAGATTATTAAATAATTAGTTGGAACTCGTATTAATACCAATTCTCTTTTTTAACTGAGATCGTATTTATAAAAATATAAATTAAACCGTCTAAATTCTGATAAGAGAATTCATGTTCAACAATTGGTAAGTATTTTATCACTCAATGTATTTTAGACCATGTGATTTTATTTAGCAATTTAAAAAAATATTTGGAAGATTAGTGAAAAAATTATATTTAATTTGTGATTGTAGTTTTATTTATTTCATAACTAAATTGCATTAAATTAGGAGTGTTCAGAAATTCATTTTTTAGAGAATAAAATTCACATCAAGTTACATCAAAAGAAAATTGACAACGATCTCGAATTAGTAATTTTGCATTGTCGTTTGTGAACGTGGAACATTAAGAAGGGCAACAAAGCCTTTAATCTTGAGGGACTCCTCCAATAATGGACGTGGCCCTAGATTCTTATTGAATTTGATAGATATCATTTAACCGATTTAAGCATATATTTGTGACTTTTTTATAGTTAAAGCTTGATTGGTAAATGTTAGTTCTAGATTAATGTTTTTTATTTTCTTTAAATAAAAAATAAGAAATTTAGAGTTAAAATCAATAAATAAGAAACTAATTTTAATAATTTTTTTTAAAAATTTATATTGTGTAACTAAAAGAGTGATAACTAATATATATAAATAGAAAAAATTATTTGAAAATAGTTAAAAAATAGGTAAAACATTAAAAATACAAACACTTTAAAACTGAGAAAATCCTAGAAATTTCTAATATATTATTTGAATTTTTTTAAAAAAAAATAATATAATCATAACGTATTATTAACAAAAAATATCATACTATATGTTATCACCACAATAAATTTCAAATAAATATATAAATAGGTTTAAATTATTAGAGTAATTACAATATGTGTCATTTTATTAATTTTTAGTTAGAAAATTAATATATTTTATTAAACTAACTAAAAATACTATTACATTCGTAAAAATAATTATTTTTATTTTTTTAATTTAGATATATAAAATTAATATTAAAACTAATTTTAAATAAAAGTTAAAATTATATAAATATATAATATATAATTACTAATAAACAATATTATATAATTTACAAATATTTTTCCCTAGATATAAATCTAGTTTATAATTACTTATCAAAATTTTCATGTGTTTCAAAATAAGTAAAATTTATAAATCAATAATACATTAGCAAATAACATTTTCTTAATCAAAACCCGAAGTAATACCATTATATATGTAACCATGCAACTTACGCTATGCAATTCATAAACATAACACGTAACTGTGTTGTCATGGTTATTATTACTAAAAGTCAAGCCATGTTGACTATTTCATTTGATGTCGGATTATAAAAATAGTAACCAAATCTGTCCGAATCCGTAAGAAAATGAGAATGATAGCGACTTCACCTAAAATTATGCTACAATTGTGTATAATAGCAAGAAATCGTTAATCACATCTCATAAAAAAAAAAAAATTATAGTATTTGGTTGAAATTGGAAGTAAAAAAAAAACACTTCTTTCATTTACGCACGTGTGTTTATTTATACAATAATTTCGGAGATTATTGAAACTTAATCATGATTCCTGTTTATTTACACAATACTTGTTGCTTAATCATGATTCCTGTTTTCTTTTGTAATTTTTTTTTGATGGTTTATGATGATAATATTCAAAGTAAAAGTTTTATACCATTATAATCGCTTTGGACTGTGAATTACTAAAAAATATGCTTAGTTTTAAATAATTTAGCTTTTTCAACTTACGTTTAGTTGATTCGAATTTGACTTTTTGGATACAAAAAACATAAATTCTTTTAATTCATATTAAATATAGTTTGATTTCCAATTTTAATATATTGGGTTGGTTAAGATTTGATCATATGGGTACTATCTCTTATTCATATTGTAAAAAACTAATAATTTTATTATTGATATATGCTTGTTGGATTTGGTTGCAACATTTTATATATAGTATTTTAAAATTTATAATATACTGATATCTTAGGGAAAACTTAAAGAAAAGAGTTAAATATTTGTATTGTATATTTTTAGCCGAAATTAAGATTTTGTTCTAAAATGGTTTGTCATTTTTTTTTTTTATCATTTAGATTACAACGAACCGACTTAATAATCTAATATTTTCATACAAAATTTGTCGTTAATCTCTAATATATTAATTGAGTATCATTTTAATAAAGTAATCTTATGTTAACGTGTGATTTACAAATATGTCACGCTGATGTATCAAACTATTAGAACATGTTAAGATAATTATTATATAAGACATAATTTACTAGAGTATTTACGAAAACTGTCATTACACAGTATATTATATGTAAATCTCTAATATTTCGATATAAAATATATTTTATCATAAAATGCAAATACAATATAAAAATAATATAAATTTTGAAAAATTAATCAAAAAAATATAAAAATTTAATTGAATATTTATCACATCTATAATTTTATTCAAGATAGGTATAATTTAAATTTATTTATATAATCTGATTTTATTATCTATTTCATTTTTGTAATCAATATTAAAAAAATTAAAAAATTATTTTAAATATAAAATAAATTATATATATATATCTGATTTATATTAACAAAATAAATAATTAATTACAATGTATACATATTTTTTTTCCATGCAAGGCGTGGATCAAAATCTAGTTTATACTTATTCTAATTGAATTGTATTGATGATTTAGAGTTAATAGTGTTTAGGACACTAGCCCCCATTCAGTGTAGGGTTATTTGAAAGAAAAATTATTAAATATAAAAGAATAATTATCATTAAAAATGATTTTTACTATATAAATAGCACAAATAATTTTATTTTCTAAAAATACCACTAACATTATATTTTCAAAATAGCATAAAACTTAAACTAAATTTTAAATTTTCAAACTAAACGTTAAACCTTAAAAACTAAATCGTAAACCTAAACACTAAATCATAAAATCAAATATTAAAATTAAATGATGGTGTATAAAATCTTTAAAAGTCATTTTCAGTATTTTTGATATTTATGGAAAAAGTTTAGTGGTATTTCAGAAAATAAAAACTAATAGTGCTATTTTGAAATAAAAATATTTTTTGTGATTTTTGGATATGAAAACCAAAAAATTTCTAAATCTGTAATATCTCAATGTCGATAATATTCCAGATAATAGAAATTTATAAAGCTCAGATCCGAATTCAAAATGTGTCATCCCTTCTGAGCCTCTCTATCTCTCTTCTCAATTGGCAAAAAATAATCAGAGCAGAGAAGACATCTGAATTCTTCTTGTCCCAACACATGCAACACAGCTTCAATTCAATTTCCCAAAACCTTCTGGAAAATTCTGCAAAACCCACCAAACAAAACAAGAACACCAAGAAAGACAAAAGTCAAGCAAGACAAAGCAAAACCCTCTTCCTCGAAACGACTCAACTACTTCCATATATAACACAAACCCAAACACAGAGCATAACACATTAAAGAGAAATTTTTTGAAGAAGAAACAGAGAAAGATGGTTTTCTCTGTTTCCATGTTTGTCTCTCTCGCCCCATACATATTCGTCTCAGCATTACTTCTGTTCCTTCTCATAGAGCAAGTCTCTTACCTTACCAAGAAACGTAACCTTCCTGGTCCTCTCTTCGTCCCTCCGATTATCGGAAACGCCGTTTCAGTCGTACGTGACCCCACTTCCTTCTGGGACAAGCAATCCGCGACGGCGAAAACCTCCTGTGGTCTCTCCGCGAACTATCTAATCGGAAAATTCATCGTCTATATTAGAGATACAGAGCTTTCCCATCAAATCTTTTCCAACGTTCGTCCTGATGCCTTCCACCTCGTCGGACATCCCTTCGGAAAGAAGCTCTTCGGTGATCACAACCTCATCTACATGTTCGGCGAGGATCACAAATCCGTTCGCCGTCAGCTTGTTCTCAATTTCACCCCTAAAGCATTCTCAACATATACTGCTCTTCAACAACTAGTAATCCTCCGTCATATACGGCAGTGGGAGGAAACCTCTGGCGGATCTCGTCCCGTGACGCTGCGAAATCTCGTCCGTGAACTTAACCTCGAGACTTCCCAAACCGTTTTTGTCGGACCGTACCTTGACAAGGAAGCTAGAAACAGGTTCCGTACGGACTACAATCTGTTCAATCTCGGATCCATGGCGCTTCCGATTGACCTCCCAGGTTTCGCGTTCGGCGAAGCTCGCCGGGCGGTGACTAGGCTGGTAGAGTCACTCGCATTCTGCGCGGGAAAATCGAAAGAGAGGATGGCGGCAGGGGAAGAGTCGACTTGCCTAATCGATTTCTGGATGCAGGCGATCGTCGCGGAGATAGAATCCGGGAATCCAGCGCCACCGCACTCCGGAGACGAAGAGATCGGCGGTTTCCTCTTCGATTTTCTCTTCGCCGCGCAGGATGCTTCTACGTCATCGCTTCTATGGGCGGTGGCGCTGCTTGATTCGAAGCCGGAGGTGTTGAGCAGAGTGAGGGAGGAAGTCGCAAGAATATGGTCGCCTGAGTCCAACGCGTTGATCACTGTCGATCAGCTAGCAGAAATGAAGTACACCCGCTCCGTAGCGCGTGAGGTAGTGAGATTCCGGCCGCCGGCGACTATGGTTCCACACGTCGCTGCTAAGGATTTCCCTCTCACGGAATCGTACACAATCCCAAAAGGTACGATAGTCTTTCCTTCGGTTTTCGACTCCTCGTTTCAAGGTTTTACTGAACCGGACCGGTTCGATCCAGACCGGTTTAGTGAGACCAGGAAAGAGGATCAGATTTTCAAACGCAACTTCTTGGCTTTTGGTTGGGGCCCACACCAGTGCGTGGGCCAGCGTTATGCACTGAACCACCTCGTGCTCTTCATAGCGATGTTCTCCTCGCTGTTGGATTTCAAGAGAGTTCCATCGGACGGCTGCGATGAGATCATATACTGCCCGACGATATCTCCGAAAGACGGATGTACGGTGTTCTTGTCTAGGCGCGTCGCATCGTACCCAAACCTCTCCTTGAATTAATTTGGAATTTTTTTTAATATATTCGGTTGGTCAAAGTCAAGAGTGTGATTTTATCATTGTTGCCTTGTTGGTGAGGTGTCTCTCGAAGAGAGTGGGGCTACAGAGAGTGTTATTGTATTTTGATAGATGTCATTGTTTTGTATTTCCTTCATTTGTCATGTCTTCTTATTATTTAATCTTTCTTATTTTTTTTCTCTCTCTTTTTCTTGTCTAATGATAGATGATTGGTCTCACAAATAATAATAATAGTACGATGATTTTTGGATAAAAAGCCTTTGAGTTACCGAATTTTTTAATTTATCGAAAAATAAATACATATATTTATAAACAGATTTTTCACGAAGTGAAATTTTATATGTTTCTGTTTTTTATTTTAGAAATTATAGAAAAATATTTCAAAATATCACTAAAAATATCGCAATAGTTTTTTTCTTCAAAAATATTATTAAAATTTTTTTTTCAAAAATATCACAAACACTAAAATTAATTTTTTAAAATATAACTTAAATATTTAGATTTATGTTTATTTTTAGTATTATATATATATTTAGGGTTTAAAATTAATTTTTAAAATTAAAAAATAAATTTTAGGTTTATGGTATTTTTAAAGAACAATTTATGATTATTTTTGAGCAAAATATATATTATTAACATACTAACTTCTATTATGTTAATATTAGTTACAACTGTTAGATTTTGGTTCTAATTTGAATAATAATTATATGTCTCACGGAAGATATCTAAATTTTTTTTTGTTATATGAATTTTTTAATATTAGGATTAATTATTAGTTCTAGTTCGATCTAACTTTTTTTTTGATAATTAATTGATATACTAGATTTTGAACCACGCCCTGCGTGTGAAAAAATATTCACATATAATAATTAATTATTTATTTTTGTTAATTTAAATCAGATATATATATATAATTTATTTTATATTTAAAATAATTTTTAAAAAAATTTTAATATTGATTACGAAAATAAAACAGATAATAAAATCGGATTATACAAATATACTTAAATTGTATCTATTTTGGATAAAATTATACATATGATAAATATTCAATTAAACTAAACTTTTGTTTTATATTTTGTTTGACTAATTTTTTAAAATTTATACTTTGTTTTATATTGTATTTATATTTTATGACAAAATATATTGTATTTCAAAATATTAAAGATTTACATATAATATACTGTATAATGACAATTTTCGTAAATATTCTAGTAAATGATGTCTTAGGTAATATTTATCTTAAAATGTTTTAATATTGTGACATATCAGCGTGACACACTTGTAAATCACACGTTAAAGTAAGATTATTTTGTTAAAATGATTGTCAATTAATATATATGTTCGTATTTATTAATACATTTTTGATTCACACGAATTATTATATATCGAGATTTTGGTTTATTATAGGGAATTTTAGTAACTCCCATGATACTGTCTACTCGATGACATAAAGACATCAATTAAATACAATCTGAATGTTATATTAAATCTAAATCGTTGCCTAACAAAACTCGAGGGAATAAGTAGAAAACATATGTCAGAATATTGGAAGGATATTTTTAATAGAATTTCCGACCAAATTCAGTAAGATCATCGAACCAATCGATGAAGTAGAGCTTAAAGCCTTAACCAAACTTATTATTTAAGTTTTAAAGGATCCAACAAAATATATGTGCTTTCCATAGAATCATATCGAACCAACCAAAAAGAGATGAGCAACAAACCGACTTGTTTCAGAAACTTAACTCATCAAAGACACGCAACATATGGAATTGGATCAATCAATAGCAACTTAGACCAAATTGGAATCCAATTTACAAACCGAATGATTCAAGATTCCCGATCCATTGAAGCCTATGAACCTGGTTTTTTTTATTAAAGTCCAAGCACAAAAAGTCAAGCCCATAAACGACACAGATATATGTTCTTGATCCATCAACGACCTGCGGAAAATAGTACCCACCCTACCCTAGACGAGACTAGACGTGATCGTGAACCACCCTTAAACTCAACATACCATATACTTGCCATAGTTGGATTCAAGTGCTTTTATACCACAACGCTCATGTTCGGCTGAAGCATTCTTCCCCAAGTTGTTCAGATACAAAAATGTTAAAACCGAATTTACGCTTTATTCAGTTTTCATATAATTTTTTTTGAATAATTCTCTTTATTTTTCAATGATTTTGAATATCATTTATGTTATCCATCTTTTTATGCTATAATCCGTAATTAATTTTATCTGGAATTAATTACGGATTTAGTTGTTACAACGTAATTAATTATTAACTGTTACAGTATTGATTATTTTCATTATAAATTAATTAATTCTTTGGACCGCTACATAGTTTATTTTCTAAAAATAACCGATTTAACTTTTTTTTTGGTCCAACTTGGTCATGTTAGCGGGTTCGAATTTTGGAAATAAATCTGATGCCTACCACAAGCCCCCTAAGTTTTCTGAAGCGTCGATTCGGGAAATTTTATTTACCTAAAGATTTATTATTTACATTGATGTTTCTGCTTCTACTGATATCACCGATGCTTGATCGTTGTTTCGACGATTTCTATTATTGTCATTGTTTTATTTTGACTTTGTCATGGTAGTTTAATATCTTTTTTTTGCTATCCTTAGATAGAGTTGTGATGGTTTTTCTTTTACCATTTTGTGAAATACTTATCGTTTATTTAACGATTGCGTATCGGTGTGTTGATGAGAAAACGCTTGCTTCGTTCATTCCTTTTTTTTCAAGAATTTGATAATGTCGTGTCGTGCTGTGCTAGCTATCTTATTTTTGCGAAGTCCTACTCGTGTATTTAACGGTTGTATATCCGTTACACAGTAAGTTGCTTGCTTTTTTTTTATCACTTTTAGGGTTTGATATTATTGTGCGAGTTGTGGTGGCTATATTATTTTCGCGAAGTACTCCTTGTTTATTTAACGGTTGTATATCCATTTTTACACGAAGAACTGCTTGCTTTTTTTATCCTTTTTACGGTTTGATATTATTGTGCGAGGTTGTGGTGACTATATTATTTTTAGAAGTGCTCCTCATTTATTTAACGATTGTATATCCGTGTTTACACGAGGAATTGCTTACCTTTTTTTCCATTTTATGGATTGATATTATCGTACCGAGCTGTGTTGACTATATTACTTTCGCGAATTGTTCCTCGTTTATTTAATATTTTTCTTATCTCTTTTACGGTTTGATATTATCGTGCCGAGCTGTGTTGACTATATTATTTTTGCGAAGTGGTCTTCGTTTATTTAATGCCTTTTTATCTCTTTTAGAGTTTGATATTATCGTGCCGAGCTGTGCTTGTTATTTTAACGAAGTGCTCCTCGTTTATTTAACAGTTGTATATTCGTGTTTACACGAAGAGTTGGTTGCCTTTTTTTTTATCACTTTTAGGGTTTAATATTACTGTGTCGAGTTGTGCTAGCTATTTTAGTGAAGTGCTACTTGTTTATTTAATGGTTCTATATCCGTGTTTACACGAGAAGCTCCTTGCCTTTTTTACCCCTTTTAGGGTTTGATATTATTTTCGAAACTTTGAACGCTTTAGAAAACTTTGCCTGGTATGATTTCATGTTATATCATCGTACTGCATGCCTTAAAATACGAAATAATGATAACGAAATTGTATTTTTTATTTTGTTTCGAAGCGAGCTGCATAATCTGCGGAGTGTGTCCTGAAAATTTGGATTATCGTCGTTGGAGCTTGATATTTGTTTCTTAAAATTTAAGATAGATTGTGTTGCAACCGAATTTACACTTTATTCAACTCCTTAAAATTTTCTTTAAATAATTCTTTTTATTCTTGAATATATCTTAATATCCTTTACATGAGTATTGTACACTTTTTATACTATAATGCGTAGTTAATTCTATCCGAAATTAATTACAGATTTAGCGGTTATAACGTAATTAATTTTTGACCGTTATTATATTAATTATTTTCAGTTACAAAATAATTAATTTTTTTAAACGTTACGTAATTTATTCTTTGAAAATAGCTGGTTAACTTTTTTTTTTTGTATATTTTGGTGTGGTTAACAGATTCAAAATTTTTAGTTAAATCCGATACCTACAAAAAAAGTCTCTGGTTTTTCTTATCTGGCCTACAGCTTCATCAATTCTCTAACAACTACATTCTCATTTAAATTTTGATTTGTTTCTATTTCAGACTTTAGAATTAGTATATTTTGAACCTATTTTAAATTTACTTTGATATAACTGAGTGTGTTTAACATGAATGGAACAAATCAGATTTTTATAACTTACATATTAATATGAATAAAAAATGTTATTACGATAAAACTATTTTAACTCATGAAATTTTGATATATGTTACTATTAATTTTGAAATTTATCAATGTAATAATATAAATAAAAAATATTTTAAAATTTTCTTAAAAAATAATAAGAAAAAATAAAAAAAAGTAAATAAAATCAAATATCAAAAATATCTATGAAGTTATTTATGCCAAAAGAAAATATAAAATACAAACTAAATAAAATAAAATTTAAATGAGAAATAAGTAACGAATATAAATTTATATAAAAAGGGTTCATATTTTAACAACATTATTGGATATAATTTTTTGTCAATTATTGGACAGAACTTAAAATTATTTTTAAAATATAAATTTTTAATTCATTTATATTATTTATAAATATCAATTAACGTACAAGTCCATATCTAATTTCTTATGTATATGTTTATAAAAGTTGTATTTATATCGTTTTCATAATCATAAATTTTTAAAAAAATTAAAAATTTTCGTTTACCGATTCCAATTTATGTTTCTCGTCCGCATATCCTTAAAAGTTTAGTCATTTTCTTCGATCTCTTGCAACAATGTCGCACCACTTGTTTTTAAGTAGAATGAGCTTTCATCAAATTTTAAACAAAAAACGTGTGTATTGGACCATATAAGTTATTAGATGGACCTATACGTAAAGCCATTATCGTGTAGACCAATGAATACGACAACCACGTGGTTTTGTGGTTTTTATCAATTAATGTGGATTACAAAGGGTCCGTCGGTGTCTTGCCAAATACAACTAACTATGTTTTGAGATTTCATATTGAGAATCGAACTAAGCACATCTATTAAATATACCGACGACCAGTATAATTATTATTGTGTTTTACTTCAAAAATTATTTGTTATTTTTTATTATGTCAAATAGCCAATAATTCTTTAATTGAGTTAAATTATCAACAAATTAATTTGGTTTATTATTTGTAAAATAAAATTATAATAATTTTAATTTTGAATGGATAATGAATTCTCGTTATAATAGAATAATTTTTTATAACTCTTGAGCATTAATACTATAAATAGAAATTTTTTTTGTTGTAAGAGCTAAAATTAAAGATAAACATATAAATCTCTAAGTTTAAGAGTGGAATATAGAAAAAACGTTTGTTATATTCTATTTTTGGATTATGATAAAGAGAATATTTACAGTTATATCATGTGATTCAAAACGACATGCAACCGTCACACTACGGAATATTTTTAGAATTAAAGAAAGAGAGTCTTGTCTTTACAAATCTGTATTTTCTAAATTCTTGTATCGATATTCATGTTTATTTTATGTAATTTTTTCACAATTATTCAGTTGATCATATTGTAGAAATAGTGTTCTTACAATCTTAATTATGAAAAAACTTGATATGTTTATTCGACTAACAAAAGCTGATTATTCTATGAAATGTTTATGTCATAAAAAATATGAATTTGGATGTACGATAATTTTTTATTCACTTTTGGTATAATTTTTAGATTTGCAATTGTGCAAAACGAATAAAAATTATCACTAAATAAAAACGTTAACAATAACGTTTATGATTACAACAAATATAGTGAGTCGATACGCCAAATCGAGAGCGATTTATCACTAATGATTTTGTTTCAATACGGATTGGAATTTTGCTATCCTAACGTCTAAATCCTATTGATTTTGAGGTAATATTGGTCACGAGTCTTGTGAGTCGACACAATTCAGACACCTGTAAAAATCATCACTTATTTCAAAAAACAAAATGATTAAAAAAATTCAGCAGAAAATATCGTAAGTGTGATATGTAAAAAAACTCACGCATGTCTACCAAAATTAATTTTAATAGATGTATATGCTTGATGAGATGAAAGAATATGATTTAAAAAAAAAATAAAGCAAAAAAGTTCTAAAATAATACCCAACTTGAAAAACTATAAAAATAGTTTTATGTGAAAAATGAGATTTTTTGAACTTTAATGCGTTTTTTGAATAAATAATATTATTTTCTATGATCACGCGACTAATAGAATTACGGGATAAAAAGAGTACAATAATCTCAAACTCTTAAAGAGATGAATGCAAAATTGCATTATTCTGAATTGTCTTACAAAATATGTGTAGGAAGGGAGGAAGGACAAGCATTGCTTGCCACATATAATTATTGACAAAATATCATATGAACTTTAAAAATATAAAATATCTTCCTACAAATACTTAAAAGTATTGGAGTGCCTACAAAAATAGAGTATAATGTTCTTAATATACACAATCAAACAAAAAATGGAATATATTGGTTATTTATGTTTTAAAGATGACACTAAACCATTAGAAAATTAATCTAATGACACATATCATCTATATATTAAATGTGTCATGAGAATAAATTATAAAATCATCAAGAGGAATAAGTTTAAAGTTTATGATTTAGAAGATTTTTGATGGTAATCCTACCTATGTGAGTGGAGATCCCACGATATATGTTCAAAGAAAAATAAATCAAACTAAATATGTTAAAAGCATTGTGAGATTCTAGTCTATATCGTGGTTCTTGTATGTGTAAAGGATAAACGTTGGTTTTAATGATTTGAGACCATAGTTTTGAGATTTAGTTAGAGTATTACATGATATTATTTAAAACAAATCTAATGACAAATCACATTGTGAATGAAATGGGGTTGTTTTTATAATGTAAAATGTAAGTGTAGTCTAATTCTATTCTAACGGTAGTAAATGGCGAAATATGTCTGCCCCTTTCTTCATAGGTAAGTAAGTAATTGATCTCAAAAACAGTGATTTGTACTATTTTTCCTTCGCATCTTGGACAAAACAAAATGATTTGGACAAAACGAAATGACTTGGACAAAACGAAATGACTTGAACAAAACGAAATGACTTGAACAAAACGAAATGAGTTGGACAAAACGAAATGACTTGCACAAAACGAAATGACTTGAACAAAAATAATGGATACAAAATAATCGTGCTTGTCATACTTTTGAAGAACTTGCAGCCATAGGGAGTCGACTCTATGTCAGCAATTTCGTATCGCACTAAAGTGATCTATGCATTACTATATTTCCATTCATTACTATATTTTTTTAGCAAGATCTTTACCAATGCAATTATAGTCAATAACACATCTTTCCAATATTTTTTATGCGTTTATTTTTTTTAAATGCTTATCAATAGTTTGATTAATCCGTACAATCACTTTTTAAATATTAGTGAAACATTTCTTCAATTATTGTATCCATTAGCTGGTAACTGATAATTATTTTTGTTAAAGTAAATTACAGTAGAAACAAAAAATCTTATCTTTCTTTTTGAGTAAACTAACTATGAGCTACTTTGTTTCTTTCCATTTTTTAGTTCTCTTGACTAAGACGAATGTTAATAAGATTTACCAATATAACCTTTTGAAAATGATACTCAATCCGAAAGCCATGACATTTGATCCTTTTCAAGACGAAATGTTTTCAATTTATTCTCTAACTTTTCTCCAATTTCAATTATCACAATTATATCCATCTATTTGATATCTCTTAATCATAATGTCTTTTTTTATTCTCATTTATATTCTCTTATTCGTTTTGTTTTTTTATTCACATTTATTTATATCTCATCTTCTAAAACCTCACTAATTTTGGAAGTTTTGTATATAGATACATATCTCAACATTGAATTAAATAGAAATTTTGTCAATTCTTCTTATCTTACTTTTTTATTTAATTCATCACAGGTTTTATTCGTTTTAAAATTTTCCTTTTTACTAAAACTAATATATGTTTAGAAAAAGATGAATGACAATAAATAAAAACATTAAACATGATTAGTAGACATAATTATCGATCATTTTAGGATTTCGATTATTCTAATTTGTGAAGACTAATTGAATTATATATTTATATTATTGTAAGTGAATGAGTCAAAATCCAAAAACTCAATTATGCAGTACGAAGTTGTAAATTAGAGATTCTGAAATTGGTAGAGACGTTTTTGGGTTTATTTGGTCGTCATAATGGTTCTGAATTGATTAACGTACCAAGATAAATACATGATCATCATTCTGATATTAAATTAGTAATATTAAAAAAAACTCAAATTCTCGCTCAAAAAGAAAAGAAATTTCATTCTGATATTAAATTAGTAAGATTATTTAAAAATCAAATTCTCACCCAAAAAAAAAGAAAACAAAATCTATAGGCCCATAAAAAATAGAGAATTCAAATTTATAAAGACTACAATTAATACACCACGACAAAGAAGAAGGTCGAATATATTAAGAACAATTTTGAATTTTGATTTTACCAATATTCTAATAGAACTTTAAAGACTGAGAGCCAAATTTTCTTTATTAAAATAAATGCTATGGCATGTGACGCTAACAGATATTTTCAGAATTAAATAAAGAAGATCTTTTACAAATTCGTATTTTCTAATTTATTGTATCGATAATTTTGATTTATTTTATGTAAGTTTTTCACAGTTATTCAGTTGAACATATTGTAACATTTATACAATCTTAATTCTGAAAAAAATTGATATGTTTATTCGACTAACAAAACCTGATTATTTTATGAAGTGTTTATGTCATAAGAACATAAATTTGGATGTACAATAATTTTTCGTTCATTCTCAGTATATTTTTTTGAATTTATAATTTTTCGTTCACTTTCAATATAATTTTTCGGTGTTGTTTGCTACATCATTGACAACATGTCATATGAACTTTGAAAAAATAAAATATATTCGTACAAATACCTAAAAATCTTGGGATACCTGCAAAAGTAGCAGTACAACCTTCTAAATATGCACAATCAAACCAAAAAAATATGGAATACATTGGTTATTTATGTTTTAAAAACGGCACTAAACCATTAGACAATTAATCTAATGACACCTATGATCTATATATTAAAATTTTCATGAGAGTAAATTGTAAAATCATCAAAAAGAATTATTTTTAAAGTTTATGATTTGGAAGATGTTTGATGATAATCCTATCTACGTGAGTGGAGATCACATGATGTCTGTTGAAAGAGAAAAATAAATCAAAATAAATATGTTAACAGCACTGTGAGATTCTAGTCTCTATTCAGTTCCTAAGATAATGTATCGTGCTTTTTGTATATGTAAAAGATAAATGTTGTTTTTAATGATTTGAGATTATAGTTTTGAGATTTAATTACAATATTACATGACATTCTTTAAAACAAATTTAATGGCAAATCACATTGTCAATGTGAAATGCGGTTGTTTTTATAGTGTGAAATATGAGTATAGTCTAATTCTATTCTAGCGGTAGTAAATGGCCAAATCCGTCTGCTCCTTTCTTTGTAGGTAAGTAAGTAATTGGTCTCAAGAACAATGATTTGTACTATTTTTTTTTTGGACAAAACGAAATGACTTGGACAAAAATAATGAATATAAAATTATTGGGCTTTTCATATTTTTGAAAAACTTCCCGCCATAAGAGTCAACTTGCGTCAGCACGTCCCACTAGAGTGATCTATGCATTACTATATTTCCATTGATTACTATATTTTTAGCAAGATTTTTACCAATGCAATTATCGTCAATAATACATTTTTTCAATGTCTTTTTTTGCGTTTATTTTTTTGAAGATGTTTATCAATAGTTTGATTAATCCGTACGGTCATTTCTAACTTAATCCAATAATTTATGTATATGATGTGCTTATAATTTTTCATATTTTTCAATATTATTAAAACATTTCTCCAATTATTGTATCCATTAGCAGCAAAATAATTATTTTTATTACAAAATAAATTACAGTAAAAACAAAAAATGTTATCAAACTAACTACGGGCTACCTTGTTTCTTTCCATCCTTTAGTTCTCATGAATAAGACAAATGTTAATAAGATTTACCAATATAATCTTTTATTTTTTTACTCAATCCGAAAGCCATGACATTTGATCCTTTTCAAGACGAAATGTTTTCAATTTATTCTCAACTTTTCTCCAGTTTCAACTATCACAAATATATCCATCTATTTGATATCTCTTAAACATAATACTTTGTTTTCATTCATATTCTTTTCAGATTTTTTTCATTCGTATTCTTTTCAGATTTTTTTTCATTCACATTTATTTATATCTCATCTTCTAAAATTTCACTAATTTTGGAAGTTTTGTATATGATTATATATCTCAACATTGAATTAAATAGAAATTTTATCAATTCTTCTTATCTTACCTTTTTTTATTTAATTCATTACATGTCTTATTCGTTTTGAATTATTTTTTTACTAAAACTAATATATATTTTAAAAAAGATGAATGATAATAAATAAAAACATTAAACATGATTAGTAGACATAATTATCGATCATTTTAAGATTTTGATTATTCTAATTTGTGAAGACTAATTAAATTATATATTTATATTATTGTAAGTGAATGAGTCAAAATCCAAAAACTCAATTATGCAGTACGAAGTTGTAAATTAGAGATTCGCAAATTGGTAGAGATGTTTTTGGGTTTATTTGGTCATCATAATGGTTCTGAATTGATTAACGTTCCAAGATAAGTACATGATCATCATTCTGATTAAATTAGTAATATTAGAAGAAACTAAAATTTTCGCTCAAAAAGAAAAGAAATTTCATTCTGATATTAAATTAATAAGATTATTTAAAAAAACAAATTCTCACTCAAAAAGGAAAGAAAACAAAATCTATAGGCCCATCAAAAATAGATAAGTCAAATTTATAAAGACTACAATTAATACACCACGACAAAGAAGAAGGTCGAATACATTAAGAACAATTTTGAATTTTGATTTTACCAATATACTAATAGAATTTTAAAGACTGAGAGCCAAAATTTCTATATAAAAATAAAGGCTAGCATGTGACGCTTGTCTAACTTGAATTTAAAATCGACTCTATTTAAAAATTAATTTTTAATGTAGTAATAATTTAAAATGAATAAAATATAAAATTTATGTTTAGAAAAATAAATAGATTAGTGGTTTGTACCATTTGTATATCAATCTTATAGTTTTGGATGTCGATTCTATCTTTTCTTAGTTACAATATAATGGATATATGTAATGTTCGTTTGTTAGCCGTAAGAATCTGCGATTGCGATTGTGATAGATTGTTATTCGTTTATCTGCTGTAACGGTCAGATGTTGTATTCTGTGTCACAAGTTTTTCGACCACTGATTAATATATTGATACGACTAAAAATCGGCGATCAACCGCAACTATAGACAAACGAACAATATATGCCGTAGCTGCAGCCGCCCGCGGCGACGAAATGAAATGTATCTTTAATAATAAAAATAATCATTTGCAAAATTGAATTAAAATTTGTCTTTAATTGCAAGTTTGACAATTTAAATTTTTTTTTGCAAAACTAACTTTCTATCTCTATTTTATCCTTCAACAATAACTTTATTTACAACTTTACCATTAATTTTAAAAAAAAAACAACACAAAGACCATTATGAATAAATTTTCAAAAATATTACGAAAATGCCATCTTTTTCATTGCACACAACCACCATTGTCGTGGTTGTTGAGAACTCTCAATTCCATCGACACACCCACCTTTATATCTCTATTCCTTCATCAAATCTCATTCACCTCAACTTCTTTCATTTTCTCTCTCATTTTCTTTCAATTTCTCTCTTCACACTACATTCAAAAGCTTCCAACTTTGCAAAAATTCATCATTATCCGTTAAAACAAGCTTCTAGGAGTTTATAACGGTCATCATTTAAGTCGTGTAGCTAAAAAAACAAGATCGAAGATTAGTTTTCGTGTTTTGCTTTCGGTTATTTTTTCAGTTCATATAGTTACGAAAAATCTGCTTTGTAATATATTTACAAAGCAGACTTCTCTAGCAGACTTCTCGAAGTTTTCTTTGTAAATATATTACAAAGCAGACTTCGAGAAGTCTGCTTTAATCAGAATAAATCTCTCTTTAACCGGAATAAATAGTTTTTCTCACTGAAGCAAACTTGTCTGAGAAGTCTGTGACGTTTATTCCTATCAAAGCAGACTTCTACGAGAAGTCTGTTTTGATAGGAATAAAAATAGTAGACTTCACAAAATCTTTTTTGGCGAGAAAAACAGTTTATTCCTATCAAAGCAGACTTCTCCGAGAAGTCTGCGACGTTTATTCCTATCAAAGCAGACTTCTCTATCAAAGCAGACTTCTACGAGAAGTCTGTTTTGATAGGAATAAAAATAGTAGACTTCACAAAATCTTCTTTGGTGAGAAAAACAGTTTATTCCTATCAAAGCAGACTTCTCCGAGAAGTCTGCTTTGATAGGAATAAAAATAGCAGACTTCGTGAAGTCTGCTTTGGCGAGAAAAACAGTTTATTCCTATCAAAGCAGAAGAGAAGTCTGCTTTGATCGGAATAAACGTCGCAGACTGCGAGAAGTCTGCTTTGGTGAGAAAAATAGTTTATTCCAGCTAAAGCAGACTTTTCCGAGAAGTCTGCTTTGATAGGAATAAACTGTTTTTCTCACCAAAGCAGACTTCTCAAGAGAAGTCTGAATTGATAGGAATAAACGTCGCAGAGTTCTCGTAGAAGTCTACTTCAGTGAGAAAATTTAGTATGTGTACAATGATCTAATCAAATTCATTAATTTTTACCACAGATAATGGTTCAAATCGTTGTTGTTTGTGAGGAGTGGACTATTACAGAGTCTTGGGATTTTTCTGTGGATAATATAAGAGAAGGAAAAATGTTTGTAATTGATGATTATGATTACGTTGTTGATGAAGATGAGAATAAAGTTTACTCGAATGATGAGGATTACATTCTTTACGGTAAAGTGAAAGATGAATAAATTCAGTTTTAGTGTTGATTATCTCAGAAAATTAAGTTGCGAACAATGACAAAGTACAAAGTCTGCCGAGAAATCTGCAAAGAAGCATGCCGAGAAGTCTACAAAGAAGTATGTGAGATTTATACAACAAAGTTTGCTGATATAAGTATGTAGTTTTTGAAACATGTAACCAATCAATTCAATTAATTAGAAGGCACAATGTTATTGATGTTGTGTTATAAAAACATCCAACATTATCCTGTTAACTTAGTATTTTGATGGAATTGTTTATACATATCTTTAGATTTTGCAAATTTCTTGTTCTTTCGTGTTATTAGGAAGTATGCATTAAGTATCATAAATATGCACTAAGTCCTTAATTATGTATAAAAGTGTTTATGAAAATTTATAGTAATATTTGTGTTTTTAATGGTTGACATTTTGTAATTTTGTAAGTATTATTTGACTTAACCTCATTGAAAGGTGATTGACATACAACTAATAGTTTATTATAATTCTAAAAAAATTGATTGAAAACTGACTGACAAGATGGAGTGATGAGAGCTAGTGATAGGTACAATAAAGTTTACAAAAATTCATTTAAAATATGACCAAAAATACAAACGAAGTCTGCAATTATTAATGAAGTCTGCAAGTGAAGTCTGTATTTGTAATGAAAACGTGTTATGAAGTGTGCAACTGAAGTCTGCAACCTGTAATGAAGTTTGCAACACGAAAATCTATTGATTCAAAAACCAAAGTCAAATTCAAAACGTAAGAAAAAAAACTCAAAAATATCCACAAAAACTGTAAAACCACCATAAATTTCAATGGGGAATTTCAAACATCTATTGAAAATCTTAAAAAAACCATATAAAATTTTAAAAACCATTAAAAATTACTTTAAAAACTATTAAAACAACAATATTACTTTTTGTGAATCTTTTTCCAGATTTACAACAAAAGAAAATGAGAAATAAGATAAGAATATAAGAAGTCTGCAACTGAAGTCTGCAACTGAAATCTGCAAACCTGTAATGAATTCTGCAACACGAAAATCCATTAATTCAAAAACCAATGTCAAATTCAAAAGGTAAAAAGAAAACTCAAAAACAACAACAAAAAACTGTAAAACCATATAAAATATAAAAACTATTAAAAATCACTTAAAAATCTAGTAAAACAACAAAATTAGTTTTTGTAAATCTTTTTTCTAGATATACAACAATAGAAAATGAAAAATAAGATAAGAATATAAGAAAAAAATTAAGAAAACAATAAAAACAACAAAATCTCCAAAACCACGAAAAACGTAACAACTAGTAAAAATAACAAACTTACATCTTTAGATCTCGTGACTTCCTTTTCCAAATCTACAACAATACAAGATGAGAAATGAGATAAGAATATAGGAAAAAACTTAAGAAAACAACAAAAATCATAAAAACTACGAAAAACTTAAAAACTAATAAAAGCAACAAGCTTACGTTTTTAGATCACTTTACTTCTTTTTCCAGATCTACAACACTATAAGATGAGAAAAAGTGTTATAAAAATAACAAAAGATCTAAACAATAAAAATATTCTAAAATCACAAACCCAAAACCATATAAACAAAAAAAAACTTACCTTTTTCATATCTCATGATTTTTTTTCAGATCTACAAAATAACAAGATGACAAAGAACATGAGAAGAGAAAAAGAAAAGAAAAGAAAGAAGGTAAAAAGAGAAGAAGAGAAATTTACCTTATAGTCATTTTTGAAAGATGGAGGCTCCCACGTTTTTTTAAATGAAATTATGATAAAATTTTAGTGTTACCTTCTTTATATATGGAGAGTTAAATTTGGTTAGGTTAAAAACTGTCAATTTCCGGTTTGCGCAGACTTCTCGAAGTCTTCGAAGTTTATTCTGGCTGAACCAGACTTCTCGGAGAAGTCTGCTTTAATAGGAATAAATCTCGAAGACTTCTCGAGAAGTCTGCTTTGGTGAAAAAAATAGTTTATTCCAGCTGAAACAGACTTCTCGAGAAGTCTGCTTCGTATTTTTACATTACCCTAAACTCTAAATTGAAGAAAACCGGTTTAGTTACATTCAATTTCCGGTTTATGCAGACTTCTCGAGAAGTCTGCTTTGTTAAATCTACGACAACATCTCGAGAAGTCTGCGTAACCCTAAATCCTAAATAATAAGATTCACTAAATGTGCGAAAGTTTTGTTAAAAATTGGATGAATATGTTGAAGATAGTTAAGTAAATGCAAAACTCAAACAATTTTCCTTTAAAAATTTGTAAATCTAAATTTTCAAATTTATCACATGATATTTCAAATTCTAGCATGAATTCTCTATACAAACATCAACTATTAACCCACAACACATAACAACAAAAACTAGCAAATATTTTATACCATTAGATCGAATCCAATCTCCTTATTTTTGAATTTATTATAACTTTTACGTGCTTTTGATATGTATATAAATTATGTTAATAACAATTTTAATTTTTTAAAAAAATATTTTATGATTTTTTATTTGATTTAGGTAATTTATTTACAAAGCAGATTTCGCGAAGTCTGCTTCAACCGAAATAAAATGTTTTTCTCACCAAAGACTTCTCCGAGAAGTCTGCTTTGATCGGAATAAACCTTGCAAACTTTGTGAAATCTGCTTCAACCAAAATAAACTATTTTTCTCACCAAAGCAGACTTCTCCGAGAAGTTTTCTTCAGCCGGAATAAACTGTTTTTCTCACCAAAGCAGACTTCTCTGAGAAGTCTGCTTCAGTTGGAATAAACTGTTTTTCCTACCAAAGCATACTTCTAAGAGAAGTCTACTTTGATAACAAAAAAACACGTAGAGACTGAAACGTAATTGACATTTCGACATTATTTTTTAGACAAAAGGAGTGTTTAGTAATTTCTCCACCCTCATACGTTAGTTTTGTAAAAATGTTTTCATGGGGGTTAGACTTGCGTTTGGAATCAAGTTTTAGGTCATTTTTAGCAATTCCCCTTTTTCAAAATAAGGAATAGGAAATTCATGAGTTACAATTTTTCCTTTCTTTATTTTTTAATTTTTCTCTTTTTAGGTCTTTATTTCATCGATTTTAGAAAAATATTTTTTCATCAACGGTAGATCTAGTGTTATCGACGTTCTCCAAATTGGAGTAATATTTTGACGAAAATTTTAGGTTTTTTCTCTCTTATCTTTAAAATAAGTAACACCATTTTAATATATTTATACACCGTTTTTGCAAATTTTATTTTACAAATTATGGTTATAACTTTAAGTAAATAACGGTAATATCGATTTAACATGTTTTGTACAGTGTCAAAAATAGTGTTTGAATACATTGTAAATTATAAGGTTATTTCGACTCATGCAGTGCAAATACTTTATAAAATTCATTAGTTACAATTTTTCTTCTTTTCTTTTCTTTATTTTTTAAGTTTTCTCCTGGGTATTCATTTCATCGATTTTAGAAAAAAATATTTTTTCATCAACGGTAAATCTAGTGTTATGGACGGTCTCCCTGCATATTACTTCGTTGCTCTTTTGTCTTCAAAACGTTGAAGGGACACGTCATCGTTTCACCTTGCATCCTTATTCATTTTAGGTTTTATTGTGGTGCGTAAGTCCCACAGGTGTCGGTCATGGCCTTTCAACGTAATTGCATGCAGGTTGTAGTATATATAGTAACTCAGCCTCGTGAATATCATCAGACAAATTGTTCAAGAAACAAAACAAAAGACTCTTAAGAAGATAACAAAAGATGGTTTTCTCAGTTTCTATACTTGCCTCTCTTGCACCATACGTAATCGTCTCAGCATTACTTCTTGTCTTTCTCATCGAACAACTCTTTTACATTTACAAGAAAGGTAACCTCTCTGGCCCTCTCTTTGTCGTTCCGATTATTGGAAACGCTATTTCAGTCGTCTGTGACCCCACTTCCTTCTGGTACAAGCAATCCGCCGCGGCAAAAATCTCTGGTGGTCTCTCCGCTAACTATTTGATTGGGAAATTCATCGTTTACATCAGTGACACGGAGCTTTCTCATAAAATTTTCTCCAACGTTCGTTCTGACGCCTTCCACTTCGTCGGACATCCTTTCGGCAAGAAGCTCTTTGGTGATCATAACCTCATCTACATGTTCGGCGATGATCACAAGTCAGTTCGCCGCCAGCTTGCACCTAACTTCAACCCCAAGGCACTCTCCACCTACGCTGATCTCATGCAATTAATTATCCTCCGTCATCTACGCCGGTGGGAGGAAAGTTTTTCCGGTCCTGTGTCGCTGCGAAATCTCGTCCGTGAACTCAACCTCGAGACTTCTCAGACAGTTTTCGTCGGACCGTATCTCGACGAAGAAGCCAAAAACAGGTTCTGTATGGATTACAATCTATTCAATGTCGGAACCATGACGCTCCCAATCGACCTTCCCGGGTTCGCGTTCCGCAAGGCTCGCCTGGCGGTGAAGAGACTGGCAAAGATACTCGCTGTCTGCGCGGGAAAGTCGAAAGCCAGGATGGCCGCAGGGGAAGAGCCGGCTTGTCTGGTTGATTTCTGGATGCAGGGGATTATCGCGGAGATCAAATCCGGGAATCCAGCGCCACCGCACTCCACAGACGAAGAGATCGGTTGTTTCCTCTTCGATTTTCTCTTCGCCGCGCAGGATGCTTCCACGTCATCGCTTCTATGGGCGGTGGCGCTGCTCGATTCGGAGCCGGAGGTGTTAAGTAGAGTGAGGGAGGAAGTCTCGAGGATATGGTCACCTGAGTCCAACGCGTTGATCACCGTCGATCAGCTAGCAGAGATGAAGTACACGCGCTCCGTGGCGCGTGAGGTAGTGAGATTCCGGCCTCCAGCGACTATGGTCCCACACGTAGCTGCTACAGATTTCCCTCTCACGGAATCATACACAATCCCTAAAGGTACGATTGTCTTTCCTTCGGTGTTCGACTCCTCGTTTCAAGGGTTTACTGAACCGTACCGGTTCGATCCGGATCGGTTTAGCGAGACCAGGAAAGAAGAAGAGGTGTTCAAACGGAACTTCTTGGCTTTTGGTTGGGGCCCGCACCAGTGCGTGGGCCAGCGTTACGCGCTGAACCACCTCGTGCTCTTCATCGCAATGTTCTCCACATTGTTGGATTTCAAGAGACTTCGTTCGGATGGCTGCGATGAGATTATTTACTGCCCCACGATATCGCCTAAGGACGGATGTACCGTGTTCTTGTCAAGGCGCGTCGCAACTTATCCCAATCTCTCTCCATGAACTGATTAGGAAAGAGTGTGATTTTATCACTGTTCGTAATGTGTGTATCTCATTGAATTTGTGATAAGTTGTACATTGTCTGACAGGCTTTTCTTGATCATACCTTACGTAATGTTTATCGATCCTTTTATTTTCAACCACGATCCGATTATGACTCTGATTTCACCGGTGAGTTGTCAGAGACAGAGTCACGAGACTGATTTTATCACTATTCGTGATATTAAAATGTCATTGCTTTGTCATGTCTCCAAAGTCTGTTTTTGTCTATTAATTTATTGTGAGTTTTGTCCCACTGAACTATCTTCTGAAATTTCTTCTGCAATCTATTTTAGCAATCTCCATTGAAATATCTTATGGGTTCTACACAGTTTTTTTTCTAAAACGTATGGGGTGATTTCATTATACTAATTCTTTGTTAAATTTTTTTATTTGGTGCTATTTATAAGGTAGTGGCATTAGTTCCCTTTTTGCTATTTATTAGATTCACTAGATTTATACCCATGTCAAGCGTTTAGAAAAATATTCGTAAATTATATTTTATTAGTAAATATAAATTAAATATTTCTATAATTTTAATTTTATTTAAAATTACTTTTAACATTAATTTTTATATATACAAATTAAGAAAAGAAAAATAATTATTTTTACGAATTTAATAGTATTTTTTTGTTAATATAATAAAATATATTAATTTTTTGACCAAATTAACAACAATGATATAATTGTAATTATTCTAATAAGTTAAGCTCATTTATATATTTATTTGAAATTTATAACACGTCAGTAACACGGCAGAGTAAGGTTATTTTCTTAAAATGTTTCTCAAATAATATATTAGGGATTATGGTAATAACTTAAATCTATTTATCTTAATTTGAAATTATTTATAAATTAACGAATAAAAATTTAAAAAAATAAAAATTATTGTTTCTGCAAATATAATAGTATTTTTGGGTTAGTTGAATAAATTATATTTATTGTCTAACCAGATTAATATCAGTGACATGTATTGTAATTATTCTATTAAATTAAACCCTTTTATATATTTAAGTTGAAACTCGTTGTTTTGTTGACACGTCAGCATGTCATTTTTGTTATTAACACGTCCGGATAAAGTTACTTTGTTAAAAAAAATTTCAAAAAATATTTACAAATCATATAATATTAGTTATTTACTAGATTTATATCCACGTTATGAGAAAAAATATTCGTAAATTATATAATATTATTAATAAATATAAATTAGATATTTATATAAGTTTAAATCTTATTTAAAATTATTTTTAATATTAATTTTTATATATGTAAATTCAAAAAATAAATATAATTGCTTTTTATAAATTTAATAGTATTTTTTAGTTAGTTTAATAAATATATTTATTCTCTAATTAAATTAATAATAATATCATATATTATAATTATTTTAATAAATTAAACTTATTTCTATATTTATTTAAAACTCATTGTGGGGATTAAACGTATACATGACATTTATATTAATAAAATGTTAAAATAATGTTATTTTCTTAAAATATTTGTCAAATAATATATTAGAGATTATCATTATTTTTTCATGTTAATAGTTATATATATATAATGTATTAATATTACTTTTAATATTATGTTGATTACGACTTCCATACAACATAACCAAAATCCATAAATATAAAATGGGATCAAACATACTAATGATTTTTGGTTTAAAAACGAAGAACTAAAAGATCTAAACCTGATTTATATCTTTAAGGAAAAATATTTCTAAAATCTTGTGTCTTATTTTTATGAAAGTTTCATGTTTTATTATTGGTTTTGTTGTCGATTTCCATTTCTCGATTTGATAAAAAGAATTTATTATTTTAAACTTTTTATTTAAACTATTTTATATGTAAAAATCTAAAATAATAATTTTGTTGAAATCTAGTGAATTTTAAGAATTTTGAACGCACTCAACTTTACATAATAATAATTTTTTGTATAATCACTTTCAATGTTGTGAAACTAATACCATTACAAAAATAATTTTTCTATTTATTAGTGATTTGAGAAATTACCAGAACCAAAAATGTCGAATTAAAAGTTGCACGAATTTACATTCCTTTTTTCTGGCGACGAATTTACAATTAAACTAAAGTTTTCTACGTTTTTTTTATAATGGGTTTTCAGCTAAAGGAGATAGAAGATGTTTTATATAGTCCAACCTATGATTAGTTTAAGATTAACTGACTAAAAAACTATCCTTAATAAAGTAAATAGTACCAAATCCTTTCCGAATACGTTTTGTTTAATTGTTTGAGTAAATCAAAGCAATCAGTGCAAATGTAATCTCTATCGTCTGTGTCCTCTGCTATTAGGGTTTGACTGCGATTCCAAATCTGAGATGGTAACAGTTTTATAAAGACATTACATATAGTGATATAGATTTTCAGTTGAATAAAAGTTAGCTTCTTCAAAACGTTAATTATTAAAGTTTTTTTCAGTTTGTCTTCATCTTTGATCTCATGCAGTAAATCAAGAGACAATACAGTTATCAAATAAAGAATTTAATAAAAATGAAGAGACTCACAATAGTATTCTTGCAAAGCAAGTAAAGAAGACAAACTCAATCGATAAACCTAAGATGATTCTTATCAGTTTTTAACTACGAGTGTCTATTTCAAGTAAACATGAATTGAGCCGCATTTTCTTCTGGATATTAAGCTTGAGTGATCGGTTGATGCAGAGGGATGTCATCTACAAATTTCATCAACTCATCGACTTCAAACATCTCATCCTCAAATCTTTCTTGGTTCATCATCATCATCATGATATTGTTGTCGTTGTTCTCGGGAAGAGGCAAAGAAAAAGCCGGTGTGTCTCGTTGTCATATAAGCAATTCTTCAAAGGGAAGTGACAGATAGTTACAAATGACGTACGTACCTCTGGAGCTCGGAAGCCTTTCGCAGAGTGAAAAATATGTATTCGTCAGGTTTAAACTAAACTCTGAATCAACAACCTACACTAGAATTCCAGATGCTTCCGGCCGACCATTAGAGCGCAGGAGCTATAGATGATACTTCGTGGAACTGGACCAGACATTGTCTCTTGCTGAAAGTTTAAAAACTCTTTCCTTCCATGACACGGCAAAGCCTATTGAATCTTTCCCATCTGCTCTCATCTTTCTCGCTGCTTTCTTTCAGACATATAAGAGATATCTTTAGTTTCCGTGTGTTTTACTTCAAGTACAAATGCATGAGGGTAAAACGTTACCTCAAATAACACACAAACTACATTTATATTCATTAATAAATTCGATAATATTATTTATTAATAAATATAAATTAATAGTTATATAATTTTTATTTTTATTTAAAACCATTTTAATATTAATTTTTAGATAAATAAATTCAGAAAATAAAAACTTATTATTTTTTACGAATTTAATAGTATTTTTTGGTTAGTTTAATAAAATATATTTCTCTAACCAAATTAATAACAATGACATATATTATAATTATTTTAATAATTAAAATTCATTTTTATATATTTATTTTAAAATTTATTGTATTAATAATACGTTAAAATAAAAATATTTTTTTAAATATGTTTTAAATAATATATTAGAGACAGTTTGTTTTAGCTCAAGCGTTTTTTTTTAGCTCAAGCGTTTTAGCGTCTCTATTAGGCACTCACCTTAGTATTAAATAAGTAGGTTTATTACCTCAAATTCTATTATATAAAACACTAACCAATAAATGTTATTGCCAGAGAGTAATGACAAGAGAAGGGTGCCTGAGAATTGCTAAGCATGGTATGGAATTAAACATTTCATAAACACTAGAATGCAAAATAATTTAACAGAATAACTACAAACAACCATTACAGAAACATATGAATTTTAAAAAATTCACAAATTACAAAATTGAGTAACATTAAGATTAAATTTTCAATTTTTTTCCTTTCAAATTCAAATAAATTCTTTAATTCTTCGGCCTAAATAGCCAATCAACAAATTTTATTATCCGTTCAAAGTTTTTTGGGTTTACTTCTTCTAGCTACACAAACTAGTGCAACTAAACCTAGTTCAACATGAACTTTTCGGGTCTTTCATATATTACACAAATTATATTTTTCTGTTGTAAAAATCCTAAACAATGATAAAACTTTCAATTTCAAAATCGCTGTTAAATCTAAACCGATTCCGTTTAAATCGACAGTGAACCGATCAATTGAACCAATAAAACCGATTCATAAAATAAAACCGATTAACTGAACCAAGAACCGATTAACTGAACCAAAAACCGATAAATTGAACCAAGAACCAAAAACCAAATAACTTGCAACTTTGAAATCGATTTTAGGTCAAAATCGAATTGGGGGAAAATCGATTCTAGGGCAGCAAGAGGAAATCGGCGGTGGTGATGGCTCGAACGAAGGCGGAGGCAGCACGGTTGCCGTATTCTCCTAACAGAAACACGTCGCAACCCACGCAACAAAGAGCAGTGTTCGTCGAGGAAAGGAGAGAAGTCGGAGAGGAAAAGAGAGAACTCGAAGAGGAGGAAGAGGAAGAAGAGGGAGGAGGCGAAGAAGAGGGAGGAGACGAAGAAGAGGGAGGAGACGAAGAAGAGGGAGGAGGCGACGAAGAGGGAGGAGGCGACGAAGAGACAGTTGGTGACGATTTTAGTTTAGAGGAGGAAGAGGAAGAAGATGGAGGAACCCTAATTTTGCAAAAAAATACCCAAATCAATTTTATTTTGGTTTAGCATCGATTTTGGAATCCTAATTCTCTTTTTCGGTTTATGTTTCGATTTAATTTGGGTTAAGAGCATAATCCGATTTTAGTAATCTCAAATCTGGGTTTAAAATTTTATTTGACGGAAAACGTTACTATTTCACGGCATCGATGAAATTAATAGGAAAACGATAAATCGGGTAGTATAAAGAAGGGTATACAATATTTTTGTAGCCAATGAAAGACCATGAAAGTTCTGGTAGAAATAGGTTTAACGTGACAAGTCTGTGTAGCGTTAGGAAGTAAACCCAGGTTTTTTTGAAATGGAATACCACAAAACTTCGATTGGGTTAATTAAATGTTCGATAACTATCGGCCCATTGGGCTTTGTGATTTCAGTTCGCAATTAGGGTTTTTGCATATGCTCATTTATAAACGCAAACCTAGCCGCTTATATTGGTTTAGGTTTCTACCGCATTGCCTCCTCGAGACGAAAATGGTTACTTTCAGGGCAAGCTCTTGATCTATTCTCTATCTCGATGTCTGCGTTGTTGCTGTTTCATGTTTTTTTCTAACTTCATTGTATCTGCTCTCGGCTTTATCTTTCTTTCGCAGTTTCACCAGTACCAGGTTGTCGGAAGAGCTCTCCCAACAGAGAAAGATGAGCACCCTAAGATTTACCGGATGAAGCTCTGGGCCACGAACGAGGTTCGTGCAAAGTCCAAGTTCTGGTTAGTACAGTAGTGTACCATTGTTCTTCTTATTGTGGAAATTATCTGCTTGATCTTTAAACTAGAGATGTAATAATTTTATTTAGGTATTTCTTGAGAAAGCTGAAGAAGGTTAAGAAGAGTAATGGTCAGATGCTTGCTATCAACGAGGTACTTAATTTCTCCTTTCTCATCTACGAAATGTTAATCTCCTTAGGTTCTGAGGCTATTATTCTTACTGTTACTTTCAGGATTTAGAAAATTAGTATTTTGATCTCTATTCGTTTTGAGATATCGTAGAAGTTTATCACATTTGTGTGCTTAGTTTCATCTTTCCTTGTAAAATCCATAGCTGTGATGTTGGAATCTTTTGTGGCTGAAAATGTGTGTGCAATGCCTGAGCATGACCATGCAAATCTCCTAATATTCAGCAATTAGGCATTTTATTTAACTTCTGATTTCCGATTTTGATAATGTCTTTGTTTACTTGTTTTGGTTTATACTCTTTTTTTGCTGTATCTCTTTAATGTAATGTCATCTAATAACTAGAATGCTTAGTAGCCCCAAAGTCTCTTCTGTGATTTCTCAATATCCTTTTCCTTGCAATTGAATCAAGGTTGAGAAACAATGTCAGGTTTTCTCATGTGTTTACATTTAAATTTCTGCGCTTTGGTTACTGTAATAATCCGAAATCAATTGTTTGCAGATCTTTGAGAAGAACCCAACAACAATCAAGAATTTTGGAATCTGGTTGAGGTACCAGAGCCGAACTGGATACCATAATATGTACAAGGAATATCGTGACACAACTCTGAATGGAGCTGTGGAACAGATGTACACTGAGATGGCTTCTCGACACCGTGTCAGATTCCCTTGCATCCAGATCATTAAAACAGCCACTGTCCCGGCCAAGCTGTGCAAGAGAGAGAGCACCAAACAGTTCCATAACAGCAAGATCAAGTTCCCATTGGTGTTCCGCAAGGTGAGACCACCAAGCAGGAAGCTGAAGACGACATACAAGGCCTCCAAACCAAACTTGTTCATGTAAAAGGTCTCTGATTGTCTTTTTTTGGGTAGAATTGAATGAAAGTTATGGTATCTGCTGTTTTGGATTTTCTCAGATATTTTTGTTTATCAATATTTTAGGTGTTTTTTGGATTATACGTTTATTTTTAACCTGCTTATGAAAACTCTTCTACTTGATTCTTAATTCCTATAATTTGCTTTTTGTAATCAGAACCCTTATAAAATTCAGCGAAAAACACTTTTAAAAATAAAGCCATGTAGCCATCAAATTATAGAACTTTTAACTCGGGACTTAAATAGTAAAGCGATTAAATCTTGACATTGTGTCAGAGGCGTTTCAGTCATTTTCAGAATCCGACTGACAAAGTTTTTATCTCCGATTACTTTGGTTAGAAATGTCACCAGGAGCCTCAAGTCTTTCGGCTATGGCATCACACGACCATCATCGTCACGATCACGAGGATCAAGGCCACGTTTTGCTGTTTCCTTGATTAACCCATCCGTAAGACTTTAGTCTTTACTACGATTTATCCTCCACCGTCACCAATATATCTTATAAATCAGACGGTGGCGATGCGAAGTCGTCGTGGGTGGTGCTGTACGGGAGGGGTACCATAGCCACATGGACTGGCACCGCACTCACACGAACCCATTTACTCTCCTGGCTACTTTAGCCGCTGAGCTCCACCGCTTCATAACCATGCTTGTCTGAGAGAGCTTTTACCGTTAGTATCGACGGTCCCGTCGGCACAGGGTAAATTTTGTGATTATTTTTCATTTGTCAGCTGTAAAAAAAAATTACAACATAAAACGTAGCGTTTGAGTGTACGATTAACCGTAAATAAATGTAAATAAGCGAATAATAACCAACAGTGATGAGTAAATGAATAACATTTCTGACTTTTTGTGATTTTTTAGATTTCGTAACATAACAGAGAACAAGAACAGTGTCCGAATTAACCATTGAATCTATGATAATAGTTTAAGATGCATTCCATGTTATTTTGTTGGTTTAATTTCTTTTGCTCAAAAGTGTCAACTTTTTTGTTATAATTGGATTTTGGTTTCTTTGTTCACTCTGGAAAACAGCATTGGTCTTGATGAAAAAGAAAGAAATAGAAAACAGCAGTGATTCTTGCTCTTTGTAGTAATAAAGAGCTGCTATGAGTATTATTACCGGCAATTATAAGTTAATTCCGACACAAGATTGTTTCCTTGATATCCAAGGGTTACACATGAGTACAGAAGAGTTTTGATCTTGTAGGTCACCAATGATATATTCACGAAAGATGACGGTGAGTTGTGAGTTTCTGGTGAAGAATGGGACTCTTCCTGAGGAAAGGATTACGGCTGTAGAAACCGGTGTCTGTCCACACGCTGCACTCCGTGAAGATGTCACTATCAATTTGGGTCCTTTTGAGGAGTTATCCAACTTATTCAAGACTGATTCAACACTAAATCTCCAAAATTTTATTCATAAATACCACATTAATGTTTATTAATATTTTCTCAAAACATTCAACGGCGCGGCGCTTTCGGTATCCGATGATATCAGACGTTTTTAGAGATTCTTTGGCTATTCGAGAATGGTGGAGATCACGTATACCAGAGAATTACGTGTACTAATTGTTGGACCGATTTTTTTTGTACCGAGGTTGATGTTGGGGGTGAGAAACCCACTTACAAAAAATGTGTATATGTTTGTTGTACCGCAAGACATAAGAGACATAAGTGTTTAGAACAGAGCATGAGACTCACTACATTGCGATGATTGATTTGTAATCTTGTTAATGTCTAACAGAAGTAAAGAGATCTTTGTGCAGGCTGATATACCAAAAAGTAGAAATCAAACTCCAACAAGTCGGTCTGGTTCTTCATTCGCAGGAGCCTTGTTCCCAAAGAAGCCTGCCTTTGATTGACTTGACCTTGGATCATGTGAACCGTGTTAACTATAAATGATCTTTTAATTGATAAAATCAGACATAAACATAGTTTCAGAATTTTGACCTACGAGCTTGGATCACGCTTTTGAAGATGTTGTCGTACTTTGTATAAGGTGCATTTTGTTTCAAGATCAAGTCACACCAACCCTCCGTTCCTCATGATGATAGCAATGATTCGAATTTCACTTGTGAGTCTTATATACGGAAATAACAGTCAAATCTACTACGATTTAATGTATATAACATTATTTATACATAAAGTTTAGGACAATTTTTTAAAATAAAACTTTTTAACATTTTAATTTTAAAAATAATATAATTAATTTAAATTTTAAACAATAACATAAAAAACATTAGATATTTACAACTGTCCCAAATTTTTATATTTAATTACGGTGTAGTCATCTATTTACTTCTAAGTTAATACTGTCATTAAATTGTTGGCTATAACACAACTCTTTCACACGAGTAGATTGGTTATACTACACTTAACCATTTATGAGGTTTCTGAATATTTTTTATAACGAAATTGTAATAGTTTAGATTTAATTTGGACAATCGGATAATTTTCTAAAATATCATTTTTTAATTTTTGGTTTTAAATTTTGGTTTTAAATTTTAAATTTTTAATAATATCATAAATTTAAAATTAAAATGTATTAAAACTATATTTTAATAGAAAAAATTGAAATCTTAAATTGGAAAAAATAAATTCAAATATAATATTTTAAATTTATATATAATTTATTTAAAATAAATTTTCTATAATTATTTATGATATTTTTATATTTTAATTTTATGGTATAAAATTTTAAAAGAAAAAATTTTAAAAATATTATTTTAAGGTAAATGTATTTGCTTTTAATCAGAGTTTGAATTTTTTTTTATCTTGCTGAGCTGGTATTAGTGGGACCCATTTGGAGTTAGGAGGACTTCAGTTGTGTTGGATAATTAGATAACTCGCAACGTATAAAGATACTAGAATACCCATTAAGGACACGCCACGTGTAAATCTTACATATTTCTATCCTATTAAACTTTGAATCTTATCAGCCTCGAAAAGGTAATTCAAACAAAATAGCATTTGTGTGTGGCAATTTAACAAAAGTTCTCAATGTGGACTAGAATGTGACACGTAGGAAAACAAAAATCTTGAAAGCCAATCAGGGAACACATACAGATCCTTGACAGATAACAAACCTTATTCTTACGATTTCTATAAAATGGACCTATACCTCTTCCAGTTTCAATCACTCTCACCAGTCACAACTTAAAAAAAAAAAACAGAAAAAACAAGAAAATTTTTCAATGGCTGCCTCAACCATGGCTTTGTCCTCCCCTGCTTTTGCCGGAAAGGCTGTGAAGCTCTCACCCGCAGCCTCCGAAGTCTTTGGAATCGGCCGTGTCACCATGCGCAAAACCGTTAAACCCACCGGTCCATCTGGTAGCCCATGGTACGGATCCGACAGAGTCAAATACTTGGGTCCATTCTCCGGTGAGCCACCCAGTTACCTTACTGGAGAGTTCCCTGGCGACTACGGATGGGACACCGCCGGTTTATCCGCTGACCCCGAGACCTTCGCCAGGAACCGTGAGTTAGAAGTTATCCATTGCAGATGGGCCATGCTTGGAGCCCTAGGATGCGTTTTCCCTGAGCTATTGGCTCGCAACGGCGTGAAGTTCGGAGAAGCGGTTTGGTTCAAGGCCGGTTCACAGATCTTCAGCGAAGGAGGGCTCGACTACTTGGGTAACCCGAGCTTGGTCCACGCTCAGAGCATCTTAGCCATTTGGGCTACTCAAGTGATCCTTATGGGAGCTGTTGAGGGTTACAGAGTCGCTGGAAATGGGCCATTGGGAGAAGCAGAGGATTTGCTTTACCCAGGTGGTAGCTTTGACCCATTGGGCCTCGCTACCGACCCAGAAGCTTTTGCGGAGTTGAAGGTGAAGGAGATCAAGAACGGAAGGCTGGCTATGTTCTCTATGTTTGGATTCTTTGTTCAGGCTATCGTTACCGGAAAGGGACCGTTGGAAAACCTTGCCGACCATTTGGCCGATCCAGTCAACAACAACGCCTGGGCCTTCGCTACCAACTTCGTCCCTGGAAACTGAGCGAAATAAAAGCTTGTTATGTGAGTGAGAGCAAGAGAAAGAGAGTTTGTTTGTGATGTTTCCAATGTAAATTTGTGGAATTTCCTTTGTATCTTTTGTTTATCAGAAATCGAACCTCTTTTTCTCAATTGTGTTGGCGTTTTATCTATCTAAAGGCTCAAACTAAATTTAATATACATTCTTGTTATTAAAAAAAAAACAAGTCTCGCAATTGCAGATGATATAGGATCTGTATTTAGACAACGTATACGGACGAACAAAACGAATTATATTTGAAACTTATGGCAAAATTACAACAGAGAAGACAGAAAATGAACAAAAGTAGTCCTAAGATGACGCCGTCCAAAATGCCAAAGATGCTTCACTTTAACCCATTTTCTGAAACTTCGCTGGTTCTAATTAGCCGAAGAAGCTTCATTTGGCAAGCTTCAAAAAACTACTGATCCTTGTAAACAAAACCTTATTGTTGAAATGAGACGTGTTGTAACTATTTAGCAAGTTTGACATAGAAACCTCTGAGATTCATGTTTATAGCACCTCCTGTAAAATATAATGGATCTAAGCGTGTTAATCGAGACTTGTATCTCTTCCTAAGCGAGCATTTCAACAACAACAATGGACCAGGAGTAACACTTACATGGTCAATGTGGGATCTGGAGAAGAATGAGCGCGGTTAAATACAAACAGAATGAAATGGCAGCTCCAGCGAGGACATTGTGGAGCAGCCTCTTGTCGTCTTTTGTGGGTATGAAAACAGACTTTAACGTGTTAGTAAGCTCGAAAATTCGGTGAGACACCTGAAGAAAATAAATCAAGAGATCAAAATTCCAATTTATTATATAACTCGGGATTGGATAAAGGTTTTTTTCATGTATTCAACTATCGCTTTACCAAAACGTAGATGGCTGTGGTGAGCATGAAGTTGAGCATCGGGTATTCTGGAATGATGGATAATAGCCACTTAGGCTGTCCATTAGGCACATTCGATCTGCAGCATAAGGAATTTGTATTTAAAGTTTCATTCGTAAATCCTTGAGACAAATGGTTTCTTGCCTACTTAATTGGGAAAAAGAAAACAGTTTCTCACCGACCTTAACCAGATGTGAAACTGAGAAATATAGGTCTCCAGAGTAATCTTGCCGAGCCACCTAGGAAGATCATGACAGTGTGTCTTATTAGTGATGTGTCAGAATAAACACCAACCTTGGTTGAACTGGACTAAAATTGAGAAACATACGCAAATAGTGTCAGAGAGAAATTTCGCAGCTGTTGTGTGGAATTTCGCAGACAGATGTATACACTGATACAACCAAATCAGAGCTAACGTCAGAATCAAGAGAGAGAGACTAATTCAAGATTTGACGTTTTAGGTGACAAGAAAAGGTTTTGATACTAACGTTATTGGAATCCATGATGTGTAGGGATGATATTTGTTGTATGTAACTTTGTCAAGCTTGTATATGTACTCATACCATAGGTAACCAACCTGAAAAATATAAGAATCATCACTTGGCCATCATAATTAATATCAAATTCATAAGATCCATTAGCATGAGAGAAGCCAAACTCACGAATGAGGAAATTGCAATTATGCTTGTCCTGATTGACATCTTTCTCTTAGCATCACATTCCTCCAATTTCTCCATCCATCTCTCCACCTGAGACCACAAAATGATGAAACAGATATTAATGGTGTGTGTCATGAGAAGAAATGAAAAACGAGAGCACCATAGGTTCAAGAGTTACGGTGGGATGGAAATATGCATATATCATTCCGACAATCCATATGTAGCGGTCAAGTCCTGATCTGAAGTGCCATTCATGTAGAAGTGGTAGATCTGGTTTAGCTGGATCAGTGTATCCTGCAGTCATTTTAAGGACAGAACCTATTTGTTACTCAACATACATAAACACAGATCGTAACAACCAAGTTACATTCAAACATTGCCGTGAAAAAATGTTTTCACACAAGACAGAAATGCAGTCAACCATGCTGAAATCAGTATGATATATAAAGGAAAGTTTGATACTAACCCAGTAAGAATGTTAGAGGACCCCAGAAAATCTCAAAGACTCCAGGAATCTCCCACATCAGGATAACCACAAGAAAGCATGACGCAATCTTCACAGCCATGACTGATGGTATTTCGTTATACCGACTGAAGATACCAAGGGCTCCGTACACCATTAGAGTAAACAGAGTGTGCATTGGACAGATGTAGTATAACATATAATCATTGTTGAGAATAATGCAGCTAAACGCCACAAATAAGTTAAGACGCCACATCATCTGGAAGAAGTCGAAATTTTCATGAGCATCTTGAGTCATTCAAAGAAACAAATGCATATCGTGATTAACTCAATAAATTTGGCAACTAAAACTGTTGATATGACCTGAGTGAATCGTGCTAGGGAGAAATCCTTTCTGATGTAGTAATAAGAGAAGTTCCCAAAACCAGTCATCCACACATAGGCAGCGATGAATACCCTGATTGCATTATATATCTCAGCCGCAGCAAAGTAATGATACATCAGAAATAGAACCTGTAAAGGCACAAAAACCGTAAAGTAGCATGAGAAGAACAGTTGCAAAATAAAAACATCTACTGGTGATATCAGATGTATTCTGCAAATTTGACACGAAAAACAAATGAATTTTAAGAAAGACGAAAAAGACTGGATCAGTTACCTGCATCCATCCCTTCCACTCTTCAGTTTGGTGACGATTAAGATAGAGAATGGATTTCCCTGTTATTGGTGATTTTTCATTGTGTTTCTTCAGGGACGTCATGACTGACACTATGATGAGAAGACAGTAGAGAAAGAGGAAAAGGTCTCGATTGTAATTCTGCAAATGGACACCATATAGAAAAACAAGGGTCATCAATTGTAAAACCACTTTCAATCTCGGATAGCTTTCTACTACCGAAAGATTTAAAGAAGTAATGTGAACTATATAACACATATATAGCACATAAACTGTTTTGGAGCTTTGATGACCGACTGAAATTGCAAAATGGAAATTCGTCATAGTAATTTATAGGAGGCACCTTTTTAGACTCTCCAATCAAGCTTGTTCGATCGCAAATATAAAAGTAAAAAAGAATCGCGCCGAACTCAGCCCTGACAGGAAGTAATACGGCCATGAGAAAGAATGATGATCAGCATGAATCCATTCTGATAATTAAGGAACTTACATCGCTCTCAAGGTTGCTCGATTATCCATCAAAAAAGAGTCTTCCAGCGTCAGAAACCTATAAGTCCACAAGCGTAAATGGTTTTAAGGATGGTATTTATTGAGAGAACATTCCACTCGAAGAAACCAAAAACAAAGAAGTCGCTGTAACTACCTAATCAAGTTTGCTTTGATAGGCGAGCTATAAAACTTTGAAGAGATTGATCTTGCAAGACCTCCTTCCAGTAAAACTGCTCCTTCATCTTCCTTGTTTTTCACCTCACACAGTTCAACCAAATTATTATCCGAATGACTGCAAGTAAGAGCTAGAGATATTAGAAACCAGAAAAAAGCAGTGAAACAAAACAGATACAGATATTCCAAGAGAGCGTATAAATAAATACACCCGTTTAAATTATATCCCAAATACATACACTTTAGAGTGCAATGACGACCTCTTATACTCTAGAAACTCTGAGTATATCCATGCTATGAAGACAGGGATCACTCCGAGCAGAAACGAAACCTGCATTAGAGAAAAAGAAGCTATAAAAAAGGATACAATACATGAACTTTTGTTCTTTCATCTAAACCGAATCTCTAGTATGCATGATTTTAGGATTCAAGATTGAAGCTAAATCTTCGAAATTAACAAAAAATGGTATGTTGCTTCGAGTTGGAGACAGATAGACAGAATGAACTTGAAAGCTACTAAGCATACGAAGACATTAGAAAGCAAAACTTAATCTCTCTAGCAAACAGATCCAAGTTGTGAATTCATTCACTCCCACACCCTAACGATGTAGTAGCAATCACATTCAACTGCAAAAACTATTCATTCCAACTCTGTGAATCCGCTGGAGAAGTTCGCATAAAAAAGAAAGTTAAGAAGATATTGAAGCTTAAAACCCCCCAAAATTACGCGATAGCGTACCTGGCCAGGCGTAATTGGCTCCGAATCCGCCATTATACTGGATCAACGAAGAGATCGTCAGAGATTTACAAAACAGAAACTGAAAACGAAAATGATGGGTGATTTCCACTCCCCGTCGGATCTAAGGTATCGAATTCGAGCTCTAGAAAAATAGACTAATGCACAGGATCCGAAACCCTAGGAATACAGTAGAACAAGGAGTGAGAGAGCGCGAGAGAGACGCAAGGATGATGCGAACAGATAAGAGGGAGAAGGGAGAGAAGAAGAGATCTGAAGTGAAGAAGCTATTGCTTCAAGGATGGAGAAAATGTCGGATGCGACGTCGTTCTTATGTTCACCCGAACGGTTGTTGGGTTGGCGATGGCCTCACATACAGAAAGAAAATACTATAATCGTTAAATTATAAAACAGAATACTAAAGAGCAATAATAAACTGACTAAACAAAATTATTTTTAACTTGCAGAAAAACGTTTAATTAGTTATGAAAACACTAGAAATATTTTTTAATTCTGTTTTTGTTATTATCTTGTTCAGTTTTCTATTGTTAGTAACATAGATGATTGTCCGAAACATTGTGGTCTAGTGGTTTGTCATTGTTCACAGCTCTTTAAACATTTTGAGGATAGTTTAAAGATATTAGTCATATTAAAAAATTATAGTTGTAATAGATTATTGTTCATTTATTTGTCAGAATAATTTATATTCAATTACAACAATTACACGCTATGCTTTACGTCGTAATTTTATTAAAACAACATATACGATTAAAATTTTACGATCAATCGCAACCGCCGACAATTCACAAACGAACAACATATGTTGCAGTTATAACCACAATGGTAACATCAAACAAAATTACCGTCGGCATACAAACAAAACTATTATATCATAAAAAATAAAAAAAGCTAAATACACGGTGTTTGCTGTAATTAATCACCGTATATTTGATGGTTGGAACATCTGACGAATTCGACCTCATCAAAATTGCATGTAGCGGGACCAAGCCACGCTCGGTGAAATCGACATCATCAAAATTGCATGTAGCGGGTCCAAGCCACGCTCGGTGTGTACTTGCATCAACCATCCATACGGTAAGCTTATCGATTCATGGCTTCATTCTCTCTTTGGCTGACTTTAACATATAACTTCATTTAATGGCACTACACTCTCAGAAAAGTCACACTTGAAGGGAATAACAAAAATCAAACTTCCCATGGAACATCAGATCTTTCCCTCTTCATTTCTTCTACCAACAAACCCATCAACCAATCCGAATCTTCCCTACCGCACTGTAAATAATCGCTTCCGGCGATAAACTCCATTAACTCACCATTGATCTCAATCCAGCTACATCCGGGTGTCTTAACGACGCCTCTTTCTCTCATCAATCCCCTCATCTTAGCACACTCATCCCACATCTTCATATCAGCAAACACCTTCGAAGAGATAACATAATTTCCAGCATTCTTCGCCTCATCATTCTTCATCAACATCCTCATCGCCTTCTCACCAGTCGCCACATCTTTTCTCTTCTGACACGCTCCAAGAATAGCTCCTAACATGATTTCGTCTGGCTTCCCAGGAAATCTCTCCATGAACTCCCAAGCCTCGTCTAACAGTCCCGCACGAGACAGGAGATCAATTATGTTGGTGTAGTGCTCGATTTTTGGGACCAACCCGAATGAAGAACTCATCTCATGGAAATATCGACGGCCCTGATCAACCAAACCAGCGTGCACACAAGCAGAGAGCACTCCAACGAATGTTACATCACTAGGACGAACTGACATTCGATCAAACAGCAAGAGAGCTTCTTGAGCGTGTCCATGATGCGCATAAGCTGATATCATAGCATTCCAAGTGGCTTCATTTTTCACTGGCATAGCTTCAAATACTCTCAGAGCTTCTTCTATGTTTCCGCACTTTCCGTACATGTCCACTAGTCCTGTGGCCACGTAAATGTTATGTTGCAAGCCTGATTCGGAAGCCTCCGCCTCAATCCGTTTGCCTAACTGTAGAGCTCCAACTGAACCACAAGCAGACAGTACTGTAGATAATGTGACCGCGTCCGGGGAAATTCTGTATTTTCCCATTTCACGAAACAGTTTAATAGCTTCGACGGACCTCCCGTTTTGCGAGTATCTGAAATGGAATAAGTAAGAACAATCGAACTAGACCAAATTCAGCTTTATCAGCAGGTAAAAATTCAAAATTTATGTGAACAACGTTTTGAAGTATCGACTTACACAGTAATCATAGCATTCCAAGGAACACGGTCCTTATTAATCATATGATTGAAAACCCTTCTGGCCGAATCCAAATCCCCACATTTTCCATACATACTGATCAACTTAGGCCCGAGGAACTTGCTGAACCCGATCTTCTTCTTCATGGCTATCTCCTCGAGTAATCTACCAGTTTTCATATCCCCTAAATGTGCACAAGCACCTAACACACTGACCAACGTTCTCTCATCTGGTTCAACTCCTTGCTCCTCCATTTTCCTAAAAAAATCTACAGCGTCATTCGCGTGACCTGCCTGAGAATACCCAGAGATCATTGAGTTCCAGGAGACTAAATCTTTATCAGTAATTTCATCGAACAGCTTCCGGGCATACCTGACTTGGCCGCATTTTGCATACATAGTTATTAAGGAGTGATTAACGTGATCGTCGCTTTGCAATCCGACTTTAAACAACGACGAATGAACAGATCTACCGACCTCGAGCTCCGAGAGATTTCCGCACGCTATAAAAACAAAATTATATGTGAACTTGTCCGGCTTTAACCCAGAAAACTTCATCCGCCGATACAGTGACAGAGCCGCTCCGTGGTCATGCCACGTGTTGGTCAACCCTCTGATCATGAAATTGAAAGAGTAGTGGTTTGGTTCTTCCGTCGCGGAGAAGAGGGTAGCGGCATAATTGAAGTCCCCAAGATCGACGGCTTTGGGAATAAGAAAATTGGGTTTGTAGACGGTGTTCAACAACATCTGTGCTTGAATCTCTCGCAACTGGTTCACAGAGACGCATTTTTTAAGATGGCAAAGAAAGTGTCTCACAAGATCTCGTCGTGCTTCTTCAAATTCTCTGGGTTTGAGTAAAGGAAATTGGCGGCAAATGGAGAACGCTAGTTTCTCTTGTTTGAGCATTTGCAAGCTCAAAGAGCCACATGTGCAAAAAAACCGAGGTTAAAAGGTACCCTGGTCGGATACGGATACGGATACGGATACGTGTTACGTTCAGGTGAAACGTAAATACTCAACTTACTATATTCATAGCCAGCACTAAAAAAATATTGATAAATTATAATTTATTAGTAAATATAAATTAAATATTTAATTTTTATTTAAAATTGTTTTTAACATTAATTTTTATATATATAAATTAAGAAGAAAAAAAACAATTATTTTTTACGAATTTAATAGTATTTTTTTAGTTTAATAAAATATATTAATTTTCTAATTAATAATAATGATATAATTATAATTATTCTAATAAGTTAAGTTCATTTATATATTTATTTGAAATTTACTGTAATGATGACACGTCATCATAGTATTGTTAATAACACGTCAGAATAAGGTTATTTTCTTAAAATATTTCTCAAATAATATATTAGAGATTACGGTAGTAACTTAAATTTATTTATATTTATTTAAAATTATTTGTAAATTAACATATAAAAAATTTAAAGAAATAAAAATTATTGTTTTTACAAATGTAATAGTAATTTTTGCTTAGTTAAATAAATTATATTTATTTTCTAACAAATTTAATATCAATGACATGTATTGTAATTATTGTAGTAACTTAAACTCTTTTATATATTTAAGCGTTGTGCTGTTGACACGTCATCATGGTATTTTTGTTATTAACACGTCAGAGTAAGATTACTTTAGGTACTTTGTTAAAAAAAATTTCAAATAATATATTAAGAATTTCCAAACCCAATGTGATATGGAAAACTTAAATACACATGTCCGTAATATATTAATTGATAGTTATTTTAATAAAATAATATTATATTGATATATAATTTATAAATATATCACGGTGATATATTATAATATTAGAATAATCTTAAAATAAATATACTATAAAATATAATTTATTAAACTATTTACGAAAATTATCATCAAATAATATATTATAAGTAAATTTATAATATTTCGACATAAAATATATTTTATCACAAAATATAAATACAATATAACAAAATATTATAAATTTTAAAAAATTAGTTAAACAAAATATAAAACAAAAATTTAGTTTAATTGAATATTTATCATATCTATAATTTTATGTAAAATATATCAATTTAAATTTATTTGTTTAATCCGATTTTATTATATATTTTATTTTTATAATCAATATTAAAACATTTTAAAATTTTATTTTACATAAGATAAATTATAATTTATGTGATTAATTATTTTTCCCAGCGTCAAAATCTAGTTCAGTCATATTCTAGAAATTTTATTTAAAAAACCGCTATGAATATCTCCTGGTCGGGTTTGTTACCTTTCTTCTTTGAAGCGGGTAAACATATCGATTGCGAGTCCACCTTCTCCGTTCTTAGCTAAGCACCTGATTATAGCCCTTATCCTCCAAAATATCGACAACGTGTACGACTTCTCTTACTTTCCCTCACTGATGATCATTTATTAGCGATTCTGAGGATGGGAACCTTTGATTCTGCCCTGTGTGTCGTATAGAGTCATCAAAGGAATAACAGCTTCATCCGTCAATTCATCATCGATTTCACCAATCGATTGTCTTCTATCATAAATGAAGGCAAACAGCTAGTATTTGTACTAATCAAATCGTGGTATTTTTTTAAAAAATTGTAATGTTGACCATAAAACCTAATTGATTGTTGGTGTATTCTTCTTTAAATAAAATGAATATATATATATAATTATTGGCAAAGTGTAAAAAAAATTGAGTGCAAATCAGTTTTAGTCTAGTTATGAGACATCGGAAAATTTTGAAAAAAAAAATATATGCATTTTTTGTACATTCCATAATCTTTTATTTGAGTAATTAATACACTTGTACAAACATAAAAAAGTAGAGTAATATCCTCAATCTTCTAAAATCGAAAATAATTATTTATCCTAAAATATCATTTTTTAAATTTTTATTCCACATCTAATATAATAAAATTAAAATTTTAAAAATAACATAATTTATTATGTAAAAATAATTATTTATTTTAAATAAACTATAAATAAAAATATAAATTATGTTTGAGTTCTTTTTTATTTTAAAATTTAGATGTTTTGATAAATAAGATATTTTAATATTAAATTTGTGATATAATTGAAAATTTAAACTAATAATAACATAGTAAAATAAAAAATAAAACAATGATAATTTGGAGAATTCCCAAAAAAATAGTAATGAATAACTGTTTTTCTAAAGACAAGTGTATTTATCAAAACATAAATTTAATATTAAAATATTTTAAAATTATTTATAATAAAAATAAATTGAATTATAAATTAAAAATAAAAATTCAAACAATAATGTTTAGTAGGCAATTTTTTAAAACCTTAAAGTATAAACCATAAATCTTAAACCCTAAATCATAAACCGTAAATTAAATTTTTTTTATCTAAAATAGTATAAAATAGCAAAAAATTTTAAAAAATATTATTTTATAATATTAATTTGTTTAGTGTTATTTGTAATTTATTTAAAATAAAGAAATATTTTCATAGAATAATTTTTGTTATTTTTTAAAAAAAATTTAATATATTAAATATAAAATAAAAACTAAAATATTATTATTTAAAGATATTATTCATGCAAGAATTAAAAATATGATGATGGGTTCCCTGAAGCGCAAACATTATATTTTTGGATAGTTAAAGACTTTGTAGGCTTTTAGCTACTTTGTTTGAGATGCATCAAATAACTAGAACAAACAAGAACTTCTCTTGAAAGTATCAAAAAATGAAAACCAAAATCAAAATCTGATTACAATACAAAATGGACAAAAGGGCATTTAAAGTTTCAGCCGTAAGACAAATGTGGTTTAAATAAACCAGTATTCCTCTGAGATTTTAAAACATTGCAAAAAGCTTAAGCAATTTGTTTACTTGCTTTTCTTCTTTCCAGCCGATTTCTTCTGTCCATTCTTCTTGAATTTTTTGAACTTGGTCGTGGCAAGTGCTTCGGCAGCGCTCTTGCCTTCCATTCTCTTTGTGAGCCTGACCACACTTGACATACCCCTGACTGCAACCGCACGCTGGTCTGGTCTACGACTCATCATCTTGCGATCAAGTGGCCAATACGCATATGGTTCAAGCTTGTCTTTCCTCTGAACATCGCCACTTGCCTTTTTGCTTGCATACTCTTTGCCTGTGTAAGCGTATCCAGATTCTGATGTCTTCATTCGCTTTTGGTTCTTTCTCGATGAGTTTACGGAGAAACGGCTACCTTTGCTGCTCTTGGCATCCAAATCTTCATCAGATATTTCCTTCCTTTTAGGTTTATCTCCTTCATGGATGATTAACCGTCCTTCCACATCAAACTCGGCTTCTTCATCCGAGTCTGCTTTCCGTTTGCGAAGCTCACTTGACCGAAGAGCTGATCTTGTTTTGTATCGATCCATCAAGTCAAGTGGTTCATCATCTGACTCATCCACTTCAAGATGACTCTGGTTCTGATTTTTCTTGGATCTGTAATACGTCCCCAACAAGGTGAGTAGGTAATTCTAAAGCACAGCGAGCCAAGATTATTATCAAAATGTGTATATAACAACCAACCTCAAAGCAGATGCATTAGATTTCAACAAAGAGGAAGCCTTTCTACCGCCATGCGACTTCGCATCCATGTAGTCTCCATCGCTGTCTTCGTCTTCATCCACGAAATCAGAGAATATCTTGGTATCATTCCATCGGCTAACCCTGGAAGACAGAAATCAAGAACAATCGGTACTTGAAAACTCAAAAATTTGTATGAGAACATCTGTCAGTTGAGGTGGAAAGGTACTTAGATGAAGATTCTTTTGAATGCTGCGATCTACTCATCTCAGAGCCAGCTGCATATTTTTTCTCTTTACGTTCCTTGATCTGAGATGAACCAAGAGAAGATGTATGACATAACACAGATACTGAATTCTAGAAAACTTTGAACATTGTTAGCAAACCTTTCGGATGTTTGTCAAGAGTTTCATGTGTTCCTCAGGCATCACAGACTTGACAGCCTCAGTGCCACATTTCTTGATAAGCATCTCCAACAGAAGCCTCACCTATTAACACAACATGATTCAATGACAAGAATCCAAACAAAACATACTAATATGTATACACAACTAGTATGTCTGCTTGCTGCTAAGCGACAAATTTTATGTACTAGCAAGAGCTCAACATGGGTAAGTGTGCGTCTGCATGTGTGAGAGAAGGCAAAGTGACGGAATTGAGAGATTCGCATTCTATGCATCAAACATGTTGCAGTAAAAAAAAGCACCTTTGCTTTGAAAAGGTTTTTCGTTCCTTCCGGCCACTTCAGTAAGCCTTCTACCATGCTCTTTAAGTTTGCGTGTAGTCCTTCAACGGGTGATTTAGCCACCAACACCTTCAACAAACCTAAGTTTGCCTGTTTTCCAAAATTGATTGGTTGTAGGTTTCAGAAAAAGGAAAATGTTCGGTGAGTTTAATAAACAAGTGCAGCAAATGGCTAACTCGCAGCAACATAAAGTTGTGGCCTCTTGAAAGAGAAGTTAGATAACTAACTTTTGTAATTTCCTTATTTTTCCTCTGTAAGAGAAGAAATGTTGAAGGAAGCAAATTGTAAGCACTAGCTATGAGATCGGAGAACTCATATGTCAAACGAGCTACGCCCTTAACAGCAGCACTAATCATCTGAGGTTTTTCTCCAGCCAAACAACCAACCACCTGCAAAGATTATGTAAGTAGGGTCAAAAATCGATCTTGATGCAAAAAGTGAAAACAAAGATCCTGAAAAAATGTTACAGTGACTTATTAGGATTAGATTACATACCATGTTGAAATAACCATGTAATTTCTCATTGTCTCCACCATTTTCCTCATCTGCATATGCATGCCCAATCTGAACAAGCACGTCATAGGCTCTGCTTCTTGTTTTTTTATTTACCTGCAGAAACAGCAGTGACCTGAATAACTATTCTTACACGATCATAGAATGACACAGTTTCAAACAATGCTTAGTACCTCCTTTAACGCAAGTATAACTTCGGGTAGAAAAGAAGAAACAATGTCTTTTCTCTCCTTTAGATCATCCTGTATGGGGGGAAAAACAATCAGCATCTAGGACTATTTGCCTGAAACTACTATCGAATGCACTTCTAAAACCAAAACTAACGACTCTAACATAATACATTAGGTCAAAATACACATAAAGCTAAAAGGTGTAGCTTCTTACAGCCCTTGACGCATGAGCTAACAGGAAGTATAAACAATCAAGCTTATGGCGCTTGGCGGAGACATGGCATATATTGTGCATCAGCTCAAGCAATTCCTCAAGGTTCTTCGAAACAAATCCATCAGAATTCTGGCAATGAAAACATTTGTACCAAAGACATTAGTAAAGGTTTGTAAATGAAAGCTAAAGTTAATGGTTTTCAAGGACCTAAAGAAGCAGCGCCAATGTATAGGAGACAGAACTTATTGTCAGTCATCTTCTATATGACACTAAGTAAGCATATAAAATCATTCAGATGATGCAGAAACAAAATATTATCATGGCTATGCACCGAAGGAATCAATATACTCAACCTAGTCGAAGAGTGGAATCTTGAGGCAAAGGAAGCAATACCTTCAAGATGACTGAAAGTACTTTGTACGCTTTCTTTTGAATAAGGCCCTTGGGATCCTGTAATTTAAGATCTGCATCAGCATATATCTCTCATCCACATGATTCATAAAACTCATCATCATGTAGGAGGATAAATCGCAGCTACACCCAGAACAATACATCATTCAATATAATAGATCAATTTACAGACCTGCATTGCAGGCTTCAGAGAACTGAATACGGTATCTACTTCTTGACCATCCAAACCAGGTAAAAGTGAAACTAACAGATCAAACAACCTTGCCCTGAAACGAAATGCAGATTATAATGTCAACTTTGGCCTAGCAAGTAAGCAACTAGAAACACAAATGGGACTAACAGTACCTTAAGTTGGAAGAAGATTTTTTGTCTGGAGCATTATCCACGTCCATCCCATTAGCAGAACTTTCATCTTGTGCAATGGCAGTTTTGGTAGCCTCTAAAAGCTCTCGCAGTGTTTTGAACAGTAGCTTTGAAACAGTCTTTTTCTCCGCTATGGAAGCTAAGTTGCCTATAGCAGACTGCAAGTAAGACAACTTAAGTTATCAAATACTGTGATAGTCTCTGATTCCATTAAGTTTATCTAATCAGAGAGGGACATCGGCCAATTACACAACAATACAGCATAAAGAAGAACAAGATCTAATGACCATTAACAAACTGATATTATTTTCCAACCCATCACATTTCTATGATGTAACGAAAGTTAATTACCTGAAGAGAACCACCATCATCTTTGCCGGATTCATGAAATATCCTTGACAAAACATCCAATAATTTAGGAGCACACGACCGCAGAACTTTCAAATTAGCTGCTGCATGCTGAGAATCATAATGAGCAGCAGCTCGTAGCATAGCAGGACTAGCATCATTAGCAGGTACTTCTTTACCCTCCACAACTTCTTTATTTTGTTGAATCAAGATATTCAAACTGGTGCATATAATTCCGCGTGTCTCAGCCTGTGTTTGAAGAGTTCCACATAATATTCGCCCCAGATCCACGAAACTCTCCACAGTATCCACAGGATAATTACAAAATGAAGGTAACAAGGCCCATAATGAATATACGAGAGAATCCACACTCCTGGAGGCTACAGTAAGACCTTGTAACTTGAGCTGCCATCACAAACAACATTAGAGAAAAATAAAGATAGGAATATATCAAACAGCGAGAAGCAATGAAAATTACCTGTTGAGCTTTCTGGCTCATTGTTTCAATCATTCTAAAAATAGTCTCTGTGAAGAAACTTAGCCGTGCTCCAACTGTGTACTGCTTCAAGATTGGGAAGAGCCACACTTTTACCTCAGATAGATCATTCGCCTCAAGATTTAATCGGACAATGTTTAAAAATGTTTCAGGTCCCATAGCACCAAGGGCTGATCCTACACATTCATGCAACTGGAAACCACCAACAAGGCCAATATCAGTCAAACCAACAGTCGGGAATATAAAAGACCTGACTAGAAGAAGTAAGGTCTAATACAATGACATCCTCCATCATCCTATCGTATAATCATTCATTTTTTAGCTAAAAATGAATGCTCATCCGCATAATAAGTTCTGAATTGATATTTTATCGAATTGCGGTACCAAAAGCATAAGATCCACCACAAAGTCAATAAAAAGCGCAAAAAAGTTTACACAAGAAATATAGCCATCAGATCAAGCACTATGAGACTTCAATATGAAATCAACAGTTCAACACAACGTCACAACCCAATATCAATTGAGTTGCATATTCTCGGAGCAGTTCATTTCTTCCCACAATTCATTAGATAGGTAACCTAGTATAGTCATTGAAATTCTATGATAAAGAATATTATATTTCTTCAGCGATGGAATGGTTCAGTAGATGAACTCAAGTCCCCGGTGAAGCCAAGGTCACAGATTATTTCACTCCCAGCAGATGGTCATTACGCTCTAGGACTAGTATATTATAGTTACCTGCTTTCTATAAGGAAAACCTTCATCAGGTAAATCTTGCATATCTGACAAATCCTCGAGGGTCTTTCTCATAAAATATGTAGAATCTTCACCTGAAAAAGGAGTGAAAGGATTTTCATATGAACAACTAAGCATAAATTGGTCAAAATGACTGGCTGATGTACAAGGGTCAGTATCTCAAAAAGGAAAAAACCTTCACCGAGAAGAAATGAATGAAGAGTCAGAGAATAAAAAAATAGTTACCTAATTTATCGAACATCGCTGACACTACTTGAAAAGCCATATCCCAAACTGCATGGTACTTGTAATCAAGCAAGCTTTCAACTGTTGCACACAATTTCTCAATGACTGTTGGTGTAGACTTCCTAACACCCAAGTTTGAATTCTGGATTGAGTTGACGCTTTCTCTGATCAAGCTTTCATCAATGCATGAAAATATCAAACTCTTCAACGAATCCGTTGCTGCAAAGATCGCCTCCTCGTGTTCAGATGCAATAATATCTGCAAAAAAGAAGCACAAAGATTATGGCAACGGTACAATAATTCGCATTGACAAGAAAAGCAGTATCTCTGAAACCATATAAGCAGGAAGGAGCAGATATAAGAGTATACCTTTCAGACCATTAAAAACACTAGGAAGATTAACCACACAAAGATCTCTGTTTAGGGAAAAAGCCCTCATCAACCCAACTTTCAGCAAACGTGCTGTGAAGGTCATGGAATCAGCAGATGTTTCATGCGCCGAGAACAGTCCAGCTGCAAGAGATAACACTTCAACCAGCGCCTCAACTGGAACATCAGAGGTTGGATTGAGACATACTGCATTTAAAGAGTCTACCACAGGCCTTGTGATAAATGGATCACGCAGAATCAGCAGCACCTTAAAGCCCTTGATCAGAGTAGCAATGTGCATTTTTGACATCAGGGCCAAGCACTCTTTTAAAGTGATGAGAATGTAAAGCACTTGCTGTGCTCCCCTGGCTCCTTCGGTAGAACCCTCTTCAGATTTAGTGGCAAGGTCTAAATATTTCTGAAACAAGTCTGCTATAGCTCCACTGAGTGGTTGCCAGGCCTTTGTTCCATGGGATTTCTGCAGGACATCACGGAGGCAGGAGTTTGCTAGCTTTCTTACCTGGATTCAAAAGAAGAAGATCAACAGAGTCTGATACAGATCCAATTCACAACCACCTGTAAAATTGTGATTTTACCTTTCCGTCTGAATGAGTAATGAAATTCAGCAAGATACTGTAGGATTCAGGTCCTTCACTCCCCATAATGGACTCAACGGTTGTGAGGAGATGAACCAAACACTTCAATGCAGAAATCAAGCACTCAGGCGTGGCTGATTTTAGACGCAAAACGCTGAGGACGAGACGCAAAGCCAACCCATTCCTCTTCAGTACTCCTGCTGAGACTTTAGGGAACACAAGGGATAATATGACAACATGCGGCTGGACAACATCCATATTTGGTTCAGCATCACCAGACAAGAGGCTGTCTAGGGAGATGCATGTGGCGGCAAAGTAAGCCACAGGTGTCCGAGAATGATTATCTTCTGCTAGAGTTTTTGATAGCTCCTCAATGACAGCGCATAGATGTTCATGGTCTGATCGCTTTGACTGTGATAGGCGAGCACGCATGTACTCCCCAAAATCTTCAGAAACATGCAGGTCTGGTTCTGTGAGGCACATGCTGGTTTCAATGTCAAGACACAATGATTCCATAACTAGGTTCCGTTTCTTGGGCTATTCCAGGTGAACTTTTCTACAATATAACGGGAATTATTAGGTTTAATCAGTGACTTAACTTTAAGGCAACATCAATCAAAATCTGAAAAAAAAATCTACGTAATCATCATAGAAATCGAAACTCTCTCTCGTGGGCTTCTAAACATGAAAACGGCGAAGGAAAATACCTTTCGTGGAGCTTGGTGGCTTGAAGATTGAAGACGACAAGAGAACCTAGTGTTGGCGACAATGAAACGAGAAGTTTTAGGGTTCTAGGCGAAAATCAATTTCCATGTTTAAATATTAAAGAGTTAAATCCAAATAGTTCGGTTTTGACAAAATAATTTTAAAATTAAAAATTAGGACCGAAATTTTATATATATTGCGGTCCAACCGATCCAACCGGTTAAGATCTGAGAAAACATTAAGTTTTCATTTTCTTAATAGATTTTTTACTGAAATGCCAAAAAAAAAAAAAATTAAAACATGTGTGGGAGCCAAATGTTTAATCAGCAAAAGGGAATTAGGTTACCGAAACCAAACCACTGTTTAGATTCATTGAGGGTTGGAAAGTGAGTGATCATATGACCCAACTTCCTTTCAAATTAATAAGTCAGAACAAAAGTTTTATACAAACAATAAATATCATCTCTGAAATAGGAAGGGAAAATACCTAATAACTGCAAATGAATATACACAAAGCCACAATTATATTGACCCTAAGCTTTAAAGCTTACTTCAATATCCTCTTGGCCACAAGCGTTGCATAATACTTCCTTGTGCGGAGGAACAACACAAAAGCAACAAAAGATCCAAGCATAGCCATGACCGCCATTATTATAAACGAAGTTCTAAAACAATGATTTCCATAACAAAAATGATCATCCCCATAAGCTGCCTTGTCGTAAAAGTAGCCTATTACCTTCACTGAGAAAGTGTAGGAACCAACTGGACTAGCTATCGAAATTGTATAGAATATAGTTCCCATATGAAGAATTCCGAATATTTCAGAGGTTATTGTTGGCATCAGTGCCCATTGTGAGCCGTACGCTAGACCGACCAACAATGATCCCATATATAAGCTTCCTACTAAACCGGAGGCCATAACAATGTGACCTATAGCCATAAGGCCTAGAGTTATAGCCATGAAAACTGGTCTTGGCCAGCCATGAGTGTGTAAATAGGCGTCTGAGATGTAACCTGACCCAAACCGGCCTAGGAAACTCCATATGCTCCATAGAGACACTAGAGAATTAAGTTCAATTGTAGAGTAGCGAAGTGACTCTCCCATCTGTCTGATGTTGTTTATGGTTGCGAGTCCTGAACCCATTCCACATATCATCGCCAAGAATAGAAGCCAGAAGTTGGTTGTACATATTGCTTCGAGGACGTTCATGTCATTATTCATGACAACATTAACATCTGTCGATTGATTGACATGTGTTTGAAATTTTAATTCAAGCAAGGTGGTTTGCTCGGTAACCGGAAAATCCAAAGACGAGAATTTCTCTTTCTCTTCACGATGTGCTCTAACTGCGACCAAAAGAGGAGAGGCGAGGAAGATAACTAAAAGAGAGAAGGAGCATATCTGCATAGGCCTTGACATTCCGATAATATTTTCTACCAATATGACGACCATAAGATATGTGACAATGATCAAGGAGATGACAGAGAGACCGTTCAAGTGTTTCTTGTCTCCTGCGACGACTGTGTCGTACGTCCTAACGAAAGGCATCGTCGTCAAGATGAGAAGTGAAGGTACTACGGCCAACAGAAGAATGTAATTGGTTGGGTCACCTTCACAGAAGATATGGTACATTTGAACAAGAATTGCTCCACTTAACCCAAGATAACCCTAAATTCGCATTCCAAAACAACAACAACACGTAACTATGTTGAATATTGATTTTGCTTGAGGGCCACAAAACTTATCAAAAAAAATTTTCTTATCATAGTAATTAATTTATATTACTAGCTTTTTGTTTTAATTAACGTCAAGTACCAATTTTGACTAGCTAGATTACTCAACCATATATGAAAAAAAATATCGGTCGTACGTTTCATCATTTTAAATTCTAAAATATTGTCTACTAGTTCTTTTTTTTTGTTTAGTGTACCTACTAGTTCCTCTATCCAGCTAGCAATTTTAATATTCCAAAAGAAAAATTGAAAAGCTATAGGTTTTTCATATTTTTTTTAAATGGTAAGAAAAATTAACATACCTGTTCAATCTCATGAATAAAATAATTAATAAATCAATTTGATATATTTTTTTTATATTAACGTCTTTATTCCTCTAATTAAATAAGTCTTAATGTATATATATATGCCTTACCTTCATGATACCAACGGCGGTCCCACCATAGTCGGAGAAATTACGTACGGCGGTGACGACAGTCGCCGTATTAAAAAATGGTTGACAATGACCGACGAAGAACATAAACAAACACATAACAGGCACCGGAGGCCGTTGGATCACTCCCGACGCAGCCATCCATATGAAACTATACCCCAAGAACCATTGTAGCAACCCCACGAATATAACCACCCACGGCCCACTAAAGAAGCCACCGCTACCACTTCTGCCGCTTGCAACCGCTGTGTAGAAAAGGCCGGAGAGGATACCTACGTTTGCTCCGATGTCTTTGTAGACGGAGACTGTGTCAAGTGTAGTTTGGTCATAAGATTGTGATGATTTGAGAAGTGAAGAATATATTCCAAAAGTGTAGGTTGCTCCGGTAAAGCTTTGTATCCATATGCTCGCCGCCGCCGCCACCCATTTCGTGTTTGCGATCTCCATCATATATCTTTCTCTCTTTGTGTATTTGCATCGATCAAATTCAATTTCCGTATATATTCTTGAGATCAAAATAAAGTCAACTTCATACATTTACCAACTTGTATAATTAAACCGAACTGAACCAAACGGTTTTGGTTAGAGTTGCTTTAGTTTGCACTCCAACTAAACTAAACCGGAGAATTTTGGTTTTCAATTTCTCATCAATTTTGGTTTTCTAAACCAATCTCAAGCCATCTATATCAAATCTGGATAAAATCAAATGTGAAACGAGGAAGTCAATTAATCAATTAACTATAGACCAAGACCTGTATAAAGAATATAATCCCAAATATATTATTTAAAAATTATTTTTTAAATAAATCTAACGTATCATTAACAAAAATACATACTATTATCACAATAATAAATTTCAAATAAATATAGAAATATACTTAAATTACTATAATAATTACAAGATATGTTATTGTTATTAATTTGGTTACAAATTCAATATATCTTGTTAATCTAACTAAAAATACTAATAAATTTGTAAAAAACAATTATTTTTTTACTTAATTTACATATACAAAATTAATATTAAAAATAATTTTAAATGAAATTTAGAATTATATAAAAATATTTAATTTATATTTATTAATAAACAATATTATATAATTTGTAAATATTTTTCTGGGCATGAGTATAAATCTAGTTAATTGATTAATTAATGGAAAATGATAGATGGAAGTAAAATACATACTTCAATACAACTTTTATTGACTTAGAAATTTATATATATTTATTATTTAGAGGATTATTGTAGCAAAGTAAAATAAATCAATAAGAATCATCCTAAACCATAGATTCGCTTAAAATACTAATCACTTTAATTATCATCTAAAATCAATCGTTTTCATTTGCAATGTATATGGTTAATAATCATCAAATACAAGTCTAGTCAACTCATAATATGAGATTGTACTGCTTTATCTAAAATTTGATCTCTTATGTTTCTTGTTTTAGTGCATAAATGACCTTATATTATCTGGAACAATGTGATCAAGGAAATTCTAAGACTAATTATTAATACCTACATACGAAGGAACCATGAAGATTTTTTTATCTTTATCATCAACTATAATATAAATACCACCAATCCACCAAAAACCCCCCTTGATTAATTAGTTTATGAATATACTTATATTCCTAAATGATCCTTTATACGTGACATAATTTTCTTACATTATATATTAACTAAATGATCCTTATACGTATTTGCATGTAAGAAAAACAGTATGTTGTATAAAGAAATTGAACACAAACTCATAAACAAAGAAAACTAAAATATATTACAATAGTAAAAATAGACGAGTGTACAAGTTGTTAAGTATCATATTTGCAAGATACCTATTGGATTCTCGAAGCAATCGTTGCTTAAGACACACGTCTCACGAATCCTAACAAAAACATGAACTATTGATCAATGCCATTACTTACGATTTACGAAAATATAATTCAATCTAACTTAATTTCCATGTGATATTTTACGTGCATGTTAAATTAAACAAAACTGTAAGCAACGAATAATCAGGATAATGCCGTTTGTGGTTCACACTATAATATATAAATACATGAGTCATTCTTATTGGATATTTGAACGATATTTCTGTCGATCAAAACATTTTGAGGAATATATTAATATATCCACATGATACTAAACCGTATACAAAGTTATAAACTAAAATGCTTAGATTCGACGATAACCACATTTTTAAGTGGATTGATGAGGTAAATAAGATAAAAATATTATTTAAAAAAAATTAAGATTAGAATCATAAGTGAAAACGTTTACGTTTGAGAAATGTATATGAAAATAAGAAGAAGAAAAAATATTTGAGAAAATGGAAAAAAATATTGGTTGAAGCTAAACCAAGCATGAAGAAAATGATAAGTGTTATAATATTTGTTTGCATTAAGTTAATAGGATGAGCTTTTGAATGTGTGGTAAGGTTGTATGGTTGTTATGATTTTTTATAATGGTTTTGTATGATGCTCAAAAATTTAATTGGTTTCTCAAATAAACGAAAACTTGAATTTGAAATTATAGTTTTCCTACACAAAAATGACCATTCTGCATGTGTTTGAATGAGATTAATTTGAATACAAAAGCAGACACTAACAAATTGAAAACAATTTAAAAAATAGATCCAAACAGACTACAAAACAAACAATATGTTTTTGGAAATGATCTTCCATAAATCTTTCAAACATATCTTTAATATATTATTTGAAAAATATTTTAAAAAATAATTTTACATTGAAATATTATTTCAGAAATGTCATTGTTATAAATTTGGTTAAACAATCAATATATTATATTAAACTAATCAAAAAAATATTATTAAATTTATAAAAAATCATTGTTATATTTTCTTAATTTATATATACAAAAATAATATTCAAAATAATTTTAAATAAGTATTAAAATTATATGAATATCTAATTTATATTTATTAATAAATAATATTATATAATTTATGGAAAAAAAAATTTCTACACAAAACGTGAATATAAATTTAGTGGTAGATTATTTGTCATAAATGTGTCAAAATATATTGTAAATTTTTTGGTAGATTTACATTTGCTATAAGTCTGATATTACGCTTTGACATATTATAAAATCATAAGTCTACATTTGGCATTTTTGCATCGACCAAGAAAACCAATAATTGGTGTTGCATTAATTGCTTTTGCATTTGATCTTAAAAACACCCATCAATTCCTATCTTATAAGTCTCTTTTCATGATTTTTGAAAATGGTTAAAATAGTCATAAAACCTATTAACACACATTCTTAATATATTATTTGATAAATATTTTTAAAAAAATAATATTAGCATAACATATTATTAACAAAAATACAATGATCACTTGTGATCACCACAATAAGTTTCAAATAAATATATAAATGAGTTTAAATTATTAAAATAATTACAATATATACTATTGTTATTAATTTGGTTAGATTACTTAAAAATAATTATTTTTATTAATTTATATATACAAAAATTAATATTAAAATAATTTTAAATAAAAATTAAATTATATAAATAGCTAATACTAAATTATTACTGAAAGTTGAGATCTCATAAAAATAATTATTAATATTATTAATTAATATATACAAAAATTAATATTAAAAAATTTTAAATAAAAATTAAATTATATAAATATATAATTTATATTTATACTAATAAATAATATTATATAATTTACGAATTTTTTTAGATATAAATCTAATTTAGTTAATGCATTATTCGATATCACATTTATCACACTTTCTTGTTGTTGATCAGTAGTAGATACGCGATTGACATCTTTCTCCGACACAAGTATACCTAAGCTTTATTTTCGTAAATGTATTACTTGATGTGTTGGTATGTTTTGAGAGAGTAATTTAGGAAAATCTTTTTGAAAGTTATTCCATTGAATAAAACATGTTGGATACAAATTGTGGAATATGAAGTTCGTCATTGAACTCAATTTTTACGACATGTTCGACTTTATGGTCATTCTGTTCACTTCATTCTTCATCATCAGATTCTTCAACGAAAGTCATCTCCTTTGCATAGTGAAACGAGCATCGATCTTCGACATTTCACTTTAATTTCGGAAATTTTATGATTTCTTTAGTATAAAATCGATTTAGAACTTGTTGAGTGTATACAATTTGGGAGTTTTGAATATATGGGTTTATTAGTTGTAATCATATTATTATAGTCTGGGTTTATTAGTTGTAATCAAGTTTTAATGGATTTAATTTTGGTTAATTTGTTTTTAATTAACTATCGATTGTTACCTAGTAAAATGCAACAAATAATTTTATGTGTATATTTGTTCTGAATTTTGAGATTGTGTGAAATAGATTTTGGTCACTCCATAAAATTTTAGAACTAACACTACATCTAAACTTTGTATAATTTAATGCTCTTAAAGTTACGAGAAATAGATAGTGCGAAATATTTTTATATTATTATTTGTCAACTATATTTAAAAAACTAAGATTTAATTTATAAAATATTACTTTAAATGTTATTATAAATAACTAATTTAAAAATCAAATATCAAATATATAAAAAGTTAAAATAGGTATTAGTATTATGAAATCTAATATCTACAATTCAGATTTTTATTAATCTATTTGAATAATTTTTATCTGAAATAAATAAATTAACTATATTAATATATTTAGCAACTTAACAAATTATAAAAATTTAATTTAAATTCATATTTATAAATTATATTCATAAATATTATAAAATCTAATATTTAAAATTCAAATCTTTATTAATATATTTGAATAACTTTTTACTTCAAAAAACTAACTATAATATTACATCTAACAAATTAAAATTTCGTATTTATATTTATATTATAAATTATACATAAAATAATTTATCATTCACTAAAAAATATAATAAAATATTACATAACACACAAAAGCCGATAATTTCGTGATAAAAGTATAATTGGTGACCAAAAGAACAATCCAATCGGAGTCTCACTCTGAATTCACACAAAGACACGTATAGATAAGATATGTCACTATCACAAAAAATCATTTTTAATTATAAAAATTTGAAGTGTCAAAATGTAATAGAAAGTAAAGTGGGGTCCGCACTCTATGCCATTGTCATGACATCATCTCATTTCATAAACACACACAAAAACCCAATACCAACTTGTCAAAGACTTTCTCTACGTTTTCTTAGTCTTCTTCTCTCTTCCTTATATAAACCCTAAACACATTTCTCTACACAGATTCTTTCATTTCTAAGTTCTTTTGTCATTACCAATATAACCCTCACAATTTTATTGCTCTCTTTATAAATGGCGGAGGAATTCGATGAAGCTGAGGTTGTATTCTCCGACGATTTCAACTCCATTCAACAGTCGGAGGACGACAATGATAATCGTCTGTTTGGTCTCAACAACACGAGGCGGATCAAGAGGACGGAGAAGACCTCGTTATCGAGCTCGCTTCCGGTTAACTTAAACGGAGGTTCGTCGAGAAAGAGGTGGAGGAATATTCCGATGGAGGAGTAAAGCTCGTTCCGCCGCATATTGTCGTTGGGCGGAGGATCCAAGGAGGACAAATGGCGTTTTCCGTTTGTACAGGTAGTGGAAGGACTCTTAAGGGAAGAGATCTGAGCCGGGTTCGGAATTCGGTTCTTAAGTTAACCGGTTTTTTAGAGGCTTGAACCGTTACCGGTTTTGCTTTGGGAATATTACGGAAATTTTTAGCGTCACTGTGTTGTTTTATATATATGCAAGAAAAATCGAGAAATTATGATTAAAAGATTTATCCCTTACTTTCTTTCTTTAAATTATATTTATTCAATTTTAAAGCGAATAGAAGAAAATTCGTGTTAATTATACGGAAAAGGATGAATAAACAAAGTTAATTTGGTTATATGTTTGGCCTTTTTTATTTCCTTATGTAAAGTTTTTACTTAGTTGGACTTATGGAAGTTTAATGAATATATTCCGTTTAATGAAAATTTTTTAGTTTTTTTAAATAATACCTAAAATAACATATTTTTAAATTTTTTCTAATTTATCATTTTAAATTTAAAATTATTAAAGTAACATAAATTATTTTTTTAAAAATACATACTGTAAATAAATTATAAATCTAATTAAAATATTAAAATTAAAAAAAAATTTCTAATATAGAATTTAATTTTTCTTCATTAAAAATAAATTTTAAAATATTTAATATTAAATTTGAGTTATTTTTAAAAGTTTAAATTAGTTATACTATATTTGAAAGAAAAATTTAAAATATTACTATTTTGTCAACTGCGCCAATATTTTTTATTAATCTCTATTTGCGCAGATTAGTTTAGACCTAACAAATAATCCGAACCGAAAAACAGATTTTGGTTGATATTTGGTTATAAAAAAATAATTTAACGGATATTATTTTGGAAAATCATGGTTATTGTTTACTAACCAAAACTGAATTGAAAACTGAAATAATATCCCAAAAACTAAATTATTTTCGGTTATTTTCGGTTATTCGAAAATATTTTGGATATTTTGATTATTTTTGGTTATGTTTTAGATAAAAATAACCGAATAAATATTTAATTTTACCAAAAAAAAACCGATATTAAAAATAATTAATCCAAACCGAACAAATATCTGAATGAAGAGGGGTAGATTAGTTCGTCTCCATATTTCCTTTGCTTCGTTCTGTTATTTTCTATGCGGCCCATTTATAGCCAACTAGCCGCAGTAATGGCCCAATAAGGATCCAGAGTTGAAGAGGGTAATTCTTTTTGTTAATTTTCTTTTCTCAGATAGCAACGAAGACAAAACAAAGGGGACCTTCGAACTCGAATCGCAAGCAAAACCAAATTCAAAAGACTCTCTTTTCTCTCTCTCATTCATTGATATATGTGCTCTGGTGCAGACTGTAAGCACGCGGCTCACCAAAGATCATTACTTTACTTAAATACACTATAATCCTCTCTCTTAGGGTTTAATAACTTACTCTTTTCCCACCACTAATCCTGCAAGAAGACGGCCATGGCTTCATTTCTTCTGACTTGCTACAGCTTCGTCCCAAGGAGTAGTAAGTTTTGCTCACCTAATTTTCATTCTCTCGAGATTCTTCTAGCCGCAATGTGGGTCTTGAACTTCAATAGTTTTAGAGTTTCAACATAAAAAGCTCTGAAATTTCTAGTCTATTACTTTGTTAGGAGTTGTTTTCCGTATGTGGGTTTTTGTTCAGCAATACGTTAAAAAGCTTAGCTTCAGACGTAAAAGTGTTTTAAAGTCTAATTTGCTTCTTACAGAATAAAATGATAAAGCAATTAGTCTGTTCCTTGAAGCTTAAAGCTTTTCAATTCTTCATTTTAATTGCTTGTTTCTTCAGTTTTTTGTCCGTGCTTTAGGTCCTTATACGATGGAGATGATGCCAAGAACTGGTCGAATGTGATTACCGATGATGTATCAACCTTCTCACTGGTTTCGGTGAGTTGATATGCCTAAGATTAGGTAGGGAATGAAGCAAATGGGTCCGTGCTTGTAGGATAGATGTATAAAAATTCTCAATGTCTATCTTCTTCTCTTCTGTTCTGGATTCTTCAGAATTGAAATCTTTTATCGATTCCAATTTTCTTTTTCTCAAGTACATTACAAAATCATATGCAGTAATCTCATTTAACTTTATCATGACCACAATGCAAACACACAATTGATCTTGCACACTTGAGAATATCTCGTAAATTAATGTTTTTGAGTTTAAGGTCTCAATGTCTGTAAACTCTACATTGAGAATATCCACAGAAAACTGAGTCAAAAAATGATTAAACTCAAGGAATGAATGCGATCGTGCTGTTTCTACGTGCGTCGTGATCTTGCAGGACGTCATGTGTTACCCTTTCCTTGGCCTAGCCAAGGCATTGTGAGTTTTGACGGTAGAACTTTCTTCTTGCTTGATTCTTTGGTTGAGCCTTTCTTCTGGTCACTGACCGCGTGCGAGAAGCTCCGGAGTTCATTAAGCCGCTTCATCTTCTCTTTCTTCTGTTTCTTCTTATGGAAAGAGAGGAAGAACAAAGCCACCACTTTGGTGACTTTGTTCCCTGAAGAAGTCGAAGAAGAAGAAGCTTTCTCGAGTTTCAAATGCCGGTTATGGCGCCGAGGACAGTTTTTGGTGATTCTGATCAGGAGTTTCCTACATGGTCGGAGAATCTTGTGGTCTAAAGTAACTAACGACGCACTCGCCCTCATCCCTCTGGTTATTTTTCTCTGTTTCTAGCAAAAGCAGAGAGATAGTATAATGAGAAGACAAAAAAAGAGACAGACAAGGTCCGATCTGATGTGACTTTTTGATTGTTGGCTTCTCTTTTGTAACCATACCCTTTGTATATAATGCAGGTGGGTTTCACGTTTTGCTGTGTTAAAGAGTCTTTACTTAGTTTGTGGTACAGCATGATTCTGACTTTTGAGAAGAGACTTCGTCTTCTCTCAATTGACAAAGTCTTTACTGTTCAGATTTATTTATACATGTTCTGTTTTCTGCCTTATGGCTTATTGCAAGAAGCTAAAATCTCAAAACACCAAACGCATTAATTAACGTAGGTCGCTTGGAAGATACGATTAGTTTTTTTTTTATTTCTTGACAACGATGAGATTAGGTTTTAGATCTCAAATAGATTGTCTTTTGCACAAAAGAAATAAAATCATCTTCTTTACAACATTTCCGAGTAACTTGATTTTGGAGGTTTACTAAATCTTTAAATTTGAGTTTTTAATATTGGACAATTCTTTAAAATAACATTTTTAAATTTTTGTTTCAAAATTAATGTTATTAGTTTAAATTTTTAATAATATCATAAATTTAACATTAAAATACATTAATTTTTTTAAAAGAAAAAAATTAAATTGTAGAACAAATGAATTTAAATATAATATTTTAAATTTATGTATAATTTATTTTTAGTAAATAAATATTTTTATATAAATATTTATGTTATTTTTAGAATTTGAATTTTAATGTTATAGATTTGGAATATAAATTTTTAAAAATATTATTTTATGATATTATTTTTTGTGTTTTTTATAAGATAAGCGTGTTGAAATCAAGTATTTGTGAAACAAATAAAATAGAAATTGAAGTGATAAAAAAATTAATAAAAATTATTGGTAACATAAATGTAATATGTATGGATTAAAATGCATAAATTTAAAATTTTAAAAATAATATTTTACAAATTGAACTTTTTATTCAAAACTTCATAATTTAAGATTTTAAAGATTTTTATAAAATGTATAGAATTTCAAAATTGAGGATCTTAAAGTTAATATTGGAGATGCATTGAATAAAAAATATTTGGAGATTTCTTTGGTCTACCCGTATGGAGAGCATGACACGTCAGGTATAAGACCGTGCAACGTTATAGTTGACATTATACAACACATCGCATCAAGCCTGCAAATATGTCAAATCTGTGCATCTTAGGTTCGACTCAGACTCAGTCCTACTCGCCTCATTCTATACAAAAATAGGTCTCAGATTGAAGAGTTTTGGTTTATTAGGCTCATCTATTTTACTACTATTTAATGTTTCTTTTTGTTATTTCTTCTTGCTTATAAAATGTTTATGTGGAGACAAATTTATGGACTGGGGATTATTTCTTTTATATGACCAAAACAATGTTTCAAGACATGATGGCTTAGTTATACTGTTCGTTGACGCTTGAACTCCTGACGACTATTTTAGTTAATTGTATTCGAAAAGCTTATTCAATGCATTCTTTTTCTAATGGGATTTTAGTGAATTCTATTAAATGACATTTAACCAAGAACAAATGCACAGTTAGCTAAAAGATGTCAAAAATACTTAATTAACTAGATTCATATCCACGCCATGCGTGAGGAAAAATATTCGCAAATTATATTTTATTAATAAATATAAATTAAATATTTATATAATTTTAAATTTTATTTAAAATTACTTTTAACATTAATTTTTGTATATACAAATTAAGAAAAGAAAATTAGTTATTTTTGACGAATTTAATAGTATTTTTTGTTAGTTTAATAAAATATATTAATTATATAACAAAATTAATAACAATGATATACTTGTAATTATTCTAATAAGTTAAACTCATTTATATATTTATTTGAAATTTACTTTTGTAATGACACGTCAGCATGATATTTCTGTTAATAACACGTCAGAGTAAAATTATTTTATTAAAATGTTTTTCAAATAATGTATTAGTAAAATTATTTTATTAAAATGTTTCTCAAATAATATATTAGGGATTATGGTAGTAACTTAAATATAGTTATATTTATTTGAAATTATTTATAAATTAACATATTAAAAATTTAAAGAAATAAAAAGTATTGTTTTGCAAATGTAATCGTATTTTTTGGTTAGTTGAATAAATTATATTTATTCTCTAACCAAATTAATATCAGTGGCATGTATTGTAATTATTCTAGTAAGTTAAACTTTTTTATATATTTAAGCTGAAACTCCATGTGGTGTTGACACGTCAGCATGGTATTTTTGTTATTAACACGTCAGGGTAAGATTACTTTGTTAAAAAGTTTCTCAAATAATATATTAGGAATGTCTAATCAACTGTCTTTACACAACCCAATGTCACCAATAAAAATGTAGTTGATTTAACATATTTTTTTATTCTTTCGTTTCCAAAAGTTTGATTTTTTGGATTTTCTTCTTGTTTTCTGAAATATTGATTTCATGTATTCTAATTAATGCATTTTTTGTTTACAATGTGAATTACTGCATTTTTGTTACCAGGGGATTTTGATATAAGATATGTTTCAAGACTCAAATAGTTTATTATTGTCTAGTATTTACTAAATGTTATAACATCATTATGGTTTTATGGTGAATACTTTCAAGTGACCATAGTTAGAATGGTGATGATGAGTTTTAGCATTGTACTCTTTTTTTTAGATCCTGAAGATCCAGGATGGAACAAGCCATTTATTCGAAATGAAAAAGGTTCATTCGAAATGTAATTTTCAGTTTTGCTGGGCATTAATGAGTTTGCACAACATGTGATACTACTGTACTAGATTTTATACCGAATCAACGGATTTAATCAAACTATTTAATTATCCAAAAGGTGACAAGCTTTTAAGATGGATACATAAGAGTTCAAAGCACTCCAAAAGCATTTTCTGGATTTTTCTCTTAAATATCAAGTAAGAGAGAGAAACTTACATGCTAACTCATTGGCAAAGCAAACGCAGAAAAGTAACTCCATTTTTCTTATATTATCACTTCAATATCATAATGGGACCGGTAAACCATTGTAGTGTATTAAGTGACAAAAAAAAGAGAATTTTTGTGAGAAGTTTTACATCAATGGAGTGAACTCCATTAACAAAATTCTCAAAAGCTTTGTAAATAATATACTCTCACAAATTCTGTATCTTCATCAGTATCATAAAAAAAGTAATACCCTAAAATAATATTTTATTTAAGTTTATCTTCAATCTAATATATTAAAAATAAAATTTTAAAAATAACATAAATTAATATATGAAAATAATTATTTATTTCAAATAAACTATGTATAAAATATTAATAATAATACTTTAAAATAGTACTTTGAAAAAATTTTGTTCTAAATCTAATATTTTAAAATAATAATTTCAAAATAGCACAAATAATTATATTAAAAATATTTATTTAAAAAATTATATTTGAGTTCATTTTTTCTAATTTAAGGTTTATTGTTCTATTAAAATAAAATTTAATATATTTAAATTTTAAATCAGTGATATTTTTGGAAATTTAAACTAATTGTGATACATTTGTACTAAAAACTTAAAAAATGCTATTTTGTCAATTGTCATAAAATTAAAACATTATGTTTACATTTATTTTTAAAATTTAGGATTTAATTTTTATTAAAATTTTTTTTAATTATTTTAATATTCAATTTCTACTATTTTAAAAAATTTAAGCTATTATTACTATATTTGAAACAAAATATTTTAAAAATACTATTTTCCTATAAAAAATGGTTGATTTTTGGGTCTACTTCCATTAGGTACACATACTTTATGACCTAAAACTAGTTCTATATGAACTTTTGGCCTCTTTCAGGAGTTATACAAACTCAACATACTATTTTTTAAACTATCCGATATTGTCTTATTGAGTCAATTTCAATATATACGTTAATTGTTAACGGTTTCTGTTAAATCTCAAGATAAACTGATAATTTATAGTTATCTTTTGAAGATTTGATACGATTATAAAGCCGTCCCCGTTATGTAGAAACAAATCATACTTGATCTTCTTAATGAACTATAACCAAATATCAGCATTATAATCGTATCATATCGACAAAATTTAACTCTAAATTTCAGTTTTAACATTAGATTTAATAAAAACCGTTAAAAATTAACGAGTTGAAATTGATTAAATAATATAATATCAGGTACTTTGAATAAAAGTATGTTAAATTTGTGTAGTGACGGAAAAACATCAAAAGCTCATGTAGTTTTAGATCATAAAATCTCTGTAGGTTTCAAAAATAAACCCTTAATTTTTACTTGAAATCAATACCAATCAAAATCTAAAGCAAATGTGCGAGTTACCCATCATAATTCAATTACTTATACCATTAACGGAACCAAATACCAAACCAAATCAAACAAAAATAATTGATGAGCCGAAACATACGGCCCGTTAAAGTCATTCAATTAGCCGTTTAACCAATACGGTGACGTTTAAGTGACTCTCGAGTTTTCAGATCTGTGTCGGTGATCGACGCGGCATGGGAGAATAATTAATCTTCGAAAACACGAAATTACGCAAACTAATATAATTTTTAATTAAAAAATTGTCCTTTTTTATTACGGGATTTTGGCATTTTAAGCTCACTTCATTCTTGAGCTGAATTAACCCAACTAGCTCCGATCCCGAAAAATCCTACTCCTTGTTTACTAATTTGCAAGCTTTGAGGATCTTTAGCGAAACCCATATCTTGTGGTAATCTTTGCCTCAATCTAGTTTGTTTGTTTTTCAGCAACACTCTCTCAATCTCCTATTGCTTCTGGGTATTGCTTTGATGTCTGATTCGAACTGATCTTCCTTTTTACTTATTAGTTGATGTTTTCTCCCGATTCGTCTATTGTTATTTCTTCACTCATGCTTCCTTTTTACTTAAATTCTTCATTGTATAGCAAGATCTGAGTGTCAGAGTTAACTACGTGTTCCTTGTTTCTGTTTTTATATCTGCAGAATCATATAACATAAACGATCAGTTTCATTTATGCAAGTATGAGTGAATTTACTCAGTTGTGTTTGGAATTGTTTAAGCTTTAATATCAATCTCATTGGTAGGAATAACGAGATCCATTGAGAGATAACTGATTTGGGCTGTACGCCATTGTTATATCTTCTTTCTAATATGGTTTATGGCTTTTTAGGTGAATGTGAGATAAGATTGCATTGATTAGAAGAACATGGCGATGGGGAAGTATTCCCGTGTAGACGGGAAGAAATCATCGAGCTATGGATTAACCATTACCGTTGTTCTAGTAGTTTCCCTTTGTTTAGTTGGGGCATGGATGTTTATGTCTTCGTGGTCTGCCCCGGCTGATTCTGTCAGCTATTCCTCAAATGATACTGCCAAGGATTTGGAACTTGCCACTAAGAGTAATTTAAGAAAAGGAGCAGATGATCGAGATACAAAGAATTTTTCTGATGAAAAGAACGTGGAGAATGAGGCTGTGACTGCAAACAACGAAGTGAAGAATGAGTCTGAGAAATCTGATGAGGGAAGCCAGTTCGATGAGAGCTCTGGCGAGAAAACTGAGCTAGTCCAGGAAAGAAAGGAGAATGATGACAGCAATGCTGATGGAGATGGGGAGAAAGACAAGAATATGAGAGAAGTAGAATCCAAGAGCTATGAAGAAGCAAAGGAGAAAGAGAAAACGCAACTGGAAGAGAGCACAGAAGAAAACAAATCTGAAGATGGTAATGGAACTGAAGAAAAGTCTGAAGAAAAATCAGAAGAGAATGCTAGTGAAACTGAAGAAAGCACGGAGAAGAGTAATAAGGAAATCTTTCCAGCTGGTGATCAAGCTGAAATCACAAAAGAGTCGAGCACTGGAGATGGAGCTTGGTCCACCCAATTGGTTGAATCGCAGAACGAGAAGAAATCACAGCAGTCCTCGATATCTAAGGACCAAAGTAGCTACGGATGGAAAACGTGCAATGTGACTGCTGGGCCTGACTACATCCCTTGCCTTGACAATTGGCAAGCTATCAAAAAGCTTCCTAATACAATGCATTACGAACACCGTGAACGCCATTGTCCCGATGAATCTCCAACTTGCCTTGTTTCTCTGCCTGATGGGTATAAGAGATCAATCAAGTGGCCAAACAGCAGAGAAAAGGTAATCTTAGAATGATTTTTGATTGGGGAAAAACTAATTATCTCTTTATTTATTCAATTCTCACCACTAAACTACACCATAGATGTGACTTGATTAACGAGAGACGATCAATGTTCAAACCAAAATCCTAGAAAATTTCCAAAATCCCTCAACGATTTCCCCTAGTTCTCCTATCGAGCCTTCGGCTCTTAAACAACTGATGTAAGCTAGTTACAATAGCCCTGCACTAGAATTTAGAAGAACATCTTATCAGATTTTTGAAAAAATTACCTGTGCTCCTTTATATATATGTCGTGACATCTAGTCTTCTGTTGTGTAATTGCAGATCTGGTACAACAATGTTCCTCACACCAAGCTTGCAGAGATCAAGGGACATCAAAATTGGGTGAAGATGAGTGGTGAGCATCTCACGTTCCCTGGTGGTGGTACTCAGTTTAAGAACGGTGCTCTTCATTACATTGATTTCATCCAAGAGGTACAATTTTGTAATGGCTACATAAGTTTATTATTACGGGGCATGATAAATATTGAAATAATTATATTGTTGTAGTCATATCCTGCTATCGCATGGGGAAATAGAACCCGTGTTATACTGGATGTTGGGTGTGGAGTTGCTAGCTTCGGGGGTTACCTTTTCGAAAGAGATGTGCTTGCGTTGTCATTTGCTCCCAAGGATGAGCATGAGGCGCAAGTGCAATTCGCGCTGGAGCGTGGTATTCCTGCAATGTTAAATGTTATGGGAACCAAAAGATTACCCTTTCCTGGTTCTGTTTTTGACCTTATCCATTGTGCACGTTGTAGAGTCCCTTGGCATATTGAAGGTAAAAGTTTGTCCCATTGTATTCTTTGGGCTTACTTTTATTTTGTAGAATAATTTTTTTGTTATTGTTTAAACTGAAGGTGGTAAGCTTCTTTTGGAACTGAATCGTGCTTTGAGGCCGGGTGGGTTTTTCGTCTGGTCAGCGACTCCAGTCTATAGGAAGAACGAGGAAGATTCTGGTATATGGAAAGGTATGAAAATTTTCTTTTGATTATTTGTTTGCTCTTTACCTCAAAATAGAAATTGATTTTTTGACTTTGGAGAGACCTTTTTGCGTTGTAGCAATGTCGGAGCTCACTAAGGCAATGTGCTGGAAGCTGGTGACAATTAAGAAAGACAAATTGAATGAGGTTGGTGCAGCCATATACCAAAAACCGACTTCAAATAAATGTTACAACAAAAGACCTCAAAATGATCCACCTCTCTGCAAGGATTCCGATGATCAAAATGCAGCATGGTAGAGTGATCCTTAACCCTGCGTCAGATACTAGTAAACCAATGCAATCTGATGCTCATATGTATAATTTACGGTTTAGGAATGTTCCACTTGAGGCATGTATGCATAAAGTAACAGAAGATTCATCGAAACGAGGAGCAGTGTGGCCCAACATGTGGCCAGAAAGGCTTGAGACTGTGCCTGAGTGGTTGGATTCACAGGAAGGTGTTTATGGAAAACCTGCACCAGCGGATTTTGCAGCGGACCAAGAGAAGTGGAAGACTATTGTCTCAAAGTCATACCTTAATGACATGGGAATTGAATGGTCTAATGTGAGAAATGTGATGGATATGAGAGCAGTCTATGGAGGATTTGCTGCTGCACTGAAAGATCTGAAATTATGGGTGATGAACGTAGTTCCTGTGGACGCGCCAGATACACTTCCGATCATATATGAACGTGGTTTATTTGGAATCTATCATGACTGGTGTGAATCATTCAACACTTATCCCAGAACTTACGACCTTCTCCATGCTGATCATCTTTTCTCTACCCTGAGGAAGAGGTAGATAACATCACATGTTCTCCTCCTGTTTTCTCCATTGCAGAGTTTGATGATCTTATCTAATGTGATGTGATGAATCAAAACCTTTTCTTCTTTTGTATTACAGGTGCAACTTGGAGTCGGTAATGGCTGAAATTGATCGGATTCTTAGGCCACAGGGAACTTTCATCATAAGAGACGACATGGAAACAATAGGGGAAGTTGATAAAATGGTGAAATCCATGAAATGGAAAGTAAAACTGACACAGTCAAAAGAAAATGAAGGATTGCTTTCAGTTCAGAAATCATGGTGGCGTCCTACGGAAACTGAGACAATCAAATCCGCAATCACTTGAATAGGTTTCAATAAAATTTATTTATCAAAATGATTGTTCTTTTTATTAGCTTTTAATATTTATATCCTTTTGACGTTGAGAAAAATTGTATGCATACGTAATTTTTTTCTTCTTTGGAATCTTGTTTACGATTCAATACGTTCCATTAGTGATAAACAACAAATAATGGTAAAGATAGCATTGAGAAAAGAAAAGATAAAACCGTTTATCAAAACTTCCAGACGAATCTTAAACACAATCTACAAGTCTGCGAAGAAACTACTTCTAGTGTCCACCTGACTCGGTTTACTTTTTGTTTTCTTGTTGGAACCTTGTACAACAAGCAAAAAAAGAAAAATTTGAGATGAGATCATCTTTTGTTATTCTAAAGACTACTTTCGAATGCGTTTTGCAGGTTTCTCTTTACCTTTGGAAGGCTTGGGAGGACTATTGTCCATGTCCATCCCATCGTTGTCGCTGTCACTGCCTTCTCTAGCTCCTGATGTGTTTCCATTAGAATTTTCTAGAATCTCTTCTAGGTTCCACAACTTCATCACCAGGAACACAGCAAAAGTAAATCAGAAATCCATTCATGTAATTCTTAGCTTGCGTTACGAAAAAAAGAGATGATACCTTCAGCATACTGTCATGAGCTGTGCTTCCGAGAAACTTTCTATCATGCGAGAGACCTACAAGAGAGATTGGAAACAAAAAAAGGGTAAGTAATTAGTTCTAGACAATGTAATATAGTCATCAAAGATCAGCAAGGCGTTCTTAGACATAAAGAGGATAAATATAAATACCAAGATTTTCGACAGGGAACTCGTGACACCCAATTGGCTGTATAATTCTGTTTGGGAGTATTCCAACGAGGCTGCAAAAAAGATGTAAAAAAATTGATCGAGTTAAGTGGATAAACAGTAAAGAGCTTTTTTCCCATGGAGGCAGAGTTTTTTTAATCTGTTACCTAATTATTCCATTATCACATCCGGTGATAACTCTGTCCTCATCAAGCTACAACATAAACCCATAATAGTTTCATTAGCCAAAGGCCCCCTAATGTTACAACAAACATATGCTAAAAACAGTATTCCTCTCACCTTCAATAGAGTATCAACTGAATATGGAGATAGATCAATAAACCGATCGCTATAAATAGGAAAAACATTTCAGACAGTTATGTGTCAATACATACAATTTCCCAATGCCCAATACCATATTAACATAGTTAGTGTTAGAGATATATGAATTACCTGAAATTCTTGAAAAATCCCCATGAATACAACAAGAGATTACCATTCTGAGTACCACATATAACTTTACGGCCATTCTGAACAATCAGGTAAAACAATGATACACACATATGATAAGTATTAACAATGTGGAGACAGCAAAGCTCGACTCTTGAGATGACACACTCTGGCTACAAATACTTTTCTGTTTGATGGATGAATTAATATGATCATTTAAGCACATAAATAAAGTTACCTTCATTATTACAACAGAAAGTAGTTCGTCTTCAGCAAACTCAGACTGAGATTGGAGTTTGCTCGTTCTGAGATTACAGACAGACAGAGTTCCTTCTCCACTAAACAGTGCCAAGAAAACCAAAATGAAATAGTTAAGCCGAAACGTCTTCTATCAAAACTCACAAGGCACTAGCTTCACTGAATCATATGGCTACGAAAATCTAAACCTCGTTGACACTAGCAGCATTGAATCAGATGCAAAGGTCATGTCAGAAATGTAATCCTCGTGTGCAGTAAACTCATGAGAGCAAGAGCGCTGTCTTGTATCCCAAATCTGATCAGATGAACATACATTACCGTAAACATGCATATAATTTCACTCCAAAAGAGTACTGCCACGAATGAAAATTGGGCATGGATAATCTTTAACGTTCTTGAACAGATGATAAACACACACACAAATCCGAAATACGACGGAACACATGTCGTATTTCTTACTCACAAAAATTGTAAACATCACCAGGTTAAGTTGCATTATAGTTGCTTTACAAATCTGAGACTACGAACGAAAATTGGGCAAGGATACTTTAGAAAGCGAATACTACGTTCTTGAACAGATGACACACATAAAATCGGAATTACTAAGGAACACAGGTCGTATTTCTTACTCACAGATATTGTAAACATCACCAGGTTAAGTTGCAATGTTGCATTATAGTTGCTTTACAATATCTCAATGATTAAAGACGAAAGTGAAAATCTTTGTACAGACCTTAATGCAGCCTTTATCATCACCAGAAGCGATTGTTGTCTCAGTAACAGTTATCAACGTATTAACGGCATCCCTAAAAGACCAATACGAAAGTATTCTCAATGACTAAAACTCGACAAGTCTAGTAAAAGAAAGTTTAGTGAGAAACCATAACAGAAAAAGAGGAATTGAATTACTCGTGGGCATTCTCAAGACGAGTAACACTAGCACCAGTCTCTACATCTGTGGCTAGAATGGAGCAATCAGCTGAAGCTGTGACGATTCCTAAAAAACATAAAAGCATAAAATGTAAAAGCAGAACTAAAATTGTTAGGAAATTAGCTCAAATTGTTAGAAGTTAAAGCAACAAACTTCTGCCATCATCAATGAACCGAACAGCTCTGCAAGACTCCTTATGGGCACGAACTTTCCGCTCCCTAAGAACAAAATTCAACGATCTTTATAGACGACACACAAAAAAAGAGAGACCAAATGTAGATAAAAGAGCGTTTAAGAATACATGACAAGTGAGGAATCTGTGTCGTATCGGTATCTGCAAAATAAATAAATAAAGTTCGAGATTACATGATTGCTGCTTCTTAAGGATTGAAAACAAGGAAGATAAAAAGGAAGAGAAGGGCTTTCGAATTACAGATGCAAGTCGCCATCGATGAGACCAGTAGCCACTAAATCCTTCGATGGATGGAAGTCGACACCGAACGCGTTGGCTCCCAAATCGATTTCCATCGACACTTGAGAATCTTAACCACCCAAAAAAGAAACTGTTAAAAGAAATCGAGAAGAAAGTGACAAGATAAGCCGTCGGGTCGATTTAAGTAGGGCTTTAGTTAGGGTTTACCGAGAAATCTTCTGTTTTCTAATTTTGCAATTAGGGTTCCTCTATTTTCTATTTGACAATTAGGACCATTTTGTTATTTCGTTTTGGGGGTAACTATGTACTTCTCCCCAACTATCATCATATAGCATCAGTTCCACACAAAATTATCGTCTAATGTTAAATCATTCCGATTAAAAAGTTTGAAATTTATATATATCCAATGTTGGTTTCGTTTTGGTTAATCGTAATTTGGTAAATGAATCAGTTATAACTTATAAACCAATTCGATTTTAAACCAAAAACCAATTTGAAATAAAAAAATCACCCAAAACTGAAATCCAAAAAAACTATCTTCTTCCCAAAAAAACTATTTATCGTTGTTTCGCAATACGCAATCACGAGAAATTTAAAAGTTAAATTATAATTTAGTCGTAGTGGAAAAATATACAATAAGATGATTAATCTAAATCTTTAACTAATGAAAGAAATATAGCAGCTTTGATAAGTTCTTATAAATAGAAAATCTAGAAAATAAAACATTTTAGTGAAGTGTTTCAAATCCATCCATTGATGGAGGATTAACGGTGCATTGTTTGTACACAAAAAAATCCTTAGTTTGTCCTCCTCCTGCATCTCCACTTTCAACTCTTTTATGCTTCTCCGAAATGACTGTACGATTTTCGATCTTGTGTTGAAGATTGTTTGATCCAAACAATGCGAATAACTTTTCGTTGCCACCATCTTCTACAATCTGATTTTCATTGGACATTTTTGATGCAAAACTCTGGAGAAACGTTGAGTGTTCGATAGCAACATCGAATCCATTAAATTCACGTAATCTACCTTTCAATTTCGATTTCACGGTTCTAAGGTTTGTTCTATGGATTGATTTTAGATTTTGGGTTTTTTTCTTTTTGAATGGATTTATTTGGATGGGTTTACAATTATTAGGTTGAATTTCGTTTAACCGGATATTAGTTTTGGTTTACTTTGGTTAATAATTATTTGTATTATCGTTAATCAATTTTGTGGATAATTAGATTTCAGATTTTCATACGTTGGGTAATTGTGTTTTTAATTTTGAAAATAGGTGTATATAAATTTCAAACTTTTAAATTTGAATGATTTATCACTAGGCGATAAATATGTGTGGAACTAATGATATATTGTGATAGTTGGGAGAAAAATATATCGTCAGTCATTTCGTTTTTACCAGTAATTTTTATTGTTGTGTGTTTATGTCCTATTCTAATTTCTACCCATTTTAAATGATTTTTCCAACATTTTTCCACTGGGAATCGTCATAAACATTGTAATATTGTTCCACCTTGTTCTTAACTTTTGAATTTGGACGATTTTCCAGTGATCAAAATCCGAAAATAGAGGAAAAGGTTTTAGACAAAATTGTTCCACCTTGTCTTCCTCTTTTAGGTTGTTGGCTGAAGGGACATTCATTCTCCGCCTGCTTCTAAAAAATAATTCTTAACCATTTTTTACCATAAAAAGTGGTAGATGAGAGAATAATGAAAAAAACAAGTATAATGACATAGAAAGAAAACAAGTGAATGAAATATTTACAAAATACTCACAATTTCAATAGCATAAAAGGTTATATCTACATAAAATCACATTAACAAAATTTCCATCAAATTTTATAATAAATTATCTTTTCAAAAAATAAAACATGTTAAGTTTATATTTAGTACAATTGTTTAAAATAACACATTTTTAAATTTTTGTTCCGAAAATAATATCATTAGTTTAAATTTCAAATAATAACATAAATTTAAGATTAAATATATTAAAACTATATTTTAATAGAAAAAATTAAACCCTAAATTAGAAAAAATGAACCCAAATATAATAATTTAAGTTTATATATAATTTATTTAGAGTAAATAATTATTTTATATAATTATTTACGATATTTTGGGAATTTTAATTTTTTATGATAGTAAATTTGGAAGAAAAATTTTAAAAAGTGCTATTTTATATAGAAATTGAATAACTAGAAAGTAAAAACCCAAGTATGAGAGATAAAACTAAAAGGGATACAAAATTTTATTTGAAATTAAAATTTATAATTTTAAGTCAGAAATCAACTAATGTATTTACAGAAAATGCGAGGAAATAAGAGCAAAAAATCATATATTTTTAAAATTAACACATCATTTCATCATTGAAATTAAGTCAAAATAAAAATAGAGAATCAATTATACAAATCCAAAAACTAATCTCTCCCATATACGGTAGAACATTAAACCGTCATAATAGGTGGCCAATATAACAAATAAGCAACTACTAGATTTAGACCGCATTTTGTGCCAGGAAATTTTTTTTTTAATATTATAATTAATTAATTATTTAATAAATATAAATTATATATTTAAATATTTTTTTAATATTTTGAATATAAACAAATAATACGTGAATATTTTAATTTTTATATGTTAATATCTGTTAATACATCATTTAATTTAATTTATTATCATGTATTTAAATATTTTTATATATCTCAAATATATTATTAATTATATATTATTATGTCATTGAATTTAAAAAGGTATTTTTATAATTTAAATAAATTACATATATCATTGATCTCATAATAAAATATATTAATTTTTTAACCAAATTAATAAAAATGAGATGTATTGTAATTATTATAATAACTTAAATCTATTTATATATTTATTTGAAATTATTTATAAATTATTGTACATATGAATTTTTAAAAATTATTTTTTACGAATTTAATAATATTTTTGATTAGTTTAATGAAATATATTGATTATCTAACCAAATCAATAACAATAGTATATATTGTAATTATTTTGTTAACTTAAACCTATTTATATATTTATTTTAAATTTATTGTGGTGATAACACGTCATCATGATATTTCCGTTAATAATATGTTACGGTAAATTTATTTTTAAATATTTTTCAAATAATATATTAGAAATTTATATATTTATTTTAAATTTATTATGATGATAATACATCAAAATAACATTTTTGTTAATAACACGATAAGATTAAATTATTTTTAAAAAATATTTTTTAAATAATATGTTAAGAATTTACATTGACTCTTCAATTTCTAATAGTACTGTAAGACAAAAATTATGAAAGTTGTCCGATATTTATTTAACATAAAAAACGATTACTTGCATTTGATATTTTGACCATAATACATTTAAGCATGATTCGTATTGTTGTTAGAATAAAACATAAATTATTATAGAATTTATAATTATTTAAAATATGCTCAACTATTTCAAAGTAAAATGATAAAAAAATAGATAACTAAAACTAAAAAAATCATAAAAAAACAAAAAGTTAAAATAATTAACATTTACTGATCCTTACCTAGTGTAATGTAATAATAAGAAGAGATTTAGAAAAACATGTGGTGTTAAGATTTATCCACAAGCATAACAAGATATGACATGTTACAATTTATTGTTGTGATTAATATATTAATTTAATAATGGCTGATATATAAAATTTTAATATCACCAATTTAATAATAACATATCACATGTAAAAAGAATGGCAACTAACTAGCTTAATAACATAATGCATCTACTAAAGTAAGCAATTTGTAAATTGTATTGCAAAAGAGTAACATACAATGTGAAAAAAGAGTAACATACAATATGAAAACTATGACAATTTTTTTCCAGAATCACATTTTTTGTCACATATTCTAACCAAAGAAATTCTAGAATAAATAGCAAAATCCATTTTGTTTTTTTTTTAAGACAACGATGCATATAACCCATTGATCTTGGAGTAGCAGTGACATGGGATTTCAAAAATAGAAATTGACCCAGGTTATTCGCGTATTTATTTAATTATAATATTTTTTTTATATTTTTATTTTTGTGAATTTAATTAAATAATTTGTAGTTTACAAAATTTTAATGAACGATAAATCATATCTATGTGTTTTTAAATAATATTTATATTATAGAATATTCATAATATAAATACAAGTAAGAAATTTTAAATGGTTAGATGTAATATTATAGTTAATTTATTTGTTTAGGTAAAAAGTTATTCAAATATATTAATAAATATTTAAATTTTAAATATTAGATTTCATAATATTTATGAATATAATTAGTAAAATATGAATGTAAATTAAATATTTATAATTTTTTAAGTTGCTATATGTATTAATATAGTTACTCTATTCATTTTCAAAAACATTATTCAGATAGATTACAAAAAATGAATTTTAAATATTATATATTTACAATATTAATACCTATTTTACCTTTTTATATATTTGATATTTATTTTTTAAATTAGTTATTTATTATAACATTTGAAATAATATTTTCTATAAACTAATTGTTATTTTTTAAAATGTATTTGTTAAATAATAATGTAAAAATCTGATATAGTCAACTAGTCAGTTACAACTTTACACAAAAAATTCAAAAAGACATTAAGAAAATAAGCTATATTAATTTCAAAAACATTCTTAGGTCCATTGTTCTATTTATAATAATAGAACTAAATTTAGACATGAAATATTTATATATTATAATGAATTAATTATTTAATAAATATTAAATTAGATATTTATATAATTTATTTTTTAAATATTTTAAATATAAATAAATAATATTTAATTATTTTAAATTTTATATGTTAATTATATATTAATATATAATTTATTTTATTTTATTATATATTTAAATATTTTTATATATAAGAAATTAATAATTATATATATTATTATATTATTGAATTCAAAAAGTATTTTTATAATTTAAATAAATTACATAGGTCATTGATCTCATAATAAATATATGGATTTTCTAACCAAATTAATAAAAATGAGATATATTTTAATTATTTTAATAATTTAAAAATATTTATATAGATAAATTATATATAAAATTTTAAAAAAATTTAAATAAAATTTAATAGTATTTTTTTGTTAATTTAATAAAATATATTAATTTTTAATCAAATTAATAACAATGTCATATATTGTAATTATTTTAATAACCTAATTTTTTTCTTTTTTTTTTCTTTTTAAATTTTTTATTTAAATTTAACCATAGAACAAATTTTAAATTAGTAATGATAAATGTTAAATTCTATAATTATAAAATACATCTCACATTCACATCCACATTAAACATGTTTATTTTCATATGATATATGTTTGTCTAACAATTTTATATTTTACTAAAATACATTTTCTAAAAAATTCTAATTTTATTCACAAATTCATGTTTTATAACTTTTTTATCATTTAATTTTTTATTTTAGTTTTTTTTAACTTATTTATCTTATTCAGATTTTTTATTTAAATTATGATATATGTTAAAATTTCATGAATTATAATAGTTTTACATATTAAATTTTATTTCATATTAATATTTATATATATATATATTAAATTTTATGTATTTATATACATATCAATATCGAAATAATTAATGACACATATATTAATCCAGTGAATTATAGAAATAAATGTATTCGTTGAACAAACATGATGACAGTAAAAAAGGAATGGATCCAATGATGGCCGATTAATAGAAAAGCACAAATTTTAACAAAAGAAAGGAAAAAAACGTAGAGGGAGGGAGAGAGGGTTTCCTTGGACATATATATATATATATAAATAAACTTCTTCTTCTCCTTCTTTTCGCGACAGAGAAAAGGCAAGAAGCGGCTTCGTTTTGTTCAGATCTGATAGGGAGAGAAAAAGAGAGAGAGAACTAACGACGGAAAATATGAGCGTCAGGATCGTCGGCGATGGTGGGAGTGTTGGAGCCAGGAAAAGCTCTAACGGGATTTCTGATATTCCGTCGGGTTCGAGGAAGATGGTACAAAGTTTGAAAGAAATTGTCAACTGCCCTGAGGCTGAGATCTATGCCGTTCTCAAGGACTGTAACATGGATCCTAACGATGCCGTCAATCGTCTCCTCTCCCAAGGTTTCTCCTCTACTCCTAGTGAATTGTAAATTGGGCATTGGAGATAATTAGGGTTTACACCCGTCCACGGAGATTTTATGTTGCTGAGAGTTTGTGTTAATTAGGGCTACATTTGGATTTGAAGTTAGATACATGAAAGTTTCGTCCTTTCAGCATTTAGTCCCTCCTCGTTAATCTCCTAAGCTATAATAAGCTTTGTGTAGACTATAGAGCTCTGTACTTGTTTTCGAGATGCTTCTGTGTTACTTTCCGGATGATTGTATTTGTTATTAGCTAATAATGACTTTTCTTCATGCTAATTCTTGTTATTACACTATTCAGATCCATTTCACGAGGTGAAGAGCAAAAAAGAAAAGAAGAAAGAGGTATGATCATAGGTCTTTCTGTGTCTTTGAAGTCATTTTAATTACAAACATAGTAAACAAATTTCCACCTCTGTTTTCAAGCGTTGATGCCATCTCTTCGACACCAACTTTCTCATGATTCTATTTTCTATTCCTGTTTCTTTATGCCTCCAAAGACCTTGTATTTGTTTAACTGTCTTAGATGTCTCCTAATTTCTCTTATTTTTTTTTTCGTTTTACTGTGTGCTGAAAAGATTATAAAAGTATTTGCTGTTCAGGTTAGGGATGTACCTGATTCCCGGCCACGAGGCTATAGTAACACTTACAACCATGGGATTAAAGGTGTTTCTGATCGTTATACTGGACGGAGTGGAGCCACCCCTTTCAGCTCTAGTGGTATACATTGACTTTTTGGATTTAAAATACTAATATCAGGAAATTCTAGCCATGAATCCTTGTTCTGATTTTTCTATTGTTCAGAATCAGGAATCTCCCAAGGAAAAATTACAAACAAGAGGGAGAGCAGGATGCAGACTTCTGCAGGTTCCTTTTCTTCTACGTATGGAGTATCGAGCCACCATCAGCTACCACACAGGTTTTCCTTGAGTGATCAATTCGTCTTTCTTGTCTGCATAGCTACTTGATGTAACAAACATAATGTATCAAAAGGAGGAAACTGTGATTTTGCATAAATGAAGAGCATAGGGTAGTATCAAAATGCATATATCATGAAACCAAGTTAATAAAATACCATATGAGTGTTCTAAAAGTAGCACATACAATATGAAAGAAACATTGTAAACTGATCTTAATCTGATTCTTGTTTTTGGGTAGTGTCTCAACTATGAGGCTTGTTGTTCTACCCACAAACTACGTCTGTTGCAAAGAAATATCCCCTTCACATGTGTCTTCCTTATTTTTGTCACCTCCCACAAGTTCCACCCTTTAATGACACTAGCTTCATTCAAACTGAGACAATGTTCCATGGTGCTTGTCTTAAAAAGGATGCTATTTCTCTGCAGAGATGCAAGTCATCTTGTTCCCTCCCACATCTTTGGCAGCGATATAGCATCCTTTCTGAAGACAAGCAGCATCAGATATCTCTTACCAATAGTCTTAGCCTGTGGCTGAAGCAAAAAGCCCCTATAGCTGAGTTACTAAATAATGAATCTAATTAGGATTAGCGATGCAATCCTTCTTTTGTGTTCTTTTTGGGAAGTACCTTCTAATTGATATGCATACTACCTTGTGTTCTCTTTCGTTTCCTTAATGTGATTTTTCTATCTCTGCGCGCATCTCGTAGAATTATTGCTCTGTTCATCTCTACATTTGTGTCGCAGGTTGCTCATGTATGTTGTATATATTTTACAGTCATTCTGTTGCTTTGGAAAGTAAGATGCCAACTGGTACCCCGAGTGGTGGAATATCATCATCACAGTCTGGTTTTGGACATCAAACAGCATGGCTTGGAGCTAAAGGTCAAATGTCTATGGCTGATATTGTGAAGATGGGTAGACCTCACAACATGACGACAACCTCTCAGAAAAATGTTGATATGCGCTCCGAGGTAAATCATGAGGATGTAATTGCTGCACATCAACCTGCACCTGTGAAAGATGAATGGCCTTCAATTGAGAAGCCAGTAACTGGTAGCACTTCTTCTGTATCAGTGGCACCAACTCAATCCGAGATGTGCAATGGTCCATCAGATTACCAATCCAGTAGAGGAGATCAACATCTGAAGGGGCAGTTGGAAGATACACATTTAGCAGAACATGGTTCCTTTGGAAATCTTGGAAGAGATCATGGGCAGCCTGACACTGTTGCTGGTGGGGTTTTTCATGAAGATGACCCTGGAGTGTCATCTGAGTTTGATGATAACCCATACAGAAACCAAACGCAGAATCATCCTGTTGGGCACCAGAAAGGTAAGATTTTGACTTTGTATAACTGTTTCCAACAATGTGTTTGAAAATACTACTGTATGCTCTATTTATAGTGATATGTCGTGCATGACGATGGCTCCACACTGTCTTGATGGCTCTACACTATCTTGATCATAGTGGCACAGGCGCTATTATTATTTTTTATAATGTCATAGGCTAATAGTTCATTGGTTGTGTCATGAATTACCATGTGTCTCTGCAACTAGAGCATATTAGCTGCCGGGAGTAATGAAAGATGAAGCTTCCATGTTATTGCGGAACTGTACTATTTCAGTTTTGTTTCTCTTAGTTATCTTTTGGTGCTAGAATGATGCTCGTTGTTTGAAGTCGCGCAAAAAGAAAAAAGCATTATGGAAAATTTGCAGCATGTAAGGCTTCATAATATTTTTGCTCATGATGTTTTCTTATTCCAATGTGTATTCTTTTGCAGATGAGGATGATGTTTCGTGTGTTGCTACCAATCTTCAAGAATTAATCATAGAGGACCATGAGCAATACTCCTCGCATGACGAGGATAGACCTGCTGTTGTAATTCCAGATCATCTGCTGATCAATACAGAAGAGTGTTCACAGTTAAGCTTTGGAAGTTTTGGGGGTTTTGGATCAAGACCATTGAGCAACAACTTAGAAGAGGCTTCTGATGCAGCACAACATACTGAACGTGTTGATACTAGGCATGCCGTTATTACTTATTTTCCTTTTCCAAATTGTTTATGGCCTCTTTTCATTTGCACTTACCATTTCTCTTTTTTCTTGTGGACAGAAATACTGACGTCTATGGAGATGAACATCTTGGAAGCATGTCCAATGGAAACATGGTCCATGCATCTACTGCAGAAAGTTATGATGATTCTTCAGAATCTCGGCGAGAGGTTTTGTTGCCAGAGAACTCCGAAACCGCTCATCAGGAGAACCAGTACTCGCTTGCTCAGAGTGAGACAGAGTATGCATACGAAAATGCCAAGCAGCAGCTGAATACTGCATTTGAGGACTCACAGACAGGCATGCAGAATCAGATGCAACATCTTGCCTCATTGACAAATGTGATGGTAAGCTACACATATAACAACCAAGCGCCCAAGATTTTACAGCTTATACTTTTCAATTATAGCGTATAAAGATGTATTAATATGGATTGCTGTTCAGATTTTGATCTAAAAGGTAGTTTGTATGATGCTAATGATATCATTATTGTTCTTGGTTGACATCATTGGTTTCAGCAAGGGTATCCGAACTCGATTCCCAACACCCTATTGGCGCAGACAGCACAGACTGTTAGGGAGCTTGAGCTACAGTACTCTTCTTTCCCAGGCGTACAGTCTATGCCATCAAGAACCAACGATTTGTCATTAGGTGGCCAAAGCATGTCCGCGCCAGAGGTGATCCCCTTAACTATAGACTAAAACGCTTCTTTTAATTTGATAGTGTATCTTTGTTTTCTTTTGGCTCCTGTTGGGAATTGAGTGGGGAAAAACTAGGGGCCTCGTAAATTGTTATGAACACTTTCTTGTTTGCTTGATAAAAAGCAGTAATACAGGCCAACATGAAATGCAATGTCTTTCAGTTACTATCTAGTTCCTTGTCTCAAAAATTATCAGTGTTTAGTCCTGTTCCTGAATTTATATACAAAGTTGGAGGTTCTGCTTTCTTTCGTGTTTAATGTAGGAGTATCGGGACATGGGAAGTGGGTGAAAATTATATTAGAACTTGTTCGATTTACAGTGTTGTGAATATATTATTTTTATATGCAGGCGCTCAGAGGTGGTGGTGGTACTCCCACAACGCAGTCAAACCAGCAGAACTTGCCCAGTGCCAATATTGCTACTGGACCAGCTCTTCCTCAGCAGCTGCCAATACATCCATATTCTCAGCCTACTGTGCCTCTAACTCACTTTGCCAACATGATTGGTTACCCTTTGATGCCTCAGAGCTACCCATACATGCCGTCGGCGTTCCAGCAAGCATATGCTGGTAATAGCTCATACCACCAGTCATTAGCTGCCTTGCTTCCGCAGTACAAAAACAACATTTCCGCTAGTAATTTGCCTCAGTCAGCAACTTCTGCTCCTACCTCCTCAGCCTATGGGTTTGGGAATTCAAGCAATGTTGGAGCGGGAAACTTCCCTGTTAACCAACAACAACAACAGGCAGCTCCGACTGGGGCAACCCTTAGTTATGAAGACATCCTGAGTCTACAATATAAACAGAACAACCATCTATTGTCACTTCAGCAGCAGCAGCAACAGCAACAGCAGCAGCAGCAGCAGCAGGTAATTTATTTCCCATTTTGACACTTGCAAGGAAGTATGAAGTATCTCTGTCTTGACAAGTTGTTTGATTTCAGAATGAAAACTCACCTATGTGGCTTCATGGACCTGGTTCTCAAACATTGTCGGGTGTCCAGAGCAACACGTACTATAACCTTCAAGCACAACAACAAGCTCAGCAACTTCGCCTAGCTCAGCAACAGGCGCAACAGCAGTATGGATCGCTTGGTTATCCAAACTACTATCAGTCACAAACTGGAATTCCAATGGAGCACCAACAGCAAAACCCAAGGGACGGTGGCTCGCAAGGTCAGCCCCCAAAGCAAACCCAGCAGCAGCAGCTCTGGCAAAACTCTTACTAGGGTGGCTTTTGTTCTCTCGGGCTCATGGTTTTGTGTACTTGTTACGGTAGCCTTAGCAATGAAGCTGAGAACCAGTTATATAGGTGATCAGTTAATTTGAGTTGTTTGGTAGGGAGGCTGAGAAGATGAAAAGAAGGATCTTCACCTTGTCTCTGTGAGTGTATTTAATATCTTCTGTTAACTTAGTTCCAGCAAGCAAACTCTAATCTGGATCAATGCAACAAAAACCAAAAAAAAGAAAAAAAAAGAAAGAAGCAACAGTTCTGGTGTCTTTTAAAGCTTTGCCTCTGTGCTCCACCTTTGTATAGTATATATATTTGCTTTCAAGTAGTTTTCAATTTTTATTTTTAAGGTTTCAACACCTCATGTGCTTAACTTAAAAAAAACAAAAACAAAGAGTTAAGAAGTAGATAAGGCACTCAGAGAACTATATTTTATTACGACATGTGCATAAGATGTAGAGAGAGAAAGTGATAACAAAACAGATATTACCAGACCGTAGCATCGCTGCGTTTTTGCAAGAGCCTGAGGGAGTGAAGCCGCTTTCCTTTTCGCTCGGTGTAAACAAAAGCTACAGCCGTTGCTCTCACCACCTTCTCCACCACAACCACTCCACAGCCTCTGCGGAATTGTAAAAGGCAATTTCTTTGCCTCCCGAGTGTTTTCACATCTCACCAATTCAATGAGCCCCGCAGCTTATTCCATGAGAGTTGTCACAAAAAAATCTTAACAGACATATATAATGATAACATCCACAATATAAATTCATAAGAAAACATGCTAAGAATATATCGAGATCTATATAGAATTCCTTTTATCGTTAGGTTTTGATGGTTCATAATTTGATCTCTTAAGTTATTTCTAAATTCTCCCCACGAGACAAATGAGCCTGCTGCGTTTTCCCAAGCTTCCATTGTAAGGACCTGAGACGAGAACGCTCACTCTCAACTCCAAGCAATCCTCCGGTCTTTTGTTTTTCTTGTGGCTAGACAAATTAAAGATCGCTGTAATGTAATTCTCTTGCACATTACATTTTCTTATGTTACTAATTCTTTCAATATATAATCTGTAATGTTATATGAAATATTTCTTTATATGATTTGGTCGCCATTTCGGGGTATTTTTGGACATTCTCCCGTTGCTTCTCTTTCACGTAAACACATGCACAAGTTTTAAAAGCTCAAACTAGTCTTGACTCCTTTGTATTACGTTTTCTTGTTAAGTCTATAAAAAACCGAAACTTCACATTTGATTGCTTTCAAATTCAAAATTTGTGAAATTCCTAGAAACATTAAAAGAGCGTCCTCTATCACATACGTTTTTAACTTAATTTGGTTTAAATGAAACGTATATATTAAACAGAAATAAACTAAAGTGAAAAAACAACTCTACCCCAAATGCTTCCTTCAACTTGTCTATAACACTTTTTAAGGTGGTGGGCATAGAAGCCAAAAGCATACACCTTTAGGCTAAATTTAGAACCCGAAGAAGCCGAGCTCACTGGCCTTTTCCTTCTCAAAGGTCTCGAAATACTGATATATGATTGTGACTGCCAAGAGGATTCCAGTCCCTGACCCAATGGCTCCCATGAAATCAGCCAGAACGGTGAGTGCACCGATACATACTCCTCCAAAAGCTGCTGCTGTTGGGATATACCTGTTCAGTTCCTTCTGTAAGTTAGACTCTCTATGTCCCGGCATCACCATTTGTTGTTCCTGTAACATTTACTTTCCCGAGTCAAATGTGGAATCTCAGGTTAATGTTCCGAGCTTGTTATGATTTTTTATTACCTTAAGCTGCTTAGCTACGTCCCTAGCAGAAGATCCAGACACTTCAATCCATGTCTTTGAGAAAAGAGCACATGCAGTGAGCATGAACACAATGTAGAACAATGCATGGAACGGGTGAGCTGCCATATCTGAGAAGCTGCAACCATATAGTATCATACATATACGTTCATCAAATCGGTTGACGCACACTAATTTAAACGAATATTGAAAAACATTGCATTACCTTGCTGGAGCTGTGATGAGGTAAGCCAGACCACTAACTGGAATAGATTGCCCACTGTACTCTGATTCTTTCCACTGTCCCAATAGGTTTACAAAGAAATTTCCACTGAACTTCCTGTAGAGAAGCTGAGGACAAAAAGAAGATCATTGTCAACATTAAGTTATTGTAGAGACTAGTCCTGTACAGTGAATTGGAAAGAATATCTGTACCTGAGAGATGAAGTAAAGATTTGAGACGAGAGCGGATTGCAAAATGATGGGCATGTTAGAGGTGTAGAACAGCTTGATTGGGTAAGAACCCTGTTGCCCACGGGCATTCTTAGATCTCACAGGCAGAACAACACGGAAACCTTGGAAGTAGATCACAATCAGGAAGATCAAGACTGTGGCAAGCAAGTTGGTAACATTTGGAAGGTTTTGCCGGTAGAAAGCTTGGCGGAGAGCCGCAACCTTGTTGGACTTAGTTATCAACATATGGAACAATGCAATAACAGCACCTTCAAACTCAGCTCCACGTCCAGTGTTGATGGTAGTTGGACTAAATGCTTTCCAGATAATGCTCTCACTGCGTATCATTAAATTTAAAATTCTAAGAATCCCATTTACCCGAAATGGCCTTGTGCTAGGGATCCAAAAAGGAAAAGAATGGTTTTTAAAAGCTAGGAAGAACTTGAACTTACCAGATATTGGTGGCAATGAAAAGGGAGATCCCTGAGCCGAGACCATATCCCTTCTGAAGAAGCTCATCAAGGCAAATAACAATGATTCCAGCAAAGAAAAGCTGGAGGATGATCAGAATGGCATTTCCAACACCAAGCTGTCCAACGGGGCCATACATTCCAGAAAGCACGTATGCAACAGCCTCACCGATGGCAATCAAAATCCCAAGAAGCTTCTGAGCACCATTCCTATATACAAGGACAGAATAAGAACTCGCACAAGGTTTCTGAAAACAGCTCATTCAAATCAAACAGTAAGATTGGAAATGTAATGCTCTAACTCATACTGAGAATTGTAAAACAGAAACAGCAGCAACAGCAAAAAGACTTACAAGAGGGCACGATCCTCACGAACATTGTTGTCAACCTCAATAATCTTTGAACCTGCCAAGAGTTGCATCACAAGTCCAGATGTGACAATAGGAGTAATACCAAGCTCCATCACGGTCCCACGGTTCGATGCAAGAATGACACGCATCCAATAGAACGGATCTGCACCCGTTGTAGAATGAATTCCATACAGAGGAAGCTGACTGCAGACGAGAAAGATGAAGAGAGAGATCACAGTGTAGATAACCTTCTCTCTGAATGGGACCTTCCTATCAGCACTCTGTACCTCCGGCAGAAAAGCCAAGAACGGCCTCACCAAATGCAAAACTCGAAAACCTCCTCCCATTGTAGTATTGAATTATGTTGATCCAATTTTATTTGCTTCTGTTATAAAATCACAAATAAAATTCAAAGTCAGCATATAAACAGACAGAATTCAGAAATAATACATCCATACGAACAAACACCCAACAAACAAATATCTATCCAGCTCACAAGCATTACATTAAAGCAGTGAAATCTGAACAATTTTGCAAACAATTATAACAAATAGAGTGGAAAACACCAAAACCGAAACTTTATTTCACTAGAGCTAAAAAAAGTTAATCTTAAACGGACACCGTTGACCTAAAACAAAACACAGATCTGTCAGAATACCTCCGCTCCACACCGTATATGCAAAAATTCGAAACAGGTCAGTAACTAGAACAGATCTAAGAACATAGATCACTATTCATTCAGATCTGATTCACACAAAAAAAAAAGAAACAAAATGCGAAAGACTCACAAATCACTATGGAGAAAAGAAAACATTCAGGTGAAAGCAAAAAAACTGGAAGAGAATAAAAGGAGAGAAGCGAGCACTTACGATGGACGTAGAGAACCACCGAAAGCGACGGCTTCGATAATTTTCTTCCCCTTCACACGGAGAAAGAGTTTCGATGGTCAACGAAAGACGAAGGTAACCTTATAAATCCATTTTAGAATTTTCGTTTTTATTATTTACGTGTTATTTTGCTAAATCGTGGCGATGCGAGAAAAAAATGCTCCACACGATAGTATAACGAATCATTGTCTGCCACATAAGCTTCAGTTTTCGACCCAGACTGGGCTTAGCTTTTGTCTTGTAAGACTGTTAAATGGGCTTTTGATTTGTTTCAACACAAAGAAGTTGTTTGAGATTTTTTTTTGGAAAAAAACTTTTAGAAATAACAAACTTAATAATATTTATTAGAAAAATACATAAACTCTTTTTACTCTCATTTTAAATTATAAATTCAAATTTTTTTACAAAAAATACATAAACTTCTAATTTTATAATTTCGACACCGACGGTATAATATACGTTAGGGTTGTTAACAAACAAAAATCAATGGAGTTAAGTTTTGAGAAACACGATTGACGAACACGATTTTTATTAGCTATGTTTAGAGTTTTAAATTTAGGGAAAAATAGAGTGTTTAGAGAAGAACAAGTGAAATTTTGGAGACACCGTTATGTTTAAAACATCGTGACTAAATTTAACCTGTTTATTTTTCTCTATTAACAACTCTAACGTATGTTCTCTCGTTGGTGTCGAAATCATAAAATTAAAAAGTTCATATATTTTTCAGATAAAATTTTGAATTTGTGATTTAAAATAGAAATTGAAAAATGTTTGTGTATTTTTTTAGCAAATGTTATTAAGTTTGTATATTTTTAAAGTTTTTTTTTTCAACTATTAATATTGTATTAACAAATATTTTGACTCGGGTATCTTTGGCTAAAATTATTATACAAATATTTAATTTTGAAATTGATAATTCGTGTAATCAAATGTAAATTATAGTAGATAGTAATTCATAATAACTATTGACTAACATCAACACAATATATCATGTATACTCATTATTAAATTAACTATCACAAAAACTAACATCGGACATATCATATTTTTATATTTATAAAAATATATACATATATATACACATGTATATATATGTTATTTTCATAATTTCACATATTATAGATTTTACATATTTTACTATTTTCTAAAAAAATTTTGCATTTTCTATTAACATATCTTCAAATTAAATTTTATTAGTTTTTCATTTTTTCAAATTTATAATTTTTCTTAATTTATTTATTTGTTTTAAAAATTTATAAGATAAAACTTTTACACGTGATAAGATGTAATTTAATAATAAAACATATTAAAATTTTATGATTATAATGATAATATATCTCATTTTCACATTCACGTTAAACATGTTTATTTTCATATAACACTTGTTTACATAATATAATTTTATAAATATATATATATATATATATATATATATATTATCAAATCATATTTCTAAAATATTTTTCTTATTAACATATTCATGTTATAGTTTGTTTGCTATTTTGAATTTTTCGATTTAATAATTTTTTCATAATCTATTTATTTTATTTATACTTTTTATTAGATCATGTCACATGTTAAAATCAAAAGTAATAATGACATATAATTTCATGAATTCTAATAATCTTACATATTAATTTTCCCTTTTGTATTAATACATTAACATATTAATTTTCCTTTTTGTATTAATACATTGACACCTCTCAAATCTTATGTGTTAATTTTTTTATATGCATTAATACATTGACACATGTCTCAGTCAAGAGCATTCACTAACATCTACAATAAATATTACATAAGACTCTCAATCTCGAGACATCGAAACAACAAACAATTTCAATGGAGAGCATTTAAATTTGAAATACATATATAGCCAATGTTTTCACTTACCCGCTTATAAGAATTCACTAACATCTACAATAATGTTACCATCTTTTTACTATTTTTTTTTTCATATCTCTAAAAAACTATTTTAACAAATAAATCTCACATTTACGTAAAATTTATAAGTATATCACACATACCATGAGAATATTTTAAAACAAATATTACATAATATATAATTTACGAGAGTATTTATAAAAATAGCATAAATACATATTTAACAATAGACTTTATATATCTTTTTAATATTTTGACATAAAATACAACACAATATACAACAAAATATTATGAATTTTAAAAAATTAGTCAAACAAAATATAAAACAAAAGTTTGGACTGATTGAATATTTATCACATATATAATTCTTTACCTATTTAATAATACTGTGTGTTCAAGATGTAAATAATTTAAATTCATCTCTATAATCAATTTTATTGTATATTTTATTTGTAAATAATATTTAAAAAATTTTAAAAAATTATTTTAAATAAAAATAAATTATGTATGTATATAATTTATATTTATTAAATAAATAATTAATTATAATGTGTGAATATTTTTTTTACAGATGATGTGGATCTAAATATCGTTTTAACTTATTACGTAGTACTTGAAACATTACAAAAGATAATTTTAATCATTCAATCAATGGTTTTCTTTAAAGTTAAGAAGTCCACTTCTACAAGCCAAATATCCAAGAATTCAAGAAATTACTGATTATCCAAAAATAAAGTTATATAAACATTAATGCCGGGCAAATCTCCTTAGGCAGAGAGATCACCACAAACGTAAATGCATTTGCACATTCTCTATATATCGTTTCATCTCACTACTGAATATACTTTGTCTGTATTGTGTGTTTATATATAACATTGCAATAATTGTATTCAATATGGCATTATCTTTGCGTTCTAGTATTAATAAAATATCTCAAAAATCGCTTAATTCAGGCTCCAATAATTATGTTATGTTAAATTTATACGACAATACAAAAACATACTTTAATTTTTTTTAAATTCAAATGTACACCTAATTTTTGATTGTATGCTAATTTATATATATATATATATATATATATATATATATATATATATATATATTAACAGCATTATCTATCTGTTTAATTTAGATAATCTAGATATATACATATCAAAACGACGGTATATTCCACATAATAATACATGTAAAACATCATAAAACGACATCGTTTGATTTAGACGAAATATATGACTCAAAACAAGATCTTTTTGCCAAACATACTACTATTTTTATGTTTATCGTTGTTCTACCATATATATATATATATACTTTTTACACACTATATTTATTTAAACAAAAATTTATAGAGAAATCTATTTAAAATCTACTAGCGAATTATGGTAAAAGTTATCATCTGAAACTCTAACGAAATCCCTAAATCAAAAGATTGAAGAAGATCAATTCGCTTATGGCAAAACTACGTAGCCTTGAGGGAGTGAGCTTAGTGACTTTTTTTCGGTCGATTGAGTCCGCTGAACTTGGGCGAGAGATGTGAATCAGCCTTGCTGGCAGGAATGTTCATCGATCTTCTCCATTGGACCGATGGATAAGAGAACTGAGCTGGCCCAAAAAGCGCTGGGGCTACCTTGTCTTCGTCTGGCAACACTAAGGAACAAAGAAAGGTGTGACTCTTTGGGCTTAAATTAATTAATTTCAAGAACCTTGTGATTTCGCTTAAAGATTTTGTATTTCAAAAAATGATTTTGTTTAATATACCGTTGTTTTGACATTTGACATTCATGTCACCGAGATTAAATATACCAATAACATCGTTAAACCATATATATATGAATTAGTATACAATAAAACATTCAAATATAAATATGAAATATGAATTTAATTAATCTATTGAAAAATAATTAATCCCTTCGTCCCTCTAGATTTGATGGCCATATCAGATCATTGAAATAGTCGAACCTCACAAAGTTTTGTTCTACTTTACTTAGTTTTTTTCTTCCACATGCTACTTTACTTAGACTAATTATAACTTTACAATATCCAAATAAACTTAGTTTTGTTTTCTTCCACATGTTACTTAGACATATAACTTACAATATCCAAATAATAAAACTAACATGCGAGTATGTATGTTGGTGAGTGTCTCTCAGAACAAGGCAATACTAGTTTTAACGTTTGCATGTGTTTGTTCTTTTGTTTGTCTTTTCTTGTCGTGACAAAAATGTTTGTTTACTTACTACAAATTATAATTTAAAAAAAATGAAATTTAAAATGTTAATTTAAATATTAAAGAATTATAAATTATTAATAAATAGAATTTAGTCAATAAACTTAGAAATAAGTGTAGTTTTCAAAATAAAATATGAAAACGTGTAGTTTTCAAACTTTCAATCTTCTCATATTTTCCAATCCTCAATATTAACTCCTTTTTTTCCTTGCTCTAGAATTTTTATTATTAACTTAATTGTAAACATTTTGATTGGTAACACATATGACTTTTTTTTATTAACCGTACCAAAAGCATTAGATTATCTTCAATGTGAGATGCACATTATGAATATCTCACCAATATAAAATTAATATTGTTCATATAATTTTAACTACATAATTTTTCCACGCCTTGCATGGGTATACTATATTATAAATTTGGATCATTATTACACTTGATTAAGATATTATATATATTATATTACATATTTATTATAGAACAAGAGTTTTATTTATCTTTTATATATTTAAAACTACTAAAATTATATATTTTAATTTGTAATATATTTATGTTTTTAACCTATATTTAAATTATATTTTCGTATGATTATATATAAAAATTATGATTTATATATAATACACTTTTTTAACCATTACTTTTATATATTTTTGGATATTTTAAGGTTTATTCTTTAAATACTAATTTTTTAAATTATCTATTATATAATTGAATGTTGATTAAAACATGAACAACTCAATAGATATGTAAAAGTAATTAACATGATTGAGAAAATATAAATTATTCATCATAATTTATTAAACTACATTAATTACTTAAAACAATTATAAATATATAAAACTTAAGTAAAACAATAAAACTAAAAACATATATGGTATTAAACATTTATTCTAAACTCACTTTTAATTTAATATATATAATTTAATTTATTTTTTGGAAATAGATTTATATTTAAAATTATCATGTCACATTTGACTAAACGTCATAATTTGTTTTATCCATGTCATCTTTTTAATGATATGTAAATATTTTTTTCTAAACCCACTTCTAATTTAATATGTAAGATTTAATTTATTTTTTATAAATAAATTTATATTTAAAATTTATATTTAAAATTTTCATATCATATATAACTAAAGTCATAACTTTTTTTAACCATGTTATTTTTCTAATAATATGTAGGATTTCTCCATTAAATTTTATTCATATAAAATAATTTGAGCTAATATTGAATGACACATGGCAATTGAGTTCCTCGATCGGGAGTTTTTCAATTAAGAGATTCTTCTCTCCATTTTAGACAGTAAACTAAAAAAACCATTGTGAAGATTTTGTTGAGTTTCTTGAATAAGCTAAGAAAAAAGCTAATAGAAGAAAGTTTGGTGAATATGAGAACAACTACTATCAAACTAATAAAACTATTTTTTGGAACAGTTAAATCTAGAACAATTTTTTTTTGGAATATTAAACTAGAACAATTAAATGACTAAAATACGATTTTTTGGAAATTATTAGATTATATTCCTTTTAAATCTATAGAATATAAGAATTAGAATACTACAATCATTTAGCCCTTATTTTTTTTAAGAAACTTCAAATATAAAATATCTAATAATGACAACTGTTTGCCATTGGAATAAATAGATATATAAGCTTAAAATGTAAGGGTATAGACTTGAACAGAATAATAAACAAAATCTTAAAATGATAATATAATAAATTTAAGACATACTTTTCTGACAAATATGACATACTTTACCTATAAATTAGATCATGAACATAATAATAAATAAATAAAATTTGTTCATGATTATTAGTCTTATACTTAATATATAAATTTGAATCATGCATTGGTGACTGTTATCAAAAGAAAAAGAATTATTGGTGGACAATAAAAGTGAACCCACTAAACGAGTAAACCCATCATAGACTACTCCAACAAAATTATAAACAAATAAACAATTTAGTAAAGTTTTATAGTTTCATGTTTATTGCTTTTCTCTTGTTTTATCTTTAAATTTGCCTATGTATGAGTATTCTGAATTTGTTTCAGGAATTTCTTTCAAGTTTGGTTTCAATATATCTAATGCTTAACCAACCCTAATTAGATTTTTAGAATAAGGTTTTCATAGGAAGTGATTGATATTGAAATGATCCAAAAATGATCTTTTTATGTTGATCTTTTCAAATAGATTAAAACATAAAAGAATGATTCAAAGAAATGAAATAAATATTGGGTGATGATAAGTCACACACAAAAAAAATACAAACTACTGAGTGAACTGAAAAGCAAAACTTATGAAGGAGGGAAGAAACGGTTAAGGTTAAAAGGAAGAGTGTAGAACTCTTCATTTCTGCTATCTCCTTTGAAAGTTCTGAACTTAGCCCACCAAGGCAAACCTCTGTCTTTTGCGCTATCTTTATAATCCAAAGTATTGTCCAAGAACACTGCAATCATCAGCGATACCATTGGTGAAGACAAGAAGATTGTGTTCAAGAAATCATTGAACCAACCAGCATTTGTATGAGCTGGACCATGCAATGCCTTCACGCTGAAGTCTCTAAAGTATTCGGGAATGGATAATCCTAAGAAGAGCGATACACCGGTGATGAAGAGATTTCTCAGGGAGTTCATGTTTGTGAATTGCAGAAAAGAGAGCCCAACAGAGGCTGTTACAAAGAGAGAAGTTGTATTAGATCAAGTTTTGATAAATGAATATCTACTAGTAGATTAGTATACTGACCAACAAGACCGAACAGGACGCAGTACACAGCTGCAAATATCGTGAAAGGTATCGACGCGAACAATGCCCCGAATTTGCCTGCAAAAAGAATATACAAGAATGTTTTGAGAAAGAAGAAAACAAGAAACATCTTAAAGAAGAGAGCTTTATGGAGATATGATTTTTGACCTAGCATTGAGAAGAATATCATAAATCCTGCTGAGATTTGAATAACTCTACGGCTTCCAACTCTGGTGCTTCCTAGTAATCCAACGTTCTCTCTGCAGATAGTTTTTGTAAGAATGAAGAAACCCATGAGAACAAATTGGTACCAAACGAATCATTCACACTTGTACTTACACAGAGACGCTTGAACCGCTTAGCGTTCCAAATAAACCATTTAAAAGGATCCCAATGCCTTGCCAGCCAATTCCACGGCTAAGAACATGAGGCGGAGGAGGCGTAGCGCTAGCTAGTCGTGCAGCAGCTTTGAAAGCTCCTGTTGACTGTCCAAAAACATTCTCACATCAAGCAGATTCTTCTTTTTTAAAAGCATGATTCTATCAGGTGACTATAACTAATGATCTTGACTTTACCTCAATGAGTGAGACTAAAACAGCGGCCATCATAGCGAAAGCATGACCAGCATCAAAGCTAGGTGCTCCCCACTGGAGTGGATAAGGTATCTTGATCCTATATATGAAACACTATGTACTGAATGTTCCTTTTTTACATTTCAAGACAAATATTAGGATTGGAGAAACTAACCAAGGAGCAGAAGAAATGAGGTTAGACATATCAGTTCTGCAGTTTACTTGTGTCTGGTGTGGTCGGTGTTTGTAAGCACCACTCGCTGTCAAGAGATGCGCGTAAGCCCACACAATGATTATTGCTATAAGCATAGCGAATCTCTCCACTACTGGGAATTGCTTGAACTGAAAATTCTTCAGATACTGCATTTGAAATAACATTATCATTCAGTCATGAAACCTATCTTGATTGTATCCGGAATCAGACAGACTTAAGTCACATAAGAAATAACCTGAGAGAAGATCACAAAGAGGATAAGCATTGGAATGCCTATCTCAACACAATTACCCACCTGCATATCCAAAAACACTAACAAAATTAGAACCAAAGAGACACAAAAAAATCGATCTTTCAAAGAGAGTTGCAGTAATATACCACTGGGAATCCTCTGTTGAAGAGTCCAAAACCCGTTAATGCAATAACAGGAACCATACCAACAGGACTAAAGAATCTGCAAATATAAAAAACAGTAAGATGAAAAATAGTTAAAAGTTGTAAACCTTATATGATAAACAAGCATTAATATATATACCTTGAACAGATTGCCCACATCTGGCTGAAACCGAGGATGATTTGAACGCTGGATGCAACGATGATTGCGCCTTGTACAGCTCTCATTGTACTTAGAAATCTCTACTTAAATTAAGATTCAAATTAAACTTGGAATCATTGTTATCATAAGACTATTCACAGAGAAAATAGCAAAACCTTACCAAGTGTGGATCTTCAATACGGGTCAAAGAAGAGTCATGGATGATCGAAATGATCGGAACCATGAATGCGTAAGAGCCTCCTATCACAGTAGGAAGACGGGTTCCAAATAATGTTTGAAGAAGAGTGTTAACACCTTGAATGAAGAGAAGTGTCTGAACAACTCTCACTTTATCACCCTAATCATTTATTTTGGGGAAGACACATCAATCTCAATCAGACAAGAAACACACAAAGACATTCTTCTGATTACGAAACACTGAAGAACATAAAAGTAATACTCACATCAGTTCCACCCATCATAGGAACAAGAAACGAAGGTATCATCACTGCAGTTCCTAAAGCCAGAACGTAATGCTCGAAACCTAAAGCTATGGCTTCTCCTGCAATAATAACATCATCAAATAGATATTCAAAAGAGCCAATCAATCGGTTACATAGAACGGGTTTAGAGGATTGTACCCCATGGAGGGTTTGAGTCAATACAGTACTCTAAACCCTGAAGCTGATCCATTGGTGGGTGGCTTATCTCCTCTGGCTTTACAGGATCCATGATTTTACAATACCAATCTATTCAAAATTCCTTTTTTGTTCTTTCTGGGTCAACAACAATCCTCTTCTAATGAGATTATTTTTAATGTTTTCACTAACTAAAGGAGCTCATGAATCAGCTAAGAATCAGGAAAACCAAAAAGGATCTGATTGAATACAGAGGAATGAGTGAGAAAACCAGAAATAAAAGAGAGGAAACAATGCAATATAGAAAAAGCTTCTCTTTTTTCGAAGTTGCAGCGGAGTTAGAAGAGAGCTTTTTGGGTAGTGGTGGAAATGGTGATGGCTTAAGGATCTCTTTAATATTGAAAGAGTTGAAAAGAAGACCGTTGAAATTTTGTTGAATTACCGAAATGTCCCTTAAGGAACTGCCAAAACAGAATACTACCGTTACACTGTTGTTTGGTAAAAAATATGTTTCTTTTTCAACTTTACACATCAGATTCTTTTAATGCATTAGTTATGTCTGACGGTCTTCAGTGAATCTCTTCTCTTAATTCAAGCTTCTTTAGTTAAATAATCACAATTAGTTCATTAACTAACCATAATGTAATCTGTATTTAATGTTTCGGTGTTCCCAATTTTTGTTTCATTTCATTTTTCAGTATAAAATAATTTTTAATATATTATTTGAAAAAAATTTAAAAAAATAATTTTACTCTAACGTGTTATTACCAGAAATGTTATGATAACTTGTCATTACCATAATAAATTTCAAATAAATATATAAATAAAGTTAAGTTATTACAATATTTATAATATATATCATTGTTATTAATTTGATTACAAAATTAATATATTTTATTAAACTAATAAAAAATACTGTTAAATTTATAAAAATAATTATTTTTATTTTTTAATTTACATTGACAAATATTAATATTAAAAATAATTTTAAATCAAGATTAAAATTATATAAATATTTAATTTATATTTACTAATAAATAATATTATATAATTTACAAATATTTTTTTCACGCATGTTGTAGGTATAAACCTAGTTTAACTAACTCAGAAGTGGTATCCCCCTATTCTCTATGTTCCATAGTTTTACCGAATTTCTCATAAATTAAAAAACAACTAATGTTAATTATAAATATAATATTTTCACATTAAACATTTGAATAACTATAAATCAATAATACATGAATATTCGCAGTTAATTTTTTTTTTTTAATATTTATTGACAATAGTTAATTAAAAATGTATTTAAAAACCTAAAAACCAATATTTATGAAACAAAAAAAAAAACTAAAATAATCATTTCTTAGGAAAGAGAGGATGTAATGGTAGAGTTTATTGAAGATCCAAGGACTTCTACTATTACATATATTTTTGGCCATTATAGACATCTTAAAAATAAATAATTTAAAGTACTATAAAAAATTTCATCAACAGTTTTTTTAAATACCATTAAATATTTATTTGTTTCAAATATATCACAAACAATAAAAATAATTTTAAGAGTATAATTTAATATTTTGGTTTGAGTTTATATTTTGGGTTTAGTGTATAGTTTTTAGAATTTAAATTTAGTTTTTGGTTTTGTGAAAATTTTGAAAAAGAATATTTAATGATATTTTAAGAAATATAAAACTATTGATGATATTTTGTAATAAAAAAAAATTTTGTGGTTTTTTTAAGAATAATTCATCTTAAATGAGAATAAAATTTAGTTTCTATCATGCACTGGTTGAGTTTGATTTCTCCGCTAACAAAGTATTTATGTTAAAAATTATAAATATATTTCATTTACTTATTAAAAATTCATGTACAAAATTAAAAGTTTAATTTTTTGGAGTTAATTCTCCAAAATAGTAATTTTTATATTTTTTATTCTAACATAACACCATTATTTTAAAATATAAAAAACACAAAATTATTATCAGAATAGTTTAAAATATCTTTTTAATAAAAAAAATCTAAACTATAAATTAAAAAAAGTAAAAGTAAACATAACATTTAAGTTTATTTTTAATTTATTAAAATAAATAAATAATTTTCAAATAATAATTTATGATATTTTTAAAATTTTGATTTTAAATTTTTATATTTAAAATATATTACTTTATTTTTTTATTAAACAGAGAGAAATAACGAAAAAGAAAGAAAGATAGTGAACAATTACATGGAAAAATCATCAATATAAGAAAAAAAACCTAATGAATCTAGGGGGAATTGCTAAAAATGACCTAAAACTTGACTTCAAATGCAAGTTTGACAATTTACATTTTTTTTTGCAAAACTAACCTGTGAGGGTGGAGAAATTACTGAACACTCCTTTGGTCTAAAAAATAATGTTGAAATGTCAATTACGTTTCAGTCCCTGCATGTTTTTTGTTATCAAAGCAGACTTCTCGGAGAAGTCTGCTTTGGTAGGAAAAACAGGTTATTCCGGCTGAAGCAGACTTCTCCGAGAAGTCTGCGAGGTTTATTCCGGTTGAAGCAGACTTCTCCGAGAAGTCTGCTTTGGTGAAAAAAACAGTTTATTCCGGTTGAAGCAGACTTCTCCGAGAAGTCTGCTTTGGTGAGAAAAACAGTTTATTCCGGCTGAAGCAGACTTCATGAAGTCTGCTTTGTAAATAAATTACCTAAATCAAATAAAAATTTTGAAATATTTAAAAAAATTAAAATTGTTATTAACATAGTTTATATACATATCAAAAGCACGTAAAAGTTATAATGAATTCAAAAATAAGTAGATTAGATTCGATCTAATGATATAAAATATTTGCTAGTTTTTGTTGTTATGTGTTGTGGGTTAATAGTTGATGTTTGTGTAGAGAATTCATGCTAGAATTTGAAATATCATGTGATAAATTTGAAAATTTAGATTTACAAATTTTTAAAAGAAATTGTTTGAGTTTTGCATTTACTTAACTATCTTCAACATATTCATCCAATTTTTAACAAAACTTTTGCACATTTAGTGAATCTTATTATTTAGGGTTTAGGGTTACGCAGACTTCTCGAGATGTTGTCGTAGATTTAACAAAGCAGATTTCTCGAGAAGTCTGCACAAACCGGAAATTAAATGTAACTAAACCGGTTTTTTTCAATTTAGAGTTTAGGGTAATGTAAAAATACGAAGCAGACTTCGAGAAGTCTGCTTCAGCCGGAATAAACTATTTTTTTCACTAAAGCAGACTTCTCGAGAAGTCTTCGAGATTTATTCCTATTGAAGCAGACTTCCGAGAAGTCTGCTTCAGCGGGAATAAACTTCGAAGACTTCGAGAAGTCTGCGCAAACCGGAAATTGACAGTTTTTAACCTAACCAAATTTAACTCTCCATATATAAAGAAGGTAACCCTAAAATTTTATCATAATTTCATTTCCAAAAAAAAAACGTGGGAGCCTCCATCCTCCAAAAATGACTACAAGGTAAATTTTCTCTTCTTCTCGTTTTACCTCCCCTCTTTTCTTTTCTTCTTCTCTTCTCATGTTCTTTGTCATCTTGTTATTTTGTAGATCTGGAAAAAAATCATGAGATGTGAAAAAGGTAAGTTTTTTTTTTGTTTATATGGTTTTGGGTTTGTGATTTTAGAATATTTTTATTGTTTAGATCTTTTGTTATTTTTATAACACTCTTTCTCGTCTTATAGTGTTGTAGATCTGGAAAAAGAAGTGAAGAGATCTAAAAACGTAAGCTTGTTGCTTTTATTAGTTTTAAATTTTTTGTAGTTTTTGTGATTTTTGTTGTGTTTGTTATTTTCTTAAGTTTTTTCCTATATTCTTATCTCATTTCTCATCTTGTATTTTTGTAGATCTAAAAAAGGAAGTCACGAGATCTAAAGATGTAAGTTTGTTATTTTTACTAGTTGTTACGTTTTTCATTGTTTTGGAGATTTTGTTTTTTTTGTTGTTTTCTTAATTTTTTCTTATATTCTTATATTATTTTTCATTTTCTATTGTTGTAGATCTAGAAAAAAGATTTACAAAAACTAATTTTGTTGTTTTACTAGATTTTTAAAGTGATTTTTAATAGTTTTTAAATTTTTATATGGTTTTTTAAAATTTTCAGTAGATGTTTGAGATTTATGGTGGTTTTAGAGTTTTTTGTTGTTTTTTTTGAGTTTTCTTCTTACGTTTTGAATTTGACACTCATTTTTGAATTAATGGATTTTCGTGTTGCAGACTTCATTATAGGTTTGCAGATTTCAGTTGCAGACTTCAGTTGCAGACTTCAGTTGTAGACTTCAGTTGCGGAGTTCTTATATTCTTATCTTATTTCTCTTCTTTTTTTGTTGTAGATGTGGAAAAAGATTCACAAAAAGTAATATTGTTGTTTTAGTTGCTTTTAAAGTAATTTTTAATGGTTTTTAAAATTTTAGATGGTTTTTAAAGATTTTCAATAGATGTTTGAAATTCTCCTTGAAATTTATGGTGGTTTTACAGTTTTTGTGGATGTTTTTGAGTTTTTTTCTTACGTTTTGAATTTGACTTTGGTTTTTGAATCAATAGATTTTCGTGTTGCAGACTTCATTACAGGTTGCAGACTTCAGTTGCAGACTTCAGTTGCAGACTTCACAACACGTTCTCATTACAAATGCAGACTTCACTTGCAGACCTCATTAATAATTGCAGACTTCGTTTGTATTTTTGGCCATATTTTAAATGAATTTTTGTCAACTTTATTATACCTATCACTAGCTCCCATCACTCTACCTTATCAGTCAGTTTTCAATCAACTTTTTCAGAATTATAATAAACTATTAGTTGTATGTCAATCACCTTTCAATCAGCTCAAGTCAAATCATACTTATAAAATTACAAAATGACAACCATTAAAAACATAAATATTAGTATAAATTTTCATAAATACTTTTATACATAGTTAAGGACTTAGTGCATATTTAAGATACTTAATGCATACTTCCTAATAACAAGAAAGAACAAGAACTGAAAGATATGTATAAACAATTCCATCAAAATACTAAGTTAACAGGATAGTGTTTGATGTTTTTGTAAAACAACATCGATAACATTGTGCCTTCAAATTAATTGAATTGATTGGTTACATGTTTCAGAAACTACACATTTATATCGGCAAACTTTGTTGTATAAATCTCGCGGACTTCTTTGCAGACTTCTCGGCAGGCTTCTTTGCAGACTTCTCGGCAGACTTTGTACTTTGTCCTTACTCGTAACTTAATTTTCTGAGATACTCAACACTAAAACTGAATTTATTCATCTTTTACTTTACCGTAAAAAATGTAATCCTCAACATTCGAGTAAACTTTATTCTCATCTTCATCAACAACGTAATCATCATCCTCAATTACAAACATTTTTCCTCCTCTTATATTATCCACAGAAAAATTTCAATTCTCTGTAATAGTCCACTCCCCACAAACAACAACGATTTGGACAATTATTTGCGGTAAAAATTAATGAATTTGATTAGATCATTGTACACATACTAAATTTTTTCACTGAAGTAGACTTCTCGGAGAAGTCTGCTTTAATCGGAATAAACTGTTTTTGTTACCGAAGCAGACTTCTTAGAGAAGTCTGCTTTGATAGGAATAAATTGTTTTTCTCGCCAAAACAATTTTTATTCCTATCAAAGTAGACTTCTCAGAGAAGTCTGATTTGATCGGAATAAACGTCGCAGACTTCTCCGAGAAGTCTGCTTTGATAGAAATAAAATATTTTTTTCGCCAAAACAGAGAAGTCTGCTTTGATAGGAATAAATTATTTTTCTCGCCAAAGCAATTTTTATTCCTATCAAAACAGATTTCTCCTAGAAGTCTGCTTTGATCGGAATAAACATCGCAGACTTCTCCGAGAAGTCTGCTTTGATAGGAATAAAATGTTTTTCTCGCCAAAGCAGACTTAGTCGCCAAAGCAGACTTCTCAGAGAAATCTGCTTGATAGGAATAGGCCAAAAATTTTTATTCCTATCAAAGCAGACTTCTCCGAGAAGTCTGCTTTGATCTAAACGTCGCAGACTTTTCTGAGAAATCTAGGAATAATTTTTCTTTTCTCCCAAAATAATGATTGTTGTATGCATTGAAAAAGATGGCATTTTCGTAATATTTTTAAAAAATTTGTTCATAATGGTCTTTGTGTTGTTTTTGTTTTTTTTTAAGTTAATGGCAAAGTTGTAAATAAAGTTATTGTTGAAGGATAAAATAGAGATAGAAAGATAGTTTTGCAAAAAAAATTTTAAATTGTCAAACTTGCAATTGAAGACAAATTTTAGGTCAATTTTGCAAATGCCCCATGAATCTAATGGGTTGTGTAATAGTCTTTCAAGAAAAGGAACAAACTTCTTTCTTTACTAAAAAGAAAATCACTCAAACTATATATTATCCACCTTAATGTTTATAAAGAACATATGTCTGACTCATTCTCACAATTTGGTTATAATTAGCTTCGTATACATAAATCAAAAGTAACCAACAAAAGAGTTGGGATAATATATTTGATGAGCAATTAAAAGATCAACCATCATTAAAGCAAACCTTTGTGAAAAAGGTAAAAGAACCGTTATGATTATGTGAAAATTGAAATGTTTTCTTAAAATAAAATCAAAACCAATTATTATGTTTTCTAACCATTTTCTTTAGTCGTTCATTGTATTCAGTTTTGTTAATTTAAAAATAAATGTGATCCAATCACGTAAAATCTCTTTTGCTTTAGTTTTATTTATGTTTTCACTTTGAACTTTTATTAAGAAAAATATTATCAGAATTAATAATAAGATGGAGGCACGAGATGGGTCGAAGACAGTCCAAATGTAAAAGTGGTATCTGACTGGGACACTCACGTGCGTCCCGAGGAGGACCAAAATGGGTCATTTCGACATTTATATCAAACATAAACAATACAAGATTTACAATGTTTTTTTTGCTAAGAGACATAACTATTAAACCACTTTGGTCTCTTTCATCTGTTGACTGCTACAAGACTCCAAAACGGAGTCGTTTCAGGGATTGACTTTCTCATGTCTAGCTGCTGCTCTTTGTTGATCTTCTTTTCTTTTGCTTCTCACCTCCATTGTTGCATGTTTGATTCGAAAAATAGCACCATGCTAGCTTAGAGAAATAGTCGACTATCTGTATACAAATATCATATTTGAAATATGAGTAAACCCCAAAGAGCCAGCTTTGAAATAAAGACTTGTCATTTACTCTAAGTGGTCCAAATTCCTTTTCTTACAAATGACATTTGGCTGAATAGATTCATTAGACTGGATGATTCTTTTTGTCATCAGTTAAAGTTAAGAATGTTAAAAACGAGTATATCCACTCAATTTAGACCCATTTCATATTACACCCTTTTATAAATCTCAAATCCTATAAAATGTATTTAATTTAAATTGATTCATTAAAGTTCATTTAAACTCATTTAACCACTTTAAATTGTATTTTTAGCAATATCTTGAAATCACATTTTTTAAATATTTTGTTCCAATTTTAATATTATAAAACTAAAATTAAAAAAAAGACACAAATAATTATTTGAAAATACTCATTTTGCTTTAAATAAATTATACATAAAATTAAAACATTATATTTGGATATTTTCAATTTAAAATTTAATATTTTTCAGTAAAAGAAAATTTAATATATTTTAAAATGAAATTTGTGTTGTTATTAAAAATTAAAAATAAATATGTTATTCTTAGAACAGAAACTTAAAAATCTATTATTTAGAGAATTGTCTTTTTTGTTATTTTAATTTATAAGTATTATAATTTTAATAAAACAATATTGTTATAATAACTTCATGTATTTGTTAAACAAGACATTGTATATAATAAAATTTTATTTATTTAAAAATAAAATTTGAATTTTTAAAAATATTTTATGAGAAAATTGAATAAGGACTAATAAATACGTGATTCCATATTTTTATCTAAATACGTGAATAATCTTGAATAAAGACTAATAAATTCTTGATTTCATATTTTTATCCTAATACGTGATTTCGTATTTTTTCGTCAAAATCGTAATTAGATATTTTTCCAAAAATTTAATTCTTTTCTACAAAAAACGTAATTTTGCATTTGTACCCAAAAACGTATTTTGTATTTTTCCATCTAATTCTGTATTTTTTTGCTAAAAACTTAATTTTGAGTTTTTTTGCCAAAATATGATTTCACATTTTTTTCTGTCAAAAAACGTAATTTTGTTTTTTTTTACCAAAAATATTATTCTTTATTTTTCTACAAAAAACGCCATTCCGTGTTTTCCATTCAAAAATGCAATTTTTGTATTTTCTTTTCAAGAACGTACTTTCGCATTTCCGTCAAACACGTAATTCTACCAAAAACATAATTCCAAAATTTTCCTCCGATAACTTTATTTCATATTTTCTTGCTAAAAATGTAATTACGCATTTTTCCAGCAAAAACGTAACTTTGCATTTCTAGCCAAAACGTGATTATATATTTTTTTTATCAAAAACATAATTTCATATTTTTTACCAAAAACGTAATTTCATATTTTTCTGTCAAAAACATAATTTCGTATTTTTTCATCAAAACATAAGTTTTCATTTCTTATCAAAATGTGATCTTTCATTTTCTTATCAAAACGTGATCTTTATTATTATTTTTGTTGCAAAAACCCAATTTATTATTTTGAACTATTGTTTCAACAAAAATAAAATATAAATGAATTTAATAGAAATTGTTTTTAGAAATAAAACCATTTGAATAAATATCTGTGACAAAAAACATCATTTTAATAAATGAATTTTAAATAAATATATATTTAAATACATTTATTTTAATTTTGATAAATTGGTCTAAACCAATTTTTATTCATTATAAATACCATTAAAAACCCATTAATTAAAAACATATTTTAACAAATTTAACAAAGACAAACACCACAGAAGGAAACAACTTAACTATGTTTAAAATCCATCTCACAACCTCTTTACACAAAACTTTATATGTGATAAAATACTTAGTCCCATTTTGATTTCTTATTTAAGCCACCAAATCTAGATGTTGTTGTAAGAACACGATTTATACAATGTAATCAACTGAATAATTGTGAATAAAATTACATATAATAAAATGTAAAATATCGATACAAAAATTTCGTAAATATTGGATTTGCAAATCTAATACACTTTTTACTTAATTTTGAAAATGCTCCGTAGTGTGACGGTTGCATAGCATTCCAAATCTTAAGATACAATTGCAATTATTATGTCTTGCACAATCCAAGAATATAATCTAACGAATGCTTTTCTATATTGAGAGATTTTTTTTATGTGTATTTTTTACACTCTTATAATAAAAAAACCAAATGTTTCTTTTTATTTATTTTTTCCATTTTCATTCATTCTTTTTTTTTCATCCATTCTCTTTTTTCATCTATTTTTCTTAATGCTTAATATATGAGTTTATAAAGAGGTTACTCTATTTTTAATGAGAATTGATTATCCACTAAAAATCATTATGATTTTTATGTAACGAAATAATAAACTAAATTAATTTGGTTGTAAATTGTAACTTAACTCAATAAAAAAGATGTTGAATTTGACTTAGTCAACAAATAACAAATGAGATTTCAACCAAAACACAATAAAAATTGTACCAACCATTGGTTCATTTGCTATATTCCGAAAACTCGAAACTTGAGTTCGGTTATCTCCTTCCACTAATACACCAAAGTATATCCAAAGTTTTGAGTTTTGTTATTGATTTTTCGCTTGATATACAAGAGAGATTTCACCTCTAACTTATAATGTGAGACAAATTATATTTGTTCATTTTATGCTTATCAAACAATCCATTTTACATACTTATTTCTTATTCAAACGAATTTCGTTTTTAATATTTTCGCTAGAAAACTCATTGGAAAGTGATCGAAAACCACTTCCATAAAACCGAATTCTTACAGTTGTTACGAAAAAGAAAAAATGATAGGAACGATTTTCAAATAAGAAAGCATTGTAGTTTTATGATACTCTTCTTGTAGTTATCTTAGAAAGCATAGTAGTTTTATGATAATCATCTTGTAGTTATCTTTTTTGTAAGTACAATAAGTTAGATAATTGATTTTTGTTGATATGGTTGAATGCATGTTATATGATGTAACTATGGAATGATTTATTGGATAAATATGCATTTGTCATGCTCAATGAATTGCAATCATATCTCAAATCAGACTCGGATCCAAATCACTGTGTTTGTGCAGTGACTCAAACAATTCGTTGACCTGTTCTCTAAAGAATGTCACTCTTAATTTAATAGTTCTTTTAGAGAACTTATACTTAATTCTTCATTACACATTCACTAATTGCGAATTTTATTTTATTTACATATTACACAAAGTCACAGACATAAACCTTATCCAAAACAAATGTAATATCTTAACGTACGTGGTCTTCACATCGAACTTATCTTCTTCTGTCATGAGAATTATTACAATAATATAGGATAAACTTCGTCGTGCTTGCATTTTTAGGCTTTTAGCATGAACCTTTATGGAAATATTTTTCCATGAGAGAAGATTAATTTTATTCGTAATATATATACTGTATGAAGTGATTGGATAAATTGAGTTTAGTTTCTATATTTTATCAGAAGAACAGTTCATGTTATCAGACATTATCCTAAACATAAAAGATAAATATTATAGTTTAAGTGTTGCTAATTAATTGACCTATTCAGGTTGAAGGATATTGTTTTTATACACAATCTATCTAAATTTAAATACCACTTGAAAGTCAATGGTTAGATATGATTTGTACGTGAACTGATTATGTCTCTCCCAAATAATATTTCAAAATTCAGAACTAATTCATTGTGATTTATTGGTTGACAAAATTATCATATTAAGAAGAGTTTAGTAGTTACAAAACTCATCATTGAATGTCAAAAATATACAACATTCCTACCAGTTGATTAAATGCATTACATGGACGATAATTTTGCATTCAGGCTTAGTCAACTCGGAATTTGATATACGACACAAATATATCCTTACGTGAAATCCACAACTTACAGTCAGTACCGACTCAGCAACACGTGGCTCCCACGAAAAAGAAACCTAATTTTTCTGAGGTAAAATAAATACATATATGTGTATGATCTGCTTTTCGATCACTATCACTCGTGTTTCATAAGTCAACTCCAATATCTGTCCTTTAAGAAAAATCAGATGTATTGTGTATTGGATAAAACATAATATTAGTTTAGCATATACGTCTCTAATATAATTTGAAAATTCGTCCAACGTGTTCATCTGCTGGCAAATAAACTTCGACATCAATCTCAATATAGCAATAGTTTTATACAATAAATTAGATGACTTTTCGGTTTATCGAATTTATAATAATGTTTTTTAAAAGAAAAAGACATAAAATAGTATCAACTCGAGAATCGTTATAAAAGGAATACGAAATGGCTCGAGTTAAGACAAGATTACCACCGAGACAAAACAAACCCAACCATATTTTATTTTCGTTCGTTTCTTTATTTTATTGACTCGTTTGGTTCTTTTTCCGGTAAAATCGTGAGAAAAGATGATAACAAGTCTCAGCCCATCGATGGCTCAAGTTCTATCTCCGCCGTTGCTAATGTTGGCTATCGCCGGCCCTAAGCCCCTGCAATTCATGGCGGGTCTTCTCAGTAGAATGTTTACTACAGATACAACGAAAGAGATGAGTCCAGAGAGCCCGAGGAGTCCAGAGAGCCCGAGGAGTCCAGAGAGCCCGAGGAGTCCAGAGAGCCCGAGGAGTCCGCAGAACCCACAAGGCTCAATTCTCATGGACAAGTACGAGCTAGGAAAGCTTCTGGGTCAAGGAAGCTTTGCTAAGGTCTATTTAGGCCGGAACATTCATTCTGGCGAGAACGTTGCCATCAAAGTTATCGACAAGGAGAAGATCGTGAAGAGCGGATTGGCCGGTCACATAAAACGGGAGATCTCGATCCTCCGCCGTGTCCGCCACCCTTACATTGTTCACCTCCTCGAGGTCATGGCTACGAAGACAAAAATTTACATCGTGATGGAGTACGTACGAGGCGGAGACCTTTACGATAAGGTGGCTAAAGGCCGGCTTCGTGAAGGAACCGCCCGGAGATATTTCCAGCAACTGATCTCATCCGTGGCTTTCTGCCACAGCCGTGGTGTATACCACCGCGACATTAAGCTTGAGAATCTGCTTTTGGACGACGAAGGGAACCTTAAAGTCTCTGATTTTGGGCTCAGCGTTGTCTCAGAGCAGCTAAAGCAAGACGGAATCTGTCAAACGTTTTGCGGGACGCCTGCATATTTGGCGCCGGAGGTTTTGACAAGGAGAGGTTACGACGCTGCGAAAGCCGATGTTTGGTCTTGTGGAGTGATCCTGTTTGTGTTAATGGCTGGTTATCTTCCGTTTGATGATAAGAACGTAACGGTTATGTATAACAAGATATACAAAGGGAAGTTTAAGTGTCCTAAATGGTTTTCTCCTGAACTCACAAGGCTTTTAACCCGGATTCTAGACACGAATCCGGATACCCGAATCACGATACCAGAGATCATGAAGCATAGGTGGTTCAAGAAAGGCTTTAAAGATGTTAAATTCTATATAGAAAACGACAAGTTATGCAGAGAAGATGATGACAATGATGATGAAGACGATTCTTCATCATCATTGTCATCAGGCCGATCATCGACTGTTTCAGAGGGAGACGCAGACTTTGAGGTTAAACGAGTTGGGTCAATGCCGAGACCCGCGAGTCTAAACGCATTTGACATCATATCCTTCTCTTCCGGATTTGATCTTTCTGGTTTGTTTGAAGAAGGAGGAGAAGGAGCGAGGTTTGTATCTGCTGCTCCTGTGACAAAGATCATATCGAAACTCGAAGATATTGCGAAAGTTGTGAACTTTACGGTGAGGAAAAAAGATTGGAGCGTGAGGCTAGAAGGTTGTAGAGAAGGTGCTAAAGGACCATTGACTATTAAAGTTGAGATCTTTGAGCTCACTTCATCTCTTGTGATTGTTGAGGTGAAGAAGAAAGGAGGGAATATACAAGAGTATGAAGAGTTTTGCAACAAGGAACTTAGACCACAGTTGGAGAAACTTCTGCATTACAAAGCAGATGAAGTTGAAGAAGCAATGTGTGATGTTGCCACGTGAAATTTGAATAGAGAAGGTCGAGAGAAGAAGACATAACAAGCGAAGGTATTAATTATTGTAGAACAACTATTTAACATTCTTTTTTACTATATCATTTAAGTTAATTTTAATTGTTCTGCGATGATGATGTATATATATTTATATATGAAAGTGAGAGTTGTAATGTGAGTGATATATAGGAAGATCAGAGAAGAAAACAAGTAAAAAGAAGAGTGAGATCTAAGGCAGTAATTAAGACGGTTTTTGCTGGCTATTATTAAGCCAGTTTTTCGTTGATTGCTGACATAGATTTGTTGTATATGTATCTCCAAAGAACATGAGTTTAATGAAAATTCTTTCTCGGCCTTGTCCTAAAAGAAACAGTCTTCTTGTTCATCCTAAAATAACTCTTTTTTATGCTTCATCAGAGAGACTATGATAAACTAAAATGTGTAAATGTTACCTGTAGAATGCTCTCTTGGTGACCTTTATTTTTCTTATGCTGCATCCTTGATTGGGTTTATAAAATATATATGAGCATAGCATTGAGTGAGAACAAATGTAGCTGTGTAGGAAACTCACAGATACGGAAGTCTAGTTACACATGTAAAGTTGTAATGGAGCTGAATCAAAATTCAACGTGATGATTCCATGGGAGTCAGATCTCGAGAAGATTCAGGATTGAAAAGATGAACGAGAAAACAGTTCCTGCAAAAGAAATGGTGAACATCAAAGACGGGTTATCTTTACTTCCCAGGGAAAACTTGAGATTCTTACTTCAGAATAGCATATATGATCCCTGTGCATATAAGAAGTCTTGACTATAGTTTCCCACTTGGTAACACTTGTGGAGTTGTCTTTGAGATCCTTTTCTTGGGGATGAAATGGATATCTGCGAGAAGAATATATCTTCGAGCTTACTGAAGCCAGATTACGGAAAAGCCAAGAATCTGAAGGCTTTTTGGGCGATGGCAGAGCAAGCAGAAACAGATCACAGCCATTGTTGTTCTTTTCCAACTCATCTGCCTCCATCTTCTTGATTCCACTACTATTATTAAGAGTTCCTACAGCCTGAAGCTTCGGTTTGTTTCCTGCAGCTTCTACTTCGTCTGAAATTGTTTCCATGGTTTCTGGCAAGATCTTGACTTTTGAGTTACCCTGATCGTTACTAGTCTTAGGAGAATACTCTGTGTCAGCATATAATCTCATCTCCATGACAGAACTTGTAGAACAGTCAACTCTTTTAGTTTTTGGATAGAGCAAGTCCTGAGACTTGCATGTGTTTCTGATATGGTTGTTCAACCTGTTAGCTCTCATAATCTCTTCTTCTTTACGAGTCCCGAGGAAACCCGCAGGGTGATGAAGGGAACTGTTTGCTACACTGCGAGACATACAGCCCGTTTTTCTGTAAGGAGATGGTGGGATACTTCCAGTAGTGAGGTTTGATTCAGATCCAAAGTTAAACTTCTTCCCCACACTTGAGTGTAGTGGAGATTGAGCTCTACTTACCAACTTTTGCTTATGAATTGAATCAAGAGCGATCTGAAAACAGACAAGATTTTGATTGATATTCAGTGAGAAACTGATCAGATCTATACGATGCTTAAACAAGTGCAAAAAGGAAAAAGGATTGCTTTGAGAAGAAACCTTTTTCACAGCTTGGAACCGAGATTTTAGTTGATTCATCTTGCATGACTTCACTTGATAATGGCTTGAAGTTCTTAAGGAGTAAGGTTTCTCTTTAAGACCATTCACTGAGATCAACATACCTAGTGGGTTTTTAAAGCATAGTTGTGGTGACATCCCACAGCTTCTTCTATAAAGATACTCAGAAACTTCATCGCCATCATCATCATCATTATCATCATCATCATGCTTGTTTTCATCATCATATATGTACTGATAATAGGATGGAGTAATACTAAACTCATACCTCTTAGGAGTTGCATGATTCTTGGCTGATACTATATCTCTAATTTGTCTCATTGGTTCAGACGTAACCGGCGATGGTTGTCGTTTAAAAGCATAGCGAGGTTGCTGCTCCACAGTCATGGATTTCGCGGCACGTAAGAAACGATTCAACATGAAATCCCGAGATTGAGGATCCTCGGATGGCATTATCGGTTTTGTTGCTTCAACATTACCATTTATGTTATGTTTTAGAGACAATGTATCAAGGGCATCAGAGAAGACATCATCATCATCTTCTTCACTCTCTTCTTCTTTTTCTACGTTTGAACTCTGTAGTCTTATCAAGTTTTCATCAACGGGTTTCTCTAAGAGACATTCCAAAGGAACTGAGGTAGATTCAGGAACCTGATTTAAGCCCATATCTTGGACAAGAATAGGAACAGAAAGAGATTCACTTGTCTTCGAGACATCATCAGTAAGCTTATTTCTCATGTTTCTACGGACAGAAACTGCTTCTTTCTTCATCCGACTTGTCGAGAGAAGAGGTGCATCAAAGTTAAGTTTCTTCTCAGCCATTAGAAATGTGCACGAGAACCAACCAAAGCCGTTATAAAAGCTCAGAGATCGATGAGCTCAATGTTGACTCAAACACCAACATATTACTCTTCAAACTTAATTGATGTTCACAGTTTTCCAAAACAGATCTGAAAAATCCAAAACATAAATAAACATAAGTTGATTAATTAATTATTCACACTGACACACATGAATCTACGACAAATCTGAAGATTGTGATAATCTTCGAAGCAAAATCGGATATAAGTGAAGCAGAGAGTAACAATGCATGTGGTTGAATCTCTGACAATGAAGAAGAAGCGCGAGACTTTTGTTACCTCTCTATTTTCTTAACTTACAAAATTCTCAGGGATTCAAACATAAACAATAATCTCATCTGTTTCACATTCCAGGAAACACAAAAGATGGATGCAGAAGGCATTCTCTGCACTTGAGTTTGAGAATGAGTAAAGACAAAGGCATCAGAGAGAGAGATAGAGAGAAACAAAGAGAGAGTAAGCTTTTGGTTTTGTGTACATATTTGTGCCGTGAAGATGAAGGAAACGAAGATGGAATTGTAGAAGAAAAAGGAGAAGCCACGAGAGGCTTGTGTAAATGTGTTGTGAGTCCCACTTGAGTCGACAATAAACTTTAAATTATTAATTATTAATAGCATCTCAACCAATTCTAGAGATACACATGTGACAGATATCAATTTCTTTTCTTCTTCTTCTTCTTCAAATCAAGTATTGTAAAGTGTTAACAGGTACACCAAACAAATCCAAGATACTAACTTCAGCCAATGAAATAAAAGACATTTATTAAAACAATAAGCATCAAGATGAGAGATGACCATGGAAACCAAAGATATAAGTTACATTCAGCTCTGCACATGAGCTTCTTCAGTTTCTTTTTCTTCATTGGCTGCAACCATTAGTTCATCAAACTTGTCTGACTTCACAAGCTTAATTTCAATCTCCAAGACGAAAAACCAAATCGTTAAATCAAGAAAGAAGGCGACCAAACTAAATGAGTTTTCTCAGGAAAAAAAAACTACCTTAGCTTTCTGCACAGGACGTCCCTTTGGACGTTGCAACTCGATATAGTTAATATTAATATTTGTCTTTAATAGTTAATTGATCAGAGTTTATGACCATAACATATATGTATATTCATAATCTTTATCAACTTAAATATCATTTTTATATTTTATATAAATTTTTAATTAAAGTTTATATAAGTAAGTTATGATTATTATAATTGGTATAGAATCTCGTCGATCATCTTCTTTAGTTAAAGTTGTGCATGGTTTATCAATTTAATATCATATATTTAAAATTTATATAGTTTTCTATTAAGTTAAAGTTATGCAGTTTATACTGTTGTTTAATGTGATTTTGTGTGTTTTAGTATGTTATTAGTGTATACTCTTTATATTATTAGAGAGGAATTTCAAACCTACTGCTTTACTTTATGGTTCACTTTTTAAATATTCAAAAATACAATTATGAATGATTATAATGCACTAGACTACTTTTAATTGTATTAAAGATAAAAAATTGCTAAATCATTGTTGTCTTTTTTTTTTTTTTTTAAATTCTCTTAAATTTATAGTCGGTCGAGCATTTCATTTTGTTATTCACCTCTATTTATCGAATTTTGATGTAATGTTATTCACCTCTATTTAACACCTTATCGAGTTTTGATATACTTTACCTCATTCATTATGATCAATTTAGTTTGGTCCAGTTTTGATATCTATGTCAAACCTCTCCTAAATATCCAAACTCTTTCTATCATAATCTTCTCGTTTCATAATTTCATATGATTTCATGTTTACAATTTTTTCAATTCAACAATAAACTTTAGTAACCATTAAACAAAAATCTTAATCTCATACAATTAACCATTAATTTTAACCATTATACAAACAGTTCAATAATTTTTTTTGTAATTACTTCATCTCCAAAAAGTATTAAATCATAGTGTTTGTTCTACATATTGAATCAATTTTAACCCTTAAAATCTCATAATAACAATATATGATTTAGATTATAAAATTTTAAACTCACATTATCATCTCCAAAATCACAACATTATTTCTAAAATCACAACATTATCTCCAATCTGCAAAATCATCTCTAGCTACATTCTTCAAAAATGTATGATAATTCCCGATAAAACTAAAACAAAATAATGATTTTATATATCCATCAAAATTTCAAACAAAATTCCAATTTTCTTTTCATTATAGGTGATGGTTACATTGACAAAATTCAAACGGTCCATAGAAAAATTCTTGTTTTTCATTGCCTTTGATGTCCATTAGAGGCGATCGCTTTTGCTGTGACACTAACATCCATTCAAAATACTCTAATGTCAATACAACCATCATATATATGTCAATAAGGCATCAAGACCTAACCATTTCCACTAGGTTTAGGAATCTTTGATTTTAGTGGATCATAGCCCCAAATCCAAATTTCCATCAACTCCTTTTCCCACACACACTGAACGAGGTTGACAAATTGTTTCATCTAGTGCTCGCGCAGCACAACAAACTCATAGTAAGCATGATAGGTCGTAAGCATAGTAGTTCAATGTTCGGATTCAAACATATGATTTATAATCTGATTCCAGGAAAATTCCTTGAAATCCAACGTTTTTAAATTTCTGATTTGTAATGACTTTATTTATTGTCATTTATTTTTATAATAGTTATTAACCACACATCCTTTGTTTTAGCTTAGTTCAAATCTTATAGATTCTTGACCTAACATTGATTCTTGATGTGCACTTACAACAAATTTATTTGGGTTAAAATATGAGATATCAATACTAAAACGAGATTTCCATTAACGCGGTTTTTACGCCACACATATATATGAAATACAAATAACTACATCTTTGAATTTTTAGGACATATTTTATATTGGTTGTTACTGGATAATTTTTTGCTATGTCGGCTTTCTTCCGTACTTTTTTATCAATAGTTCTCAACATATCGATACATATTTATATACACAATAACATTATAAATAAGAACAAATTAACTCATCAATAACAATAGATTGACGTTAAATTAGGAGAATGACAAAAAATAATTGTAAACTAATTTTATTTAGAATTGTTGACCATCTCTGTCAAGATATAAACTCAATATCACATATTAATATATATAATAATTTCTATTATAAATGTATAGGTAAAATTAAATTACTAAAAAGGACACAAATGTTTTATCATTTTACTAATTATAATTTAAAGTGTTGTCATAATTTCTCAAAAAATAATCTATACATACAGTAATATACATATCTCCATATATTATTTAAATAATATTTTAATAAAATAACTTTATCCGTGTTATTAACAGAAATGTCATGCTGACGTTTTATCACCACAATAAATTTAAAATAAATATAGAAATGAGTTTAAATTACTAAAATAATTACAATATATGTCATTGCTATTAATTTGGTTAGAGCATTAATATATTTCATTAAACTAACAAAAAATACTATTAAATTCATAAAAAATAATTATCTTTATTTCTTTAATTTACATATAAAATAATTTATAAATAATTTTAAATAAATATATAACTAGATTTAAATTATTAGAATAATTATATTATATCCGGCTACTATTAATTTGGTTTATCAATATATTTTACTATGAGATCAATAACCTATATAATTTATTTAAATTATAGAAATGTTTTTTGAATTCAGTGACATAATATATATATATATATATAATTAATAATATTATATATAATATTTAAATACATTAGAAAAAAATAAATTAAATTATGTATTAATAGATAATTAACATATAAAATTTAAAATATTTACGTATTATTTGTTTAGAAAACCAATATATTTTACTATAATATCAATGACCTATGTGATTTATTTAAATTATAAAAATATTTTTTGAATTCAATGACATAATATATACAATTATTAATACATTATATATAATATTTAAATAAATAATAACAAAATAAATTAAATTATGTATTAGATAATTAACATATAAAACTTAAAATAATTACGTATTATTTGTTCAGAAAATCAATATATTTTACTATAACATCAATGACCTATGTAATTTATTTAAATTATAAAAATATTTTTTAAATTCAATGATATAATAATATATATAATTAATAATATATTATATATAATATTTAAACTTATAATAACAAAGTAAATTAAATTATGTATTAATCGATACAACATATAAAATTTAAAATATTACATATTATTTTTTATATTCAAAATATTTTTTAAACAATAAATTATCTAAACATCTAATTTACGTTTATTAAATAATTAAATAATTATAATATATAAGTAATTTTTCTCTGCACAAATGACCAGTCTAAATTTAGTACTGTAATAATGAAAAATCTTGGAAAAATTAGAACATTTAATGAATACGTCGCCGCTCTAGTTACATGCAATCCATTTGAATCTATCATAAATACTAACCTACTTAATTCTAAGTAACTATATCACTAAAATCTTATCAACTAAACCATATGATGCGTAGTGCAAAAAAAACCATATGATGAGTTGGCAAAAACAAATGAGAGTTTCGTCATCTCACCCTTATGTGTGAATAGTAATTTAGGTTTAACAAAACTCATGGTTATTTTGTAGCACTAATTAACTTTTTTTTAAAATAATTTTTGATGTAAATCTGCAGTACTTTAGTCATCACAAAACAAAATCAATCAATTACTATAAACTTATCATTAGATTCAATAGCTATATTTTATAACTAGATATTTAAACTAAAAGTAACAATTATCCACTATATAAAAGTCTTACATACGCATCTACCGTAGACCTTACACTATCCACCACCGGCTCTACATCATCCACTATAGATTATAGACATTCACGTTCACGTTTTTTCTAGGGCAAATGTCTTAAATAACATCTTTTTAGTTTTTGTTCTAAAAATAACATCATTAATTTAAATTTCTAATAATAGTACAAATTTAAGATTAAAATGCATTAAAACTATATTTTAATAAAAAAAATTAAACTCTAAATTAGAAATAATGAACCCAAACACAATACTTTAAGTTTATGTATAATTTATTGAGAATAAATAAGTATTTTCACATAAGTATTTGTGCTATTTTTGGGAATTTAATTTTATGATGCTAGATTTGAAAGAAAAACTTTAAAAGATGCTATTTTAGGGTATTACTTTTTTTCTAAATACATATTCTTGAAAAAAATATTAAATTTTTTGCTATAGTAATAGTAAACCAAATCATGGTTTTGTAAACATGCAACGTTCATTATGAACGTAATTATCACATCAAATTTGAAATAAAACCAAATTAAAATTTTAAAAGTATCTATTATTTTTTGGTAACGACCAAATTTTCTTTTCTTCCTTTGAGGTATGAATTAAAGCGGTATTTTTGTCGTTTCAATACGTTTCCTATAAGTCAAGTTGAGAGACAAAAATAAACAAAAAAACTAAACTTGTAGGCCGAAGATGAGGCACCCAATAGAGCACAACTTTGTAACAGAATTTATTGCAAAAATATGTAAAGTAGACGTCAAAAGAAAATTGTATAGTGTGATCTGCTTCCGTTTAATATAAACTATTTTATTTTAGTCGAACCATACCATATAATTGCAAATGATAATACAAATCTATTAAAACATTAAAGGGTAAATAGATTTCTGGAAATAAAATTGGACCAGAATCATAAATTTGTCATCTGACATTAGTGAAATTGTTTGTTGTTTAGCTCTTTTGGGTTGGGTTGGGTTCAAAGAGATTATTATGGAACATGTATAACATTTTAGTAGAAAGAAATACTATTATGGAAAGAAATTATTTGTCATTTTATTATTAAAGTAACTTTTATAATACTATAATAAAACTGTTATATGATTGCATTTTTTTATTGAAACAGAATCCATTATTTTGTGGAGTTTGCTCAAAGTACAAGCAAAAGCGAGGACCCCCCAAGTGGGGAAAGAAGATTAAAACAGATTTCGGTTAAAAAAACCTCAGTATATGGCATTTCTAAAAACAAACATATATATATATATATAATCTTAAAATAGATAAAAAAAAATAAACAGAATAAATTTTAAAAAAAATAATACCATAAAATAGTATATTTTTTAAGGTTTTGTTCCAAATTTAACAATATAAACTTAAAATTCTAAAAATATCATAAATTATTTTCTAAAAATACATATTTACCATAAATAAATTATAAATATAATTAAAATATTATATTTAGGTTCTTTTTTCTAATTTAAATTTAAATTTTTTCTAATTAGAAATAAGTTTTAAAATATTTTAATATTAAATTGTACTATTTTTGGAAACAGTAATACCATAAAATAACACTGTTTTTAAGTTTTTATTTCAAATTTAGCCTCTAAACTTAAAATTCTAAAAATAACATAAATTATTTTATAAAAATATATTTTTACCATAAATAAATTATAAATATAATTAAATTTTTAATTTAGGGTTTAATTTTTCTTTATTAATTTTTTTTAAAGATATTATAATATTAAATTTGTGCTATTTTTGAAATCTTAAACTAATAGTGTTATATTTAAAACAAAAACTCAAAATGTACTATTTTTGTCAATTGCTTTAAAAAAATAGTAATACCATAAACTACTATTTTTTTAATTTTATCTTCCAAATTTAGCACATTAATAATAAAATTCAAAAAATATCACAAATTATTATATAAAAATAATTATTTATCTTAAATAAATTATATATGAAACTAAAACATAATATTTGAGTTCACTTTTTCCAATTTAGAATTTAAATTCTTTTTATTAGGAAAATGTTTTTAATTATTTTAATATTAAATTTATGTTATTTTAGAAATATAAATGATTAGTGATATATTTGAAACAAAAATTTAAAATAGTGATATTTAGACGATTGTCCTTTTAAAAAATTAATAAATTAATGTGCATACCACCCAAATTCTGTTGAGCCGGGTCTCGATCTTCTTATATTTTCGAACCAAAAGAAACCAAAACTACAAATTAACCAAAAATACAAATATGGAAGTTAAAAAAAAATACAAATGGGAAGTTTTTCTTCCAAAGATTACGGCGCAAGTAATGCAAAGTATTAACATCACCTCAAATGGATTCAAGTCAACTTGCATCGACTGGATCTCTCCTTATTCAATCCTCAACCTATAAATACTCTTCCTTGTATCTTCACTTCTTCACTAAATACACCACAACATCATTAATAATAAGCAACAAAAAAAAAACATATTAACTCTTTGAATTTCCAAAAGCAAAATGTCATCAATAATGGTCTTAGTCACGGTTTTGACCATTCTTTTCACGACTTTGAGAGTATCTCAAGGCACTTCCCGTACTGTCAAATTCCATGAGCCGTCGATGGTTGATAAACATGAGCAATGGATGGCTAGATTTTCTCGTGTTTATCGCAATGAGCTCGAGAAACAAATGAGACACGATGTGTTCAAGAAGAACTTGAATTTCATTGAGAATTTCAACAAAAAAGAGAACCAAAGCTACAAGCTTGATGTCAATGAGTTCACGGATTGGACTGAGGAGGAGTTCCTAGCAACGCATACCGGATTAAAGGTCATAGCCGGAATGTCTTCTTCCATGGTGGTCGACAAAACGATGACGTCTAGCTCGTGGAACGTCAGTGAAGTGGCGGACGAGAGCAAGGATTGGAGAAAAGAAGGAGCTGTCACTCCTGTCAAATATCAAGGACAATGCGGTAATAATTGTTTTACAAATCTCAAATCCAAACTCAAATATTTTAATTATAATTTTAAAATTTTTTATCATTAGTGTTAGTTGTATTTTGGAAAAATAAATTTATTATGTTATTTTTTTGAAAATAAATACTTTTTGGTTTTTTAAGATATTTTTTTGTTTTAAACTATAATATATAAATTTATATTTTAAATGCCTAAAATATCATATCTTAAAGTTTTATTTTAAAACTAACACAAATAAAATTAAAATGTTAAAATAACCCAAATAATTATGTGAAAACTAATTATTTACTTTAAATAAATTACAAATAAACTTAAAATATTATATTTGAATTCTTTTATTCCAATTTAGGGTTTAATTTTCTTATTAAAAATAAAATTTAATGTACTTTAATATTAAATTTGTGATATTATGCAAAATTTTAAATAATGGTGTTATTTTTAGAACATAATTTTTTTAAAATATGATTTTTAGAATTGACCATTAAAGATTCCATTTTTTTCATTTATATTAATCAAAGAACATAGTTTTGTGTTTTTGTTTTTATTAAAGTTTCATTTCTTAAACATAAACGTACTAATTTAACATGCAAACTTATAAAATCAAATGCAATGCAAATTATGGGAAAACAATTGCGCACAATAGTAAACTTGATGTGCAAGGTAGTTATAGGGTTATAGTATTTATAGACTATAGTTATGATTTGTTCGCTACATTTTTGCCTTTCGTTTCTTGTATCCATCTTATCACATATCCATACGTACAGGATGTTGCTGGGCGTTTTCTGCAGTAGCAGCAGTGGAAGGTGTGTCTAAGATCGCCCGCGGGAAGCTCGTATCTCTGTCCGAACAACAGCTTCTAGACTGCGACAGAGAGTATGACCGAGGCTGCAACGGTGGGATAATGTCGGATGCTTTCAACTATATAATTCAAAACCGTGGCATCGCATCGGAGAACGACTATTCTTACCAAGGATTAGATGGGAGATGCCAAACCAATGCAAGACTCTCTGCACGGATCAGCGGATTTCAATCTGTCCCTAGCAACAACGAGCAGGCTTTGCTCGAAGCCGTATCGAAACAACCCGTGTCTGTGTCGATGGACGCAAATGGGAATGGGTTCATGCATTACTCAGGGGGAGTATACGACGAGCCAAATTGTGGGACGAGCTCGAATCACGCTGTTACATTTGTTGGTTATGGGACGAGTCAGGAAGGGACCAAGTACTGGCTAGCTAAGAACTCTTGGGGTGAAACATGGGGAGAAAATGGTTACATTAGGATCCGAAGAGACGTCGCTTGGCCTCAAGGCATGTGTGGTGTAGCCCAATATGCTTTTTATCCGGTTGCGTAAATGATTTTTCTTACATATAATTATACAATAACGATATATCAAATGATATATTAAATAGTTTCGTGATACTGATGAGGTGCGGTTTGAGTCCACATCGCATCTTTTGATCCACGTGTTTGTATTGTATTGTTCTATGTAACTGTACTTATACATGGCGTTGAGGTAACTTTAAGACAAGTATTTACTTAAAGAATTTTTTTTTTAATCTAAGTGATTACTTAATCTTTATATCATTTTGGGATTGGATTGGAGTGATAATAATCCAAATTTATCATTTTAAAATTAAAATTTCTAATATAACACAAATAATTATGTAAAAATATTAATTTATTTTAAATATATATAAATTTAAAATATTATATTTGGATTTATTTTTTTAATTTACAGTTTAATTTTTTTCTTTTAAAATATAATTTTAATAAATTTTAATCTTAAATTTGTGTTATTATTAGAAATTTAAACTAAATGATGCTAATTTTAGAACAAAATTGTTAAAAAATACTATTATAGAGAATTGCCCTATATATAATTAGTTTTAGTTTGTAGGATAATTCACAAAAATAACACTATTTTAAGTTTTTGTTTCAAATATAGTATCATTAGTTTAAATTTTTAAAAATAGCAGAAATTTAATATTAAAATACACTAAAATTTATTGTTAATGAAAAAAATCCTAAATTAAAAAAATATTTAAATATAATGTTTTAAGTTTATGTATAATCTATTTATAGTAAATATGTATTTTCAAAAAATAATTTATGTTATTTTTGGAATTTTAAATTTAAAATGTTAAATTTATAAGAAAAACTTAAAAATGGTATTGTAGAGAATTACTCTAGTGTTTGTATGCTATTCTTCTTTATAGATCCGTGTTTAGCTTTGACTTGGTTTTGATTCTTCTTTATAGATCTAGACAAGGCCGTGTTTAGCTTTGACTTGGTTTTGAACTTGCATTAATGGACCTTCCGCAATTGTTCCTCTTTCAAAACCCATCTTTTCACTCCAAAAACCGAATGATCTCTACGATTTGAAACTTAGTTAGAGTATTAAGCTGGTATGGACTGCAGTGAGGTAATTAACCAATAGTTCTAGAAGGATATAATAACGCTGACTAGAGTTTTGGGTGCCAAAATTGAATATAATTGAACATAATTTAAATGTGAAATGAGAATGTGAAATGGATTGATTGGAAAGCTTAACAAATCTAAGTTCAAAAGGTTTTGTGGATACTGTGTGTAGAAGAGAATATAACCAATCACACATGCGCAACCACCACGTCAAAGTTTAGTTTGGTTCATGTGTCTTTAGGCCCACATAACTATTTTTTGGAACAAACTATACAAAAATTATATGTATCGATATTGAATTTGGTTCATGTGTGTTTAGGTCCACATAACTATTTTTGGACGAAATTTATATATAAGGATTAAACCATTTTTCAACGGGTGTGGTTTCTTCAGTGCTTAGGTCTGAGTCTTGGTGGTTACACTTACCTCTTTTTGTTTGTTTGATGACATTACCTCTCACACAAGACACAACCACTCTCCACATGTTGGCGTTGTTTGTTTATATGATGTAGGAGACTGCAGTATATCCTGCGACCAAACGAAATTTATTTGTCTGTTGCAATTTCTCTTACGGTTAAACATTGCGACTAATCCTTGTAATCTATGATTCAAAATTGTAGACGCTGATGAAATTTAAGTTCTTAGATTATGTGTTTTAAATAACAGAGAACTAGATTTATATCCATATGTTAGGTGTAAGGAAAAAGATTCACAAATTATACAATATTGTTTATTAATAAATATAAATTAAATATTTATGTAATTTTAAATTTTAAATTTTTTATATTAATTTTTTATATTTAAATTAAAGAAAGAAAAATAATTATTTTTTACGAATTTAATAGTATTTTTTGGTTCGTTTGATAAAATATATTAATTTTCTAACTAAATTAATAACAATAGCATATATTATAATTATTTTAATAACTTAAAACTATTTATATATTTATTTGAAATTTATTGTAATTATGACACATTAACATCATATTTTTGTTAATAACACGTTAGATTAAGATATTTTAAAAAAATATTTTTCAAATAATATATTAAAATTTGATTATATAGTGAAAATTGATTTAGTCGAAAGAAAATATGATGCTCATAAAAATAAAATTATAATATATTAGCATTTTATATACCGATGGATCGTAAACTAAATTACGACTAAACTAATTTTCACTATATAATCAAATTTAATTATATTTTTTTGTCGTTAAGTTTGGGGTGGAATCATCAATAATGTGGTAATCAAAAGAGAAGTGACATAATTTACTTCCCTTACATGTGAGATCCTGTGAAAATATTCTTAAATCACTCACTATTTTAGAAAAAAGGAAAACTAATAAAAAAAATAGCTAAAGTTACCTGTCGAGTGTGTCTTCTTTCCATATCTTATAAAAAAAGTATTTATTTTTCAACAATATTATATTTGACTAAAAAGGAAATGAACAGATAGCGTAGAAGCATGTGAAAATTGATGGAAAATGATTTAAGATGTTCCCCGTGACAAGCAAAGCAATAGAATGTCCCACTAAAACCTTTGATTCATTCAACAAAACACAACTAGATTTATAATGTGGATGAATTTATTCAATAGAGTTATTAACATAATTAATATGATTTCAAAAATTTGGCGATAATCTACTAATATACAGTAAAATTTCTATAAATTAATAATGTTAGGATTATGATATTTTTATTTATTGATTTATAGAATAATTAATTTATCCATATATTAATTGATTCAGAAACCTAATTCTGAATCAAAAATGTATTAGTTTATTGAAATATTTGTTTGTAAAGTTATATTTTTATGGGGAAGTAAGTGAATTTTCTTCTTCCTCGTGATCTCAATCATTTGTAGGCCGTTAACAGCTCGACTGTAGACGTTACCAGGTCACGTAAGCTGCATATTCCAGGATGTTTATTATATATATATATATATAGACATATTATAATAAATTAGTGTACTTAACATTATAAAGACATTAATTTTAATAGAGAAAAAAAGTAAGTGTTATAGTGATTGTACTATTTCTACATCCATCGTAAAGTTATCCATCGTAGAGTTGTGAAGTTCGACTCTATTTTGTTTTATATAAAAATGTTATATATTCGTACGAATATATTGGTTATTGGGTTATCCGTTGTATCCAAGTGATAAAACAAAAAACATTAATTTTAATAGTTCAAAAAATGAACTATTAATTTAAATTTATTATCTTAACTATAAAATTGTTGTTGAAATCAACAACTTCTAGGATGTCAAATGCTTCAAATATTAATTGAAATGAAAAATAACCTCATCGTAAATACCACTATATATACGAATAATTATAATATATACCACTATATTAATTTGGTTAGATAATTTTCTTTGTTTTATTTTTTATATATACGAAACTTATAAATAATTAAAAAAAAATAACACTCAGTCACATCAAAGAAGTAATATTTGAAATTCTATTATATTATTTTTTATTTTTCGTAATTATTTTTTCTCTTAATTTTTGTTTGATCAATTAAAAAAATAGGATTTTAAATCATTCATATATAAATAGATTTTTTTTAATTAGCATGCATTATAAATTCAAATTTTAAAACATGGGTATTTATTATTTAAACAAGAAAAAATTATCATTTTTAATATTTTTTGGGTGAAATATATTTTGTACAGAATCATCAATAATTCAAATACAATAAAAATAATCATTACACTGAAAATAAGAATCAATATTTTTAATAGATATACTCAGATTTAAAATCTCAAACAATAATACTTTACAAAAAATTAGATTAGATTTAATAACTAAAATAATATTGTATTATTTTATTTTATTACGCGGATATAAATATAGTGTGTAATTAATATGCTTAATAGAATACTACATGTTCATCTACTACATGTGTACGTGTAATTAATTTTTTTTTGAATTTTTTTATAAAATCGAAAACTTTAAGAAAAATAAAAAATTCAAAAAATCATAATAAATCTTGAATTATGAAAAGGATAAAATTTATGTTGTCAATTAATTAGATTATTAAATTGTGTTATAATGATTATTAATTTTTGATCAAAAGGATTGTATTTTAGCAAAGTTATATGATGAAAATTGATAGTTTGAAAAATCATATATGTTTTTTTTGCATTTCACTTTAAATTTATTAATTTTGCATTAAAAATATTATATATTTTGTATTTATTAATTTCAAATTTATTTTTCATAAAATTTAAGATTTTCTTGATTGTATTTTTTTTTGAAATTTTCTGGAAATTTTTGAATTTTAAAATTTTTGAATTATATATTTTTAGACACGTAGTAGCGTTCTAAAAAAAGTGTAAAAAAAAATACAAACACCTTAAAATTAGCTGACTAGTAGAGTAATTGAACTACAAATTCGCTACATACTTTGCCATTGAGTTGAGAGCCTAAATATTTGTAGATTTCTTAATGAATTGATATTGATTGATCTTATTTCTAATTTTAGACTTTTTTTTTATTTCCCAATAAAAACCAAGAGTATCTCCACCCAAGAATCTTTTCACACTACTCGCAACTTACTGTATATATATATATATACATATACATATAAGTATATACTTGTTTGTATATAAACCCGATTTCATCACAAAGCCTCTTCAAAACAATAAACCCATCTTTTATGTTTGAAAGATGGGTTTCAAACTAATCTCTCTTTCACTTCTCATATTCACAATCTTGTCCGGAGCTGCCGCCGACAAGAAACCGTATGTGAGCCGACGCAATACAACATCATTATTAGCCGCAGCATCCGGAGGAGGAGGAGGAAAGCCGACGTTGAAAGGGAGGAAGCAAACGAGTGGTTGTAACTTGTTCCGAGGGAAATGGGTTTTTGATTCTACTTACCCTTTCTATGATTCGTCCACGTGTCCTTTTATCGACGGCGAGTTCGATTGCCTCAAGTTTGGCCGACCAGACAAACAGTTCCTCAAGTACTCTTGGCAACCTGAGACATGCAACATCCCAAGGTACATAGGCATGTATGAATCCCTGTGATAATTAACAACACAAATCTAAATGCTTTTACTCATATATACATACATTTAAATGAAGATTTGATGGAGAATCGTTTCTGAAGAAATGGAGAGGGAAACGAGTGATGTTCGTTGGTGATTCATTGAGTCTAAACATGTGGGAATCGTTGGCATGTATGATACATGCGTCTGTACCAAACACTAAGACAACTTTCCTCAAACGTACCCCACTCTCCTCTATCAGTTTCCAGGTCTCTCTTTCTTCTTCTTTTTGTTTCCTTTATTATAATTTTAAAAATGTGTCTTTGGATAAAAACAAAATCTAATAATTTATCATCACGAGGAAGACTTGTCATTTTGTGGAATGGAGTTGGTCACGGGCTATATATTTATTTTCATTTTTTTAAAAGCAGTGTCGAATTATGCTTGTTTTGTGAAAATGCGTGACATCCAAGGTATTATGATGTTGTCTGCCGGTCTTTCCTTTTCTTTCTTTTATTAGAAAATTGAACATAATTGATACCTCATGTTGAAAATAATGAAATAAATTACTAATGGAGATAAAGAAAAACATATATATATATATATATATATATATATATTGTTTGGTGAGTATTCACAAAATTTATTAGTATGTTTTTTATTTTTTTACTATTATAATTTTTTATGAATAATATTCTAAAATAGCATATTTTTAAGTTTATTTTCCAAATCTATCACATTAAAAATAAAATTCCTAAAATAACACAATGAAAATAATTATTTACTTCAAACAAACTATATATAAAATTAAAACATAATATTTAGGTTCATTTATTCCAATTTATGTTTTAAATTTGTTTTATTAGGATAAGATTTTTAATTATTTTAATATTAAATTTATGTTATTTAAAAAAAATTTAAATGATTAATGCTATATTTAAAATAAAAACTTAAAATAGTGCTATTTTACACAATTGCCATTTTTATGAACAATTGACTAAAATAGTACTATTTTAAATTTTGGTTCCAAATATATCATTAATCATTTGAATTTTCAAAAATATTATAAATTTAATACTAAAATAATTAAAAATTTCTTTGTAATGAAAAAATTTAAATCTTAAATTGGAAAATATGAACTCAAACATTATATTTTAATTTTATATATAATTTATTTAAAATAAATAATTATTTTCACATAATAATTATGTTATATTTAAAATTTTATTTTTAATATATTAAATTTAAAAAATAAAATTAAAATAGTACTATTTTATGATATTATTTTTTTTTATCGAGATACTATTATTGTAAGTGCTCTTAAAACTTCTAATGGGTAAGAGACAAATAATGTCAAACTTTATTTTCTCGACATACTTTTTATTAATTTGACAACTCTCTATTTCTTCCTAGCAAAGTTGCTTTTTATTTTTTACCTTTGTTTTTAAGTTTTGTCTTATGTTTTTGGCAGTTTTTTGCCTTTTCAATTGTTTTAAGAAAGTTGTCAAATAAATGACTTTTTTCCAAAAGTAATATGTTACAATAAAAAAATTGAAAAGAAACAAAAAGAAGAGAACATAGCAGGGAAAGGAAATATGAGATCTGACAGCTATTCACAATTAATAAACACAGTCCAACTTGTTTTCTTAAAAAAGATTTATATGGAAGTTACCGGATTTACATATGAACTATTGATAATTCATTGAAATAATTAATTGACTAATAAAATACACTTTCTAAAAAAGTTGTAAGCAAATCATGTTTTCAACTTTATGTCAGTTTATTAAGTACCTTTTATTATGAATATTATTAAATTTGTATCCTCTAAATCATTAAATCTTTATTTTCAAAATTCATATGGTAATAATATAAACTAAAAGGGTGCGAAAAAAAGATTAATACCGTAAAATAGCATTTTTTAAGTTTTTCCAAATTTAGTCCAATAAAACTAAAATTCCAAAAATAACATAATTTTTTATGTAAAAATATTTTTTTTCCTAAATTAGTTACAAATAAAATTAAAATATTATGTTTATATTAAAAATATGTTTAGAGTGTTTTAATATTAAATTTGTGCTATTGTTAGAAAAATAAACTAGTAGTACTAAATTTAGAATAAAAATTTAAAAAGTAGTATTTTTGTCAATTGTCTGAAAAGAAACTAGTTTAAAGTTTATTAACATTTTTTGTTCATTAACTTTAAAAAAAAAAGAATTAAAGATTCTTAGAACCCTAATATATATGATTGAAATTTATACAGGAATATGGAGTCACATTATACCTATACCGAACACCATACCTAGTGGACATCTCCAAAGAAAGTGTAGGACGTGTCCTTAACCTTGGAGCCATCGAAGATGGGGCTGATGCTTGGAGAGATATGGACCTTCTCGTCTTCAATTCATGGCATTGGTGGCTTCACAAAGGAGTACAATCCCAAGGGTTGGTATTCTATATCTTACATTTAAAGCTATTATGACCATATAATATATGTCTAATTTTTGACTAACAATGAAGACATGTTCGTATCTTTTCTATTGTTGCTGTTGTTCTTTTCTTCAGGTGGGATTTTATTAGAAATGGTTCTTCATTGATAAGAGACATGGACCGTCTTGATGCTTTCAACGAAGGACTCACCACTTGGGCTCAATGGGTTGATCAAAATGTTAATACTTCTCAAACCCGAGTTTTCTTCCAAGGCATTTCTCCTACTCACTACATGTAAGTTAGTCACACAATATATTATATTCAGTTGAAAATCGCGGGTTAGGTAAAAATATATTGTCTTGATTGTTTGTGTGGTTAATATATAGGGGAAGGGAATGGAATGAGCCGATGAAGACTTGCAGTGGGCAGATGCAACCATTGACCGGATCAACATATCCAGGTGGTTCACTACCAGCAGCAAGTATCGTATCCCGAGTATTAAGCTCTATGAGAACGCCTGTTTACTTACTCGATATCACAACTTTGTCTCAACTAAGAAAAGATGCTCATCCATCTACTTATGGAGGCGATGGAGGAGTAGATTGCAGCCACTGGTGCCTTCCTGGCTTGCCGGATACTTGGAACCAGCTTCTCTATGCAGCTCTTTTGATGTGAAGAATCTTAATTACTCAATGCACACTTGCATTTATAATACATTCTTGGAAAAAAGAGAAGAAAGAAAACGACTGACATTACTTGGAGATATGTGAAGATTACAAACATGATTTGGCCAAAATATTGTAAAGTGTTTTATATAATCTAATCATCTTGATTATGATTGCAAAAGATATCTAAGAGTAACAGATTAATTTGTATCATTGCTTGTTTATTTTTTTCTTAAATTTAAACAAATTTAATATGTTGAATCCCTATTGGAAAGGAATGACTAAATAATTACAACATTTGACCAGTTTTGGCAAGTTTGGTCAGGCTATTTTAAGTGTTTGTGAACTTTATCGTATAAAAAGTTATAATATCCTGAAATCATAATTAGTGTTCTGCATTTGAACCATTTAAATACAAAAAATTATAATGAACTATTTAAATAACGATTTGTAGTTGACTGTACTAATTTAAATATACGATTAATCAACATTGATACTAAAATTAATACGTTAACTTTGTTACTTACTTTTTTATTTATTAATGTTTAGTTTTACTTATTTAAAATAAATAACAAAGTTAATTGTGTTACTTATGTGTTAATGTTGAATAATCGTATAGATAAATCGGTACAGTTAACTATTGATCGTTATTTAAATGATTTATTAAAAAATTGGATATTTAAATAGATTAAATTCAAAAATCAGTATTTGAATAACTGTTTTTTCCAATATATATATATATATATATATATATATATATATATATATATATATTGTCTTCGGAGAATTTACTGATGCTTTAGAAAAGTACCTTAATTATACTATGAAGTATATATGAACAAAACAATCAAGAAACTGTTAAGAAAGGAGACATGACACATCAAGATCAAGACAAAACCTCAAACAAAACAACAAACACAATAATTTTTTTTTTGTTTTTTGAAAAGACACGACAAGCTGTTCGTATCACTACATGTCTCCTCCATTTCCTAACATCAATAAAACCTATCTTTTCCATATCCTCTTTAAACGTCTTAGGAAATCTCTGCTTATTTGCACTCATCTCAAGTGCAATGGGCTTCGTCCTCGGATCAATATACAGGGTTTTCTCCGACCCAATAAGGCCCATGTTAATTCCTAAACCTGTGAAGTAGCCTTTGTCAAGCACAAGCCGCTCGACGCCGGACCTTGTGCGATAAAAAAGAATACGACGTACGGAGCTCCTTGAGTAATCTCGGTTCGAGAATCGGGTCGGGTCATCTTGTGCCTTTGAAGTCGTAGAGACAACCAATAAAACTTTTGCAGTGGACTAAGCCGATGGTGTGGGACCTAGAAAGCCGATGGAGAGGAAGGACATGGTTCTCCAAAATAGCCGGTCCAAAAAATAGTGGTTTTACTCATGACATTTGATCTTTAATTCAAAATCAAAATTTAAATTATATTATATTAAAATATGTGTAAAATTCTATTAAAATAATATTTTTTTTTAAAAAAAAATACAAATTTAATGATTTTAATAAAATAACTATTATTCTTATAAAACAAAAATTTGATGGTTTTGAAAATTTTGTAAATATTATAAACCATTGAATAATCTCTTTTCACGGTTAATATAAACTACATTTAGACACACGCACTACACAGATAAAAATAGTCACATATTATAATTAATTAATTACTTATTGAATATATATTTTTTTAATTTTTTGTTTAAAATATTTTTTTAAATTTTTTAATATTAATTATACAAATAAAATATACAAAAAAATCAGGTTATACAAATGAATTTAAATTATCTATATATTAGATAGACAATATTATTAAATATGTAAAGATTTGTAAATGTGATAAATATTCAATTAATATAAATTTTTTTCAGAATTTGTTTGACCAATTTTTTTAAAGTAATACTCTAAAATAGCATATTTTAAAGTTTTTCTTCTAAATCTAGCCACCCAAAATTAAACTCCCAAAAATAGCATAAATATTTATGTAAAAATACTTATTTATTTTAAATAAATTATACATAAACTTAAAATATTATATTTGGATTCATTTTTTCTAATTTAGGGTTTAATTTTTTTTTATTAAAATATAGTTTTATGCATTTTAATTTTAAATTTGTGCTATTATTAGAAATTTAAACTAATGATCCTATTTTGGAATAAAAACTTAGAAATATGCTATTTTAAATATTTATTTTTTTAATTTTTAATATTTTATTTTATATTATATTTTTATATTGAAATATTATAGATTTACGTATAGAATAATATTAAATATTTGTTTAATATTATTTTTAGAAATATTCTAATAAATTATGTTTTATATAATATTTATTTTAAAATATTTTAATAATATAATATATATTTATAAATCACATGTAAAAATAAAATTTATTTGTTAAAAAGTTTTTTCATTAATATATTAAAGATTTGATAGTGCTAATAAACTAACTATTTTTCTGTGATCGAGCTTGATGAATTGATGGACGGTGGAGCTTGATCGAGGTACGTGTTGATTTTGAGGGACATTTGTAGCTGTTGATCTTTTTCCGCTCCCATCTTCCTTTTTCACTTGATAGCAGTGGTCACCTGCCTACTTGGTATCCAACTAGCCAAATACACGTAGATTCATATACCATTAAGGCATTGTAGTTTTAGCACACATTGTTTTGATTGTCTCTTCATTCACTAACATCACAAACAAAATTACATTTCAACGTGTTTCGTGCGTTCATTTAACATTTGATTACCAATAATATACATAACAGACTTACTATCATAAGAGAAAGGAACTTGTTCACACTATTTAACCTTGATAAAACTAAAAAAAATCTCGCGAAACCACTTCAATTCATTGATAGTGAACTATATTGGTCAATATTTAACTTCAGCCGATGATCATGATACGATATCTTGATTTCAAATTCGAAATTTAGCAATAAATTTACATTCAATTTAGGAATTTAGAGATTAGAACAACCTATTTTATAAAATCACTTTAAAGTTTTTAAAATTTGAATTTGGAGATTTACGAGGGAATTGGATATTTTAGGATAGATATACAATTCATATTTTATGTTGGATCGAGTTTGTAGTTTGATTACGGTTTGATCTCGGATTTAATAGATAACCCGTGAAAACTGACATCTATGCATATATACGTTTCATATTTTATTTTCAGGTGAAGAGAGAAGGAGAATTATGTATTTATTTTGCTTTTACGGATATATAAAACAATAATATACATAACAGTCTTAAGAAAAATGAACTTGTTCAAGCTGTTCAACCTTGAAAAAACTTAAGATCTCACGAAGCTACTTCATTTCATTGGTAGCAAACTACATTGATCGATATTTAACTTCAGATGATGATCAAGATACGATGTCTTGATTTGAAATTGAAAATTTAGGAGTACTTTAGGAAATTAGAGATTAGAACAACCTAATTTACAAAATCAATTTTAAGATTCTTAAAATTCGAATTTGGAGATTTATGGGGAATTCGACATTTTAGGATGGACATACAAGTCAGATTTTATGTTGGATCAGGTTTGTAGTTTGATTACGGTTTGATTTTTCATAAACCAACAACATATACCGTAACCGCAATCGGCGACAACAAACAAACGAATAAAACCATATATGTTCATATGAATTTGTATATCTTAACCATATATGTTCATACGAATTTGTATATCTATAAAATTAGTCAGGTACACTCGCAGCAGTGATAAAAAAATATGACAATTAGCGAAAGTAAAAACTATACTAGCATAGATAACCTATGAACTATACTAGAATTTTTAAAACCTATCGGCCGTGCTAGCCATCGGCTCAGCAATTCTACGACACACAGGGCAAGTTGTGTGCGATTCAAGCCACTTACCTATACATTCCTCATCAAACATGTGCATACAATTTGGTAAAACCTTAATCACGACATTCTTGGGCATTATCCCTAAGCAAACCGGACACTCTATCTCCTGATTGTTGCTCTCGGGATCGCTATTATCCGGTTTGTACGAAAAGGTCGGAAAGGCAGCAATCACGGAAGCACTAAGCCCTTGGCACGGTGGCTCTCTTCTTTGATGGTGGTCTTCTTCTGTTCCTGGTGATACATCAACAAACCTACGGCGTTTGAGCATACAAATAACGAGAAGGATGAGAATAACAGAGATTGTTAAGAGAGACGTTACGGCGGCGAACCATAGGATGATAGAGTTTAATGAAGGATCGATAAAACCCATCTCTTTGATCTCTAGAAGGTTCTCAAAATTAATAATGATATGTTTACCCTTTTTAATACATATAGATCATTAATGAGAGTTGACATTCTCTTTGAATATATTTGGATTAAGAGTTGAATATGATAACAATTATCATATTGTGAGTTGAATATAAGAACAGGGTTGCTTTGAATCGGTACACCACAATTGGGATTAGTTTATTACTTTTATTTGCTGCTTGGGGGAATCTCTTGAGTTTTTATCTATAAAACAAATTATTAAACTTAGAAGTTGTAGAAAAAAAGCTAAATGGATAAGGATACGTATGGGGTCATGGTTGATTTAATTAACTATTTGTATGTCTGAAAAGACAAAATATTATATGACCCCATATGAATATTACTAGATATAAATTAACATTCGTACGTATCGAAATTTCTTTAAGGTTTAATTTGCTGTTCTAGTTTTAAATATGGCTAGTTTCATATATTGATTTAAGAAATGTGTCAATTATTAAAAAAATGAGAATGTTATAAGGTTGAATTCTCATTTGTATATAAGAAATTAAGCACTTGGATTTTTAGATTCACGAATGTTTTTGCGTTTTACTTTTATGGGTTTTTTTCTTATATATTTGCAGCATTGCATCTAATGTTGTGGCCAATCTTCGTTTGATACACTTTTGCTTCTCGACGTTAGGTCCTGTCTTTGCATCGGAATGTGCTCGTTATGAGTTTGCTGTTGTTGGGTTATGCCTTCGTATCTCCGGGTTTTGTTAACCTTGGTCTACGCTGAACCATAAGTCACTAAAGCAGGTAGAGGCTTTTCAGGTTTAGCGTAAAGAGAAAAAAGACCAGAAACATTCTGATTGCAGCAGAAGGTTCTAAAAGAAGCAGGACATGCTTTTAAAGGAACAAGTAAATGTTTGATCAGGGAAAGACACATCTCAAGCATACTGTTACCAAGACAGTAAGAAGACTTTCTTGCAACAAGCAGATGCTGCAAGGAGAGATTTCTCGATGCATAAACAAGGACGAAGTTATAGAGACAAAATTAATTAATGATACATCTCTGTTTTATAAGAAGTAGAGATAAGTCCTTGTATGTTGTCGAGTAGAAAAACACAGTGAGAGAAGACGTGAGAAAGTGAGAATGTGTCAAGGTGTCTCCTTGTATAAAGGAACTCGATTTCTAGTGGATTTCCAGAGAAGAATTTTCACCCATACGTAGACTTATAACCTATTTGGTTAAGTCGAACTCGTAAATTCTCTGTGTGCTCAATTTCCTACTCAACTTTCGTAATCAACTCAAAAACCCACAACTTAGAACCTAACAGCTGTCTTAGGGTGGATCCACGTAGCGATTGTAGAAAATTCTTCTGATTTGGTATCGGCGTGGTGTGACGATTTAACTGGCTTTTAGTTGCTTCGTTTACTAAAACAAATTTTCATGTGAGTAATGAACATATATGAAAACGAAAGTACAATATTGAGTTGTGTCGGATCAAATAATAAATAAGAAAATAGGAAACGAAAGTACAATATGAGTTGTGTCGGATCAAATAAAAAAAGATACGCAACTCAATTTTGTTAGTGAAAAGAGATAGAAAAAGAGAGAATATTTGCATTTTGTTAAGATGGAAAATGACATAGTGCCTTATTCACAAGAGAACAAAAAAATTTTGTAATCATTTAAAATCAGAGGAATGCACACGTACTAATGGTTATGTTATGTTATTCGAAGATCACTTACATTTTAGATTGTGAAATTTTGAACAATGATTCAGGGAGTTTCCTTAAATTCTAAACGAATTCTATGAGATATGGGATAAGTTAGAGATTATTTATATGTCAAATTGTTGTCAATCAAATTTTTAATTGGGTCAGTTTTGTAATTTCACACTCGTTAAGAATTGGATTGGTTTGTAATTTACATTTAGTTTGGTTAAAAAATAAATATTAGATCCGATAAAATCGAGATTGGATGTAAATATGTTTAAACTTTTAAATTGAAAAATATTACGGTAGAAAGAAATTTTATGTGAAATTAATGTTATATAATGATAATTCAGAAAGAAAAAAATCGCCATTCCAATCTAGTTTCATAAGTTATGTTTAATTTTACACCAAACATTGGTTTCTAAAAAATTATTTACATTTTGTAAATGTGCTATGTTAGCTCATATTTGAAATTGTTGTCGTAAAGAAAAATTAACCAAGGATCCAGCAAGAATTTCTAATAGTAATATATCTGTTTGTACCTAGTCCCAAGTATTACAAATTAAGTATATTTACTTCAAACATTCTCCATCCTCTTAATTCTAATCCCAATGCATTATAGGGTTTCTTAACTAGTTTAGTTTAATCTAAACTTAAAATATTAATTGTCATTTGACATTTTTTAATATACAATCTCAAACAAATAAACTTGAAAGAATGTTGTTATGAATTCCTATTTTCTTTGGCATACTCTCTTTCCTACAAGAGGATGTTTCTCGAAAACTAATCTCTCTTACTTAGAAAATTGATAATTCAAAATTAATTCTACACACACAAATCTAAAGCTAATATGGTCACTGATTCTTAGGCTTTATAAATACGTTTCACATATTTCCAATGAGATTAATTAACAAATTTGCATTTTCTCCATCTTTTGTATACTTCTTAAGAATGTATGCATGCATGATACTAATGTCTTTCTTCAAGAATATACTTTTTGTGTAATGCATGATATTTTCTCATATAATCACTTTTGTAAAAATGTATCTATATAATACAACATTAGCAAAATTCTTAGTAAAAAATAACAATAGTGTTGTTCGTTTGGTCACCGCAGGCGGGTGTGGCTGCGGTCAACACTACGACTGCGGTTGCGATAGATGTTGTTCGTTTGTATATCACCGGCGGTTGCGGTTACGGTTAATCGCAGATTTTTAGTCACACCGATGTTTTAATCAGCAGTCGAAAAAATTGTGACAGAAAATGCAGCGTCTGATCGTTATGTCTGCCGCAAGTACCTGCGATATGTAAATGAATAACAATTTGCCGTACCACAGCCGAAGGTTCCTACGGCTGACAAACGAACATGACCAATGTCAAACATATAAGAAATACAACATTTTTTCCTCCTTCAATATTAGTGGTCCTAAGTTTGCGTATCTCCTTGATTTTTAAATCTCATCAGAACTCTGTTTCAGAGTTAGATGATTTGCATCATCATAACTACTTATATTGAGAATTCTTCGAACCAAATTGAACACTCAAGCACTTCACAATCACTCATGCACACACAAGTGATGGAAAAAAAATAAACATGCTACAAAAATACGTTTAAGATTTTTTTATAGTCTTGAGTATGTCTCTTTTCTTTTTTTCTTTCATAGGATTCGTAATTCACAATTGTGTCACGCTTTTTACATAATAGTTATATTCGTTTGTTAGTTACAACTTTCTGTAATTGTATTTATGATATATTGTTATTCATTTAATTGAAATAGTTATCTAAAATAAATCACAGCGTTTATATATTTTGTTTTGCGTCATAGTTTTTTTTATCTCTAACTAAAACAATAATGCGATTAAAAACATGTGATCAGCAGTACACATAATCGCTAGTGATAAAAAAAGAACAACATTTGCTATAGCCATAGTTTCAATCGCAATTGTAGTTTCAACCGTAACCGTTGCCATAGTTTGAACCGCAGTCGATAACCACAAACAAGCAAATATTAAAAGAAAAAAAACTACATCACTTTTTTCTAAATTGGCTAGAATTAAAAAGTAAATTTTTGTTCACAATCTCTCTCTTTTATTTCCCACAAATCGAGATATAGGTATTTGCAATATCATAGATGCAACAATTGAATAAGAAGTCACAAATTAGTTAATTAGAAAGTAAAAATAGGCAATTAATAATAAAGAAAGATATGGATAACAAAAAGAAAAAAAAGTGTGGAGGAGAAATTAGGGCATTGAAGAGAAGGCATGTTGGTGTATTTACTAATGTGAGCATTTAGTGAGACTGCAAAAAATGAGCGCAAAATTAGCTTACAAACTTACAACCTCTTTCCTATAACCCATTTCTCTTGCTCCCTCTCTATCTACCTTTCATTTAATGCATCGCTTGCATCATACAATATCACTATATGTTTATAAAAACTGTCTATATTCTTATAGGATATATAAATGCATTTACTAATATCATCTAGTCTATAGAAAAATATATTATCATGTATTGGAGTGAGTTCAATATAAGAATACTTCTTTTGTTGCTCGTCTTTATCTAATATATTTGTTTGAAATTTCATATCTATGGTTTTAGAATTGAATTTCAAAAGATAGTTGTGAAGTTCAGTTGATTGATAAATGGGTTTTTATTGATTCAATTATGTTGTTTATCAATTGATATATCTCCTATAATTTAGTTCCAAAAATAACTAATAATATCATATATTTAATATTAAAATACATTCAAATTTTATTATATATAATAAAAAATAAACCCTAAATTGGAAAAAAATAAACTTAAATATATTGTTTTAAGTTTATGTATAACTTATTTAGAGTAAATAATTATTTCTGTTATCTTTAGAATTTTAATTTTAGAATGCTAGATTTGAAATAAAATTTAAAAAAACCTATTTTAAAGTATTACTAGCTCTTACTAAAACTACTATTTTTAACTGCCTCTATATTTATATTTTTTATTATTTTAAAATGAAATATTTTAGCAAATTCGAAAAATACCTCAACTAGTTTTCTTAAATATGTATTAAAACCAAAAATGAAAAATCAAAATAGAGATATTTATTTTTATTAGATTTGGTAAATTTATGTTATATATATTTAATTAAATAACTAATATTAGTTTAGAACAAATACTTAAAGTTGAAGATGATGATTTTTATAATCAAATGACCAACATAAACCAAAATATATTATGCTTTTCTCTAAACATATATTATGAAACTAAATTTATATATTTATCTAGTTAAAAAGATGGTATGCCTTTAAAAACAATTATGGTATATTTAAGATATATATAATATATATCACCATGCGTCAAATGATCTTTAAATTAATGTTGAAATTGAAAAAATATATTTCGAGATACAAACATTAATATCATAATTTCATGATTCTCTTTCATTTAAATTAAATATTCATACAATTCTATTTAATTAGTTTAAACAATAAATTTTTATAAACTAACTCACCAATGCATAACACAAAGATTAGCTAGTTTATATTTCTAATTTTAGATGTATACATATTAAGTTTTCCTAGGCTTTCAAATCTTGAATTTTCATATACTATAAAAATTAATATGTTAATAGGTTTATATTAACTAAAATAGCTGAGAAATTCAATATTGATAAATGTAAAATTTACATAAGTAGTATCATGTAAATATAGACGAGTACTGAGTACTAGTATGTCTACATTTATGCTTTATAAAAAGAAAAAATTTCGTATTCCTTACTAATTCTTTAAAATGATATTCAAAATGTTGAATGCATACACATGAATATATAAATATATTAATGTAATGTCAGCTTTCAAGCTAATAAATTATATATATAAATGCATTGAAGTGATCGTACCATTTATTGACATTTTGGTTAGAGACAAATTGGCTGTAGAGAAAAAAGCAAAAGATTGAATCTATTAGGAAGATGAAACAAAAATGGAAAATTTTTAAAACTCTCTTACTCAAACATCAAACACTTATCGATTCAGTACTATTCAGTATGGATCACTCTTCTTCCATCACTCTCCCCACAATAATTCATCCTAACATGTACAACATATCGAGTCAAAGACATTTATATATTGACAAAAATTATTTATTTGAATTTAAAAAGAGATGTAATTTTAAATAGATCTTAGAGTACATTCAATGGTATATTTTTAAGGGGTTCTATGATATTAATTAAATAATAAATATAATAAAAAATTCAAATAGTTGAGAAACCTAGAACCATTTTTTGGAAATATTATCATTAAAGATATTTAATGCTCTTACAAGATAATATATATAATAGTATTGATTGTTTGGTTGTCGAATGCAGTTGCGGTCATCACTGCGGATGCGGTTGCGCTATATGTTATTTGTTTGTTTGCTGTCGGTTATTGCGGTTGATCACAGATTTTTATTCGCACTGCTGTTTTAATCAACGATCAAAAAATTACAAAGCAGAACGAAGCGTCTGACCGTTGCGATTGATCGTAGATAGCTACAGCTAATAAACGAATAACAATTTGCCACAACTACAGAAAAATGCAGCTGACAAATGAACATAACTAATATATATTACATAAAACATAAATACATACCAGTTAGTAAAGCGGGATGAACAAGTGCGTTAGTTACATTATTTCTACATCTATTTCAAAAAGTATTAGATTCTCGTATTCTAAATATATATATACATAGTTGAAGTTTATTCTAATTAGTGTACCCTTTATTTATATATATATATATATATTTGAGATCAGAAAATGTGTGAAAGATTAATCAAATTGGAGGAGTTGTGAATCAAATTTGAATATTTGTTGTTGAAATTTTTAATAGAGAAAATAATTGGTTTAACAAATGGGAAGTGAAGTGGCAACATAGAAAAATGAAATGATGGATGTGATCACTTCTCCGCACTTTCTGGTTAGTGCCAGTTTCACAGTTGTGTCCCATGCTCATTATTAAGTTGTCTACATCTTCTCTACGACGTCGCTTCGTTTCTTTCTAATTTCGTTGTTTTTTTTATACAGAACACAGTTTATGTTAGTTCTCCTATCTCTTGTTATTTTTTTTAAATATTAACCAAAAATAAATTGTTAGAATATTTAATTTGTTCTGGTAATTTTCTAATCATCGAGAGTAATTTAGTAGGTTTTTTGGGAGAACAACGTACCACCAAGTGATCAAACTTTATGTTTGATTTTTAGAAAAAACAAACGCTCAATGCACCAAACACACAGTTTATGTTAAAATTTATTATTAAAGTTTTCAAAATTATCTTTGCTTTGTTTTTTAGAGAAATTTTTTGCTTTGTTTTTAGAGAAATTTTTTATAATACTACAAATTTTTTTTTTTCAAAAATGCCACACGCTAAAAATATTTTTAAAGGTTTATACCAAATATCTGATTTGAATTTAATATTTTGGATTTAGGTAGAAGTTTTAGAGTTTAGGATTTAGTTTTTAGGATTTAGTTTTTAGGATTTAAGGTTTAAAATTTAGTTTTAGTTTTCTGTATTTTTGAATAAATAAAATTATTAATGGTATTTTTGAAAAATAAAAATATTGATGGTATTTTGATATAAAAAACTTTTTTTAGTAGTATTGAGAATTGTTTTTGTTTTTAATAAAGAATATGCCGGGTTTAATAATATTGTAATTTTCGTGTGAAGATTGTACCACCAATTCTTTGTTCAATGTAAAGAAATCACTAGAGCTTAAATCCTGAAAATTCAAATAAAGAAAATAGGTTTTACAGTATTTAGTTTTATCTATCTCAAGAGATAAATATGTATTTTTATTTTTCTAAAAATATTATACTATTTAAGTGTAACTTGAACAATAAATACGTTAAAATGATTTTTATCCGAATTGAAACCCACATAGAACATGTTATTCATTGAAGATAAATATGTTTAAAATTACATTTGCTATTGTTCGTCTTTAGTTTTGATCAAGTTTAATCGATCTATTTGTAAAACTATAAAGTAGTAATTTGATTGCGGAATAAAAAATTCCATTTTAACTAAATATCATAGTAAAACAAAGTTAAAATCAAATTTTAATATGAATTCTATAATTTTTTTTCATTCAACCTTTTTCTCAACTTCATAATCTCTAATATATTATTTAAAAAATATTTTAATAAAATAACAGTATTCTCACGTGTTATTAACAGAAATTTCATATTGACATATCATCATCACAGTTAATTTCAAATAAATATATAAATTGACTTAACTTAATAGAATAATTACAATATATGATATTGTTATTAATTTGGTTAGACAACTAATATATTTTATTAAACTAACCAAAAATATTATTAAATTCATAAAAATAATTATTTTTATTTTTTAATTTATATACACAAAAATTAATATTAAAAATAATTTTTAAGTAAGAGTTAAAATTATAAAAATATCTAATTTATATTTACTAATGAACAATATTATATAATTTGTAAATATATTTTTGCATACAGTTCGTGGATATAATTCTAGTTAAATTTTATTTTTGAACTGAGTCGTGGTTAGTATTTGAAATTGGAAGACAAGAATTCATATAAGAGTAATTCTGCATTCGACTTTCAGACGACGAAGCATTTACCCATTCATCAGATTTGTATTTTGATGTAAACAGTGCAGCTAATCTCAAAGTAATTTTACTTTAGATTTCAGTTTTTTTTGTAAGTTTAGAAGTTGACTGATACTATATATATCGTACTGACATTTTCGTTTGGAATTTTTGGTATTTTTTAAAACATGCACTCGAAAACTGTTCAAATTAATTTTGATTTTTAAATTTTATTTAACTATAATAAATCTGTGAAAATTGGTTAAAAAAAATAAGATGATTGTAATGTATGTAATTTTTTGGTTAGAAAATAAAAATATTTTCTAAAAGAAACTCGAATGTACTTTGTTGAGCTTTTAAGGTTTTCATTCGTTTGTAGTGGTCCCAATATCACAAACACATGTCATATTGATTGCTGTTGAACATCCCACTGAAATCTAGGGTTCTTCCATGACGCAGAAAATATTTTTTCTAATATTATAATTTGAAAAAAAATTAAATTCTATGCTTAAAAATTGTATTAATCTGCCTCTGTTATACTTGAAAAATATTTTTAAATAAACCCAAACCAAGTGTAATGCTATTTCTTTGAAATGTTATATTTTAAACTATTTTTTGTAACTTGATAAACCATTTACCAAAACTTAGATATTCCCAAAACTTATACCAGAAAAAATCAGGTTTTTATAACACTTAAGTTGTTTATAATTTGGCAGCTTATGGTAACATTTTCTTATGGTAAATATTACTTATAACTTTCAAGTTGTATATATAAATTTGTTTTTTTTTAATGAGAAGAAATGGAAAGACATATATTTTAATTTGTTGCACTGATCGCCATTTCCTGATTCTTCAGCCGAATTTAAGCTGCGAAGGCCCGAGCACCAATACATCTCAACATAAATACTATCCTTTAATTCAATTAAAGAATATATACCATAAAATATTTTAGTTCATATATTCTATACAAATCATATATACACTCTTCAACAAACACAAGTACTTACAAACGACTTTGAATTCAAATGGACAAACCACAGGCTTTTGATCCATTTTTGTAGTTTTTAATTAAACAGTTTATTTTTGTGAAAATATTCAAAAAAGGCAATTCTCTAAAATAGTATCTTTTAAAAAAAAATTTTCAAAAGTAGCACCATTTATTTAAAATTTCAATAATATCATAAATATAAGATTACAATACATTAAAACTTTATTTTAATATAAAAAAGTTAAACCCTAAATTAGAAAAAAGAAACCCAAATATAATGTTTTAAATTTATGTATAATTTATTTAGAATAAATAAGTGTTTTCATATAATTATTTGTGAATTTTTGGAATTTTAATTTTGAAAATGCTAGATTTGGAACAAAAATATTAAAAACTGCTATTTTATGGTATTACTCAAAAAAATATATATAATTTTAAAAATCATGACCAACTATAAAAACATTTAACCAATTTGCATATTTTTGTCATAGAAATAAGCAACATTTCTCTTAGTTATAGCAATAACCTGCGGGAAAACAACTTATGAATTACAAATGCTTTATTAATATATAATCATCGACCAAAACATGATATTTTATCTAGTATAAAAAAATCATATACTCAAATAGAATAGATATAACCTACTACCTAATTTAAAAGTTTCATTCAAAATATGGAGAAAAGATTGTACTACAACAAACTATTCAATTTCCAATTGTAATTAAAACACTGTATGAATTCCATCAGCCCTTTTTTGTTATAAACAGATAAAATTAAGATAGTTGTCCATTATCATAGTTTGTCATAAAGACGAATGCTCATCTCTAGAATCTTCATATTGTGAATGATTAGATGCATCTAATGTATTGAATAATTAAAATTAGATTCATTTATTGTATTTTTATTCTTCATAAAAGATAATATATTTACACAAAACTCATTGTTCAATATTTGAATAGTACTTAGGTTTTCTGCATTTGTTATTGGTTCATCTAACATATTCACAGTATAATTTTACTAGTACTACCATAATCTATCATTGATCATGTTTTCTAATAGTATTAATCTTGTAACCTGACATAAATATTTAGCTACAAAGGGTCTTCTCTATATACTACTGTTTTTTACTATTATGATAACTACAAAAACAACAATATATATCATTGGTTTGCAATGTTTTGTTGCAAATCACATAAATTGTTTAGTACCTTTTTTGAACTCATCTGTAACTATTTCGATCAATTAATATTGATTGAATTTCATCCATCCAACATATTTGGTGTGTTTTCGTATTTAAAATTGTTATAAATGAAGGCTAAAGTGGATTATCACCAGATTTTTGATGAATTTTCAAACGATTATACTATAACTTTATAATTATTAAAAAACTTAACAGATTCCCGACAAATACGATTTTTATCGTACTGAATTTTGATGGATTTAAAATCTGTCAAAATTAACGGTGTTTTTATATAGTGTTGGATTGGATTAAATATGTAAATTTTAAATGATATTGAATGCGGTATGGTTCTTTGTATATTACTAAGTTTGAACTTATTTTAGATTCAAGATTATTATATTTATCAAGCAGTTATACAGCCTTATGGGAGTAGCCTTTGAATCCACGAACAAATGTGAGTGTGATATACTCCAAGAGTCTAATTAACCCTAATCCAACCTTTAATAAAAGAATCACAATGCTCCTAAAGAATTTTGAATCCAAAATCCAAGTTGTTGACCAAAAAACTGATTACAAGAGACTATTTTAAATAATTATGTATATTACAGCAATTATAGGAGTCTCAATCGATCCATAATTCTTTTCCTCACATGAGAATATTAAATTAGCTCATGAAAGAGTAAAAAGTAGCCATGAAGAATTCAAACTCTCCGACCGTAACAGACTTGAAGTCGAAAGTGTCCTCGCTTGGACCATTAATTTTGAGTGTAACTAAAAACGACTCTTTACAAAAAATACACGAAAAAGAATCTTTACTATTTCAAAAGATATTGAAAATTTATTATTACACTATTAATGAGAACGATCATCAACACAAAGATCCTCGAGTCAATCCAAAGAAAATGGCCTTAATTTCCTTGCAATTACTATACCACCACCCATCTTGACCTCTCGAAAATTCATATTTTTTTCTTTTAATTAGTAATTGTTTTGTTTTCCGAAAATATATCAGATATTTTATTATTATATCTAATTTTTAGACAATCATTTTAAATTACATATACATATGTTGTATTATTATTTACTATATAATTACATATAATGATGTATGTCATAAACTAGTATATAAATGAATTTTTTTTCAGTTGAATTATGTTCAGGTTTTATGTTGTTTAAATATGATTTTTTTTTTTTTTCGATTTAATTTTTCGTTGCATATTTTGAGAAAAAATCATTTTATAAATATTTAATAGTTAGAATAGTAATTATCTAAAATAGTAATTTTTCAAATTTTTGTTCTAAATATAGTATTAATTATTTAAATTTTCAAATATAACACAAATTTAATACTAAAATAATTTAAAAAATTCTTTCTAATAAAAAAATATTTAAACCCTAAATTAGAAAAAATGAACCCAAATATTATGTTTTAATTTTATATATAGTTTATTTAAGATAAATAATTATTTTTATATAATAATTTGTTCTATTATATAAATTTTATTTTTAATGTGTTAGATTTAGAAAATAAATTAAAAATGTGATCTTTAGATTTGTATAACAAATTAGGTTAGTTAACCTCTGGCTATTATTATTATTATTTTAAATTTCTATGTGTCCGAGTATTTATTTTTCTATTTGATATAAAAACCCTAATATTCAAACAAACAAAAAATCTATAGAATAACTGGTATCTAGAAATTCAAAGATGAATAGCCATGTCGACCCTACTCCTAATAAGTTGAACAAGAGAATCCTCTTCTGAACATGATGAAAGTCCAGAAATTAACTCCACCACATATGATTGTATTAAAAGTATAAAAATAAGAAAATAAATATTTCTACGACAAAATAAATTGTAGGAAAAGAAGTAAAATTACCATCTTTCTGTCTCGATCTATTTAATGTTTCTTGAGATGTCAGAAAAAAAAATAATAAAAAGTAGAAGAAATCTTTGTTCAGAACCAAACATGGATCACTTTCAAAGAGTCTGTTGCTTTAATTTCTGAAGAAATTTGAGTTCGTACGTTTGAACTGCAGAAGCAAGTGATGGGGTTGCATTAATGAACACTTTGAGTTTCTTCCGATCATCTTTATCTTTACTGTTTTATATTCGAGAAGATGATATTAAGGATTTAGTATATGCAAACTCTAATTGGGTTGGAGTAAAACCTGAGGAAAAGTCTAATATACAAAATAGCAGTTTAAATTTTTAATAATAATATAAATTTAAAATTAAAATATATTTTTTATAGAAAAAAAAAATTCTAAATTGGATAAAAAACCTAAATATAATATTTTAGATTTATATATAATTTATTTTTAATATTTTTTACACAATTATTTATATTATTTTTAAAATTTTAATTAGATTAATATTCTAAATTAGCACTATTTTAATTTTATCTTTCAAATTTAGCACTAAATTAAAATTTTAAAATAGCATAAATTATTATGTGAAAATAATTATTTACCTTAAATAAACTATATATAAAATTAAAATATAATGTTTGGATTCACTTTTTCTAATTTATTGTTAAAAAATTTTCATTAGGAATAATTTTTTAATTATTTTAGTATTAAATTTGTGTTATTTTTAGAAATTTAAATGATTAGTGTTATATTTGGAACAAAAACTTAAAATAGTATTATTTTAGTTAATTGCGTTTTTTAATTATTTAAGGTGCTAGATTTAGAATAAAAAATTTAAAAAATGCTATTTTAAAATATTATTTTTAAACAAGTTGTAGCTACGGCTACGGTACATTGTTGTCCGTTTATCAGACGATATATCTTGCATCGTAATCTACGATCAGCCGCAACTATAACTACTAAGTACATACAAACGAACAACATATATCGCATTTAAAATCACAGTGTTGACTGCAACCGCCAGCCGCGATCAAACGAACAAAACTAATAGTTATTGATATAGTTTAATTTGGTTAGTATATAGCAAAACATATAATAATCTGATTTCTAAATAGATTTCAGTTTTGCATTTGATGTTGTGGTAAAATTTTAAAATATATATATATATATATATATATATATATATATATATATATGCGTTTCTTTTCTCTATTAGTTAGTTGTTATAATCAAAAAAGGTATATTGTGTAGGAAAAGTGTAATATACAAACCAACGAAATATTGAGAGAAAGAAGCTGAAAAATTTGCCAAGTTTTGCCAAAAACTCTATTGATCATATTAATAATGGCAATTGATTAAAATAAGAGAAATACCCTAGATTAGCACTAAATGAAGTTTTAGTGTCAATTATAGCACTCCATTTAAAAATTCACACAAATAGCATTTTAACAAATAAAAAAGACTAAAATATCCTTAATTTTAATTGAAAGAGTGTATATATATTAAATAAAAGGTAATATGTTTATTTTAATTCAAGGAGTGTATATATATTAAACAAAATATCATTGTCAATTAGTTATAATAGTATTGGTTACACACTCTTTCTCTTGCACAATTAGTTGCAATTTTTAGTTTTTTTTATTTCATTTAATTATTTTATTTAGGAAATGCTTCCTTAATATTAAGAAATCTTTACTTAATTTAGGTTAGTAGTCACATTTTATGCAAAATTTAGGAAGGCTATATGCAAATTTAGGAAATCTCTCTTATGTTTTAAGAATTCCTTCCTAAAACGTGAAATTAAATGAGTAACAGTGTTTATCCACCACGTTGTTCTAACTGTTTTCATCAATAGTGTTTATCCAAAAAACAACAGTAAGAATGTTTATCCAAAAAACATCAGTAAAAATATTTATCAACAATCACAAATACAAGTTATAAACAAAAACATCAAAATTTTCGTTATTATGTCTTCTTATGCACCATCGAATGATATTCAATTCCCATTGAATGATATTCAATCATTTTTCACAAAAAAGAACAATTGGCATCGGTTTTCGTCATAAAAAAAAATTATATTTGCATCTCTCTCAAAAACTCATTAACGAGCTCAATCTTGATCCATGAGAATTTTCACGGCAATATCCTGATATTGGAAGAGAATAATTTTGCAATCACCAAAATTAGAATATTTCTTAAGATATCAGTGAAAAACTTAAACAGGAATTTAAATTTATGATTTAAAAAAGTTTAATTTAAACTAAAAATAGATATATATACAAAACAAAATGCTTATATGTCAGTTAGTTACAGTAGCATAGTGGTTACACACTCCTTCTCTTATATAATGGTCCAAGGTTCGATCCCCCCTTTGAGTTGATTTCAAAATTTTGCAGAATATTAGGTTAAAGATACATAAGGTTATTTTAGTATTTTTCACTTAAAAAAATGCTATTTGTGGGAATTTAGGTTTGTGATGCTAATTTAGTCACTAAAACATTAATTAGTGCTAAATTAGTCAATTGCCCTTAAAATAATATTATTTTAAATTTTTGTTCTAAATATAATACTAATCGTTTAAATTTTCAAAATAACATAAATTTAATACTAAAATAATTAAAAATTTCTTGCTAATAAAAAAATATAAACCAAAGTGAATCCAAATATTAACTTTTAATTTTATATATAATTTATTTAAAGTAAATAATTATTTTCACATAATAATTTATATTATTTTTGAAATTTTAGGTTTAGTAGGTTAAATTTGAAAGATAAATTTAAAATAATGTTATTTTATAGTATTATTCTATTAATAATGGTAAATTATTATGTTAATGTTTAAAAAGGTGGGAATGAAACATGAAAATGATATCTCTTATAAGAAATAATATATGCACTGTAAATAAAATTATGATACAGCTAATCAAATGACTGCTGCAGAAATTTAAGATTTGGAAAATGTTGTTTTTATACCAATTGTCTTCTATTTGTTATTGAATGTTTTGGTCAATCCATCAGTGATTTAACGTTAGAAATAGACTACTCACTGACTAGCAAATTTTAACGTACTTGAAACACATAAAGATCGTTTTTTCTTTTCTTTGTTTTGTGTAAATGTTCCTTAGTCATTTTCTAAAAGTCTTTTCACTTCTACAATATATTCATACATTCTTACCATATAATTTGAAGGGAAGACAGAGAAAATTGGATTCAATTCCAAAATGGAAGTGCTCCTCGGAATCTAAAACCAAATAGAATACTCTTTATAGTTTGCTAACTTTACTTTTTCAATGCAATTAAAACATACTTTTTGACCCATGTATGATGATTTATTTATATGTTTAAATTTATCGCAATTTTCTAAAATATCATTTTTTAAAATTTTTATTCCAAAAATATTATAATTATTTTAAATTTCTAATAATAACATAAATTTAAGATTAAAATATATTAAAACTATATTTTAATAAAAAATAAACTTTAAATTGGAAAAAATGAATCTAAATATAATACTTTAAATTTATATATAATTTATTTAAAGTTAAGTATTTTTAAATAATTATTGTGTTATTTTTGGGATTTTAATTTTATGATGCTAAATTTGGAAAAAAAAATTTTAAAAGATATTATTTTAATGTATTACTCTTAAATTTATCTATTTTCGTGGTTATACGTAAAATTATTTTGTTTTGAATGTATGGTGATTTAAATATTTAAATATGCACACAACTTGATCACAAAAAAGTATGATTATATGTAATGGTATATACTTATAATCTATATATAACACAGATAATGCTACTATAATTTTATTTACCAAATATATAATTTTGTTAACTTAAAAATAATCTTTTTTTAAACTATTTTTTTTAAATTGAACACTAATCCAAATTATATAGAATCCTAACTTATAAGCCAAACATTATAGAATTAGATTATTCTATGTTTTCTGTACGGAATAATATGTTATACCGGTAAATAAAATAAAACTAGCATGCTATTATTTTTTTCTCTATCTAAAATGACATTATCATTTTATATTTTAGGATCTAATACTTTAAATTAACACATTTTTAAGTTTATCTTCCAAATTTAACACATTTAAAAAAATAAAATTTCTAAAATAGCATAATTTACTATGTAAAAATAATTATTTATCTTAAATAAAATATATTTAAAATCAAAATATAATTTTTTAGTTTTATTTTTTCTAATTTAGAATTCAACAAAAATAATTAAAATAAATTTTTAATTATTTATTATTAAATTTTATGATATTTTTAAAAATTTAAATAATTTTAATAATATATTTGGAACAAACTTGAAAAAGTGTTATTTTAGATAATTTACCCAATTAATAATGTAAATTTGGGAATTGAATGAAAAAATTTGAATAAACGATAGATGTAAAGCTTACTACTAGGGTAATAAAAATAATATACAAAAAATGCAAAAAAAAAATTGATAGTCAAATTAAATAAAATAAGACAAGATCTCCATGTGTAGCATGTGACTTCTCTACTAATACACTTAATTTAAACAAAAGTTTGGCCATTACACAAATTCTTCCATTCTTTTATATCATTTGTGTTTGTGATTTTAGCCTACGCCCCCAATCAAAAGTAGTGGTGATATATTTGGTTTTAAAGTTTTTGTCTTTACTAAACATACACATATAAATACACAATACATATGAGAGAGAGAGATATATATATATATATAATACATATGGGTGAGACATTAAATTAAATTATGTAAAAGAGATGAATATAAGGAAAGAGATAAATTGGGTAGGTGAAGAGAGGCTATAAGAGGGAGAGAAAGAGGTCTTAACTCGTAAGTCGTAACCCTTTTGCTCTATTAACATTTTTATTTTATTTTCTTCCTATTTAGCCATTCTGTTCCCTGTCTCTTCTTACTCTTCTCTCTTTCTTTCTCTCTCTCTCTCTTGACACATCACATCATTATCATCAACAACAACATCAACATCAAACCATCATTCATCATATATATGCATACACATATATCTGTCTTCTTCGGATCAAGTTATTAATCAGTTATGGCTTCCTCTAATAGACACTGGCCAAGCATGTTCAAATCCAAACCTCATCCTCATCAATGGCAACATGACATCAACTCTCCTCTTTTGCCTACTCCAACTTCCCACCGACCTTCTCCCTTCTCTTCAGGTCTTTCTACTTCTTTTACATAATTTTCAAAAACCTAAAATTAATTTGTTTTAGAGATTTACAATCTGATGAGATGTACGTAATTCGTTGTCTTTTTATTTTAAACAAAAAGGGTCTGAAGTGGAGAGGAGTCCAGAGCCAAAACCGAGATGGAATCCGAAGCCAGAGCAGATTCGTATACTTGAAGCAATCTTTAACTCAGGGATGGTGAATCCACCGAGAGAAGAGATTCGAAGAATTAGGGCACAGCTTCAAGAATACGGCCAAGTCGGTGACGCTAACGTTTTCTATTGGTTCCAAAACCGAAAGTCCCGTAGCAAACACAAACTTCGCCTCCTCCATAACCACTCAAAACACACCCTCCCTCAACAGCAGCAGCAGCAGCCGCAATCGCAACCGCTTTCTTCAGCCAATTCGGCTTCCTCTTCCTCTTCTTCCTCCTCATCCTCCTCCAAATCTACCAAGCCCCGTAAAAACAAGAACAACAACACTAATCTCTCTTTGGCTGGTAGTCAAATGATGGGGATGTTTCCGTCGGAAACACCGTTTCTTTTCCCGGTTTCCACCGTCGGAGGGTTTGAAGGTAACACCGTCTCTTCCCAATTAGGGTTCGAGCAACATAAACCGGCTACAACGGTTGGACCATGTACCGGACTCCTCCTAAGTGAGATCATGAACGGTTATGGAACTCATCATCATCAACACTTGAGTGAGAAAGAAAATGAAGAAATGAGGATGAAGATGTTGCAACAGCAGGAACCACAGCCTCAGATTTGCTACGCTACTACTAGTCATCAAATCACTTCTTACAACAACATCATGCTTCATGTTCCTCCCACTACTACTATTACTCCTTCTGATTCTCTAGTCACTGTCCCATCAACTTTCGACCAGCTTCAAGTTCAAGGTAAGTAGATAAAGCTAACACTAATCTAAAATTTCTTTCTTTTAATTATTTTAGTTACTCAACAGTACGTATAAAGATACATTAATTATGTGTCAACGATGGAAGGGACATACTGATCTATATAAATCTTTAACTTCATGTTTATTACTATGTATAAATGTTTTATTTAGATTCGATTTCATAAAATAGCTGTAGTGAGAGATTTATGTTACATATAGTCATGATCATACTAACATGAAATAACGGGATAAGCATAACTAAATCGAATGCAGCATGCACGAGAATAAGAGTGTTCATCAACGAAATGGAGCTTGAGATTAGCTCGGGACCTTTTAATGTAAGAGATGCATTTGGAGAAGATGTTGTTCTTATTGATTCGACTGGTCAACCCATTGTTACAGATGAATATGGTGTCGCTCTTCATCCTCTTCAACATGGAGCATCCTACTATCTGGTTTTGATTCCTCTCCCTTTTTATGATAATTAATTATGGTCTATTCATTCACTTCAGATCTAGCTAGATACTACTTACTATATAGGTTAAACTAAAGTAAAAATAAATTAATGGTTATATAATCTTGGTTTATTGATAGTTTATTTCTTCATTGGGATCTAAAATGGATAAATGCATGCGAGAGACATGTTGTTTGGCTTAAGTCAACAATATTGACTCAATCTAATTTAATTACAAACACACACTTTATGCTTCTTTAGACAGCATTCATTGTTTTTTTCTTCTTTTTTTGGCCTTCGTGTTTTTTGACTTTTTTCTAGTATAAATTTCTAATACATATTTCGGAGAATGTGCCTGCATGTATATATATGTAATTAAATTTATGTATATAATTAATCTCGAGGTCTCTTTTTTGCTTTTGCAGATCTAGTCGTGTGGGAAAATTGGGTTTGAAGAAGAAATAAAAACCTATATCTCTCAATTTCTTTATCTATCTCTCGTACCTATGCTTAAATGTTACATTTTTAAAAATATTGGTTTAAGTTGCTTGTTGTGACATTGTGGTGTATGAGTTTCGGACAACAGTCACAAAACTCTCTTCTTACATGTTTAGAGCAATATGTGTTGTGTGTTTCTATTTAATTTCATAAATCTATGATATTAGTTTCTTCATCTGAATATTATATATATAAATGAGTGAAAATTGTTAAATAATATGGGGATGAGTAATATGGAAGCTTCACATTACCCAATGTGAAAGTAAATTAGGTCATGCGTTATGTTTAGTGTTTAGACTGTGATGTAAGTTTTACTTGCGGGAAGTGGGGAAGTTTGACTTCAGTCCACGTGAGGAGATTAAAAACGTTACATTAATATAGTTATTATACAACCCAATCTCCTCAATAGTGAGATATGTGTCGTTTTTTCAATTTACTGATTTTTTTTACACAATTTTTCTTATACTTTACACCATTTCCATGAGGTTTAATTTCATTTGTGTTTGTTTTTTATTCTCATAGGTACTACTAAAATAACGAAATTGTTGATATTTGCACAATGTTACATGATTGTTTCACGTAAGACTATTTAGGTTGTTAAGTTCAAATTAGTCCTATAAGATATGATTATATTTATCTAACTGTTTTCAGATGTCCACACATAAGGTATATAGTTTACATTAGAAGTAAACAAATTATTTTGCTAGTAACATATCAAAGTTAGGAAACAGAGTTTTCTACAGTGAGTTGATATGATCCTTAGCAAATACCTAAGTATAAATTTAGGAATCAAATATTTCTGGAGTTGCACAACCCAAAAAATGGAAACATAACGAAAATATATAGTTCGATAGATTAAATCATCGGATACATAGAAAAACAAAATGAGAGAAAACAGAAGTTGATGAAAAAAGATAAAAACCCTAAGTACTTAGAAAAACTGAGTTGTACCTAAAAATCCCACAATTTATTCCATACAACTTGAAAATTTTATAGCCATGACGAAAAACACATTGTTATTCTTCCATACAAGAGGAAAGAACTAATTAAGACTCAACGAACAAGAACATCGGTAGAAACGAATGTAGAATCGAAAAACCACAAAAACACAAAAACTACACTACTATGTTGTTCCAAATAATTGATGCCCTCGAGAAAGATCTAGGCTATAAGTAAAGAAATTTTGAGATCTGACTAAGACGCCAAAGAAGAGCCACTTATACAGTGAAAACCAGCTACCTCTGACTCGTAAGAGAAGAGCTGAAAATTGAAAGCGCTGCATCGTTTTGAGCCCAAACGTATAAAGGGTTCATATAAGGTTAGTCGATGCCTCCGTAACAAAATATCATCCGATTGGCGAACCCAACCAAAGACCTAGCTAACTCTATACAAACAACTAATGAGAACGTGAAAAGCAAAAGCACCGAAGTCCAAAATCTTCATAGGAAACCGTCGGTAAAGCTCACAAGTAACCAAACTACACTTCTGAAGAAAATAGTTCCAACGATTAAAATTCCACAACCCAAATAAAACCAACTAAAAGAAAATAGAATCATGGACATTTGATGAGAAGAGCACAAAATTGTCTATAAATACAACCAAACTCGGTAAAGTTTCATATCGGCCAAACAAGGCTGATGATGCCATAAAACACCACCTCTTGACTTGTCCAAAGCCAATGACTCATATCGAAAAACTTGCAACCTTCGAATTTAATTGAAACCACAACAAAATCAATACGATCCGAGAAGAGAACTACTTTTCAAAAACTATAGACTACATCTAAAGCCATTGTTTAAAAACCAATAAGCTAATCACCACTCAAGCCAGAGAAAAATTCCAAAAGGAAGACACACCTAGCCGAGATAGGAATCGCCAAGGACACCACCTTAATTCACCCTCATTAGACTGAACCACCACATTAGCCTTTGCACTGAGAGCAACGAAACTACTGGTGGCACTCTATTAAATCAGAGAAAAGGGCGAACCACTTTGAATGCATCGAAAGTGATCGAAGGTATAGTCAATATTGATATTTTTGTTCATTAAAAAAACTTTAATCACTTTTAATTATAAATTAGGTATGAAAATTGAACGAGACACCGAGGAGGTCTAGCTAAGTAGAGGCTTTGATAGATCAAATCAGATGTCAAAAAACGTGCATAATAAAAATGTAATATCAAATCACACAAATGTTTCTTAATAAAAACATGGTCCTACGTTTCTACTTTCTACTGTTTGATTGCTTCCTTCATCATGTCGCTTTGACGTTAATCTTTACCCATTCCTATATTATTTTCTTTTATTTCCATTTCCAATAGTATGCATGAAACAACATTCGATTTTCACTCACTTTCTTCCTATCGGAATCAAAACTTGAAACTTAAGTAATGTTCTTGCATATTTAATCAACCACCACATTATTACTTCTTTACTTTTTATAAAGATATGTCATATCACATTCATGTGCAAATTAAATTATAGTTTACCACAATGCAACATAATATGTCTATAACAGATAATATTCTCTAAAATAGTATTATTTTAATTTGTTTTAAATTTTAGCATTGTTATTTTATTTTTCTAATAATAGAACTAATTTTAGTATTAAAACTTTTAAAATATTTTAATAGAAAAATAAATAAATCATAAATAAAAAAGGAATCTAAACATAATATTTTAGTTTTATTTATAATTTATTTAGAATAAATAAATATTTTTACATAAAAAACGATGCTATTTTGGAGTTGTAGTTTTATTATTCTAAATTTATAATAAAAATTTAAAATAATATTATTTAGAATATTATGTTAATCATCGTAATTCAATATAATAGAGGTTACAAAAGTTATTTATTTACGATTATTTTATTCATTTAAACCAGAATGCAAATTATGAACATGAAGTATAATTTATCACTAAGTTTGGGCATCTATTCCATTTGGACAAAAGTGTTGTCACTATCTATGTGCACTTATTTCACCCAGAATGACAAAACGAAACATTTTACAATGTATAGTTTTAAAAAACGAAACTATGTATAGTAACATAATAATATAATAATGGAACCAAATCTATATGGTTATGTTTAAAAGGAATGGTCGGCCTTGTCATTCCACTAAAGAAAAAAAATTACGATTGCAAAATAGACTTTGTCATGAAACTAAATGAGATTGAAAACAGAAATCTATGAAGTGACAAGAAAAGAGAAAAATAGAAAGCCAAGAAAGAGACAATGAAAAATAGGTTAAGAAAAGAGTGTTGACCAGAGGAACTGTGGATTTACCAACAAGTGGGACAAACTTACTCTTACGTCTAAATCTGACACAACAGTATCTTAACTCTTTTCTCCTCATCATCAAAAACATATTCATATGTATGACACTTACTCCATGTTCACTCTCTCTCTAATTTTTTGTTTTGTTTTTTATGTTCTATAATAGAACAAGATGTTACATTGATGTATCTACAATGATTTATAACAACTATTTTAGATCTCGTGTTGTAGTTTCTTGTAGCCTCGTAGGTATAGAGGTGGGAGTGTCTTTTCTTTAAAACAAAATTGTGAGTTACTGTTAATGCTAAAATATGCTGTAGACTCTTAAATAACAATTTTACGATGAAAGAAAAAAGAGTTTTATCTTAAAATATGCTGTAATAAATATCTTTCAATTAGGTACGAAGGTCTTATATCTTAACATTATTAAAAAGTCAGGCATATTTAAAATATATGTCCAAAATCTTTTCAATAATTATTTAAAAAGTAATATCATAAAATAGCAGCATTTTAATTTTATATTTCAAATTTATCATACTAAAAATAAAATTTCAAAAATAGCACAAATTATTATATAAAAATAATTATTTATTTTAAATATATTATATATAAAATTAAAACATAATGTTTGGCTTCACTTTTTCCAATTTATGGTTTAAATTTTTTTCATTAAAAAGAAGTTTTTAATTATTTTATTATTAAATTTGTGGTATTTTTGGAAATTTAAATGAGTAATGTTATATTTGTAACAAAAACTTGAAATAATATTATTTTAATCAATTGCCCTTTTAAATTATCATTAGAATTCTTTTCAGAAATAAAAAAATTAAAATTGAAAAATATAATTTTGGACTTAAAAAAATAAATAAAAATCCATGAATATGTTGGGAACTTATTATGAGATGTAACTATTAAATCCTATAACTAAAGAATGTTGAAATGTAAGTGGAAAGCGTGATTTTTAGTTACTGCATCCAAATTTCAAATATTAAATATGATAAATAATGTAGCGAGTAAATAATGGAGTAATACTCTAAAATAGCACTTTTTAAAGTTTTTCTTCCAAATCTAACATCATAAAATTAAATTCTCAAAAATAGCAAAAATACTAATGTGAAAAATAGTTTTAATGCATTTTAATCTTAAATTTGTGCTATTATTAGAAATTTAAACTAATGATGCTATTTTTGGAACAAAAACTTAGAAAGATGCTATTTTAGACATTTGCCCTAAATAATATATCTTTATCAAATTTAAAATAGTTTACATATTTTAATATATTGAACATGATAAAAGTTCAATTTGAAATAGAAATGTTATTAATATTTTATATTTATCAAGCTTAAACATATTTATAATATATGTATTTTAACTTGATAAATAATCAAAATATAATCAATATTTTAATTTTATCTTTTTTTGTCAAATTATAAAAATTTTAACTATCTTACATATATATATTCTAATATATTGGATGTGATAATTTAATTTTATACAATTCTAAATTTTATATAAAAATATATTTTATCTAAGTTAAATAATTAAACATATTTTTAAATTTTGGTGTGCATTATTTTCAAAATTCAGTTATACATAAATATATTTGGATTTAGTTATACATAAATTTTGGATCTAGTTTTCCTTCAATTTTATTTATAACAATTTAAACTTGACCACCAACATATTCTTGATTCTTTATTTTCATGCGTTACGAAAACATATAATTGAATAAATGTTATGATTTCTTAAATCTCATAAACTTCGGATTAGATCTCTTCTTAACACAATTTGAAAAAATATTTAATTAAAAAAATAGTGTTTAAATGTTATAAGGGACATATCTTAACTCTCGTAAATTTTGGATCAATGTTACTAAGCGGTCAATGCTATAATTTTGTTTTAGTTATTTACTGTATATTGGAATGGGTTAAATCGGCGAATTAGCCTAATTTGACTTATTTATCAATAAGAATTAGTCAGACATGTAATACAATTTATTAACCAAAAAAAAAAAGATTGGACATTATTATATATTATTATATAGGATAATTGACTCAAATATCACTTTTTAAGTTTTTATTTCAAATATATCACTAATTATTTAAATTTCTAAAATATCATAAATTTAATAGTAAAATAATTAAAAAATCTATTCTTAATAAAAACATTTAAAGTCTAAATTGGAAAAAATTGAAATCAAACATTATATTTTAATTTTATTTATAGTTTATTTTAGGTAAATAATTATTTTTATATAATAATTTGTGTTATTTTAATAATTTTATTTTTAATTGCTAACTGATAAAATTAAAAAAATATTATTTTAAGATATTAATCTATTATACTAGAGCGGATTAAATTAGTGGTTAGCGCAATTTGATACTCTTATCTATAAAAATTAGTTAAAAACTTTATATAATTTACTAATTAATAAAAAAAACTAAACTTTACATAGGATTGATGTTTTTTCAGGAATGTGGTTTTTTTGTGTGTTCGCAAAAAAAAATATATTAGTTTTGTTTGTTTACTTGTCGTCGATGATTGTAATTGTGGTTGCGATCAATACTACAACTGTGGATACAATATATGTTATTTATTTATCTATCATCGATTGTTATATTTACGGTTGATCGTAGATTTTTAATCATACTACTGTTTAAATCAGTGATAAAAAAAATTACGATTCGTGACACATCGCATAACTGTTGTGATTGACTGCAAATAGATATGTCAAATAAACGAATAATAATTTGTCGATATCGTTGTCGCAGAAAGAAAATTACAACTATCAAACAAACATGACTATTATGTTTTGGAGCGAATGAAATAGATGGATTATCTTAGTTTTACATTTTCTATCTATAAGGATTAATAAGACATGTTATAGATTCACTGAACAAAAGTAATCATTCTTAGGTTATAATTTGTGTTGATATGTAAATCAATTGCCATCACTTTCGCAACAGAATATCCGGATTCTAATTTATTATTTTATATTTATATTCCTTAATTGTAAAAGTGATCTTGTTGAAGAATATGATACGTTTTTACCTTTATAATATGCAATTTACCAAACAATATGAACTTTTCTTTGTAAATTAACTATAATTATAAAAACTAAATTCTCATTCTTTAAACAAAATTTAAATAAAATGAGACATACTTCTTTAGGAATTAGTCATGGTGCAAAAAAGGACGGGAGACTCTTTGCATTCTATTAGTTTTTTTTTAGCAAACCTAAATGCACAAAGGCCCATCTTTACATCATTGAATCTCAACAGTCCCAACCTCCTGAAGCCCATATTCAAGATAGAGATCTTGAGAAGACATCATAATTTACTCTTCTTTTAAATATGTTTTCTGCTCAATTATTTTGAACTCCTCAAGCCCAAATGGTTACACTCCCCTCTCTATTTCTCATGTTTGATTTTAGGTAACCAACAAATTTAGACCGAAATGCATAATTTTTTAGAACGGGATAAGAGCATCTATATTCAACTGATTATTATCAAGGTAATTATTTAAAATAACACTTTTTCAAAATTTGTTTCCAAATGTAATATTAATCATTTAAAATTTTTAAAATAATATAAATTTAATACTAAAATAATTCTATAAAAAAATACCTTAAAATATCATAATTCTAAGTTTTTATTTCATAATATTACCAATATTTTTTAAATAGTAGAAATTATTTTATAATGAAAATTGTTTACTCTAAAAATTATAAAGCAAAATTCAAACATTATATTTTGGATTCTCTCTTTTTTAAGAAAATTTCATAATACATTATAGATTTAGAGTATAACTTTTCGGGTTTAGTTTTCAGAATTTGATTAATTTTCGTTTTGTGGTATGTTTGAGAAAAACTTTTGATAGTATTATTCCTAGTATTTTTATAAAAAAAAATATGGTATTTTTGAGAATTGCCGTATTTACAATGATACATACATGATTGCACACACTTGGGAGAACATCAAAATGGTTAGAAAGATTTATTTGTTGAACTGGATTCACTTGCACAACCTTCACGCAGTCTTCGTGCGTTATGAGGATAATACAACTCTTATACATCGATTTTTTTATATGATATTACACAATACAAATATTCCCTCAAACAAAAGGTTTGTCTTTAGACCCAATCCTTCTTTCTTCTTCTTCATTTGGGCGCTTCACAGGCAGGCACAAGCCCATTATTAGCTTTGTTAGTGAGGGGCAAATTTTGTTTGCAGGAGTATTCGTATTGTATATAATTATCAAAAAAGATCGATGTATAAGCAAGGGATTGTATCAGGCAACATCCAAGACAACATATGTTAAGGTAAATTAGAGACTGCGGTTCTGTTATGGCATCTATTTTGTCTCTGTGGGAGACGGTTCCTGAGAATGCTATTGCAATTTTACACAAGCCCAACGCTCATTTACCCAAATATTACATCATAGCATCTAACACAAGTCTGCAAAATACCTGCCTGCATCTTTAAAACACACACCAAAAAAGACTCATGTATATGCTCAATTTCAAAAGTTTATATACAATATGATTGTTTTCCACGAGTTTTTCTGATAGATTCAAAAATTGTAACGATACTTTTATAAATGATCGAAGTTCAATACAAGGTTTTTGCCCGAGAATTAAAATTAAAATTATAAAAATACCATAAATTATCATTTAAAATCATTAGTAATTCTAAATAAATTATAAATAAAAATAAAATATTATTTTTGGATTTTTTTATTTCAATTTAAAATTTAGATTTTCTTAATTTAAAAATATTTTAAGAAATTTTTGATATTATTAAAAATTTAAATTAATGATTGTATATTTGAAAAAAACTAAATTTTGTGTTATTTTAAAAAAATTGCATTATATAAACCCACCTCTTTTTCAAATATGATATTATAAAAACGATATGGCAATGACTGGAGTGGCATATATCCCTTATATAATTTTACACATTCTAACAGAACGTGAACCATTTAAAATGTGGAAAACCGTTTTTATGGTAAATATTATATCGGACTAATATTGGATTCTGTTACCATATTAGAAATCATGGTCATCCAACTCAATACCAATTGACAATTAGTGTAGTATTTTATATCTGTTATATATTTATGTACAAAGTTCACAAATTTTGATGTGGAACTTTTATATCACTGAAACTAAGAATGTAGATATTTTCTAACTGTGATATATTTTAAACTGAAGTCCAAACTATTCTGTAAAAAAATCATGCAATATTGTCATATAAGACGTTTATAATGGCCAAGAGAAACAATAAACATGAGAAATTTTCGCCACTTGAACGTCATGTTTTCCAACAAATATAACACATTGACGACTGACGAAAACTTAACAGTATGAGCTATGAATATTGTAGGGCTACACACATCAATTTACATTGACTGGAATTATTCTGTTGAAAACAAAAGCTGTTCATATGAATTATGGATTCTTTAATTCTGTTACTATTAGCTCATCCTTTGCCACTGTAAACACTCTAAACGACAAGACAATACGATTTCTTAATAAAATTGGAGATTAGTTTATGTTTCACTCTCAGAAACTTAAAAATGTTAAAATGAGATCGATTCTATTCTGTCACTTGTTTTGGAGATTGTTAAAATTATTTTCTTCCGGATTTATGAATTACACAAACATGTATTTTTCTTTATATATTATTTGAAATGTTTCATATTTTAAATTACTATTAAATTTAAAGTTTAACTGTTAAAACCAAGTTTAAATTCAAATTTAAAAATTAGTAATACTATAAAATAACATATTTTTAAGTTTTTATTCCAAATTTAACATTTTAAATTTAAAATTCTAAAATAACACGAATTATTTTTAAAAAATACATATTTAGCGTAAATAAGTTATACATATAACTAAAATATTATATTTAGGTTATTTTCTAATTTACAGTTTAATTTTTTTTATTAAAATAAAATAAAATATTTTAATATTAAATGTATAAATTTAAATTGATAGTGATATATTTGAAAGAAAAAAAATTAAAATAGTATTATTTTTTTCAGTAATCTTTTAAATTTTAAACTCTGGAAATTAACATCAAATACCGATTCTAATAAACTGACATATGCAATAAAAAAAAAACTAGTAAAATTGAAATACTTAGTGAAAATCTAGTCAAAACATCTCTAATACAAAAACTAGGCAATACATTGTTTGCAAATCCCAGCCAAATTGAAATCCATAATGAAAATTGAGAAACAGTTTAATTCTAAACCAGAAACTTATTGGTTAGGGTGTTGAAATTGAATTCCATTTCGATGAATTATTATTCTATGTGGTATTTTTTTCTGTACTTAGCATTCTCTATAAGCATTAAAGTCATATTTTTAGCATCGACGGTCAAAAGTTCCATAAATTCAGAAACTGTATTCAGAAAACATTTTAGTTTTCTTTGACCAAAAGTAGTCAATAAAAATCTCCAGCCTATGGCAGAACAGATATATTTATAGAATTCGATATTATAGTTTGTTTGGTATATCTGCTTATGGTAGCAGTAATTAACGAAATTAAATAAGCCTACATTTCTTTGGTTTTGAAAGTAGTTATGCTGTTTGCTTTTTTTAAATAAAACAAGACTTTCATATTACTATAAATGGTATTTTTGACTTTTTGGGAAAGTTAACATTTCGAGCATGAAATTCATAATTGTTTATGAGATATACTGACTTTCTTATTATTTTGGGTTGAATTTAATTTGATTAATTTTAAAACTGAAAGATAATTCACTTTTATTCAATGAGTATTTATTTAATTATAACAAAAATTATGTTATGCAACACACAGATTTATATTACAAGCTAAGAAGTTTAAGAAATGTTTATAAAACTGTTTTGTTGATAAAAAAATAATATATTTCTATAATTTCATTTTCGTATATACTCGCATCGTTATAAAATTAAATATTGTTTTAACAATTTTTAAACAAAAACAATAAAGTATATTAAAAAGAATAATATTTTAAAATAATATTTTTAAGTTTTTGTTACAAATTTAGTATTATAAATTTAAAATTTTAAAAATACCATAAATTATTTTTAAAAAATACATACTACCATAAATAAATTATAAATATAATTAAAATTATATTTAAATTCTTTTTCTAATTTAAAATTTAATTTTTATTAGAAAAATAATTAATCTATTTTAATATTAAATTTGTGATATTTTAAAATTTTAAAATAATAATTTTATATTTAGAACAAAAATATTAAAAAATATTATTTCTGTCGATTGCCATATAAAAAGTTATACAAATTGAATCTTTTCTATAAAATTAAGGTTAGATTACATATTTTATGCCCAAATTTACATTTTAAACAGTTATTACTTTAAATAAATAAATAAAAATGTAAATGATGTTTACTTTGAACTGAAAGATAATATATAATTTTATAAGTAATAAATTATGTCTGAGAAAAAAGTCCATTGAATAAAAGCAAGTTTGGTTACTTAAAATAAATAAAACAAATAAATGTTGCATTGAAATGAAATTGAAAACGCAACATGTAATTATGAATCAATCTTAGTGCGGTGGGTGGAACTGACACAACTGATTAAAGCTGGATTTAAAGGCCCCAAAATAGTAATTAGTCAAAAAAAAAAAATATATAAAGTAAAAGTTTCTTATTATGAAAATCTCATTTACTCTCTTATAAAAAAAACAAAATATCACACCACTCTTACTTTCTGTTGCAGCGCGTGCATCCCAATTTATTATATGTAACGTTTTAGCATTTAATTTATCTTTTATAGAGAAAGGACATCTAAATGAAAGTGATGTAAAAGGCAAAGGACCGTTTGAGTTCTATCTTGTCAAGTCATTTGTTATTATGTCCTACCACATAGGTACTATATATAAATGTATATTTATTTTTATTTAAAATATTTTTTTAAAATTTTTTAATATTAATTATATAAAAATAGATAATAAAATTAGATTATATAAATAAATTTATATTATCTATATTCTGGATATATAATATTATAAATATGTAAGAAATTATATAAATACTAAATATTTGATTAAATCAAATTTTTGTTTTATATTTTATTTGACTATTTTTCAAAATCTCTAATATTTTGTTTTATATTGTGTTTATTTTTTTATATCAAAATATTAAAAATTTATATATACTATATTATTAAATATGTGTTTAATATTATTTTTGTAAATATTATAATAAATAATGTATTATGTTAATAGTTATTTTAACTAAAAAGATATGATGATGTGATAGGACATAATACATTTGTAAATCACATTTAAAACTAAAATTTTTTTTATTAAAATATTTTTTAATTAATATATTAGATATAGTGTTATGACAATATAAAGTTTAATTATGAACTTTTTACCGAGGTATACTATTTTTGTGGTTATCAAAAGAAAAAAGTTTAAAAAGTTTAGATTAAAATATTTTTATACTATTTTATTTTTTCATTTTTGTTTTTTTAGTAATTGTTTACAGATACAAAAAAAAAACTTAATCCTTTTTGTTTCATCAATCATATTTCAACCTACTGATTTATGTTAGTGTTGTTATTATATCATCATAAAAATTCAAATTCATATAATGGGTTTGTTGGCAAAGAAATTTACAATAGAACATCGTATTTCTAATAAACAAGACAAAAAAACTAGCAATGTGGATAACTTGTTGATAGTATGAATAACTTGGCAAAAATATGAATAACTTGTTGATAGTATGAAAACATAAAATATTTGGGAGGAGAAAGAAACAGCTTATACTGAAGCAATGTGGAGAGTGGAGATGACGCGCGAGGAAAGAGCGTGAGTGTGTATAGACATTCCAAAAGAAGATAGGAAACAGATGTCGGGGCAATAACCAATTGGGTAATTGGATTAGTAACCCGTTTTGTCCGGGTCCTGCCCCAATCTAACATTGTCTGCCTCTATAGCTTCTATAATGTTATAATAGCTGTATCTATTCATGTAGACTCTCTCTCTCTCTCTCTCTCTCGCGTGTTTACAAAATCAAAACACAACAATTTTTAAAATAAAACATTTCAGAAAAACAATAACACAAATTAAAAAAGAAAAAAAAAAAGAGTCCCCCTTGATCCTCGGGTTCTTTGTAATTTATGACACTTCCAATTTAAGACCCTTACAGAATTTTGTTTTAATTACAATTCTATCCCTACATGTTGTATTTACTTGTACTTGTTATAGTTTTAGTTGCCCGGGTTGTCTCTATTCTTTGCTACATTGTGGACAAGTTGTATTTCAATCAAGATCATATATTTGTCGATGCAAAAATGTAATTTCTTTTCACACCTTAAATAATAATATAACAATCTTTTTTTTTTAAATGTAAGATATCTTACAAACTAAACATTTCATTGGAAATTTAAATGAAAATTCAACTTAAATTAAAATTTACAAAAAGTGGAAGAAGTATTGAACATGTCATTCGTAATGAAGAACATGTCAAATAATACGAAGAATCCAGTTAATATTATTGATGATAATGGTTACAAAAAGACAGAGAGTTGAGAATTAGTTCGGCAAAAAAATGAGTAGTTGAAAATTTGTAGTTTTTTATCTGATTTTTTGATGATTATAGACTAATGATCTATCATTTTATACACTTTTTTATCTAAATTCTTCGATCTTTGGTTCATAGGGGATATTTTAAGATAAACGATGGTATTTTAGAATTTATTTAGAAATCGTATATTTTATAGAAATTTTGGCGGTGTCTCAAAATGCGAGGAGATCATTCGTACCACGGAAAATTTACATATCGAATCTCTAGTACCGATCTGTGTTTGGGTCGTACCTAATATTTGGAGATGTGAAACCTATCTCCATCCGGAAACATTTCATTCCTTCCACATAAAGCACACCACCGCCTGAAAAATGAGAAGGCACATGACTTTTGGTTTTCCTTGTATAAAATCCGATTGAGCCCATATTTGATGGCAAGAAAGGTTAAGGGTAGGTTAAGATCATGGTAAGAAAAGAGAGACATCCATTAAGTACCGTCTTTAAGTAGTTGCAACCTAAAAGAAGATGACCTTTTGTTTCATCAACAGCTGTGCAAAGGAAACAGTTCGAATCCACATTCGAACTCCAAGATATCAAACGGTTACGAGTGAGAAGATATGACCGAGCCAAAAGTTGAATTTTGTAGTTATTTATATTTTCTATAGCAAGGAAGTCAAATCTATGGACTAAAAATAATAGAGAATTAGATTTACACCCACGTAATGTATGAGGAAAAATATTCGTAAATTATATCTTATTAGTAAATATAAATGAAATATTTATATAATATTAATTTTTATTTAAAATTACTTTTAACATTAATTTTTGTACACATAAATTAAGAAAGAAAAAAATAATTATTTTTTATGAATTTAATAGTATTTTTTGGTTAGTTTAATAAAATATATTAATACTCTAACCAAATTAATAACAATGACATATATTGTAATTATTCGAATAAGTTAATCCTATTTATATATTTATTTAAAATTTACTGTAATGATGAAATGTAAACATAATATTTCTGTTAATAACACGTGAGAGTAAAGTTATTTTCTTAAATTTTTTCTCAAATAATATATTAGCGATTAAGTAAATTTATTTATATTTATTTGAAATTATTTATAAATTAATGTATTAAAAATTTAAAGAAATAAAAATTATTGTTTTGCAAATGTAATACTATTTTTTGGTTAGTTGAATAAAATATATTGATTCTCTAACCAAATTAATATCAGTGACATTTATTATAATTATTCTAGTAACTTAAACCCTTTTATATATTTAAGCTGAAATTTATTGTGGTGTTGACACGTCAGCATGACATTTTTGTTATTAACACGTCATGGTAAGGTTATTTTGTTAAAAAGTTTCTCAAATAATATATTAGAGATTATATTAGTCATGTTTTTTTCATGCAACTATGGATGCGATAAATTGTTGTTCGTTTATCTATCGTAACTATCTGTAGTCAATGACAGCGGTTATACGTTGTGTCCTGCGTTACAATTTTTTGATAACTGGTTAAAACAATGGTGGAACTAAATATTTACTTATTAACCGCAACCATATACAACATACAAACGAATAACATATGCTGCAACTACAACCGTAATGTTAGCCGTAATTGCAACCGCAATCGCTAATAACGAACAAATGAACAAAACTATTACAAAATCGATTTGGTAGATCAATACTTAGTTATATTAATGACATCCCTCTACATCTTATTTGTTCGCGAGAGAATTCCAACCCACTCTGACAACCTCTACTTGTTTGAAACCATTCAAATATGAGCATCCGCTTTCAATTACTTAGAACTAAAAACCTTCCTTGCATAAACATGTTTTATGTTGAATTACGTTGAACATCTTTACTTGAGTGTTAGAAAGTCATCATGAGAGCAATTTTTTCCTTCTTTTAAAGACTATTTTAACTATGTTAATGGTTTCGATCAAGGTCTATGAGATATGGCCAAATGTGGCAATACCACACATAACATGCACCCATAACATCACATAGGTTGCTCTTCAACAAAAGAGTCTTTTATGCTATATATGCTCACCAAAGAACATTTTAATGAGAATTTCGTATATTTACAAAAAAAAAATATATAATATTATCTTATTTGTATAGTTTTTTTTAATTCATACACTAATTGAATCCAGAATAAATACATTTACGATTCCTATATTTGTATATTCCTATATTCCTATATTTTTTTAATTCCTATATATTTTTATTCTTAATTTCTCTAATTTATAGTGAATGATGTACTCGCACCTATATTTGCATCTGTATTAATATCTAACTAGATTTATATCCACGTCTTGTTTGAAAAAAAATATTTGCAAATTATATAATATTGTTTATCAGTAATTATAAATTAAATATTTTTATCATTTTAAATTTTATTTAAAAATATTTTTATTATTATTTTTTGTATGTAAATTAAAGAAATAAAATAATTATTTTTTACGAAGTTAATAGTATTTTTTGGTTAGTTTAATAAAATATATTGATTTTTTAACTAAATTAATAAAAATAATATATATTATAATTATTATAATAATCTAAACGTATTTATATATTTAGTAGAAATTCATTATGCTAATAATATATTAATATGATATTTTTATAAATAATATGTTAGAATAAAGTTATTTTTTAAAAATATTATTTAAATAATATATTAGAAATATAATTTAAAATGTGGTTTGATTAGGTTAGTTCCTAATCTGGTTAGACATAAGTATAAGAATTTTCGAAATCTCATTATTTGTCTCATCAACATGTCCTGTCCTACGATGTATGGACCCTACTTTGTAGATACCCAATAATTCCCTGTGTTGAAAATGAAATTACAGGTAGGTGTATTTAGAAATTCAAATGACTTTTATATCGACCAATTTATGCAGCCATTTATACAAAGGTTCATGAACACATTTTTCCAAGTAAATTTGTTTTCTTCTTATTAATGGACTATTTGTTGTATAGGAAAATCAGCTCATAAATCTTTCTTTCTCCACGTATAAAGGTGATATGACTAAGTTCGTCAATTCCATTGTGGAAATGAAGTTCAATTTTTTTATTGTTAAAATAAAAGAAAAATATTTTAAAAATAATAGTAATAAAAAATCACAAAGCTTTTGTGCCAAAGTTAGAAAGTATCACTTTAATTAGCAAGTATAAATTTATTGTTATTTTTGAAAATCTAACGAATTTGTTTTTAGGAAACATGGTGGACTTCTCTAAATGAATATAATGGGGATCCTACCAATTTTTGTTGTTATAACTAATGTTTTGATGAATGAAAATAATCCAAATACTTATTTATTTGACATTTTGATATTTGGCATGAATACTTAAAACATGTGCAATATAAACATTTTATAATATTAACTAATTATTTGAACCTAATTTACAAATGCAAACAAGTAAAACATACAAATGAAAAGTGTGTGCAAAAGTCAAACTCACAAATATTACCATCACCTCATGGAAAAAAAAAGTCAAATCTCTATGTGATTCACAAATACATATGGGAAAAATATGTAGTTTTCCCATTTTTATAACTACATGGTTATTTGTCATAATTTTCTGTGATTTTTATAGTTTTTTTCGTGGATTTTAAAATAACCAATATCTTACTTATAACTGTGCATAATCTTTAGTCCTAAATTGTATTTTCATTAAATATATATACAAAATTATTGTTGTACCAAATAATTATAGTCATATTCATTTATTAGTCGTAGGAAATTGTGGCTGCGATAAATTATTATTCGTTTATCTATTGCACGTAACTGCGGTCAAACACGTCGGTCAACATAATGTCCTATATCATAATTTTTCAACCGTTAATTAAAACATTAGTGTAACAAAATTTTTACAGTTAATCGCAATCGTAACTACCGACGACAAATAAACAAATAACATATATTATAGCTGCAATATTGACCATAGATATCGACGACTAAATGAATAACACACATATAAATAGAATAATGGAAACAAACGATAATGTAAACACATATGTTTGCAAAGATAAAACTGTGCAAGTTATGGGTTACACGAATAAATAGTATACTATGGATTTCCCATTAAAATTTATGGGTATCATTATGGTTGACAAATCATTATTTTTTGGAAGAATAACTAAATTTGTGATTCCAAAAAGTTTAAAACTACCGAGTAAATATGCTAGGATATGCAACAATAAATTCAAAATCTATATGGATGACGACATATTTGATAAGAGTGAAAAAATGATTTTTTGAAAATATAACTGATAATAAATATATCTGAGTCGAGATATTTGAAAAGAATGAGCCATATTGGAATTTTTTGAAACGCAGATCTGAGTTTAACACACATGAAAGTCAGATCTCATTGTTAGAATTAAAAAAAATATTTGAGTTGTATTATGGGATTTTTATTCTCATCAAAATGTCATATTTGAGGCCTTGCTTTTGCCTTTTTCTGTCATCAAAAACCTTAGAACCATAGCAACATATAAAAAAAATAGTTTATGAGTTTATATGCAAAATATCAAAATAACAATTTATGTTTACATGGAAATAAATGAGTAATTTTAATATATTAATTAAAAAATTTAAAATAACTTTATTTTAATATGTTATTAACATAAATTTCTGTTTATATGTTATCATTATAATAAATTTCTAATAAATATATAAATAAGTTTAAATTATAAAATAATTACAATATATAACTGTTATAAATTTGGTTAAAAATCAATATATTTTATTAAACTAACCAAAATTACTTTTAAAAAAAAAATCTTTATTTATTTAATTTACACATACAAAAGCTGATATTAAAAAAAATTTAGAAATAATTTTAAATAAGAATTAAAAAATTTTAAATATCGAATTTTTATTTACTAAATAAACAAAATTATATAATTTACAAATATTTTTCCTACGATATAAATCTACTAATAACATATTATAGGATCCTAAACTCATATTTTATTTAAAAACACCAAAAATTTAAGAGAAAATTGCTAACAAAGTTCCATCAAACAAGTAATTAATTAAAAATGTTAGTATATATTATAATTTATAAATTCATATGTAATTAGTATACAAAATTAGAGACTTAGGTGGTATAACCAAAAAACTTTGGCTATAGTATTCACTATATAATACCTATTTTACATTTTTGAATACACACGTTTTGTACATTCTCTCTTTTTCTTTCCTCTCGTTCTTTTTTCTTTTTCTTTCACTTGGGATACAACATGAAAATAGAGATGGTGCAAGTAGTGGTCTAATTACTGTTCTCTTCCTTTTTTTTCTTCTTTATTATTCAATCTTTTATTCTTTCATTTTATTTTGAAATGATTTAATATTCTGAAATATGCACAAATTTTATACAAATGAATATGCAATTACAAAAAGGAATTTTCCATAATGTATAGATTTATAAAAGTCATATGATATACTTGCTCTTTCAAAATTTAAAAATAAACAAATTTTGAGGTTATTAAATTGGTTTGTAACATTTTTTTGTTTGAGTTGAGGTTTTTGGATTTAAAGGTTAGTTTAAAAAAAAAAAAATTATGTAAGAACTATGGTAGATAACATGGTATATCATTCTATTCTGTATGTTTATATAGTTATAATATGTTCTTAGTTACAACACTATTCATTATTAATAAAATATATAATTATTTATATTTTGATTTTATAGTGTTTGAAGCATATTTTTGTTTGAATTTAAGCTTTTGTGTACAAGATTCAATGTTTAGGAAATCTACAATTTATGTATGAGTTATGATAAATAGTATAATAACTATTCTATTTTATGTATTTTTATATAGCAATATTTTCATAATTACCAATACTATTGACTCATTTGAAAATATGTGTTCATTTTTTAAATTTCAATTGATATTCCATGTAAACATTCTATTTTTAATAAATCAAAACTTGAATCAATTTATTCAAGGTAATTTGAATATTTCACATAAGAAAAAAAATGAATGTTTAAAAAATATATAAGCAATTTAGAAATTTTAAATGTCAAAACACTATTGAATGGTTATTTGCCTATTTAGTATTTTCTATGTGTTATATTACTAACGATGCTTTATTTGTGGTTACTCACAAATCACCCTAAAAATTCGAGCTATCCCAAAATTCATCTCATTAGTTTCAAATTCGAATTACAAGAACACAGAAAACCCATCATAGGGGCAGAAATATTCATGATATAACATATACAAACCTTTTTGAATATATTAATAAATTAGGGAAAACAAAATCCCAAACAATTACTAAAAATACTCGTCGTCCTTTATAATCACGGGAAATACATAAAGTAATTAAAAAAATAACGGTAATCCAAATCTACACCAAACACAAAAACACATGAACTACTTATTATAATAGATAAATACTTTAAACTATTCACTAATGTGCATCAATCCCTAAGAGAATGCCACCACTTTAATTCAATCATTCTTTAATTTCCTTTAACATCTCTCCCACCCATTAGAAAAAAAAACAACACTATTTGTAACAAAAACTAAGAGACTTTCGTTTAGTAGATTAGTTAAGCTATGATTCTTAAAGATCTTATTTTGTATAATGAGTATTACCATATACTTACAACATAAATCAATCATAAATAATAAATAAATTAGATTAAACACAGAAAAATATTCACATATTATAATTAATTATTTATTTAATAAATATAAATTAAATATGTACATAATTTATTTTTTATTTAAAATAATTTTTAAATTTTTTTAAAAATTATTTATAGAAATAAAATAAATAATTAATTTTGATTAATTTTTTAAAATATTTATTGTTTTATTTTATATTATGTATATTTTTATGTCAAAATATTAAAAATTTCTATATAATATTAAATATTTCTTTCTTTATTATTTAAATAAATATTTTATTAAATTATATTTTATTTAATATTTGTGTTAAAATGTTTTGATGATGATATTAAATATATATGTAAAATCCAGTAGTTGGATTGAAAGGAACTGTTGTGTAAATGTAACAAAGAAAAAAAGAAAATCAATCTATCGAAAAATCTAAATCCATCTTATGTCTCTCTCCACGCACAAAAGGTCTCACCACACACATCAGTCACCAGACGTAGCAGTCAGAGAGCACTGTGCAGAAGCACTCAGTACTGTTCTGTTCTGATCCTCTTCTCTCTCTCCTCTTACATTGTCAAAAGATTAAAGAAAAAATTAAAAATCAAAACTTTCTTGTTTCTCTTTCTTTACGAAAATTAAAAAATCTTGGCTTTAAGGCTCAACTCATCACTGTGCTCTCTTTCCCTCTTTTCTGAGAGGGTAAAGTTTCCAAGTCATGAAGAAACTCTTCTGAATTCTTCTTTTGTAAAATCTCTTATCTTTATCTCTCTCTCGCTATCTATCTGATGGGTAGTTTAATCGATCTGAACGTTACGGAGACGGAGGAGGAAGAAACGCCGTCTTCAGCTTCTGGGTCGCTCTCTCCTTCATCGTCTTCCTCAGCGTCTGCGTCTGCGTTTGGGGTGAATGGGTCTTCGAGCTCTTCTGGGGTTTGTCTGGAGCTGTGGCACGCTTGTGCTGGACCCCTTATCTCTCTTCCGAAAAGAGGAAGCCTTGTCTTGTATTTCCCTCAGGGACATTTAGAACAAGCACCCGATTTCTCCGCCGCGATTTACGGGTTACCTCCTCACGTGTTCTGTCGTATTCTCGATGTCAAGCTTCACGTATGTGTCTTTTATACTCTCTTTTAAATTAATTTATGTTTTTTTTCTCAAAGGGTTTTGTTTTCTGATTCTTCGATTTTTTCTTGGGGGAAAAACTTCTCTTGATTTTTTTTTGGTGTTTGGTGAATCTTAGTTGGGGTTTCGATACAAGTATGGAGATTTGTGCCTCTGGTTATTGATTTTATGTTTAGTATTTTCCCTGGAAATTACTTGTCTTTTTTCTGAGAAAATCGTTTTTAGGGAAAGTTTCTCTTTTTTGCTACATTAGTATATATTCTTCTTGCATTTTGTTTACAGTCGTTTATGAACACTTGAAATCCCTTGAAAATATCTGCAGTTATGAATTTGATTTGATTTTAGAGAACCTTTTTGGCTCTTTTGGTTCATTTGTATTAACTCTCTCGTAGCATTTGAAATCTATTAAAACTCTCTGCACTTTTGTTTCTTTATGTATTTGTTCTGTGGGCTTTTGATTTCGTAGGCAGAGACAGCAACAGATGAAGTGTACGCACAAGTATCTCTTCTTCCGGAGTCCGAGGTGAGTGCTTTTCTGTTTTTTGCTCTGAGTCTTCCAAAGAACTTAAGAGCTCAAAGATTCTGAGTTGGTTTATTACAGGACATTGAGCGGAAGGTGCGTGAGGGGATGATAGATGTTGATGGTGGAGAGGAAGATTATGAAGTGCTTAAGAAGTCAAATACTCCTCACATGTTCTGTAAAACTCTCACTGCTTCTGATACAAGCACCCATGGAGGCTTCTCTGTTCCTCGCCGAGCAGCCGAAGATTGCTTCCCTCCTCTGGTAATTACTTACTCTCTGTAGGTTTTGTAGTAAGACTAAATCCTCTCTGTACATTGCATATTATTTATCTTAGACAATGCAGGGGGGTTACTTCTGTTCTATAAGCTCATTGTGAGAGATTATCATACCGTTATGTAGGACTATAGCCAGCCTCGGCCTTCTCAAGAGCTTATTGCCAGGGATCTTCATGGTCTGGAATGGCGATTTCGCCACATTTATCGAGGTAAATTTATTGCTAATGTTGCTTTTACTTGCCTTGAAACAAAGTAGATGAAAGATTTGAATGGGTTGAGCGTCTTTTAGGGCAACCTAGGAGACATTTGCTTACTACCGGGTGGAGTGCCTTTGTGAACAAGAAGAAGCTTGTCTCTGGAGATGCTGTGCTTTTCCTCAGGTAGAATAAAAACTTTAACTGCCTTCTCCTTATAAAATTTAAAAATTATACTCTTTTGAATTCCTGTTGTGACATGGGTTTCTCTGATTTAGAGGTGATGATGGCAAACTGCGACTGGGAGTTCGAAGAGCTGCTCAAATCGAAGGCGCTTCTGCTTTCTCGACCCAGTATAGTCAGAATATGAAGCATAACAAGTTCGCTGAAGTAGCTCATTCCATATCAACCCATAGCGCTTTCAGCATATACTACAATCCCAAGTAAGCTCCACCACAACACTTATTCGGTTTAAGCATTTAAAATTACATTTCGAAATCACAGGTGATATCTCCGAGGCCTTAGTTGTGTGTATTGTTCTCCCAAGGCCTTAGTTGTGTATTGTGCACGATTAGAGCCTCCCTTATAGATAGATCAGGAAGCTCTTGAAGGTGGATCGAACTTTCTTGTCCATTTCTAAAAGTCAAAAAGAAAGTGGAATTATTGTGTTCAGGCTGGACTCTGTCTACTGTCACAAATGTGGGGCTGCTGTGTATGCTTCTTGTTGATTGCTTCGTTAGAATTATTTCACTCCAAGTCTCAGTACTGTTTGTTAAAACCAATTAGATTACTGGAATTGCGAATTTGCAATTATCACATTTGGCAAAAACGTTTTCAGGGCAAGCTGGTCAAACTTCATAATCCCTGCACCGAAGTTCTTGAAGATTCTTGACTATCCATTTTGTATTGGTATGAGATTCAAAGCAAGGGTTGAATCTGAAGATGCCTCTGAGAGAAGGTAATAGCTCAAAATTTTAGGACAACCTAGCCACACTTGAAATGTTTTAAAATGTTTCGCCTCTGTTGTTAGATCCCCTGGGATTATAACTGGAATCAGCGACTTGGATCCTATAAGGTGGCCTGGTTCAAAATGGAGATGCCTGTTGGTAAGCTATGAGTTACAATCTTTTAAGAAATCACCAGTTTGTTCCTTGTTTGATATATGTCAATGAGCTCGATGCTTGCACTGATACTGTGTTTTGAGGTCATATTCAGGTAAGGTGGGACGACATTGAAGCTAATGGGCATCAACAGCGCGTCTCACCATGGGAGATCGAACCATCTGGTTCAATTTCCAATTCAGGCAGTTTCATAACAACTGGTCCCAAGAGAAGCAGGATTGGCTTTTCCTCAGGAAAGCCTGACATTCCAGTCTCTGGTAAGACACATCTATTCGCTAAACATATCATTATATAAATACCTCTCTTGCCCTAAGGTTTTGATTGGTGTTTTGCTTCTTTTTCAGAAGGGATTCGCTCCACGGACTTTGAGGAATCCTTGAGATTCCAGAGGGTCTTGCAAGGTCAAGAAATTTTTCCGGGTTTTATCAACACTTGTTTGGATGGTGGTGCCGGTCCCAGGAGAGGCCGCTTCAAAGGAAAGGAGTATGGTGAATCTTATGGGTTCCATAAGGTCTTGCAAGGTCAAGAAACAGTTCCGGGCTACTCAATGACCGATCATCGGCCTCAGCCTCAGGGGTTGAGCCAGAGGAACATTTGGTGTGGACCGTTCCAGAACTTTAGTACTCGTATCCTTCCTACATCCTCAGTTCACGTGTCATCATCGCCATCTTCCGTCTTGAAAATCAACTCGAACGGTCGTATCGAAGATCATCACGGGGGTTCAGGCAGGTGCAGGCTGTTTGGTTTCCCATTGACGGATGAGACCACGGCGGTTGCAACTGCTACAGTTATCCCATGTGTTGAAGGGCAAAATGTGGATTCCATGAAAGGTGTTTCTGGTGTTCAAAACAATCATCATCGTTCACAGGGAAGAGACATATATGCTATGAGAGATATGTTGCTAGACATTGCTCTTTAGAGCTCTTTGGTTTCTGTGCGAATGTATTGCTTGTGGCTTACGTAAGTTCTTATTTTAGTTAATTTATTATGAAAATGACTTGCTAACTTTTGGATGTGACAAGTTGATGACACTTAACTTGGTCGCTTCGTTGCAAGAGGATCTGTTTTTATTTATTTAATTTGTTGTAGGTTTGATATTAAAAAGATTGACTTTGATTGCTTCTGGTTCGGTGTTATGTTTCTGTGTGAAATCATTTGTGTATTGGGCTGACTAAATGAATGTGTTTGTTTTTCGCCTAAGTTATATGTTTTAACTGAACTTTCTGTAGTTCATTGTCCTTAGGCCTCCAAAACCATAACAGTATGAAACATAACTTATCACTTATGAATTGCATACGTAACCTACGTACAGGCTAAATTATGGCTGGACCATTTTTATATTCGATTCTCTTTTATCATAGTGACCACATTCTTATTCTTATATGTATTATTGTATCTACACCAACTTTATTTTTTTTTAATTGTCGGAAAAATTAACCAAAACAAAATACTCGTATACCGTTAGATATATGTGATTAGAAAAAATTAACTTATTCATCTCGTACCATTTCCAAAAGAAATATTCATAATTTTTGGATGGGAGAAAACATATCATAATTCTGTTATCCAAAAATAAGAATCGGTTATCCAAAAATAAGAATCGGATATCAAATATCAATTTTTTTACTATTTTCAAGCATCAAGATTTATAATAGTTTTTGTTCGTTTGCTTGCCGCATACGGTTGCAATTGCGGGTACGATCAACATGCAGCTACGACATATATTATTTATTTGTCTGTCGTCAGTGTTTACCGTTATGGTTTATCGCATATTTTTAAAAAAAATTGAAATCATGTCTTTAAATTTGACTTTATATGTTTGAAAATATAATTATTGGAAAATAATTATGTTAGTATTTAAATACTTTCACACTTATATAGTTACTAAAATATAATTATTTGATAACAAATACCGCAAATATCTATTTTTAAGGGTATGCATTTGTTCCCACATCTGTTTTTTTTTTCTTTTCGTGGCTTTGCTTTTTCTCAATACATTAGAATAACAAAGAGGAAGGTCTTACACTTCATTCACTCTCTCATTTTTCATCCTTAACTTACTACTAATTATTTACACTACTTATGGTAGCTTTAGTTTATACGTTAGAAAAAAAAAGAATGCTCAAAAGCACAGCAAGAAACCCTTTTGGTATTACTTTTTTTTTCCATTGAATTTACTAATCATAAACGTAATACAATTTGTGATAGAAAAAAATAAGGTTTTGTGATGAAGATTATAGAGGAAATAATGTTTTGTGATGACGTTGGCTCGAAATTGGTCGTGAATTATGAATTAGACGAAGATATTAGGAAAGAAATCGCAAATGGATATCAAACCAATTGTTACGTGTCAAGTGACATTTTGATTGATTTCTTAAAGTTTTTGATACCAAATTATGGGTGCAAACCGATGCCAAAACCAATATGTTTCATGTGTAGCTAAAGGACGAGAGCTTCGAGTTGGAGATGTTAATCAAGAGTCTTGAGTCATATTGGAATATATAAAAAGGAGAAGAAAAAAACTTGTAATCAAGAGTGTTGGGTTAATATCTAATTTATTCCGGTTATTTCCGGTTTAATTCACACGAAGAGGACCAACACGGGACACCAACCAAAAACATCTCCTTCTCTCTGCCTCTCGATCCTTATCTTTAAAGGCACAATGGAGGAGACGACATGGGAACAGAGAATACAAGCCGTGACTCACATCCTCACAAACCCAACAACAAACCCATCTCTTCACTCCCAATTCTTCATCGGAAACCTAATCCCATGTTACATCTCGTGGGATTACCCTCCGATCTATTCGCGGACGCATCTCCGTCAATGGTGGGTCTCTCAATTCCTCAAAAGGGTATCGAGATTCGGGATTCCTGATACCTCATGGAGGTCGAATTGCCCGTATTATCAGCCTCCGGCGGCGGTCATGGCCGTCGGAGTGGAGGAAGGAAAATGGGGAAGAGAGGAGAGGAGAGAGTATGCGAGGAAGAGGCTGAGGAGGAAGAAATTGGTGAGCGAAGTGAATCCTTTTGTTCCTCTTGTAGTTCCGAATTTGCTTTTGTTTACTCTCTTGTTATGGGATCCTCTTCCTGAGTAACTTCATTGATCATCTTCTCTGTGATTTTGCGTGATAAAATTGCTGGCCTTATCGAAACCGGTACTTTGATTTGGGTTGGTTTAGTTTGATTGATTCGTTCCTTATGTTATGAACTACTTCAATATTATAATATTTAAAATAATATTTTTATATATTTTTAAAATTTTAAGTATTAAAATTAACATTTTAAAACAATATAAATTATTATATAAAAATATTTATTTATCGTATATAAATTATAAATAATTTTTTATAAATTAGACTTGAATTAATTTTTATTAATTTTTTTTAATATTATATATTACTAGATAATTAAATTATTAATATTATATTTAATAAAATCATTCTAATATTATTTTCTAATATGAATAAATAATTTTTTTGTTTTATCAACAATATCAAATTTAGATAGTAATATTGTGAAAAGTGAAGATATTAACATAAATCTTTCCACTCATGATATATTTTTTCAAGAAAATTATCATATATCATCAGATATCTCACAAACTAATATTTTATTTATATCTCCATGAAATGAAAATTAAAAACATATATACATCTCAAATGAAAGTTTGAAACCAATTTTTCCTACAATGTCGAATTGGTCAATTTGTGAACAGAACCGAGACTAAACCTAACCACACGAAAATTAAGCAAAGAAAACCAATGAGAAACCCGAGCCAGAAGCGAAATCCAACCCGTTCCGTGTACCCAAAATAAAATATCCACGAATTTCCTCCAAATAAAGAATCCTAAAAAATCAAAAGCTACAAAATCGAATTGGGGATTTCTCTTGGATGCGTGATGTTTACCTCTGGAGAATCGAGTACTATATTTGAAGTTTCGAGTGGTGCAACAACTTTTCACATCAGAAATGGTAGAGTTGTGCGAGTTCTTAAGAAGTGTTGGTGTGGTGAACATGTAGTGGCGTTGATATCGAAATCCAAATTGAATTCGTGTCGACACTACTTTCGGTGTGGTTATGCTGCATCAAAAAAGGTAATTTGAATATGTGGTTTAGTTTTTGTTGATGGTTATCATTAATATCGATTATGTATTGTAGCTTGTGAATGATAATCATGTTTTCAAATGGCTTGATAAAGCACTCTTGAATGAGATTGAAACAGTGTAGTTCAAGAACAGGAGATGTGAACGTGAGCTTAAAGAGATTAGGAAAGAGAGTTTGGTGTTGAAGAAAATCGTATCTAAGAAGATGAAGGTAGAGAAGGAATTGCTTGATAGGGTTGAAGGTATTGTGGTAGAAAACAATGCTAAGATGAAAAAGATGATGGTTGGAGTACTCGTTGGATGTGTGATTATGGTTACGTGCATCAAGTTTGTAGGTTAAGATTGTGTTCGGTTAAGGCTAGGTGGGGTTTGATGTATCGGAGAAGCCAATTTTGTGTTCGGCTAAGAATTCGTAAGTGTGTAAGTTTGAAGTTTTTGTAAGTGTGCTAGGTTAAGGTTGTGTTCGGTTGTATTATGTAATGAATGAAAGAATCTTTTGAGATTTGAATTTTAATTGCATCGAGTTAATCCAAAAGAAAAAGCATTGGACACAAGTGTTTAAAATATGTTTATACCCGACACTAGTCATCTAAAAACCAATCCCACCATGTGTAAAATGTACTAAAAACATGGTAAATGTATTTAAATATGGATCCAAAAACAACCTAAAACATGTAACCACAATAGTGACATTGCTTGAGAAGATTCAGCTTGACTAAAGACTTGTTGCGATAAGGATTGTTGCGATGACATACCTTGAGAATCTTGCAAAAAAATCAAGAATTAGTCGATATGAATCTACTTAATCGATGTGTATGTTTCTTGACAAATCTGTGCATGTTTTTTCTTGTGGAATTTGTAGTTATGATCAGCAACACTACATATACCACAATGTATTACTTGCTTTTTCTGCTTTGATTGTTTCTTGGTAGGAGACTCGTTAACACCTTTTTTCTTTGCATTATTCACCTTCGTGATCTTCTTCCTCCGAGGTTGTGGTGGTGCAGGAGGAATGTGGACATTCGATAGGTTAGTTGAAGGCCAAAACTTGGCACCTCTCACAGGTACATACCTTTGTCGTTGTTCTTCTCCATGTATTGGTGCGAAACGAATGACACACATAATTTTCTTGTACAAGCTTCTTCACCATAATCACTCCGTAGGCATGCTCACACGGTATTCCATATATCTGAAACTTCATGCAGGTATAAGTTTTTCTCTCTAAATTCACACTATAAGCACATCCACTCAACCTTTCTTCATACATCCCACTGGTACTTACAGTAATTTTGCATTCTGAGTCCTTATATTCTTTAGCAACAAAATTAGCAACATACGATGTACAAACCCCTGAAACAGAAACACAAAATTGAAATGCATAACAAAAAATTCACAAAGAAATAAACCAAAAACAGAAAATACCTTTATGACCATTTGCTATAGCATCTCTTTTAGCAATACGTGTCATAGCGAGCCTTCTAATTGTCTCTAACATCGACACAAAAAGCTTCTCTCTTACTTTGGTAATGGTGCTGTTAAAAGACTCCGTTGAATTGTTTTCAACATTCTCACAGAAATTGTCTAACTTATAAAACACTCTACACCAACTCCTTGGATTTTTTTATGTACATCATTGTAAATTCCAATGTCAGAGCTGAACAACCTGTCTAAACGTTCCGAAAATTCTAGTTCGTTGTAACTCCATGTTAGATTCCATATCAATGGTTTCATGTTTTTTTTACTCCCATGATTCTTCTTGAGATTGCCATAGATGTGCCTAACACACATACGATGTTCAATCTTTGGTAATTCTTTCTCCACACCTTTAATCAATCCCTCAAACAACATATAAAACGTCACAAAATATAACATTTAAACCATAACAACAACCATTTACCATCATTTAAACCATAACTTCTGCTTGTCCGATATCATAATGTAGCATTCACCATCCAAGGTCTTCCTTTACCTTCCTCATAAACTATAACCAGTTATCACTCTTTTTAACCTGAACCACATCCTATATTATTGGATAAATAGCATTGTTTGCATCTCTTCCTAATGATACAAGTAGTTGTCATTTTATTTTGTGTTTTATGAAGCACTCATCGAATCTTATTAGAGGCCCACATGTGTCTTTCCAAGACCTTATAAGCACATCAAAACATATATAAAATATGTTAAACTCCTCTTCACCTTTGTCGTTTGTTAAAGTTTCTATTTCTATCGTATAATCTTTGTTTGAGTAAACATATTCAACTGCATAACCTCAGAGCCGGAAAAACTGAAGATCATACTCGGATTCAATCCATTTCAATGCTTTGCTGCGAGCTGCTTGACATTAAGGCCTAGATACACTAATTTTTCATCTATCCTTAATTATTTCTTTGATTTTCATATGCATAAAATATTCAGGTTTTTTTCGAGTTCTATCAAGCAATCTATGATACCTTAAGCATTTCACATTACCCATTAGGAACACAATTATTAGTATCTACATAAACCCTAACCATCCACATTGCATCATTAGGCAAAATTGATGCATAAATCTGCGAATTACAACCTTCACCTTCACTATCACCAAGACATTTAAATCCAATCTTATCTTTATCATACTGTATTGCTTTATATTTCGATCGGTACTCAATGCGTAATCAAGAACACACTTCTTGAACGAGACGTCGTTGAAAAATGTTTGGCTTTTGTATAACGCCCATCGCCACACTTGATGTCGGTCTTTTTTCTCGGCGTTGTTTCGATTTCTTCCTCATCGTCGCTATATGGGTACGTATCATCTTGAATGGAAGGCTCGTCGACAAAGTACTCCACCAATCTTTCGATTTTGAACTCATCCTGTTCTCCGGCCTCCTCGTCGAGTTCGACATCCACTCCCTCTCCGCAAATCACTAACGCCATCTCGAATGGAAGCCTCGGCGACAAATTCAAGTTTGATTTTGGGATTTTTTTCTAGGGTTCACGATTTTGGAGTTTTCGATTTTGGAGATTTCGATTTTAAGAGTTTTTGGGATAACAATCGGATTTTAATTAATCGGGTAAATTGGGTGTGATATCGCTTTAATTGGCTCGTAATCGGTTTAATTGGTTTGTAATCGGTTTTAGTTGTTAATAATTTGGTTAAGTAGTTTTTGGCAACACTAAACCCATCCAAACCAATTGATTTGGGGATATCGATTTCGAACTTTTAAATAGTCGGTAAATTTGTTTCAAACTTTCGATTCAGGTGGATATAAATTGTTAACTTTCATTTTATAGAAATATAAAACAAAGTCTTAGTTTGAGAGAAATCTCATATTATATGATATTTCTCGTAGGGAAATAGATCGTCAGCCTTCAATTTTTAAATATATGTTTTCGTCGTATTAATGATTATATTGGTTTGAGTGCCGAGGGTTGCATATGTGGTTAAAATTACGCATGTGACTATAATATGTGTTGTTCATGTGTTTGGTGAAAAATACGGCTAATCGCTGGAAAATATGGTTGATCGTAAAAAAATTTAATTGAATTGTGTTTTAATAACGGTAAAAAATTAAGATAAATAACATAACGTTTGATCATTGCAATTTTTTGTGCAAACTGCGGTAGATAAAAAGATAATAATTTATATAATCACAAATGTAATTTTTTTTGTAGCAAACACACATAACTATAATACGTGTGGGTCTAACTGCGTTGTGATTCTTTTTTCTGTACTTAAATCGAAGTGTTTTACTAACATGTACTATCTCGTTGGGAGATTTTAGATATGCGAATTAAATTTTCCAGTTTTGTTCAATTTATATTTTCCAGTTATAGTTCGATTTTATATCCATCTATAAAAGTTATTGTATTAGTCTCAAATCACTTATTCACAATTTTTATACAGATCTTAATGCAAAAAGGAACTATTTTATTTAATGTAATGTGTTCCTCAAGTTTATACTTTGAGTGTTAGAAAAGAGATCACAAAAATAAGAAAATTGATGAATGTATCATGAATTTTGTTTTTGTTGCATTTGGAGGTTGTGTTTCTCTTCTCTTAAACCCACCGATCTTCATTAAAAGAGTTCCAACAGAAAGTCATGCTTTTACTCACAAACAACACAAAACATAACAAATGTGTATAATCAACCTTTGCCTATTGTTTTGTGGGTCAATTCATTACCAAATCTTCGTTTCTTCCCTTAATTTTTTTGGTTTTATTTATCTGATTTGTCTTCCTAAAAGATTTATGGAGAATTTTATTCATTTTCTTTGATGGCAGTTGAGATCTATCATAATAATATTTTTCTGAAGAGCATAAGTACCCAACTCTCCCATATAAGTCAGTCACATAAGTCAAATGTTGGTTAAATATTTAAAGCTTTGTTTGTTTTAGGTAAAAACTTTATAAAATTACGAACGAAATGTGTTCGTTTACTTATGGATCAACACTCAATGTTATAGTGTCAAAATAAGAGCAATAATTTCTTACTCTGATATATTAAAACAAAATAATTTCTTTTTATGAAAATACAAATAGTAAACGCAAAATAACGTAGTATTTTTTATTAAGTACATTAGCTTGTATATACAGAAATAACAAAATGAAACGGATTTTCTTTTAAAATAGCAGTTTTTTAATTGACAAAAATAAAATCTTTTTTAGTTTTTTTTAAATATAACATTTAAATTTCCAAAATAACATAAATTTAATATTAAAATATTTTAAAATTTTTTTAATAATGAAAAATTAAATCCTAAGTTAGAAAAAATAATCTAAATATAATATTTTAGGTATATCTATAATTTATTTATAGTAAATATATATTTTTCATAAAATAATTTGTGTATTTTTGAGAATTTTAATTTTAGAATCCTAAATTTAAAACAAAAATTTTAAAAAGTGATATTTTGGAGTATTGTATTCAATATGTATCATAATTAGTTTAAATTTTCAATAATATCAAAAATTTAATATCAAAATATTTTAAAACATTTTTTATTAAAAAAATCAAATATAATATTTTAATTTTATTTATAATTTATTTAAAATAGATAATAATTTTTATTTAATAACTTTAATATTTTCCAAATTTTAAATATAATATGATATATTTAACAAAAAATTAAAATTAAAATTTTAAAATATTACTCAATTGTTTGAAATAAATCAAACGTAGAGGCATTAAAGCGTTATAGTGTATAAATAAGTAGCGAGAGGCATTAATTGCATTAGGTTCTGAAGCATATCGATTAAGATAAACGTGTAGTTACTATTCATTACTCCGTCATTGCAATTTCATTTTTTTGTCAACTAATTTTCTTCTTCTTTTTATAGACGTGTAATTACTACTATACTTATATTAAAATAATTTCATAACTAAAATGTGCAGTACGATTTTCAATTGTTGGATGCATCAAAACAAACACTAAAACTTAATTAATTATATAAACTGAGAGAACGTACGATTGTTTATATCTAATTAACTATCAAATTAATTAAAGTGTTAGACATTTTTAATATATTAATTAAAAATTATTTTTTAAAAAACTTTATTCTAATTTACTAGAGTGACATGATTAGGTGTAATCACCAAAATTAGTTTTAAATAAATATAAAAATAGATTTAAGTTATTATAATAATTATAATATATGACACTTTTATTAATTTGATTAAAAAATCAATATATTTTATTAACTAACTAAAAAGTAACTATTTATTTCAAAAAAAATAATCTATTTATTTCTATAAGTTGCACGAAAACTTATAAATAATTCAATCACATCGCAGAAATAATATTTGTACTTCGACTATATAAGATTATTTATGTTTTATTCATTATATTTTTTTCTATCAATTTTTGTTTGATCATTTAAAAATAAAAATTAGATTACTAATCATTATTAAAAATAGATTTTTTTAATTATCATATGTTATAAATTTAATATTTTAAACCTTGAATATTTGTTATTTAAATAAGAAAAAACTATTATTTTAATATTTTACTAGTGAAATGTATTTTACATAGAAAGTCATTCATATGGAATAAAAATTATCATTACATTGAAAATTATAATCAATATTTTGTTAGAAATAATCAGATTTTAAATTTTAAATAATAATATTAATAACTATAATAGATTTTATAATTAAAATTATATTATATTTATTCAATAATTATTTTATTTTCTATGATGCTAGTATATGATACGTATTCTAAAACTATAGTAATTACTTCTCTTGTCATACTCCTTTGCTAATCATTTTAGCTATCCTGACTTCTCACAACAGATTGTCTGTAACCCCATTCGTTTAGAGAAGTTAACATAAAATATATAAATATTTTCGTCTCACAATATTACGTAACAATATTACGTTTAACTAAAAGGTTTGTTTAGTTACTCTTTCTGTTAAAATAAACTATATAGGCCTAATAAGTCAAGCTAACTCTTTGAAAATCATCTCATCCCAATGGACCAGGCCATCAACCATTATAATCACTCCACTCCTTATTTCCACCTAACCATGCAGACCTATCTATTATATATAAACACTCCCACTTTACTCACAAACCTACAACATTTACATCATCATCATGGCTTGTCTCTTCTTCTTCTTATCACTTCTTCTTTTCTCCACCCAAATCAATGCAAGAGATAGTAACTCCTTTGGGAAGTTCAAAAGAGAAAACCTCAACCAAAACTCTAACAATCGTGTCTCTGTCAACGAGATGAAAGACCAAGAAGACCAAAACCCTACCTTTATCCCCGAGTCTGGAAACGGGTACGGCTTGTATGGTCACGAGACAACCTACAACAACAACGAAGAGTTGAATGATGAAAAGCACGATGAGAACGTTAACTTCGACGATTCTTTCTCCACCTCAGGTTTAAGCCAAACCCAAGAATCTTACAAGAACTACAGAGACAGCAGTCCTAAGACGACAGAGAGTTACGAAAACAGCAACAAGGACATGAGCTACTATGTAAACTCTAATGGTTACAGGACGGAGAAGAGAGAGAAGGAGGTGTACAAGGGTTATACCAACAACGTAGAGAGACAAGGTATGAGCGATACAAGGTTCATGGCTAACGGTAATTATTACTTTGACCTTGACGACGAAAGAAACCACGGTCGTTTCTACCAGAAGCATCATTACAACTACAAGCCCACCGGTTACAATGAGAAGTCAAGCTTTGAGAATCCATACAATTTCAAGAAACAGTCCGAGATGTTTGGGGAAGAGCAAGGAGGTCAGTTCACTCCATGAGCATTGCCGAACAATATATAACCGTTTGCCAGTCAAATCTTCAATCGTTTGCATATATATATATATATATATAATTTGGAATAATAAAATAGTATATGGTGGTGCTTTTTTACTTATGCTGGTTTTCAGATGTTGGTTCAATCCTTTTTTTTGTTAATATAAACATATATGAAGATAATAAGTTGTGAACCTTTCCAGTTTTTATAATGTTCATCTTTCTTTTACCTTTAACAAAAAATTACCACTATAACAAAAATCGTTTAGCATTTGTTTAATACCTAGGGCGAGTTATTCATTATTTGTTAATGTATTTTTTGAAATAATAATAGAGACACTTTTCAAGAGTATAATTTGAAAGATATTCATTTTCCCAGTCACTATTATATTTGAGAGAGAGAGAGACCCATACGAAAGACATGCCGTGAAAGTATACGTACATAGGCCAAAGAGGTATACATGAGACACGAATGTATACGGTAGATGAAGATATGAGTATACAATAATGGACATGAAGGTATACATGCATGATCGAGGATACAAAATAACTAGATTTATATATAGATAAATATTCTTAAATTATATAATATTATTTATTAATAAATATAAATAAAAGAGTAATATACTAAAATAATATATTTTTAAATTTTTGTTTCAAATTTATCATTTTAAATTTAAAATTCCAAAAATATCAAAAAAATGATTTTTTATAAATACATATTTATTATAAATAAATTATACATAAATTTAAAACATTATATTTAGATTCATTTTTTTCAATTTAAGATTTTTTTTCATTAACAATAAATTTTAATGAATTTTAGTATTAAGCATAGAAAACAATATTCGCAAATATAATATGGTTTATTAGTAAATATAAATTAAATATTTATATAATTTAAATTTTATTTAAAATTATTCTTAATATTAATTTTTATATAGGTAAATTAAGAAAAGAAACATAATTGTTTTTTACGAATTTAATAATATTTTTTGGTTAGTTTAATATAATATGTTGATTTTCTAATCAAATTAATAACAATGATATATATATATATATTGTAATTATTCTAATAAATTAAGACTATTTATATATTTCTTTGAAATTCACTGTGCTGATAATACGTCACCATGACATTTTTGTTAACAATACGTCATAGTAATGTTATTTTTTTAAAATTGTTTATCAAATAATATATTAAAAATAATATAAACTAAAAGGTGTGAATATAAACCAAAATACTTTTTACAAAAATTGACATATAATTAAAATCTATATATACTTTAAATATTGAACATGGACCATATCCTTTATATATTAATTAAACTTTTATATATTAATTAAGAAATATTTTAATAAATAAATCTTATTTTTACGTATTATTTACAAATATATCATGCTTGCAAATATGATGTCAGACATAATTTACCAAAATACTTACAAAAATAATATTACACAAATATTTAACAGTATAGTATATGTAAATTTTTAATGTTTTGACATAAAATGTATTTTGAAATAAAATACAAATAAAATATAAAAAATATTAAAATTTTTTAAAAAATTAGTCAAAAATATAAAACAAATATTTGCATTAATTAAATATTTATAACATCACAATTCTTTACTTATTTAATAATATTATCTATAAAATAGAGATAAAATTTAAATTTATTTGTATAATCAATGTAAAAAAATTAAAAGATTATTTTAAATAAAAATAAATTATATATGTATCTAATTTATATTTATTAAATAAATAATTAATTATAATATATGATTATTTTTTATACAATACAATGCGTGGATATAAATTTACTTATTTCTATTATTATTATTTATAAATCCCATATATAGGGATGCACATAATTAAGATACAAGATGCGGCTTTCCCTCATTCTCTATTACATCAACAATAAACACATAGTTTCAAAAACATTTTACTCGACAAATATATTAGTATTGTTCGTTTGCTCATTTCTATCAACTGCAATTGCAGCGGTGGTTAAAAGTGCGGTTGCAATTGAGACATATGTTATTTGTTTGTACGTCGCTGATAATAGAAATGGATCTATGTATATGGGTACTATGACAAATGCCCCATATTAATAATTTTTTTTAAATTTTTTTTATAAAAATTTAGTTAAATATTTTAATTTAAATATTTTTTTCAATACTACATACTAAATATGTTTTTGCATCCGTTACTTACTGGTAGTTACGATTGCAGTTGATCGCATCGGTCAAAAAAATTATGATGAATGATGTAACATCTGACCGTTGAGATTATCCTCATATAAGTAAAGTAAGTAAACGAATAATAATTTACTAGAGCCTTAACCGCGATCGACAAACGAAGATAAACTATTTTACTTGGCAAAATCAATGAAATCCTGATTAAGCAAAATAGAAAAACTCTGCGATTAGTCAACAACTAGTCGACCTATCTTTAGCCATCCACCCACGTGACATGCACATGATCAATAATTCAAAAGTCAAAACCCTACACAAAAGAAATCCTAATAATTGCTTTTCCTCTTCCGAAAATAATTGTTTTTTAAAAGGCATAACTTTCACAATGTCCGCCGCCAGGTTCGTCCTCCGCTCCGGTGCCGGCAGAGCCACCGTTGCTGCGTTTCGATCTGCAAAGCCTATTTCAGCTTTTAAACGGTATCCTATCCAGATGCCTAAACAGAGCCCTCTCTCTCACCGCATTTTCGGGTGAGTTTTCAAATACATAAGAACGAAACCATTAATTATGCATCTCTTTTAGCTCATTTTTCCGTTTTGAAATGAAAAAGATCTCCGGTAGAATTGAGCTGCTGCGTCGAGACGATGCTTCCGTATCATACAGCTACTGCTTCTGCTTTGCTCAATTCGATGCTTTCAGTTTCACGGCGCTCTATTTGGACACTCGGAGGTACTTTTCATACTCTTCTTATTCGTCTTATCTTATACTTGTCGTTGATTTTGTAGTGAAGTTTAAATATTTTTTGATTGGTGAAAGGAATTATACTTGCTGTTGAAGGTGTAAATTATAATGAAGATACATGACTGTGTTCTTTCGATTTTCTTCATGTTTAGTATTCATGATCCATTGTTATTATTCATATGTTTGTGAATCTGCACATATAGAGAACCAGAATCCTGATGGTTCTTGAAGATTAAGTCCAGGTTTAAAGTTATTTTAGTACATTGGGGTTTTATATGTTGATGAACTTCTTTCATGCTCTGCCACTGCTCGCCGCTCTGTTTACTGTTCGTGTGCATTGTTGATGGATAGTTATGTATTATTAGGCTTTCTCTTCTTTAGGTTTACTTTTATTTGGCACTTACAAAGGTTTTTCTTTAAAACCATTGCTTCCAATTCTGAGTTCTTTGTATGTGCAGATGTGGAATTTAAAGTTGTTGTCAATTGTCATCTTAGTTCTATCTAAAATTCTTCACTTTCCTAATCTTACTTGAGAATAGTGACGACTTCAACACTGGAAATTAAGAGCCAAAACCACAGCCTTACCTGTGGCATAATTTGACAAGTCTTTAGCCATATTTCTAATGTCTTGCATACAGTGAGAAAGTCTTAACCTTTTTTTCCTTTCTAGGGAAAGATGATAACTAAAGGACAATCAACAAGAGTGATGTAAGCTATTTCTCACGTGGTTCTTCTTGGAGTTGGGTCTTAACGATAAAAGAAGAAACTTGATGTGCCCATTTGCCCTGTATTATTGTAGATTAAATAACATTCATCTTCTATGAAATAGTCTTCGTACAATTGGTTGACTTTTCTTATCGCATCGTTTTTGTACATGAATTGACCCCGGAACACTCTTTGCTACCTCTAGTGACATGCGGTTCTGTTTCCTATATACTCAGATTGCAACGATGATGCATGATGGAATTATAAATGGAGAGTGCATGATGGAATTATAAATGGAGAGTGCGTGATGGAATTATAAATGGAGAGTGCATGAATGGATGAAATTTTAAGACAAGGGTGATGAAGTGAAGTGGTTTTTTTTCTTTTCACCATGTAAAAGAACCTTAAGTGACTCATGTTTCTTCTTAGGCCATAAGATTTGGTTTCAACCTTAGATATTGTCCAAGATATTTGTTAAAACCGATCAGATAGACCGGATTCCAGCTTCTTTTATCTTTAGGAGGTTGCAGAATCAAAATATCGAAACTTGATGTCGCAATTGTATATCGGAATTGCATAACTGACAAGTAATGTGGACACAACTTTACCAAGTTTTTCATTAACCTTCTGTTCAAGGAGGTTACAAAAGCATCTCACAACTGAAAGACTACTTACCATCGTGCACCGAAACCCGAGATCAACATAAATCTACCAGTAGATAAGGACATAAGATAAATAGTAAACTCACATCACAAGATAAAAAATGTACTTTTCCCTTCTTCATTCATTGTGGTACTTTGATAATTACCTATTAGACATGGGGTTTAGAGAATCATTCCTCGACATTGACGAGCTCATACTCCACGAGGGACAAATTGTTGTCCTCTTTAACAGTTATGTCAGCCGGTTCAGTGACCTCAATGCGACCCCATTTGTCAACAGCAAGCCTCATTGATCCCTTGAACATATCTATCTTTGCATTCCTCAGATTCACAGTAGCTCCTGGTTTCATCAACTCCACTAGTCCCAGAAAATAAAAATAAAAACAAAGCAAGAAAGATTTTTGTATTAGCATCAAAAAACGATCAACATTGTTAACAATAGAAAAGTTATCCACTTTGAAATCACTAATTGAGTATCGGAGAAGAACATATTCTAAAGAGTTTCTTTGATCCAACATTTGAGTTCTTCACACAAAAGCTACAATGTTTCACATACGAAATCTATATTTTTTTTATGTTTTGAGACTAAGCAATGATTTTATCACACAAAAACAGAGATTAGCACAAATTTTGGAATACAGAATGGGATTTAATTCACCTTGATCGTTACGAGCGGTAAAGAGGATGGAAGCAGTCTCGTCTCCAACGAGACACTCAGAGATCCGAGCAGGTCGGAGGTGAGAAGAGGCAGAACCTGGCTTCTGTGGAACGGAATTCTGATCGATGACCTTAACGGTCAAAGTGTGACCGCTCGTGCCTGGTTTCAGCTGATCCACCTTAACGAAAACTGGTTTCCTCTTCTCCTGCAAGCCCTGTGTCGTCTGCTGTTGTGGCTGATACTGAGTTCGCGTTGAAGAGGACGGAGGCGGCGGATTTCTCCCATGTCGACGCGGCGGAGGCGGTCCATTTCTCTGGCGTGGTTTCTGTTGAGAATTGTCGCTGGTGTTTGACGCCATTGGGACTGAAGAAAGTTAATGGAGAATATTTATCTTTCCTCTCTCTGCTTTTGCTATGAGTTGTGTTCGATCTTTAGATGAAAGCCCTAGAAACGAAGACTTATAAAGAATTTGATTCTTTAGTGGAATTTACTATTTTTTCTCACTTTTTTTTTTTTAATTTTAAGGAAAAGAAAAAGAGAAACGAAATTGCAGTTTAAGGCAGCCACGTCAAAAAGAACAAAATGGGCCGATTGAACTATAACCATGTCCTTTATGGGCTTTACACACACTGCGTAATTTTAAAGCAATTTTACACACATCTGAAAAACTAGAATTCGAGAAAATTTGCTTTACTGATTATTTTTGTACAGAATTCCCAAACGTATGACCTAACATTAACTTGTCTTGTTTTAGTTTATCACCAACAATTCCAAAATAAAAAAGAAATGTAAAACTAGATTTAAACTCATGCGTTGTATAGAAAAATATATTCACATATTATAAATAATTATTTATTAGTAAATAAAAATTAAATATGACATATTTTATTTCTTATTAAAAAATAATTAAAAAATAAGTAACAAAATCAGATTATACAAATAAATTTAAATTATTTTTAATTTAAAAAATATTATTAACAGATAAAAATTATATATGTGATAAATATTATTAAATAAAAAAGAAATTATATATGTTATAATATTCACACATTATAACTAACTATTTATTATTAAATGAAAATTAAATATGACATATTTTATTTCTTATTTAAAATAATTTTAAAAAGGTTTTTAATATTGATTACAAAAATGAAATAAACAATAACATCAAATTATACACATAAATTTAAATTATCTTTATTTTAAATATAAAAATATTATTGAATAGGTAAAAAATTATAGATGTGATAAATATTCAATTACACTAAATTTTTGTTTTATATTTTTTTACCAAATTTTCAAAACCATAATATTTTGTTTTATATTATATTTGCATGTTTTATCAAAATATCTTTTATATCGAAATATTATAAATCTACATATATTATAATGTTAAATATTTTTCTAATGATAATTTTTGTAAATATTCTAATAAATTATGTCTTATATAATATTTATCTTAAAATATTTTGATAGTGTGATACGACAACATGACATATTTATAAATCACACATTAAGATGAAATTTCTTTATTAACACTAGATATTAACCCGCGTTACTGCGCGAAATATTTTTTTGGATTGAATTTGGTACCCTACTATTTTTTGGGATTGAATTTGGTATCTAGTAAGAATTTATATTATTTTTTTGCTATTGTGTTGATGTTTTGTTTTAGTAATGAATTTCGTTTAGAAAAAACGTTACTCGTGTATTATATATTTGTTTATCTGTTTTAGTAAAAATTTATATCATTTATGATTTTGATTTTGTGTTTATTTATGCTTGTTTGTGTTTAAATTTAAAATTAACTATGGTTTAACAATATTTAAATCATTTAATAATTTATAAAATTAAAAATATAATATATTACATAAAAAATATTGATCTAAATCGTAGTAAATTTATATGTGTATGTAATTTTAGTATAATACTATTACAAAAATTTATAAATAGTTTAATTGTAGTTATAAACTCATTAGGTAATAAGATAATTAAAGAAACTTTCACCAATTTACATTTTTGTTTGAGATCATTTGAATAGACATTTTATAATTAGTATTTTTGTTTTTTCACATTCAAAATGTCAAAATTTATAATTTTATTTTTAATTATATAATGAGAAAACAATATATACCAATTAACTATGTAAATATATTTGTTTTTATTTGTGTCTAAAATAGAAATTGTCCACTATTAAAATAATTGTTAAAGTTGAATTATTACCCGTAAAAAAACAATTATTAAAAAATAAACATAAGCCCTAAACGCTTTAGTCGAATAGTCGCTACCTATAAAAAACCGCAGATAAGAATTCTATGGCTATTCATCATCGAGATTTTTCTCTCGATTTAGCCATTTTAGATATCATAGAAATCGGTAAATCTGTTCACGAAAAAAGTTAGCAATGGAAAATCGGAATGCCACAAAAGGTACGCATCAACCTTCTATGTTCTGGATTTTTAAGTGTTTCTAGATTTTCTGAAAATTAGGGATTTTGGTTTTTACTCGAATCTATGGTTGGAATAACTTGGAATATGTTCGAAAATATTGAAAATTTCACTGTAAAAACTTTGATCTGTAGAAAAAATTCATAGATTAGAATTGATGAAAAAAACTACATACCGAAAGTAATAAATTAGGGATTTTTGGTTTTAGTAAAATCGTAGATTGCTAGAATTTTGAATAAGGTGTTAATGTTGGTAATTTCAATTTAAAAACTTCGATCTGTGAAAAAAGTCCATAAATTCAATTTGATGAAAGCCCTAAATACACGGAGTAAGAGATAAGAATTTCTATTAATCCGTTTTTGTTTTAAAAAAAATATGAAGATGTCGATTCATCTCCCGCAAACTTTTTTTGTGTTAATCTCATAAAATAATAGTAATATATCTAATAATAAATTTAATTAATTTGCTTGTGATTATTTTGATTAAATACTTAAGATATTTTGTTTTGATTGAAAATTCTTCATTCTAATATGAAAATTCTACATATAAAAATGTCGGAAATCTTATATAATATGGAATAAAAAAATTAATATAATAATAACAACTATAATATATACAAACTACAAATAGTTATCTACTAAGTAAAGCAAATTATAATAGCATACCACATCAAAACCATTAGTTCAAATATTATTGTCCTTAAACATAGTTGAAACATTAGAAACATTATCCATCATATTTATTTTGAAATAGAACCTCCATCATCATCAACACCGTCATCATTGAAATTAACATCACTACCAGATACATTTTCGAATCCCAATGCAATTAAACTCATTTAGTTAGAATTTCTTTTCACAAATACGAAAAATTAAAACTTCTAAAAATTAATTAACACAATTTCATCAACTTAATTATCTCTTATCTTCCGAGATTCAAAGATAATTGAGACTAGTTGAAATTTTGACATATCTCCACCATCAATAATGTGTGAAGAATCTAAATAAAATAAATATAAATTAAAAATAATTAAATTATTTATTAAAAATTTAATAATATTTCACACTTACAATCCTTAGTATGGATACGTTGGAGCACACACAATTATGTTGCCATTAATCTTTAAAAACCCATTAATGCCATTAATCTTTAAAAACCCATTAAAGAAATCAACTCTGCCAATTTACCAAAGCAAATGCATTCGAGAATAAAGTTCCTATAAAAATAAAAATAATTATATCTTGGAGACTATAAAACATTGAAAAAATAATTTACTAGTTAACTTACCTTATGTTTTGAACATTAAAACAAAGAGTTTCTATTGTTAATAAAAAATAGACAATCCTTAGGTTCATAACTGGTATTAAAAATTCTCCAACTTTAACAATAACAATTGTCACATCTTTATATAAAAATACAGATTATTAGCATTTTTTAAAAACTGTAAATTTAATGCACTAAACTTAATTTAAAACATTACCAAGCGGGTATAATAGAACTAAATCTCGATTAATAATTTTTTTGAACTTGGTAAACTTCATTAAATGTTTTTTGATTCTTGAATGAATAGTTACAATTACTATATCCTCAAGTAGATGAAGTTGAATAGATTTGTAAATTTTGTTTATCACTATGAGATCTAATAACAACAAAGTTTTGATGCAATGCCACTTATCTTCTTTAAGTTGAATTAGATAATGTTGAAATGATGGAGGATTGTAAATCATCCCTAAATCATGATTGCAATTAATTAATATAATTTCATGCATTTTTATATAATGAAATTTGTAAATAAAAATACTTACATCTTCATCAGCAAATATATAGTGTAAACTTTCTTGACCATCTTCATTTTTTGTCTCCAATGTTTTAACATCTTTACACGAACTTTCCAGTTAGTTTTCTAAGGATGAAAATTTGAAAATGTAGCATTATGATTTGTTTGTTTTTGAAGAAGATGTTTTAGTAGTTATAAAAACTGATATTTCAATATGCAATGCACTTTGGTATATATAAAGAAAAAAGCTTCTATGTTGGCAGTTTTAATAAATTAGATACTAAATATTAAAAATTGTCATTTCATTTCTAAGAATAATATATTCTCAATAAACTGTTACAATTTTTTGTCATTTTGTGTTTGTTTTACTTTTGCAATGAATTTATTCACTGCAAATTTCACAATATAATGTTGGCTTCGTAATTTTTTTGGATTTGAAAGAAACGTTTTTGGTGTTACACTTGCCACAACCAAAATAATACTATGAAAAATATGTATCAATATCATAAATTGTACACATGATTTTGCATTTTTCAACTAGCAAAATATATTAGTAAAGTTTATGAGGCAAATATAAAATATGTTTTAATAGTTCCATTGAATTTCTATAACAAAAGAAAAAATATTATATGAAAATTACCTCAAGAGAATTTAGTAATTCTGTAGCACATTTTTTAGGTAGTTGAAACCATTCTTTTCATTTATGATAAGCTAACGTTCTTCATATTTGGGTTCAATCATAGTTATAACAAATGCATCTTGAGGTAACTTGATGAAAAAAAAATAAATACACAACAATAGTAATTCTAATTAGATTACATTCATTTGCAATTATATGAACTTTCACTTCATAGTTATACGAATTCTTCAAAACTTGCATTTCCGATAAGAAGAGGCTAATGAATAGAACATATAAATCAAATGCATTAGTAATTTGCAAATCTCATACAAATTGATAAGAAAAATAATATTATGTATGTCTACATGACATATGTATTAGATTTGATTATAATTATTAGAATGTTTAATTACCTCGCTAGAAATTGATCTTTCTAAGTAGGCATACGACAATTTGATCTCTAGCATCTTGGCAATGTTTGTTTAATTTTTCTGAAAATACTCTTCATAGACAACATGTCATTCGATCATCCCTAATATAAAAGTCATTAACATTAAAAAATTTAAATTAGTAGATTTATTTTATAATATATTTAGAAATACTTACTTTAAATCCTTCAAATAAAAATCAAATTTTTTTTTTTTTGACATTCAGTTGAATAGTTTGTGTTTCTCCCATATCGACGACTTGCCCAATAACACTGACAAATTTTTTTTTTAAAGTTATGATTAAGATAATTATTAAAAAATTACCAACTAAGAAATGTATTTTTTGTTCACCATTTCTAATCATATCAAAAGTGATCAAAGACATAAATATGTCATATGATATATAATCATATGTTGGGATGGATGTGCTTACAAAACTCATTTAGTAAGTATGATGAGTTAACAGAAAATTCTGAATTACAAGAGTTAATGAGAAATTTTCAATGAATTGCCACTCTCCGATAGTGAGTGGTTTTTGAAGGCGTAGAAACCATACTCGTTTACATGAAGCATGAATTTTTACTCCTTTCTGAAACAAAAGTTGAAAATAGTTAATTTTAAAATAATATGATAAGTTAGACTATATTACATAAAACTAAAATTATACCGTCTGATAAACCAATATGAACTTGAATGTTTCACCAGATTGAGATGTGTATTGTTTACAGGATTGCAATATTTTGATATGGATGTGCCAAAATGTCTTGAATGGTTTTACATCATTCAGGTAAGTAATTTGACCTTGTAAAACCATTGTTTCATGAAATGTGTTGTAAGATATGGATATTAGAATAGTTAGCTTGTGAATATTTAATTTATTTAGTGATTGTGATATTTAGGATTTATTGATAGCGAGATTTTCTAATATATTTTAACAAAATATTATATTAATTGATTTACTTATATTAAATGGAATCTATATTAGATGAAATCAATAGAAAAGGAATTTTTTTATTTATTGTAATGATTTAAAATTGTGGTTAAGATTATGATAAATGTATTTTGTTGTGAATCGATTCTTTGATTTTATTGCTGAAACAAAATCATTTGAATTTAGATTTTTCTACACAATTATCATTAGAATTTATATTTAGTTAAGATAAAGGTTTGGATTTTCTATTTTTTAAAAATATAGTTAAGATTAATTTTGTTATGTATTTGGATTAATGTTAGTTTAATAAACAGATTTTTAGATTTTATTTATATATAGTTAAGATTTAAGATTATGTTTTCTGATTTTTAACAATATATAGTTTAGATTAGGATTGTTTTAATTTCTTTAAATATAAACATGATTCTAATATAATAGTTAATTGTTTATTTATATTTTTTTAATGGTAAATTTATATAAAAGGTGGAATTTATATAATTTTATGATTAAATATATATGATATATATATATATATATGTATATGTATCTCAAAATAATCCATTTAGATAATTTATATACGATTATTATTAGTTTTTGTAATATATATATATATATATATATTGTCGAAACAATTAATTTAGTTTTATATTTATTTAAATATATAAAAATAATATATCAGTGACTATAATATAAAATTACGTTAGTATCATTTGTTAGATTAGTGAACGTTTGGAAAGTATATATTTAGAAATAGAAATAATAGAAGAATTGTAAAAATCGAAAGTTAGACATTGTTATCCAAGCTGAAACACTAATTAGATAGATGTTTTCAATTATATGAGATTCGAGTGGTGACAAAAAGCTCCAAACCCAAAAGAAAAGTCACCATATATAAGTATTGAATGGGCCCGGCCCATACGTAGTACCGTATTATGTTGTATCAATGCTTTACCGTATTATGTTGAATCAATGCTTTGTCTCGCTATTTGCTACCAAACGTTTTCTCGGGGATCAGGGCTCCATAGACTCGCCTGAGCTTGATAGTAATACCACCGTCGCTCGCCGGAGACTTGCTATTAGAGACTTCAAAGATGTCTGATTCTGACATGGATATTGACGATGACGAGGTTCAAGTACACGTAATTGCAACAAAATCTGAATTGCTTGATACACCAATTAAAGCTTCCGAATCACAGAACGGTTAGTATTTTGCTTTCGGTAAATAATTTACACGGTTGTGTTGATTTTTTGCGCTCAACTTTGTGGTCAGATTGATGGAAACACCTACTGCAATTGCAATTTGACTCTCTTCTGCTGATGAATAAGAGAGAATCTATACGCATCGTTTTGTTTCTAGAACTAAGCAAGAATTGTGAAATTAACTAGTTTTAGCTCAAAGTCTTGTGAATTGGGATTGTGCTTTTTTGTGTAGCAGCCCCTTTTGTTCTTTCAAAATCTCAGACTTGGGTAATATCTCCTGGTTTAACCTGTCCCATGTAGATGTGAAGAAGATCTCAGATGAGCAATTAAAGATCATAAAGGATTCATGTGGTACCTTCGAAAACCCACAACCTGTTTCTGGGAACAGTGGGAAGAGTATGAAGCTGGAAGATGGAAAAGGCATAACTTTATCAAGGTATTTAACAATTTTTTTCCGCTTAAGTTTTGGTGAAGCTAACTAGGAAGTTAATGTAGTAGATAGAAGTTGTTTCAGAGGTTGATCTTGTCTGTTTTGCATGTTTGAAGCTTTTATGCTGATATATTCTGTTCTCAGATTTCCTGTTCCGGGTATAACGGTGCGAAGCTTTACGTCAGGGAATGAACCAGTACAAAAACGTGCAGCTCGTCCCTGCAAGTTTTTTCCTAAAGGATGTTGTGCCAAAGGGAACTTGTGCAGGTTTCTTCATGTGAGTGAGAATTCCAGTCGTACTAGTCAACAACAAGTGGAAAATAATATGGCTGGAACCAGTGATATCCAATCTGTTGAAGGTATGTCGTCCTTATGAGATATTCTTCTGAAGATTGTGATAATAGTGATCCTATCTGGAGGCAGTTCCAACGATATAATATTTATAGGGAGTTTAACTGATCTTCATGAAAATAATTTTTTTCACTTATTTTCGTTACAGAAAGAAGAAAATTGGACAGCAAAGAAGGTCTAAAAGTTTACGTGTTAAGCGAAAATGGCATGGGTCCTTTCCATACAAGACGGGATATATCTTTGGTGAATCCTCCAGGTAGCCAGAGAGTTTTCCCATCCACCAATGATATGCGCTTTGTTACCAATAGCAATTCCTTCACATTGAGAAGCAGCTTTGTTCACGAACCTAGATCGTGTATCACTTCCTATAGAAAAACAGACATGGAATCTTCTGGACAAGCCTGGACAGGTTCATTAGGTTCATTGTTCAGTTCTGTTCCTATGAATCAGTATGCTTCTAACTTGGGGCATTTTGAAAATAGAAATAATATATATGGATCTGGATCACTTCCAACACTGCAAGGGATATCTGTTTCTTCCGATCTAGTTGCAGAAGGTAACAGTACTACTAGCAATAAGAAGAAATTTTCTTCAAATGATTGGGATCCTTCTGAACCCTTTCAACCATCTTTCACAATTCCACCTTATATACTTCCCTCGTCTGATGCCCTTTATGATCCTTTCACGGACATAGAGAATCTAGAAGACAGATCTTTTAATGTTCCATTGTCAAGTAAAGGAAAGCATGCACTGAGAAGTTCCCGCCAGCAGAAAGATGGTGATTCATCTAGTGGTCCCCAAGTACGGGATTGCAATAATGATGATAAAAACAGTTCATGCAGTCAAAATCAACAAAAAGAAACTGTGGCGAGAAAGAATTTAGAAGCACGTGGAATAGTGGAAGGGGTGGCTACTTCAGTGGTAGAACAAAATGATGCTACAACACCTAGCAAAGAGGTTTCTTCTTCGGTGGCTGCAGAGAATAGAGTTGCTTTAAAAATATGCAAGCCTGCAGGGCGTGAATCTTGGCATAGAAGTGATGGATCTTCACATCAAAAGATGTTGAAATCAGATGATGCAGATTGTGAAGTGAGGTCAGACGCAGGAATGAAAGTAATGAGACAATTCCGGACTGCAGTGGTGGAGACAATTAAAGAGATGTTGAAACCGTTATGGCGTGAGGGCCGTCTTACCAAAGATGTGCATAACATGATAGTCAAAAGAGCTTCTGAAAAGATAGTAAGCACTGCTGTCCAGTTCCATCAGGTGCCAACTGAGACGGAATCAGTTGAGCAATATCTTAGTATGTCTGCACCCAAAATAGTGAAGCTTGTCGAGGTGAGTTTCTTGTTAGACACACACTAGAGCAGGTAAAAACCTAAGTAGTAAGTATATTGCACTGATCTGACAACTCCTCTGCTCATTTGTAGGGTTATGTCGAAAAGTACGGTAAACCCTCAGGTATCAAATAAAACGCCGCTTAAATCAGTAGCATGAGCGCAAGTTGATGATGTCATCCTTCTTTTCCTCAATTAGGATCTATAACCTAATTTTTTGGATCTCCATTCGTATCCTTTACCTATAATGGAAGAAGGTTGGAACTGGAGGAACGGGTGGCGGAATTTTGTAAACATTGTAAAACTGTTTAAAGTTTGATTTATGCTTTTGACGCTTAAAAAGATAATTGACTATTTTTCACTAATTGTAATCTCTTATTAGTAATGTGATAGAGAGGCTACATTGTAGTCATTCGTGTGTTTGATTGTAGACTGTAGAGTGCTTTGAAAGCAGGTAAAGGAGAAAAGAAGAAACGAATAAAATGTTGAGGTACGTACTTGACACTGTTTCTTTGTTTGAGCTTTAATGGTCTTGTTTTAGCATGTTTACTCCATTCGAGTAGATGTTGTATGGATTTTTTTTCTATTATAGTTTAGGTTTCTAAGTGGTTTGCTTTCTGAAAAATTAAACAAATTTAATATTAAAATATTTTTTTAAAAAATTTTTAATAAGAAGAATATAAATTCTAATCTGGAAATATGATTTCAAACATTTTATCCTAAATTTATTAATTTTACATCAAAAAATATTTTATTTGTATTTGTATTTATTTCTAATAATTTAAGTATCCTAAAAAAATTTATATTATTTTATTTTGGAATTTTCGATTTCTTAGAATTATTGACTTATTGAATTTTGGGATAAATTATATAAAGTACCTAACACATGGCATACTTAATGTATTATGCACATGTAGCATCATATTCAACGTATTATATGCAGTTGTGACATCGGAATTACTGTATTACATGCATGCACACGCGGAGTTCTAGTTAGCAACGACTCATCGGTGCAACTTAATTAATACATATACAAAATTGTTGCTTTTAATCATATTTTATCATATACTTAATTTAAATTAATTATTAGTTTATATAGCTATAAGCTATTGTAGATATTCTTAAATACATTAATTCAAAGTGTATTTGACTGTTTATATGTGGGCATGTACTTCATTGTTGGGGAAATACCTGGGCAATTGTATAAAATAACACGGTTTTAAGTTTTTGTTCTAAAAATAGCATCATTAGTTTAAATTTTTAATAATAGCATAAATTTAATATTAAAATATATTAAAACTATATTTTAATAAAAAAAAAATTAAACTCTAAATTACAAAAAATAAATCCAAATATAATATTTTAAATTTATGTATAATTTATTTACAGTAAATAATTATTTTTACATAATCATTTTTGCTATTTTGGGATTTTAATTTTATGATGACAGATTTGGAAGAAAAACTTTTAAAAGTATTATTTTAGGGTATTACTCTTAAAATATTATGTTTGAGTTTTTTTTTTTCAATTTAGGATTTAATTTTTTCTTATTAAAAATGTTTTGAAGTATTTTAATATTAAATTTGTGTTATTTTGGAAATTTAAACTAATGATTATATATTTAGAACAAAAACTTAAAAAGTGATATTTTTGTTGATTGTCGTTTATTTTACGAAAACATAATGTATATCACACACATGCGTAAGAGTACTGTTCATCAAGGCGACGAGGTAATTATTTAAAGAAATATTCCGCTTTTTATCACTAGGTTACAACAAACCGGTCTAACAACATTTTTATACAACAAATCGGTCTAACAACATTTTTAAACAAAAATTTAACATTTTATACGAAAGCAAAGTACAGTCGAATTCTATAGCTCTATGATAGATGTGAAAATGATGCAACTATTAACCCACTTGTTTCTCTCCGTTTAAACCGGTATGTCAATCTATTATATTTTCAACAATAATGTATTTTTTACATATTTATAGTGGATTTCGAATTAGGACGTATGTACTAAGAAAATCGGGTATGCATCTTAAGCTTTTTTATTCCGTCACAAAATTTATGGTGTCAAAAGTGTTTGTTAGGGTTTCACCTTAAATGATGTGCTATTTTATGGTTAATATCCTAAAATTTTTATTTTCAATATGTTAAATTTAAAAAATAAATTTAAGAATAAATTATTTTATGGTATTATTCTAACCAATTTTAACATTTAGACAAAAATTATTTGATGAAACAAAAAACATAAACTTACGTTGACACGCCTAGATCAGGTTAGTCAATTTTAATTCTCATTTAGAAAAAAAAAAAACTGACCATCATTAATTGTTGATTAATAGTGTAATTAAAAAGATTAGGTCAACATTATCTCTTGCTTGAGATTCGGCTTTTCTTTAGGGCTACCATTGAAAGAGCTTCCTGATACAAAGAAGAAGCTTCATAGTTCTCTTTGTTCTATTATTTTGTCGCCTCTTTTGTATTTGCATTTCCCCAATTTTTCAAAGTTTTATCACTGTGAAATTAATCTGTAACTAGCTTAATTACAGTTAATCTTACACTCATTCTAATTGGTATTGTGATTTACTTTCATGGAGTCTAAAAACTAGATTTGTTTGCAATTTATAGGATATTTACATTCTTATAAAAAAACATAACTACTAATTTAATTTAAGGGGCTATGCATGTTATGAAGTATATATTTTAACAGCACAGGTTGTCTAACCATAATTGACGATGGCTTGTTTCTCTAATGACTTAAAGGATACAAATTCAAAGGTCCACAATTTACGGCTTATATCATGATTCCAAAATGCAAGTCCTCATCGCATTAAATCATAGACTTTTGTGGGGTGTTTGTATGCATCAATTTTGTGGAATTTTTAGATGGTTAACATATATAATTTACTACTATTGTAAGGGTTATTGATTCATATTTTTGATTATAAAAGAAAACTCTAATGTAATGGTAATTTGGGCAACAAATAAAATATCATTTTTAAGTTTTTGTTTTAAACGTGTCACCGTTAGTAACGGATAATATCATTTTAATATTAAAATAACTTAAAACTTTTTTAATAATAAAAAATAAATATTAAATTCAAATAAATAATTCAAATATTATATTTTAATTATATATTGTAATTTATTTATGTTAAATATGTATTTTTAGAAAATAATTTATGTTATTTTTGGAATTTTAAATTTGGATTGCTAAATCTGAAACAAAAATATTAAAATATGCCATTTAATATTACTCTATGTTTTTTGCAAAGTTTATTTTCCAAAAAACTGTAATATATATCATTGAATTTTTTAGTATTTGCTATTACTTATCAGGATCGCCTACCTCAACATTGGCCATATGTAAGATTAAGATTTTAGTGTCTATGTAGCTAATTTGGCACTCTTGAAAGATACGTGTGTAGAAAACTCACATTGTTAGACTTTTCAATGCATAAATTACAGAGAGATATTCATGAACTGTTATTTAATAATGTATAACATTCCAAACCTAGTGATTATGATATGACGCACAATGACTTTTTTTTTTTCATTTCATTGACTTGAATCACCGATTCATTCTATAAATTAGGCACAAAATGCTACGATTTTACACATCTAAGTATACCAATAATCCATATCTTAACATCATCTTCAACTGTTAAGATGTCTAAGGACTCGAGTTTCTTAGTCTCGCTACCATTGTTACTGCTTCTTCTCAGCTTCCTAATGGCTTCCTTCTTCGACACGGCAGGTTCAATAATCTTTTAACCTATATATTATGAGAATTTGGTTTCTTGTTACTGTTTAATGATTCTTTAATTAATTTGAAACTCAAGTTGGACAAATCGGAGTATGCTACGGGAGAAATGGAAACAATTTACCACATGCGTCGGATGTAGTAACGCTTTTCCGGCAGCGGAACATCCGGCGAATGAGGATTTACGACCCAAACCAAGAGACTTTGAACGCTCTCCGCGGCTCCAATATCGAGCTTCTGCTCGATGTTCCCAACCCTGATCTAGAGCGTGTCGCTTCCAGTCAAGCTGCTGCCGACGGGTGGGTCCGTGACAACGTTCGAAACTACGCGGACGGTGTCAGATTCCGCTACATCGCGGTGGGTAACTGTAGTGATATAACCCTATTTCTAGCTCAAGATTCAACAGATCTAACTCATGCAAGATGAACTAATCTGTAACAGTAATCGCGTATGTATTACTAGATCTACAAACAAGAAATCGACACATGCAAATTTATCCAGTTCGGGTGCTAAAAGCAACCCTACGTCTGGCCGAGGTTTCCTCGGAATCCACTAGAATCAAGATCCGTTTACAACGATACAAAGACACTACTATCCGTGAGCTCACACGCTCATCAAAGACGGAAAATCTCTCCTCTATCTACCACTCTCTCACCCGGGAGTATCTCAGCTAAAACCAGCTGAGAATCGACTAGAGATTAAGCAAGAACTACAAAGAAATAGCCTCGACAACAAGAACCCTAAATCACCCGATTTCCCCTCTCGTATCTCTCTCGTTTTCTCTCTGAAAAACGCAAACAGAAAACACGGGAAAAAACAACGCGCAGCTTCTCGACGTTTCAGCTCCTTTATATATGCCGTGTCTTTGACCTAAAACGCCACCGGTTTACTAAACCGTAAACCAGACAACCGGTTACCCGGTTATTGAATACCTGAACCAACATTTACAACAAACTCCACCTTGGTTCTGTCTTCAATTTCTTGATTCATCATGGTGGATTCCCCTCGGTAACGTCTCCTCTAATTCTCTGAGACGTTCAACAGATCTAAGAGATTCTTAAATCTGTTTATGGGTAAAACTTTTGTAAAAATATCTGCTGGATTCTCACTGGTGTGTATCTTTGATACTGTTACCATTCCTTCTGCAATTAACTCTCTGATGAAGTGAAACTTAACCGCAATGTGTTTTGTCCTATCATGGAACACATTGTTTTTCGCTAATGCTAAAGCACTTTGAGAATCACAGAATATTTCTACATTTTCTTGACTATACCCAAACTCTCTACATAACCCTCTGAGCCAAATCGCTTCCTTTACAGCTTCTGTTAAAGCAACATATTCAGCTTCTGTAGTTGAGAGAGCTACAATTTTCTGAAGACTCGATTTCCAGCTTAAAATACTTCCACCAGCCATAAACGCAAAACCTGATAATGATCTTCTTTTATCAAGATCTGCTGCAAAATCCGAATCACAGTAACCACAAATTTTAAAATTTGAGCTTTTCCTGAAAGTTAACCTCATTCCTAAAGATCCTTTCACATATCGTAGAACCCACTTCACAGCCTCCCAATGAGTCTTAATGGGATTACTCATGAACCTGCTTATTATACCTACTGGGTATGCTAAGTCTGGTCTGGTTCCTATCATACCATACATGAGACTTCCTACAACATTACAGTAGGGTACTGATTTCATGTATATTTCATCCTTTTCTACTTCTTGTTTGCTGGCTGTTTTTAGCTTAAAATGAACACCTATGGGTGTATATACTGGTTTTGCTTGATCCATCATGAACTGCTTAAGTACCTTCTGAAGATAATCCTTTTGAGATAGTTTAAGAATTCCATTCTTCCTATCTCGAATGATGTCTATACCCAAAATTTTCTTAGCTGCTCCCAGATCTTTCATTTCGAATTTAGAGCTCAAATCACTCTTCAGCCTATTGATCAGTTCAACACTTTTACTGGCCACTAACATATCATCTACATATAACAAAAGATATATGTATACCCCTGATATGTTTTTGATATACACACAGCTGTCATGTTTGCTCCGGATAAAACCATTTTCCAACATGAACGAATTAAACTTCTGATTCCACTGTCGTGGACTCTGCTTTAATCCGTATAGTGACTTTTTAAGAAGACACACCCAGTCTTCTTTTCCTTTCTTCACAAACCCTTCTGGTTGACTCATAAAGATTTCTTCCTCTAAATCACCATGAAGAAATGCTGTTTTTACATCTAACTGTTCAAGTTCAAGATCTTCGTTGACCACAACCGACATCAAGTATCTTATTGATACATGTTTGACTACCGGAGAGAAAATCTCAGTGTAGTCAATGCCCTCCTTTTGTGCATATCCCTTTGCTACTAACCTAGCTTTAAACCTAGGCTGTTCTACTCCAGGTATCCCTTCTTTCCTTTTGAAAATCCATCTACATCCTATTACCTTTCTGTTCTCGGGTTTTCTGACCAGGATCCAAGTGGAATTCTTTTCTAATGAGTTCATCTCCTCATTAGATGCCTTAAGCCACTCTTCTCGGTTTTCTGAATTTAGAGCTTCTTGAAAACTTCTGGGTTCTAAATCGTCATATGATTCAGATACCATCATTGCTAGATTTCCATATTCTTCATCATCATATCTAGCTGGTGGTCTTATTACTCTCCTAGGTCGATCTCGAGCTAGTTGGTAATCCCACCATTCTGATCTCACTGGTTCTGAGGTTTCAACCTCTTCATTTTCTGGGTGATCCCTGTGATCTGTTTCTGATCCTGAGGTTTGAATCTCACTGGATCTCTCAGTTTCTCCACCTGACTGATTATCTCCACTGTTCAGTCCACCTCCTAGAATGATATCCAAAAAATCTGTATTCTTTTCCTCTGATTTATTTGGAGTATCTTTAACCAGATCTTTGTAACATTCATCCTCCTTGAATGTTACATTTCTGCTAATCAGACTTCTATTATCATCCAAACTCCATATTTTATACCCTTTTACCCCTGATGGGTATCCTAAGAAAATTCCCTTTTTTGCTCTAGGTTGGAGTTTACCTTCATCACTATGAAAGTAGCAAATACAGCCAAATTTTCTTAAGTGATTATAGCTAGGTTTCTGTTTCTGCCATAATTCCTCTGGAATCTCTCCTTTAACAGCTGCAGAGGGAGTTAGATTTATCAGGTATACCGCTGTATTAACAGCTTCAGCCCAAAACACTTTGGGAATACCCGATTCACTAAGCATACTTCTGACTCTCTCAAGGATGGTCCTATTCATCCTTTCTACAACTCCATTCTGCTGAGGAGTGTAGGGAATTGTTTTGTGTCTACGGATGCCATGTTCAGCACAGTAGGTGTCAAACTCTTTGTTGCAGAATTCTAGGCCATTATCGGTTCTAAGAGTTTTAAGTCTAAACCCTGACTGATTTTCTATGAGGGTTTTCCACTCCCTAAATTTACTAAAGGCTTGATCCTTAGACTTCAGGAAGAATACCCATACTTTTCGGGTGTAATCATCCACTAAACTTAGAAAATAATGACATTTTCCAAGTGATGCAGGAATGGTTGGACCCCCCCATAGATCTGCATGGACATAGTCCAAACATTCTTTACTAGAGTGACTACCTACGGCAAATGTGACCTTGTGTGTTTTACCATACACACAATTTTCACAGAAATTCAGGTTAGATATACTGGTATTATCTATATAACCCCTTCTTGCTAGACTCATAAGACCAGATTGTCCTATATGACCCAATCTAGAGTGCCACAGGCACGTATCGTCCCCTTTTGTAGCCACATTTACTTCCCCAGTAACACTGGTTCCTTGAAGTAAATAGAGATTCCCATGTCTCTTGGCTTTAAGGATGGTTCTGCACCCCTTCTTTACCCTAAGACTTCCATTTTCAGAAGAGAAATTACATCCTAGACTCTCAAAGGTTCCCAAGGATAAAAGGTTTCTGGAAAAATCAGGTACATATCGAACATTCGATATCTGAACTGTTGTCCCTTCAGATGTTTTCAACCTAATAGTTCCTATCCCTTTAACCTCAGATGTACTTTCATTAGCCATTCTAACTGATCCGGCCCTATATTCTTGTAAGTCTACAAACCAGTCTTTCTTAGGTGTCATGTGAAAGGTGCAACCCGTATCTAGAATCCAGAGGTCATCAAAATTCAATGCCTCAGCAACGTTTGATTCTAAGACCGACAAAGATTCTATGAATCCTGTCCCAGAAACAGCAGCCGACTCAGCTGTTTCTGAATTTTGGTCCTTTGGTTTTGGGTTTCCTTTCTTTGGACAGTTCCTTTTGTAATGTCCCTCAACCCCACACAACCAACAGGTGACCTTTCTTTCCCTAGATTTTGATCTAGACTTTCCTCTACCCTTATTCCCTTTCTGATCTTTACTGAGAGTTCTTCCCCTAGTATTTCCTCCTGAGTATAATACATCTCCCGGAGTTTTACCAGATTTAACAGTGGCACCAAACTCCAACTGTTTTGAGTATATGGCGCTAATCACCTCTTCTAAAGTTAGAGTAACTTTCCCATACCTAAGGGTGTCTCGCAGTTGGTCAAACTGCTTAGGTAGTGACATCAGGAGGAGGATGGCTTGATCCTCATCCGATATAGTTACTCTAACATTACCTAAATCCGTAATCACCCTAAGGAACTCATCTATGTTATTTTCAACTGATATGGATTCATTCATCTTGAATCCATATAGTCGTTGTTTTAAGTAAATTCTGTTAGGTAGAGACTTAGACATATATAAAGAATCTAAGATTTTGAACATACCTGCTGCCGTATCTTCTTTGATGATCTTCCTAAGTACCTGATCACTTACACTTAAGATTATAGTACTTCTAACCTTTCTTTGTTTCTCCAGTAGCTCAGGGTCCCTCTTAGTAGGTGTCTCCACGGATTCCATCTGTTCTTTTCCTCCGGTGCTTTCCTCCGATTTTACTCCTGATGCTAACTCTTCAAGATCTCGTTCTTGTATTCTCAGGGCATCCATTAGCCCCAAGATTTCAAGATGTGCCAAGATCTTCTCCTTCCAGAGGTTGTAGTCGATGGATCCGTTGAACTTTTCCATTTCTACTCTCGCCGATGACATACTTGTGCTTTCCGGTTATACTCACCTACACAGAAACACAAGAAACAGATTCGTAAACCACGGATCTGTACTTTAAATGCAAGATCCTTACCTGACCTTGGCTCTGATACCAATTGTAGTGATATAACCCTATTTCTAGCTCAAGATTCAACAGATCTAACTCATGCAAGATGAACTAATCTGTAACAGTAATCGCGTATGTATTACTAGATCTACAAACAAGAAATCGACACATGCAAATTTATCCAGTTCGGGTGCTAAAAGCAACCCTACGTCTGGCCGAGGTTTCCTCGGAATCCACTAGAATCAAGATCCGTTTACAACGATACAAAGACACTACTATCCGTGAGCTCACACGCTCATCAAAGACGGAAAATCTCTCCTCTATCTACCACTCTCTCACCCGGGAGTATCTCAGCTAAAACCAGCTGAGAATCGACTAGAGATTAAGCAAGAACTACAAAGAAATAGCCTCGACAACAAGAACCCTAAATCACCCGATTTCCCCTCTCGTATCTCTCTCGTTTTCTCTCTGAAAAACGCAAACAGAAAACACGGGAAAAAACAACGCGCAGCTTCTCGACGTTTCAGCTCCTTTATATATGTCTTGTCTTTGACCTAAAACGCCACCGGTTTACTAAACCGTAAACCAGACAACCGGTTACCCGGTTATTGAATACCTGAACCAACATTTACAACAGTAACGAGGTGCAACCATCGGACCCACGCTCGAGGTTTGTCCTCCCTGCGATGCAGAACATCGAAAGAGCGGTTTCAGGCCTGGGGATCAAAGTGTCTACAGCTATAGACACCAGAGGGATTAGTGAGTTTCCGCCATCGAAAGGGGTGTTCACTGCCGAATTTCGGAACTTTATCGCACCGGTGATAGCTTTCTTGGTAAGCAAGCAATCTCCTCTGCTCGTGAATATCTACCCTTATTTCAGCTACATTGGCAACATGAGAGACATCTCTTTAGAATACGCTCTGTTCACTTCACCGTCAACTGTAGTAAATGACCCACCATACTCATACCGAAACCTCTTCCACGCAATCTTAGACACTGTTTACGCGGCGTTGGAGAAATCCGGAGGCGGATCGTTGGAGATTGTGGTGTCGGAGAGCGGTTGGCCTACTGGAGGAGGAACCGCAACCAGTGTGGACAATGCGAGGACTTATGTGAACAATTTGATACAAACTGTGAAAACAGGAACTCCGAGGAAGCCAGGGAGAGCTGTTGAGACTTATATATTTGCTATGTTCGATGAGAATTTGAAGAATCCTGAATATGAGAAGTTCTTTGGACTGTTTCTTCCGAATCGACAGGCTAAGTATGGCGTCAATTTCAACTAATTTCCTTCGACATAATTCGCTGTGAAGTAGTGGGAATAATTGTATGAAATAAATGGCTTGTATTGTAATACTAAGGAATAATCAGACAAGAAAAATAATTAAAATGATAATACATAAGCAACCGTTTGGATACCAAAAGTACCAATTGATTCATACTAAATCGCATCAATCGATCTTCTCATGCTAATATGAGCTCCAAGGAATGGTCCAATGTTCCCATCCAAAACTGATTTTAGGTCCAGAATCTCTAAACCGGTTTTCAAATCAACCACCATTTTGTGACCCTTGGAGATATATCTCCTGCTTTCTTCTACTTTCCATGGTTTGCTGTTGATTTTATTTACATGTTCTTTTGCTATCACAAGCAGTTTGGCCTTTAACCTGTTTAGAGCTTTGATCCTATTTGCAAACCGGTTTCTTTCCCCTGCATCAACAATCTTATATTACAATCTGACATACAATGCTGTAAACTGAAGTATAAAATACTCAGAGAGAATACCTGAAGATTTTACGGTTATTCCACTCGGAATATGTTGAATACAAACCATATGCTCAGCTATTTTGTGATTCTACAACATCAAAATGTAATGGAAACCCCAATTTCTCGTTTATATAAAGCCACCAATCGGAGAGAAGAGAGCTTCCGAACTGGGAAACTGGGAAGAGAAGGAGATTGAAGTGACGGGAAATAGCTGGGAGGTGAAGAACATAGACATTGCAGTGGCTGGTCTTGGCTGGTTTTCACTTGGTCTCAAAGGTGAAGCAACATTAGCATTATGGACTTATCAGGGAATTGATGTAAGTTTGAGAGAACCATTGGTCATTGACCGTGCACCATTTCTTGAGCGGCCTGGCTTTTGGCTGCCGAAAGCCATTACCGAAGCCGTTGGAACCTATTCTAGTAAGCTTGATGATGCTCGTAGAAGGAAGAAGCAACAAGACAGCACTGATTTTCTCTCTGACTAATTAAGTTCAGTGTAGTCACCCATGATAGTAAATTCTATATATATTTTCTAAATCAAATAAACATATATTGGTTTGTGTATTTTTATAACATTTTTAAATCTCACATCGATTCATTTGATTTTTTTGAATACATATACAAATTCATGTGCACTTATCTGTACATTTAAGATATCTGTATTTTTTATTCTTAACTAAAAAATCTTTAAAAATTTAATAAAATCAGTAACTTTTGTTCTGAATTTAACTGAATTTAAAGATTTTAGATAGGATTTGCAAATCATAAATCCAATAATACCATATTGTAATAAACCAAAAAAGATAAGCAATAAAAAGATGTGATTAGATTTTCATATTATTTGAGATTATATAATCCAGTGACATTTTTTCGTCCAATGTAGTAAACCTTTATTAGGGTTGTGAGTAAAGTTTGTTCAATCTTCATTAACCGTAAAACACATTACATAAGTCGCTTATATACATGAACCAATATTGGTTAAACCGGTAAATAGTAAACCGAGCAATATACCAACTATTACTCTAATACACCCCCTCAAGCCTCTGAATGAGAAACCGAGTCCAACGAGGTTGAAGTAAGACAGAGGCTTGAGATGAAAAATCGACTGAGCAAAGAATGAAATGGATCAGAATGGAGAGCCTTGGTGAGGATATCTGCATGCTGGTTAATAGTAGAAACATGAAACAACTTCAGAAAACCATTCTTCACTTGTTCACGAACTGTGTGACAGTCGATTTCAATGTGTTTTGTCCGCTCATGGAAAACAGGATTGGTGGCAATGTGAATAGCAGATTTATTGTCACAAAAAAGCTTTGCTGACATGGTGACCTTAACCCGCAAATCATTAAGTAATTGGCTCAACCAGAGAAGCTCACATGTAGCTAACGCCATGCTGCGATACTCAGCTTCAGTGCTACTACGGCTCACAGTTTGCTACTTTTTGGACTTCCAGGTGATTTAAGAGCTACCCAAGTAAACACAAAAGCCACTAATCGATTTCCACGAATCAGGACAAGCTGCCCAATCTGCATCAGCAAAAGCATTTAAGCACAATTCTGAATCAACAGCATAGAACAAGCCCTGTCCTGGATTTGTTTTAAGATACCGAAGAACCCGATGACCAGCCTGTAAGTGAGCATCAGTAGGGCAAGACAAAAATTGACTCAAGTAATTCACCGCAAAAGTAATGTCAGGGCGAGTGATAGTAAGATACAAGAGTCTGCCAATAAGCTCACGGTAAGGCTTGGGATCAGCAAGTTTATTTCCTGAGTCTTTGCGTAAATGAACAGAAGGATCCATAGGAACATTGACAGGTTTGCAAGATAACATACTAGTAGAAGCAAGAATATCCAAAGCATATTTTCTTTGACAAATGGATATACCAGTTTTGTTCCGAGCAATTTCAAGGCCAAGAAAGAACCTAGGAGTCCCCATGTCTTTAATCTGAAACGCTTTATGAAGAGCATCTTTAAGGAGTTGTAATTCAGTGTCATTAGTGGAAGCAATCAGAATATCGTCAACATAGACCAATAAAGCAATAAACGATGTTGGTGTATGTTTAACAAATAATGTCGTATCAGATAGAGATTGCTTAAACCCAGCTTGAAGAACCACCTTAGAAAAACAATTATACCATTGCCGCGAAGCCTGTTTAAGGCCATACAAAGACTTATGAAGTCGACATACCGGATTGGGAGGAAGAACAGTTGACTCGGGTGGCTTATAACCTTGAGGCAAAGGCATGAATATTTCTTCATCCAAATCACCATGTAAAAAGGCATTGGTCACATCCATTTGAGTGAGAGTCCAGTTAAAGCAAGCTGCAAGACTTAAAACAAGCTTAACACTAGCAAGCTTAGCAACCGGAGAAAAAGTATCAAGGTAATCAATACCCTCTTGCTGAGTAAATCCTTTGGCAACTAAGCGAGCCTTATATCTCGCAACAGTACCATTGGGATTGTATTTAATCGCATATACCCATTTACAACCAATCGCATTCTTACCTTGAGGTAAAGATTCAATACTCCAAGTACCCTTCGATTCAAGAGCAGAAAGCTCCTCAGACATGGCCTTAGGAAAATGGGGATGAATCATGGCCTGCTTAAAAGTTTTCGGTTTTGTCTCAATGGTAGAAGAAAGAATAAACTGTTGGTATGAAGGGTGAAAGGTAGAATAATCCAGAACAAAAGAAATAGGATATAGGGCAGAAGTAGAAGAGGTGAGATTGCAATGGTAATCAGATAGGTAACCTGGAGCTTTAACATGTCGTCTAGGTCGACTAGTGCTAGGCAATATCGGATCAGTAACAGGGGCAGTCTCTATAGGTATGAATGAAGTACTAGAGGGTAAATGGGATGAGTTAGATGCATGAACTATATGATCATCACCCAAGACAGCAGGTTGCAAATTATCAGACAAACTATCAATAACAGGAGTGGACATTGGCAAAATGGTTTGACAAAAAACATTAGAAGATTCTGAAAAAGAAGATTTCTCTTTAAAAGGAAAAACCTTTTCGTGAAAAACAACATGCCGAGAGATGAAAATAGCATTTGTATCAAGGTCCAAAACTTTGTAACCTTTGTATCCAGAAGGATACCCAAGAAAGACACAAGGTTTTGCACGAGGGGAAAATTTGTGTCTATCCTTGAGAATCGTAGACACAAAACAAAGACAACCAAAGGCCTTCAAAAAACTATAATCAGCAGCCTTTTTGAAAAACACTTCATACGGTGAAAGTTTGTTTAAAACCAAGGAAGGAGTCCGATTAATCAAGAAAACAGCAGTAAGGACACAATCTGACCAGTATGCTAAGGGTAAGTTTGATTGAAACAAGAGAGCACGAGAAACATTCAAAAGATGTAGATGTTTGCGCTCCACCACAGAATTTTGTTGTGGTGTATAAGCACAAGAAAACTGATGAAAAATACCATGATTTTTAACAAGTTGTGAAAAAACTAATTCCAGAGCATTGTCAGTACGTATGGCTTTCACAACAGAATTATACTGCGTTTTAACCAATTGAATAAAATCAGGAAAAACTGTGGAAACATCACTTTTATTACGTAACATATAAATCCAAGTGATGCGAGTACAATCATCAACAATTGATAGAAAATACCTATAGCCATCTATAGATTCGACGGAAAAGGGTCCCCAAATATCCAAGTGAAGAAGATCAAAAGGATTTAGAGACAAATGGTTATTAGAAACAAACGGCAATTTTCTTTGTTTAGCTAAAGGGCAAACATCACATGGCGAAGAATGGGAACCAGAAAAAGAGATAGAACCTGACAAGTGTTTCATCTTAAGGGGAGAAGGGTGTCCAAGGCGTTGATGCCAAAGATGCCCATCTGCCACCAGAGATCCACAGAATTTGGTAGAGGAAAATGATTGAACAGTCTCCAAGATATAGAGACCATGAAGAAGATGTCCTCTACCAATCGTCAAGGCCCGAGTATGGTCATGGAAAATATATGTATCATGAGAAAAAGAAGCTAAACAATTAGTGTTTTTCATTAAGGAACTAACACTAAGAAGATTGAATGTGAAATTTGGAACATAAAGAACATCATGCAACACTAGCAAGGGTGACAATGATATAGTTCCTGTAGATTGAATGGGAACTCTAGTACCATTTGGAAGAGAGACTGTTACCCCTGAAACAGAAGTAATACTACTAAACAAAGTCAAGTCTGAGCAAACATGGCTAGTCGCTCCACTGTCAACTATCCAAGCACCAGGAGGTAGTAAAGATGAAAAATATGACAGACAAAGAGGCTGAAAAGGAAAACTATGGTTACGATTAGAATCTGTAGGAGAAGAAAAATCCATTGAGACAATACCGGATTGAGATTGAGCAGCCATAATTCCATCTTCACTGATAGACGCAGTTGGAGAGGGAACTGACTTTTCTGAATTTTGGACATGAGTATTCAAGTGATGGATCAAGACTTGAAGTTGATCTGTTGTAAAAGAACCAAGATTAAGAGTGTTCTGGTTCGGGGTAGTAACAACGTTAGCCATTACTGCTGGTCGAAAATTCTGCTGATGAGGAGTAGGCAGACGAGGAGTTGGAGCAGTTGGATTACGAGGAAGCAATTGTTGGGAGTTAGACTGCTTTTGTAGCATTTTATGACCTGGGGGATAACCATTCAACTTGTAACATCTCTGGATGGTATGACCAAGTCTGCCACAATGCGTACAGTACGGCTTCTGCTGTTGAAACAAAGGCCTGTAAGTTGCCGCATAAGCAGTATTTTCAGATATCCTAGTGACATCACCAGACTCTTTTGATGCCTGAAAAGCAACTGATTCCAATTTGGCAGAAGGTTTGATACACTTCTGCCTTTCATCCTGTGCTACCATATTGAAGACATCCTCAATGGAAGTAATCGGCTTCAACATAAGAATTTGACGCCGTATAGGTTCATATCCCTCATTCAATCCCATGAGGAATTTCGTTACTCTGCTTCTCTGCTGGAGCTTTTCCCAGAGAGAGACAGCACTAAAATCGCACTTTCCACAAGTGCAGATTGGAAGCTCAACATAATTGCGATACTCTTCCCAGAGAGTAACCAACTCTGTATAGTATGCTGTAACATCCATGGAACCTTGAATAATCGAGTTCAAGCGTTGTTCAATCTCATAGACGCGAGGTGCGTCATCTTGTTTGAACCGCGATAACAAGTTCTTCCAAATCGACTCAGCAGTAGGCAAGAAAAGTAGACTTTGACCTATTTTCTTAGAAACCGAATTCATAAGCCAAGTAGCTACCATATCATTACACCTAGACCACGATCCAGCATCACGATGATTAAGAGGAGGTTTAGGGATTGTACCGTCGATAAAACCAAGCTTGTTGCGGACATTCAGAGCCATGCGAACAGATCGATGCCAAGAATGAAAATCCGAGCCAGGCGATAATCGATCAGACACGAGAACCAAACCGGCATGATCCGAAGCATGGAGAAAATACGGATTTTCGTATTGATCAAGCGGATGCGAAGTGGATCGAAATTCGGTGTTATCCGACACACCAAGACTGATATTTGCCATTGTTAATTCCAATGCGGAAATTGAACAATGCGAAGAAGAATCAAGCTGATTAGATGAATGAAAAAAGAAACGGCGATGACTTTAGGGCAAGAAAAGAAGAAAAATTTGAAAAATCAACGAAAGGGAAAGAAGCGATAGAAAATCAGCCACGGTATGTAGAAAATGAAGAATATAATCGGAGATTAGCTGAGATATAGGAACACTCATGGCTGGAAAACGAATCCGATTTTAAGAACAAACCAGGAAGCTCAGAAAAAATGGCGGAAGCTCGAGGAGGCGACGAAATCGCTTTGATACCATATTAGGGTTTTGAGTAAAGTTTGTTCAATCTTCATTAATCGTAAAACACATTACATACGTCGCTTATATACATGAACCAATATTGGTTAAACCGGTAAATAGTAAACCGAGCAATATACCAACTATTACTCTAATAACCTTGAATAGATAAATTTCGAAAGTCCGACATAGGTCCGAATCCGATAAACCCCATTGTGAAAATACCGTCTCTGGTCGCCTTTTTAACGCCCTTTCTCGCCGGGATGTATCTTTACTTCCAGTTGCTGAGCCCGACGTCGACTCTAGACTCTATTCTCTCCTGAAACACGAGGTTCGTCTTAGAGAGCCTTTGTTGTAAACGTGTCTTAGTAATTTCAAATAAAAGACTGAGTCTTCTCAATAGATTTGGTCAAGTTTCAGTTTCCTATTTTCTAGTTACTGTTAGAGCTATTTGAGCTAGTGGAGTTGTGTCCATTATTTTTGTTTTACGTTGTTTGATGTATTTCCCTATAAAAGGCATTGGAACCTATGAATAAAGTCAGATCATTCTTTGCAATTCTTTGTGTTTTTATCAAACTCTGATTTTACATTTGGTATCAGAGCAAAAACATAAAGAGAGTGATCAAAAGAGAAGAGAGCTAAACACAAAGAGAGAAGATGAGTGACGATAAGACACACACCAAGATCCCCATCTTCGATGGTCACTACGATCATTGGAGCGAGTTAATGGAGAATTTGTTGCGTGCCAAAAGTTTGTGGAATTTGGTAGAAGAAGGGTACACCGAACCTGTAGCGGGTGTCCAGTTGACTGCAGCGCAGCAGAAACAACTTGATGACCTTAAGAAGAAAGATCATATGGTGAAACATTACCTATTTCAAGCCATTGAGCGGGAGGTGTTTGAGCAGATCTTAGACCGGAAAACTTCTAAGATCATTTGGGAGTCCATGAAGAGAAAGTTTGGAGGGAATGAACGGGTCAAGAGATCTCTTCTCCAAACTTTAAGAAGAGATTTTGAAGTTCTTGTGATGAAAGACGATGAAAGCATTGATAATTACTTCAAGAGAGTAATGGTGGTGTCAAACAAGATGAGGAGTAATGGCGAGAGTATGCCAGACTCGAAGATCGTGGAAAAGATTCTCCGCACTCTGACCGACAAATTTACTTATGTGGTGGTATCGATCGAAGAGTCTAGGGACACGAGCAGCATGACCGTCGATGAATTGCAGAGTTCACTATCTGTGCATGAGAAGAAATTCAGAAAGCCAAGTCATGAAGAGGAAGATCAGGCACTAAATGTTAGAGGAAGAGGCAGAGGTTCTTACCGAGGACGAGGCAGAGGGAGAGGCAGAGGTCGCTTCTTCAACAAGGCCACTGTCGAGTGCTACAATTGTCACAAGTTGGGTCATTTCTCCTATGAGTGTTCGAATGAAGCAAAAGGAGCCAACTATGCAGAGTTAGAGGAGAAAGAGGAGGTTCTATTGATGGCGTATGTGGAACTTCAAGGAACAAAGAGAAGTGATGCTTGGTTCGTAGATTCTGGTTGCTCGAACCACATGTGTGGAGAAAGGAGAATGTTCACAAGTTTGGACACTAGCTTCACACATAATGTCAAACTTGGGAACAATCATAAGCTGATGGTTGATGGGAAAGGAGTGATAAAGCTCACGTTTAACGGTGTGAGTTATGTAATCAGCGATGTCTATTTTGTCCCGGAGTTAAAGAACAACTTGTTGAGCGTTGGACAACTTCAAGAAAAGGGTCTGGATGTGCTTTTCAAAGGAGATTGCAAAACCTGCAGCATCTTTCACCCCACCAAAGGCAAGATTGCAGAGTCTGTGATGAGTGCAAATAGGATGTTTATCCTGCTGGGTGAATCAAATGCTAAGGCGGAAGAGGAGAAGTGTCTACAGGTTGACATCTCAAACAAAGCAGAGTTATGGCATCATAGATACGGGCATCTCAGTTACAAAGGACTTAACACGCTATGCATCAAAGAGATGGTTGTAGGCTTACCTGAGATTAGAGATGTTAACGCTATATGTGATGCGTGTGTGAGAGGAAAACATCATCGGGTTCCATTTCCAAAGCAAAGCAAGTGGAGAGCTACTGAAAGATTAGAGTTGATCCACTCCGATCTCTGCGGTCCGATTAGTCCCCCATCAAATAGCCAAATAAAGTACATGATTAGCTTCATAGACGATTTCTCGAGGAAGACATGGATATATTTTGTTGGTGAAAAATCTGAAGCATTTCATCGTTTTAAAACATTCAAAGCGTTTGTGGAGAAACAAAGTGGCTTGTTCATCAAAAGTCTAAGAACGGATAGAGGTGGAAAATACAACTCAAATGAGTTCAAGGAATTCTGTAGAGAACATGGGATCAAAAGACAATTGACAACTGCTTTCACACCTCAGCAAAATGGTGTTGCTGAACGCAAGAACCGCACAATCATGAACATGGTGCGAGCAGCGTTACTAGAGAAGGAGGTACCAAAGTCTTTTTGGCCAGACGCTGTGCAGTGGGTGAATCATATTCTCAACAGGTCTCCTACTCTTATTGTGAGAGATAAGACCCCAGAAGAAGCTTGGAGTGGGAGGAAGCCATCAGTAGAACACTTTAGAGTGTTTGGGTGCATCGGCTATGTTCATATTCCCGATGTGAAAAGAAGCAAGCTCGACGATAAAAGCATAAAATGTGTCTTGCTGGGTTTCAGCAGTGAGTCCAAAGCATTCAAGATGTTTGATCCGGTGATGAAGAAAGTCCACATCAGTCGTGATGTGATTTTTGAAGAAGATAAGAAGTGGAACTGGGAAGACAATGGTTATTCTGGTGAAGGAAGCAACAATCTGGAATGGGAAGATGATTATGAAAATGTAGAAATTGCAGAGGAAATGGAGGAAATTGTAGAAGAAGAAGAGATGGTTGAAACAGAAGAAAGCATTAGTGACATGGCTTCTCCAAATAACTCGCCGATTGGAGATACAATAGCAACGACCAGCAGAACAAAAAGGCCTTCAATCTGGTCTACTGACTATATCATGGGAGAAGAACTTTCAGATACAGAAGAAGAGGCAAATATGGCCAAAATCAAGTTTGAGAATCTTGCTTTCATGGTCATATCCGATCCAGTCAGCTATTATGAAGCAGCAAGGCATCTCCACTGGAAAGAGGCGATGGATGCTGAAATAAAATCCATCGAAAGAAATCACACCTGGTCTCTAACTAAGCTACCTGTTGGAGTTAAGGCAGTTGGGGTCAAGTGGATTTACAAGACCAAATTGAATGAATTGGGAGAAATTGACAAGTTCAAAGCTCGATTGGTGGTGAAGGGCTATGCTCAAAAGTATGGAGTAGACTACACAGAAGTCTTCGCACCAGTAGCTAGGATGGATACGGTGAGAATGATCATTGCAGTAGCAGCTCAAAAAGGATGGGAAATTTATCAGCTCGATGTAAAATCCACTTTCCTTCATGGAGAGTTGAAAGAAGACGTTTTTGTGGAGCAACCACAAGGTTATGAGATAGCAGGGAAGGAAGAGATGGTTTATAAGCTGCATAAAGCCCTTTATGGACTAAAACAAGCGCCCAGGGCTTGGTTTAGTCGCATTGAGGCTTACTTCATCAAGGAAGGTTTTAAGAACAGCTCTAGTGAACAAACATTGTTCATCAAGCGAAAGGGAGGTAAAATCTTGATTGTAAGTATTTACGTTGACGATCTGTTGTTCACTAGTGATGATGAAGAACTATTGAATGAGTTTAAAAGGTCCATGAAGAACGAGTTTGACATGACTGACTTAGGGAAGATGAGGTACTTTCTTGGCATAGAAGTGTTGCAGAAAACCGATGGAATCTTCATATGTCAAAGAAAGTACGCTGCTGAGTTAATTGAAAGATTTGGAATGCAAAATTACAATTCAGTTTGTAATCCGATTGTGCCTGGACAGAAGGTTGGGCAAGATAAAGATGGTGCGAAGGTGGATTCTACGCTTTATAAGCAAATAGTGGGGAGCCTGATGTATCTCACAGCCACGAGACCTGATCTAATGTTTGTGGTTTGTCTTATCAGTCGCTTTATGGCGAACCCAACCGAGCTACACTTCGCTACTGCAAAGAGAATCATGAGATACCTAAAGGGAACGCTTGATTTTGGGATATGGTATCGAAGAGAAGCAAGAGGTGGTCTCTTAGGTTATACAGATAGTAATTATGTGGGGGATATAGATGACTGTAAGAGCACCTCGGGTTATATTTTCTTATTAAGTGGAGGGGCTGTAGCTTGGTCATCCAGGAAGCAACCGATCGTGACTTTGTCATCAACTGAAGCAGAATATGTAGCAGCAGCTACTTGTGCGTGTCAAGCAATTTGGATGAAGAGGATTTTGGGAGAGATCGGTTTTGAGCAAGAAGATGGAATGACTCTGTTTTGTGACAACACCTCCACTATCAAGTTGTCCAAAAATGCAGTCATGCACGGAAAATCAAAGCATATAAAGGTTCGATATCATTTTCTCAAAGAACTATCAAAAGAAGGTGTGGTGAATTTGATTCATTGTAGCACGGAGGAACAATTGGCAGACATCATGACTAAGCCATTGAAGATGGCATCGTTTCAGCGAATCAGAGAAGCATTTGGGATGAGAGTTGTGAACTAAAACTCATCATCAAGTTTAGTTCAAGGGAGGGATTGTTGTAAACGTGTCTTAGTAATTTCAAATAAAAGACTGAGTCTTCTCAATAGATTTGGTCAAGTTTCAGTTTCCTATTTTCTAGTTACTGTTAGAGCTATTTGAGCTAGTGGAGTTGTGTCCATTATTTTTGTTTTATGTTGTTTGATGTATTTCCCTATAAAAGGCATTGGAACCTATGAATAAAGTCAGATCATTCTTTGCAATTCTTTGTGTTTTTATCAAACTCTGATTTTACAGCCTTTTCCTAATCACACTATCACCAAATCAAGTGAATGAAGAATTTCTAGGGTTTAGATTTGTGTGGTGAATCTCGGTTCATCTTTCCGATCGTCAATTACATTATAATAATTGATGTAGCTCATCATTTCTTCTTCTATTCGGTAAGGATGCGAGTATTCTTCCGGGTTTTTATGTATTTTACTTTACTTTCATAGTTCTCTAGCTCACATTGAAGTTGTGTTCTTAGATCGATAAATTACTCTTCTCTCTTTTTTTTTTTGGAATTGTCTCCGGTATTGTGTTCACGCTTTAAAGTCATTGTCTCTTGTTCTTATTGATGTTTTCTTATCTTTTATTTTGCGTTTTGGAAATTGTGGGCACTGGGCAGAGAGCTGAAATGAGGAGAAAATGTAGGATTTGGTTGCCTAAGCAGCTCGCATCAACTAATGATTTGACTAACAGTCTATTGTTTGGATGGTTCGTATGCCATTCATCTTCTTGTCTTGACGTTGTTGTGGCCTTCACTTGTGATGAAAGGTTTTTGCCCAATGGCGGATCTAGGCTCCAAGTAATAATCCCACTTTAATTTTTTCTTTTTCCACATCGTGTTTCACGAATTTGTACCTACCCTTGCCTCTAGCATTTTGCTTAACAGCGTATGCTACATTTTACCTTCTGATTTCTAACAGGACATGCTCCATCAAACTCCAAAACTCTGGAAGCCTATAAATATACATACCCAGTTGAGATGTGATATGATTGCATCGCGATGCCTCAGGACACGATCCACTCATTTTGGACCGATTGATAGGGGAGGGTACCTCGGGGGTTACCTCACGACAACCATTTTCAAATAAACGATCGTTTTTATTTGTCTTTCTTCGCTCACTCACTCTTTATAAGCGAATAATAAAAATTTAGGAATAGCCCAGTAAAAAAGTAGGCGTAACACAATATAATAAGTAGTTGTTTTTAGTTCGATTTTTGCTGTTCACTAGCCTTGCTTTCTTTTTGAAAGAGTTCTTTGAGTGTAATAAGAGAAGTGAAGTTGATTCCGAAAAACGCTTTCATTCATACTTTCTTTTGTAAGCTTTCCCTCCAATTAGTAACGTAACAAGCAATTAATATAATTAAAATTTTATAATGATTAAAACCTTGTATACACAGTCATCAAAAGATGAATGTTTCGTAATGAAAAATACAATAAAGACTTGGAAGCAAAACCTTCTTAATGTACAAATTTGGACACAAAGTATGAAATGACCATTTTGTTGAACATATATAAATAAACTGCGATAGAATCCTTTACCTCATCTGAGCTATAAAGACTCCCACCAATTACAACTCTTTCACGCATCATCTCAAAGTTGTAAGGAACATACAAAATTGTTTTTTTCTTTCAAAAATGACTTTCATACTTCTCCATATACATTTTTTGCCCATAAAAGTATTTTGCGCCATGATTAAAGTGTTATTAATTCCAAAATGACCAACTAAGTTGTAATTAACTTCGGAACTGGAATAAGTTTCAAATAGCTTTCAAGTCACACAATAGGTGGTTTTGTGTATTAGAAAGAAAACAGTAGTGTTGGGAACTCTTATAACCATTGTAGTTAAGAATAAAAGAAGTATTCTCAGGCAAGTGGTCTCAACCTCACTATTTAAAGAATCTTCCCCAAATGATAAAATAAAGTTTTAGTGCACTAAACTCATTAAAATGAGCCTTAACCTCTCTCATTGCGACACAACTTGGAAAAGGGCTGCTGAGGAAGACGACAATGGAGAGAGTTTATTTCTTTTCTACAAGGAATATGTCGCCGGAATGTTGGCTGGTCTTAAGCCATAGTCACCGTCGGCCACCCTTTCGACACCGTCGGCCACCCTTTCGACACCGTCAAGTTTCATTTCTATTTTACGTGGGACCATCATAAACATATATAATTTTGTTCATTTGTTTTTTGCAAAGAGTTGTTGCAAAGAGTTGTTACAAAGAGTTTTCGTTTGTCTGTCACACTTTTATACGTTTAAACGTAATGACCGATCGCAGTAATTTGTAATATAAAAATTTAAATACAGCTGAATTTCATTAGTATAATCGAAAATTTACTATTGAAGTAGTAAAAGATAAAAATAATCTTATAATTATTTATAAATTAAGTGAAAAAATTATCGCATCGATAATAAATGAACAAATTTGCGATCAAACACTGCGATCAGTCGTGAAATTATCAAACAAACATACGGTAGCGACATAAAATCAAAAACTACGACTATAAAACGAAAAAATAATTTATCGCACATTACCGTAGTCCTAATCGCACCGCCGCAAATGCTATGATAAACATACGAGCAAGTACTATATATATATATCAGTTTTATGTTAGTTATAACACATTTGTGGTGTTGTTTTTTTGGAATATAAACATCTATTCTGATGTAATTGTGTAATGGATAAACAACTATCTTTAAGCATAGAAAACCACTCATCATATATGTCAACGAGGGTTGCTTATGAGCTTTGTCAGCATAAATAATCTGTTCTTGCGGGTAAAGTTGTAGGCCAAATGATATTTCAACTCTTTTTCCTTTTTCAAATATATCTATTTCTCTCCACAAATGAAATTTTGTTTCTTTTTTTTTTGTTTTATTGTAAAGGGAACTTTGCGAGATGACTGGCCACGAGCAGAAATAATTGTTCCATCTGTTATGTTTGGTGGAGCTATTATTAGTTTTGTATTATGTCCAACAGAGATAGTAAATGTGAAATCTCCAATGTCTATACCTTTTAATGGTTTCAATGGAGTTTTTCTGCCATTCAATGGTTTTCTTCAGTACAGAATGCAGATTCATTGGTTCCTAACTTCCGTAGATACAACAGTCTTCTTCATTGTGTCATTCAGACCGATAAAAATAAAGGAATGAGAAGATTTCTATCGATTGATTATCCATATCGTCGAATCACAATATTATTTAAAAATAAAAAAAATGTTTGAAGGTCCATAAATATTTCAGAAATTTGCCATATTGAAAAAAACATCTCTTGCAACATAATTTAGGAGCTTGCATTTGCCTCGGATTATTAGTTTTCTTGCAAAACATTACAAATCCTGGTTTAGTTTTAAGATCTTTGGCTAATTTTGAACAGTCTTTAGAGATATTACTTCAAGAATTTATTTAGTTGCAATGCATTTAATGATGTCTTAGGGAAATATGGAGAAACAGAGAAACACGCACAGAGAATTACAAAAAGCTAAAGAAAAAGAAGAATGACAGAAGAGAGTAAGCAAAGCCTATTTCATTAACCTTCAAATCCTGAAAGGCTCTTAAGACTTTTCAAAGTCTTTATTCATTTGTGCTTTTTCGCCTTCTTTCATTGTGTCCAGCTAAGCGTCTCCTGCAACTTCGCTTGGCTTCATCAAACTCACTGAGTTCATGAAACCTTAAAAAAAACCAAAGAAGTTAAAAGTCTCAAACTGTACTTTCACTTTCTTGTATTCTCTTGTTCTTTCAGAAGATGAAAGACAAAGAGGAGAAATCACCTGCTGCATTGCTGGCAGAAACGTTGGTCAAGACCAGAGATCCTAACCAGAGAAGCTTTGGCATGAAACTCGCAGACTTTGTGTCGTTTGTGGTAGTGTTTGGCTTTGCGCATATCCAAAGTACAACTTTCGACCTGACAAACTCCACTACTACTAGTAGTATTTGTACCTTTGCCTTTCTGCTTCTTCTCCAAAGCCTCTTCTTCTTCTTCTTGTTCAAGAGTATTCTCATCATCTTCATCTTCTTCTTCTTCTTTCTCGTCCTCACTCACTTCTCTTAAACTCCTTTTTCCTTCTGCTTTGGTTCTTCTCATACTCATCTGTAAAATTCAACTATCTCTCACATGAAAGATGGAAGAAGAGTTTAAGATGAAGAAGTGAAAGTAAACATTAGAAGTAAAGGACCCCCCAAGGAACATAAGTGGGAAAGGATCTTAGGTGCTTAATTTTGTTGGACCACAATATTTCACCTCTCTTTTTTGTTTCTCTTCATGTCCTAAGGTATAAATATTATTAGCATGTTATGTTAAAATAAATATCATCAATACACATGTAAAAAAGAGTAATACTCTAAATAATATTTTTTAAGTTTTTGTTTCAAGTTTATCACAATAAAACTAAATTTTCTAAAATATCATAATTTTTTTTTGTAAAAATATTATTTTTCTAAAGAATTACAAATAAAACTAAACTTTTATGTTTGTGTTTCTTTTTTATAATTAAGGTTTAGTTTTTTTTTCTATTATAAAAATATTTTAAGATATTTTAAGATTAAATTTGTACAATTATTAAAAAAATTTAATAGTGCTAGATTTAGAATAAAAATTTGAAAGAATGTTATTTTGAAAAATTATCCAAAAATTTGAAAAATAACAGTTTAATATTTAGTAGCGAGTTGATAATTTTTTTGTCATCTAGGACACAACAAGCCGGCCTAATAATCTAACATTTTCATACGAAAATTAACATACTCATACAAAAGAATGTGGAGTCAAACTTCACACATCTGAAATGGATGTAAAGATGATACAACTATTAGATCACTTATTATTCTCGTTGGTAATTAAAGGGTGATTTAGTGAATTTTGTAATCTCCAGCTAGTATATATGTCTATTTAAATATATATATATGCATAATTTGGATTAATTAAGTTTATAGTATAAATTTATGTATGGGAATATGTGGAGAATATGCGTTAATGCATTGAGTTTTAAATTTAAGTTTTACTGTGTGAAATGTTTTTCTGTGGTAACAAGAAGTTAAGATTCGAAGGCTATTTAATGTTTGTAATATATAATGAAAAAGAATAACATTACCCGAATGAATGATACATATTTTAAAAGGTTATCCATATTGTACTCTCTTTTTTAGCCAAAACAACTCATTTTGAAGTGATCAATTATTGATTTTTGATCAAATTATTACTGAGGAATATATTTTTTTTATCATTGTACTATAACAGATCATCCCAATAATCCAATATTTTTACATGAAAATTTAACATTTTTATAAAAAACTAGGTGTAATCGAATTACACATTTTGGGATGAACGTAAAGTCTTACAACCAGTAAATTAGTTACTACTCCCCTATTACTGAAGAGTGTATATGTATATATATGTCATTTCACATATAAATGTCGTAAGAATAAGATTTGGTTAGAAAGAGAAGTTCTTTCAATTAAATAACATAGGCCCGCCACTAAATTAATTAATTTGAGAATTTAATATATTGATTCTCGATCAAGTTAGCCATCGAAGCTACTGAGTCACAAGTACACATAAAATTGGTGTAAGCTTGAATGTATTTATTTTGTGTAATAAAAGCAAATAAATATAATAATAATATCATAAAATAGTATTTTTTAAAGTTTTTTTTTAAATTTACCATTTTAAATTTAAAACTTTTAAAAATAGTATAAATTATTTTTTTAAAATACATATTTATTATAAATAAATTATAAATATAATTAAAATATTATATTTGAGTTTTTCAATTTAAAATTTAATTTTTTTCTTATTAAAAATAGGTTTTAAATCATTTTAATATTAAATTGTGTTACTTTTAAAAATTTAAACTAATATTATTATATTTGAAAAAAAATTCAAAAGATTGTTATTTTGGTTAATTGTTCTAAGTATAACTGAATGTTAAAAACAATACAAAATATCAACTTTTATATAAAAAATAGTAGGAATTACTACATTCATACCGCGATAAATTAGTTATAAATATTATATGGTTATTTTGAAAAAAAAACTTAAAGAAAAAACAACTAAAAATAAAAAAATGTAAAAAAAAGTAAGCATAAGTGATGTGTAATCTAGTTTAGTTAGATTAATTTAATATATTGTTGCCGATACAAATTAACCACACGAAAGCTACAAATACATATAGATATAGTTTAAATTTCGTTATATTCATTTTATACATATACATAAGCATAGTTAAATGGTAAAAACAATATAGAAATCATTTTTAATAAAAAATAGTTGGAGCTACTATTAAAATTATGCATATATGTGGCTATTTTGAAAAAAATAATAAAAACAAAAAAAACACATGAAAAAACCGAAAATAATCATAGATAAAAATTAGACATGCTTGCATAGCATTGAAAGCCACAAAATACACATTTATAAGAATGGTCCAAACTTGAATATATTTGTTTTGTATAATGAAGGAAATATGTATAATTGAACCATTAAAACAGTTGAAAAAATCCAACTCTTATATAAGACGTAGTTGAAATTATTATACCCTTAAAATTAGGTGTTTATTCAAAAACTAACTACAAATATTTCTTGGTTATTTTGAAAAACATAACATAAAAGCAAAAATAACCAAAATAATTATGGATTAAATTGGCCATGTAGTAATACCTACTGAAGTCATAAATACACATATATTAGAGTGGTCCAAACTTGAGTTTGTATAATGAACACAAATTCTAATAATTTTAATTGTATAAACACTACTAATTGTATAAAGAACTCAATTTCTGATAATTTTATCAGTTGGGAAAAATCGTGAGATTGGGAAATATAGACTTTGTCAGCTGTCACACTACTTCACATTATTGTACTACTGCCTGTCAATTTTGATTGCATCTTTTGTTTAGCATCTCATTCTCATTCTTTCTTCATATCAACTTTTATTGGATTTAATCCGAATAATTCTATGGATAAATAAATATTATCGTTGTATTAACCCACAATACTAAAGAATTTAGACCAGAATCCGATAAACAGAGTAGTATACTTTTAACAAAAAAAACATAATAATAGTATACACATATCCTTGAGAAACGTTTTAATACAGAAACCTCACATTCACGTGTAATTTACAAATATATTATGTTGACGTATCATATCATACGAATATTTTAAAATAAATATTATATAACACATCATTTATTAGAATATTTACGAAAAATACATTAGACAAATATTTAACAATATACTATATGTAAATTTCTAATATTTTGATATAAAAAGCAAACACAATATAAATTTTTTTAAAAGTTTTATAAAATTAGTCAAACAAAATATAAAATAAAAATTTAGATTAATTGAATATTTATAACATTTATAATTTCTTACCTATTTAATAATATTGTTTATCCAAGATATAAATACTTTAAATTTATTTGTATAATCCAATTACATTATATATTTTATTTGTATAATCAATATTAATTTTTTTAATAATATATTTTAAATAAGAGATAGAATATATACATATTTAATTTATATTTACTAAATAAATACATAAATAATTATAATGTGTACCTGAATATTTTTTCCCGGCCAAGGCGTAGATCTAAATATAGTTCCATTATATTCGACTAAAATTAAACCATGGATTTCTTTGAATCCATGCTTTAAAACCTTAATATATCAACGATATATATTTTAGGCAATTACAACATCGAATACTGTAATAGAATTATAGTTTGCAAGTAACATGTTAGCAAAATCATCTGTTTTTTTCTTATAAAATAATGGAATGGACAAATATTAAAGAAGAGAAGTCTCTGGTAGGGGAAAACTTAACTTCCCCATGTGACACCAACGAGCAACGTTAAGTTATAGTTTTGAGTAGGGTCATTTTCTAGTACATTCATTTAATAATTTTGGTCACATTTTAATTTGCAAAACATACATTTAAAATCTATGTTTAGGCATTTTCCAACCCATTTTCCAGTTTTAACTAAAATTGTTACTATTATCATCATCTAACGCTATGTGTAATTTAATTAATGTGATGTGTAATCTAGTTTAGTTACATTAATTTATATTAGCTTTGTTAGTTTGTTCATTGTTAACGATTACGATTGTGGTCAACATTGCAACTGTGGTCAATATTACGGATATGACTGTGACATATGTAATTCGTTTATCTGTTACCGGCAGTTACGATTGCATTTGATCATAAATTTTTAGTCGTACTGCTATTTTAATCAGCAGTAAAAAAATTGCGATGCAATACATGACGTCTTACCATTGCGATTTATCACAAGTCGCTACCGCATTTAAACGAACAACAATGTGCCACAACCGTAATCATAGGAACGTGTGTGATAACTGTTAGTGTAGAAAACGAACTATTGATCACAATTGTAATAATCAAAACGCTGTCTGTTATTTTTTCAAACAACCAAGTTAATTCTCACATGAACTACACTTTTTTAGGGTTTACACAAACTTAGTTTCTTAAGTTGCTACCTATATTGAAAGAACAACACAACTAACCAAACGTGAAACAAAGGCTTGATTTGTCTCCCTCTCTCACTTGGTCGCACAATCTTCTTCTCCCTTTCTTTCTAAAAGCGCACTCGATGATCTTTTTTGAGTTTGCTTTTATAACATGAACAAATCTTCAGATAAACAGAAACTTTCTTGTTTTTCCTTTGTGGAAACTTTCTGTTTAGACTTCCGTTCTTTCCTGTTTTGCTTTTGGACAACTTCCTGTTTTGCTTTTTGGACAACTTTCTGTTTTGCTTTTGGACAACTTCTTGTTTTGCTTTCTGGACAACTTCCTGTTTTGCTTGAAGCCCATTACTCATGATCTTGATCTTCAGGCCCATAACTGATTTGTGCATCTTCAATCTCCCCCTTTTTGTCTCAATTTGTTACTCAAGCATTTTGGCAACCTGTATGTTAATTCATAGACCTATCTTCCACAATAAACTTAAAACAGTGACTATTACCATTAGATCTACCAACACATACATTTCAAAGGTAACAGAGTCATAGACACACACGGACATACACATATTCAAACTAGGTCCACACAATAGACATAAGTCAGCCATAATTCTAGAATCAACAAATGAGTCTCATAAGCCTGAAGATAACTAGAAGCTAACTACTTCAACAATAACAAAAATACATAAAACATGCTTGAGTCTTGCTCCCCCTAATTTACTCCCCCTGTCGAGAGCATTCATCCTCAGATTCTTATCCCCCTGCTTGAGTGACAAACTGAGTCAAAAATCAGAGCACAAATAGAGATGGTGAGGAGAAATATACAAACCTGTGCGAACCAATCTCATGAGAATGTTGATGGTTTCCTACAGATGGTGACGTTCCTTGGCAGTTAGGCGAGATGCTGATCGAGAAGGTACAAAAGCAGAACGTTCTGGTTTGATATGCGGAACCAACACAGGCATCCGTTTGAAGGAGACCACCAGACGCAGAGTAATCGAAGCTGGAACAGGAATAGGATGCTGAGACTCAATCAGACGATACAACAGGCTGGGAAAAGGTAGAAAGAACTTAGAGCCTGGGTTCAGCGCAAGATGCAAAATATGATCGAACATGAGTTGACCAAAATCAATAGGAGTGCCATGCATAACATGATGCACAATCCGAGCACGAGAAGGGTTTGGGTAACCAGTATTCTTGGTCGGGGACCAGTTCGAGCAGCAGACTTTGTAGAGGAAGACCGTATCACGGCCATAGTGTGACGTGAGAAGAGACTTCCACTTAGAGATCTTCCCATCAGACATGAATGACGCAAGTCGATCGTCGGAGATAGCTTCAATGCATGCGACCTTGGAGCGAGCAACAACATCAGAGATACCAAATATGGTGTTCATCCTGGAGGGAGAAAACTCGTAGAGGTGACCACGTACAAAGACCTCAACAAAATCAGCATCAGTCGGATCCGAGGGAAGATGAGCCCAAAATTCCCATAAAAACTCATCAACAAACGGCAGAATGTGAGTAACAGTGGGTAACAAACCGGAATTGTGCAGAACTCCCTCGAAATGGCCAAAATCAGACCCAAAATCAACACGATTTTCGGAGATAAATTGTTGCCTATGAAAGAGATCATACCTCTGTTTGGCAGCCACAGAAGCAAACCGAGAAGAATCGATGGTTGCTAAGGAAGAGTCGTGACCCGAACGAGACTTCGGGGGTCGCACTACTGTGGAAGGGGCATCAGATGTAAGCGAAGGAGCACGCTTCTGAGTTCGACGCGACCTTCGAGAAGGAGGAACATGGCTTGGCAGAGACCTGGTGGAGGCTGAGGAGAGAGCAATCGGTGAAGCCGGTGCATTTGGGAGAGCCTCAGACGGTACAAAGGGCACTACAGCGAGAGGGTTGGATGAACCACCAACAGACTAGGAGGCAGACTCCGTAGGAGCGATTTCAGGCGATGGTGACGGTTGGGAGACCGAGGACGATGGTGCAGTCACCATTTTGCTGAGACTAGAGAAAAAGGCTTTCATTGTGATGGATGAGACAGATCGACAAAGGAGAGGAGTTTAAATAAGGATGAACCGATGCAACTCTTCAAAGAAGCCCTAACGTCATGAGATAGAGGAGCAACTGCTATATGGAGGGAAGCATTTGGGCTTGAGTCTGATGGATTCAGCCTTATGAGAGACCATTGGACATATGATAGCCAAACATTTGAACCAATCAATCATGTGCACTTCTTAACAATCATGATTAGAGTAATGAGATCATACAAGAAATCAGACATTCTGATGCACAGAACACTTCCCATCAGACTGGCTTAACTGATAGATTTGTATTCTTAAGATTTATGTATATTAAAGATATGAGAGACACTACTAGTACCTTAGAGATAGGACATCCTGAGCATGATTCCGAAAATACACAGGAGAGGATCAAGGTTGATGAGAAGCACTCAATGCTCAGAGCAGGACTAGTCTTTCATACTGACATGCCTTTATCCCAGGAATTACAATCAAGGCAACTGATTTTCTTCTTCTCCCTTTTTTTTTGATGATCATTATTTTTTTTTCTCCCTTTTTGTCTTGTTTTTTTGAGCGAGGGAAACAACATTATAGTTGAGTTCAACTGTTTGATTGCATAGGAAGGATCAACTCTTTGACTTCCTTGTTGTAGAATCTTGGAACGGTATGGCAGGCAGCTCTTTTTCCTCTATAGCACCTATGTTTACTTAAATACATGTTCCTTCTCCCCTAGCTTTTTTGTCCAAAATCATGTCAAACTTAAGGGACAGGTTAGAGTTCACATATTCCAATAGCCTTGCGTAAATTGACAAAACGGGGAAAATCAAGTGGTTTTGTAAAGATATCAGCCAGTTGATGGTCAGTGCTCACATGATCAATGTCGATTATCTTGTTTTCGACCAACTCTCGAATAAAGTGGTGCCTAATGTCGATATGTTTTGTACGAGAGTGTTGTACTGGATTTTTGGCAATGTTAATGGCACTTTCATTGTCGCAATGAATCAGCAAAGAATTTATTGAAATACCATTAGTCATCATCCATCTGCTTCATCCATAGAAGTTCTGTGCAGCAACTACCTAGAGCGATATATTCGACCTCAACTGTAGAGAGAGAAACACTATTTTGTTTTTTGCTATGCCAGAGATAAGATTATTTCCTAGAAAAAACATCCTCCACTTGTGCTCCGTCGATCATCAATACTGCCAGGCCAATCAGCATTACAATATCCGGCCAGATTGCTGTTTGTATCCTTGGTGTAGAAAATACCAAGATTCGTAGTCCCTTTGACATATTTGATGATTCGTTTTACTGCATGCAAATGTGATTCTTTAGGTTGAGCTTGATACCTTGCGCACATACCCACACTTAGACACAAGTCAGGTCTGCTTGCAATTAGATATAACATGCTCCCGATCATCCCTCTGTATAATCTTTCATCAACCGGCTGCCCATGGTCATCTTTACACAGTTTCACATTGGTGCTGATGGGAGTATTAGCTACTTTGCTTGATTGTAATCCAAATCTGACCACTAGATTTTTTGCATACGTGCTCTGAGAAACAAAAATCCCTTTATCTGATTGCTGTATTTGAAAACCCAGAAAATAGGTGAGATCACCTACCATACTCATTTCAAATTCCGAGGTCATGATTTCAACAAAGTGATTGACCAGACGTTTGTCGGTTCCACCAAACACAATATCATCCACATAGATTTGGACAACCAGTATCCCTTGATCACTGCGTTCGAATAATAAAGTCTTATCAATGCTACCCTGTTGATATTCTCGTTCAATCAGAAAGCTGGTTAACCTTTCATACCACGCACGTGGGGCTTGTTTTAATCCATATAGTGCCTTTTTTAATTTGTAGACATACTCTGGGTGCTCTGCATCCTCAAAACCTTTTGGTTGTTCAACATACACATCTTCTTGAAGATATCCGTTTAGGAAGGCACTCTTAACATCCATCTGATGTAGAGTGAATTTCATTAGGCAGGCCATTCCTATCAGAAGTCTGATTGACTCCAACCGTGCGACAGGGGCAAATGTCTCATCAAAATCTATTCCCTCTACTTGAGAATACCCTTGAGCGACTAACCGAGCTTTGTTCCGAACAACATTTCCATGTTCATCAATTTTGTTTTTAAATATCCATTTTGTTCCAACGATGTTTGCATTTGTAAGTCGAGGTGTTAGATCCCATACTTCGTTATGAACAAACTGCTCCAACTCAGCCTGCATCGATGTAGTCCAATACTCATTTTCCAATGCTTCTCGATGATTTTTGGTTAAAAGTCTGTAACAAAGCATGCTAACTGAACCATTTGTTTGAAATTAATTTGCTTCTTCCTGGTAATCCTTTGTCCTCCCACATCTCATATGACATCATCAACACTATGATTTCTGTGGACTTGCAATTTGTTGAGCTGTTCTTCATCTATTGTTTCCTGATTTGATTCATCCTCTGCTCCTGATTAGGTAGTGCTTGATACTGTATTTGGAGCTAAATCAATCATCTTGAACATGAGACCGTGTCAAGTTGAATCATCAAACACGACATTCACTGTTTCTTGGACTTGTCTGAAGTTTTTGTTGTATACCCTGTATGTTGTGCTTGTACCAGAGTAGCCAAGAAAAATACCATCCTCACTTTTTGAGTCAAATTTGCCAAGTTGATCTCTGTCATTAAGATTGTAACACGCGCATCCAAAAACATGAAAGTAGCTAACTGATGGGGTCTTGCCTTTCCAGAGTTCATAAGGTGTTTTTGAGGTTCCCTTACGAACATACACCCGGTTGATGATGTAACAGGCTGTGTCAATAGCATCAGCCCAGAAATGTTTAGCCACTTGATTACCGATCAGCATGGCTCTTGCCATCTCTTGGAGAGTGCGATTCTTCCTTTCAACTACCCCATTCTGTTGAGGGGTTCTTGGAGTAGAGTACTGATGCATTATTTCATGATCACCACAAAACTTATCAAACGCTTCATTTTGGAATTCACGGCCATGATCACTTCTAATGGTTTTGATACCTCTTTTCTTTTCATTCTGGAGTTGAAGAGCCAGAATTCTGAAGCTATTGAATGTCTCTGATTTATCTCTAAGAAATCGAACCCACGAGTATCGAGAGAAATCATCAACTAAGACAAACGCATACCTTTTTCCGGTAAAGCTCTCAACTTGAATGGGACCCATTATGTCCATAAGTATTATATCGAGAGGATATTTTGACTGAACTTAGATATTTGCTTGTGCTGAACCTTAACCTGCTTTCCTTTTGCACATGGACCACATATCAATTCTTGAGTGCCTTTGAATGATGGCATTCCTCTGACCATTTGTTGATCTGATAGTTTGATCATAGTTCTCACATTCATGTGACCTAACTTCTGATGCCAGATTTCCAGATCATTGTTTTTGGTTACAGAGAGACATTGACTGAAAGGCTTCCACATGTAGTAGTTGTTGGTCGAGCTCCTCTTAACTTGATGTTGCCATCCAAATCAGACGCCTGACATTCATCCCTTGTGAAGGTCACGGATAGTCCTTCATTACACAACTGGCTAATACTAATCAGGTTAGCCTTAAGCGCTTCTACGAAGTAAACCTTAGCCAGCTCCGGGTTGGATGGTCCCAAGATATCTCCCATGCCTCTGATTCTTCCTTTCCCACCATCGCCGAAAGTGACTTTACCTGCTTCCTTTGCGGTGAACCCATTTAAGCTGTTCTGATCTCCTGTCATATGCCTAGAGCATCCACTGTCGAAGTACCAGACTGTCTCAATGTCCTTCCTTGGGGATTTTTCTATAGTGTATAACACATAGCTGTACAGTTCTTCCTTTTTCATCCAGACTTTATTGTATCTTCTGTTGTCCAAGTAGAACTGATTTTGACTCATCATAAGGTGGATTTTTTCCTGAAATCGATAGTAGTGGGATTTGATGTGTCCTAGTTTACCGCAATAATAACACCTAGAAATTCTCCTTTCACGAGTGTACACTTGATCGTGCGTGCCCTGATATCTGGTGCTTTTGTTGGTCATCAGTTGTCTGTGAGTTGTAGGTTGTTGTTGTGATGTTTTATATCCCCTTTTTGGTTTAGTTTGATTAGCAGCTCGATCACATTTCACAAACCTAGTAGCGTGTCCTGATGAATTTCCGTGGTATCCTAGACCCCACTTGACAGCGCTGCTCCTTCCGATGGACAATAGTTTGTCGAGGTCGTTTGTCCCTTTGCTCAACATTTTGACGTTCCTGAGCTGTTCTTGATACTATCCATTCAGAAGTTTGACAGTCTCTTTCTCCTTCACAAGTTCTTCCTTTAGTTTTTCAACCAGTTGTTTGAGCTCTTTCTTCTTAGCAGCTTCTTGAATTAATTCCTCTTTGAGTTGATTTGTTGTTGTTGTCCAACTATCCTTTTCCTGAAGAAGGTCCTTGTTCTCATCCTTGAGTTTGACGAGATGTTCACACAGAATCTTGTTTTCAGTGTACAGAGTCATTTCTTCATCGCTATCAGAATATGAATATGTATCTGGTTTCCGATCATCAACAATGCCAATATATGCCACAAAATTTGATAGTGTTTCATCATCACTGGACTCTGTTTCTGAATCATCAAGGCTGACAAATGACTGATCTTTAGCTTTACTCATCCCAACACACTCAGATTTGACATGACCGTATCCTTTGCATTCGTTGCATCTGACTTGTTCCTTCTTTCTCAACGTGGGACAGTCAGCCTTGAAGTGACCATATCCTTCGCACTCATGACATTTAGCATCAGATTTCTGGAGTACACGATCAGTTCTTTGTTCTGACTCTATCTTTGTAAAGTTGTTCCCACTTTTCTTCTGGCGTTTCTCAAACTGTTTGAAGTACTTCTTGACGATGAGACTTACTTTGTCATCCAAACACTCTTCTGTTTTTGAATTTTGGCTTGCGGTGAGAGCAATTCCCTTTGATCTTGCTGCTTGTTTCTTGTTTTGCTCTAACTCATAGGCCTGCATCATTCCTACAATATGATCGAATTTCATATCATCAGAGTTGAGAGACACCTCGATAGCTGATTTGTGTGCCTGAAATTTTTCAGGTATACTCCTTAAGAACTTCTTGACCAATTTCTTGTCTTTGTATTTTTTCCCGAGTACCAGAGCTTTGTTTGCTATGGAGCTTAGTTTCCCACTAAAGACTTCAATTGATTCATTGTCTTCCATGGTTAAGGTCTCGGATTGAGAGGCAAGCATATCCACTCTGGTTCTACGAACGGCGCTTGTGCCTTCATAAGAGTTTTGAAGAGCATCCCAAGCTTCCTTTGTGGTTGTACACCCTTGCACTCGTTGAAACTGCTCTTTTGACAGAGAAGTCCAGATGACTGTCAAAGCTTTGGAGTTGTATTTTGACATGAGTTTTTCTTCTGCAGTCCATTCTCTTTTTGGTCTGACAACCCATTCTCCAGTCTCAGTCTTTGTTCGTGGTTCCTCCCATCCTTCTTCAGTAACTGTCCAGGCATCTTCATCAATTCCTTTGATCATGGCTTTGATTTGTACCTTCCACCACCCAAAGTTTTCTTTGTCCAGTAGTAGTGGCTTGTGTGATGCGAAGTGTTGCACGTTTTCCATTGTGATCCCTAGAAATCACCTGCGTATAAAAAGAATATGATCTTTTTGGTAGAAACCCGCTATGATACCAATTGTTAGTGTAGAAAACGAACTATTGATCATAATTGTAATAATCAAAACGCTGTCTGTTATTTCTTTCAAACAACCAAGTTAATTCTCACACGAACTACACTTGTTTAGGATTTACACAAACTTAGTTTCTTAAGTTGCTACCTATATTGAAAGAATAACACAACTAACCAAACGTGAAACAAAGGCTTGATTTGTCTCCCTCTCTCACTTGGTCGCACAATCTTCTTCTCCCTTTCTTTCTAAAAGCGCACTCGATGATCTTTTTTGAGTTTACTTTTATAACACGAACAAATCTTCAGATAAACAGAAACTTTCCTGTTTTTCCTTTGTGGAAACTTTCTGTTTAGACTTCCGTTCTTTTCTGTTTTGCTTTTGGACAATTTTCTGTTTTGCTTTTTGGACAACTTCCTGTTTTGCTTTTTGGACAACTTCCTGTTTTGCTTTTTGGACAACTTCCTGTTTTGCTTTTGGACAACTTCCTGTTTTGCTTTCTGGACAACTTCCTGTTTTGCTTGAAACCCATTACTCATGATCTTGATCTTGAGACCCATAACTGATTTGTGCATCTTCAATAACTAATGTCCAATCTATGCTAATAAAAACATCAAATTAACTTCATATTAAAAGATGTTAAAATTACCTGCAACTCTCTCCTCTCTTGCTGTTCCGCCTTTTTTTCTCCTTGATTTTTCAGCTTCTTCTCTCTAGGTTGCAAGGTTAACAAACAAAAAGTCATTAACTCGATTTATGTCTTGCTTTCTTTCTAATGAATTTTTGTTGGAATGAATTTTGACTTGCTTTCTTTGCCTCTCAAAAAAGAAATCGGCCATGCCAAAACTAAACCCGACCCGTCATGTATGTTTTTATCTTTAGCCGTAGTGATATTTTTTCAAAACTCTAAGACAGCATCATCTCCTTAGAATCTTTTTTCAAAGCCGCTGATGTTGGCTTTGTCCGACCTAAGAGGTTCTTCTGAGGTGGATTGTTTGGTGCATAATTCTTTCTATAGTTTTCTCTCGGACGAGTTGTAAGTACCGTTCAATCTAAGATTCTTAGGGTTGGTGTAGGATCACAGTCGCTCGTGGCAGTCTCGAGCTCATGTTTGTATGTTGCGTTTTTGGATGGTGTGGATTCCTTCCTCTACATCTGTATTTCGCATATGTCAAAAATAGCTTCCTTTTTGAAGTTCCTGCTTTGGTTTTGAGCAATGATTTAAAAGCTAGATTAGACCGGTTGGTTTAACCAGTTTGAAGCGGTCGGATCGAGTCATTTAAAAACTTGGATTTTATTTTATATAATTATCTCACATTCGTAGAATATTATCGTTTTTTATTAATTTTTTCACTATAAAACCACAACGTTTCACATTCATAAAACTTCAATAGATGTTTTTATTTAGATTTTTGCAACTTTTATAAATTTAAAATCACATAAGTTTTCTTATATTTTTTTATCTCTATATTAAAATATATTATTAATAAAAACCAAAACATTGGACCAGACAAATTCAAAAACTCATATGGTTCGACGTCCATTCTAATTTTTAAATCATTAGTTTTGGATTTTTTGTTGTAACTACTTTTTAATTTCTATCTTTTATTCGCTGTAATATCTGTCAAAAATCAAAAATACAAAACTTAACATGAAATAAAATTTCCTCACTTTGTCTGAGTAACATTTCCATCTATTCTTGACCCAAAACTAAATAAAAATAAAATTAAAGCACCATCTTATACAAGGCTTCGGTTAGTTTTGCATAAAAATAAAAGTTACGAGGATTCAAAAGTTATTATGAAATATTTCGTGGCCAATTTATAAAAACAAAGAAGTAATTATAACTTTAACACCCTTAGAGTTTTCACCAAGCTCTTGTGCTTTGCTGGATAAGCCTTTCTTCATTCTTCACTTCCTCATCCAAAATCCTCCATTCCAATGGCGGCAGCATCAGCTCTCTCTTCTCTCTCTTCTCTCTCTTCTCTCTCTCTCCACAGCCATACATCTCGTATCATCTCCACGAAACCCATCGTCGCCTTCTCCTTCTTCAAGAGACCTTCGACTCTCACTCTTGTTAAGGCCTCCTCTTCAGACCAAAACGAAACTTTCTTCTTCGAGGATGAAAACCCAGAAATAACTGCAAACGCCGTGTTCGACCCACCGTCTGCTCCGGAGGGTTTCGTCGCTCCGCCGTATTTCGACGAAGGAGTGGACGAGACAGAGGCGGAGATCGCGACGGCGTACGAGGAGCTCTACGGTCCTGCGTATAGCGGAGAGAGCATGCTTGGAAAGGACATAAATGTGATGGATTCGAAGATTAAGAAGAGTGGAGGAGGAATTGGTTCTAAGCCGAAGAAAGATAAGATTCGAGATGGGTTTGAAGAGAGAGTTGTGCAAGTTAGAAGAGTGACTAAGGTTGTTAAAGGAGGTAAGCAATTGAAATTCAGAGCGATTGTTGTTGTTGGAGATAAGCAAGGTAATGTTGGAGTTGGCTGTGCTAAGGCTAAGGAAGTTGTAGCTGCTGTTCAGAAATCCGCCATTGATGCTAGGCGTAACATTGTTCAAGTTCCTATGACTAAGTATCTTACTTTCCCCCACAGGTAAAGTTTTGATTTTTTGAAGAATCGGTTCTAAGATTTAGTCTTCATAGCATAGTGGGGTTTCTGATTTGTGCAGCCTGTTATGTTGGTTTAGTTAATGTTTAAATGGCTTAAGCATTTGTGTTTAGGATGAGATAATTTGTTATTGGAATGAAAATTTCACTCAGAATTGTAGTCTTATGAAAAAATTGGGTTGTTTGTATATCTTTGTTTGTTGTTTGGTTTTTGAAGCTGTTTTTGGTTACAGATCAGAAGGTGATTATGGGGCAGCTAAGGTTATGCTTAGACCGGCTTCGCCTGGTACGGGTGTGATTGCTGGAGGAGCGGTTAGGATCGTGCTAGAGATGGCAGGAGTTGAGAACGCATTGGGGAAACAGCTCGGAAGCAACAATGCTCTCAACAACGCAAGAGCTACTCTTGCAGCAGTGCAACAGATGAGACAGTTCCGCGATGTTGCTCTTGAGCGTGGAATCCCCATGGAAGAACTCTGGAAGTGAAGAAACCCATCTTCTTCCCTTTTAAAATACTTTTTCACTCTATTTTCTTTCCATTGTTGAAAAAGAGATTCTTGTAAAATCAAGAGGCATGCTGTAAGAAAATTTGTTGATTTTGAAGTAGCAATCATTTCTTCTTTCACAAACGGTCATGAGGACCTGATCCACAAGTAAATTCTCCCTGGGCCAATGCAGTGACTCTGAGAAATCTGGTGCTTGTATTCACATACGGTAAGAAAACAGTCTATATAAATCATGAAATTGCATTGACGGCTCAAGTAAGGAGCTCTATGGCCATCTTTGTCGCAAGCACCAGAAGGAAAGGGGAGGGACATGTTTGGTGGTCAAGAGGTGAATCCTATGCTAATGAGCTTTTGGGTAGTCAATGCTAGTAATCTCGTCTGTGCACAAGCCGTGTCACAATCCAAAAGCCGAAAATATTCTCCACACATTGCACAAGTTCCGTCAGGTGGTCCACAGCTACTGAATATCAGAGGGTGTGAAGGATGAAATGGGTGGTTGATCTCTGAGGGTGAAACGGTGCATTCCTTGTGGAAATGGAACTTGGAGTAAGGACCATAGTAGCCTTCTGCGTCCTTCTTAGTTTCAGAGCAACCAAAGCAATCAAATGGAATTACTGAAGAGAGTAAGAAATGATGGTGATTGCTGTGGTTAAGTTATTTAATTTCACCTAAACATGTACATTGTAAAGGTCATATCATTTGAAAATAATATTTCATTCGAAACTAGAGAATAGAAGGCAATTGAAACCATATTCATAAGACTCTAAGTCTTGAAACACTAACTCAGAGAAGAGTGTTTTTCTGATATAATGTCTTATGTATACCTGGAAATAAAACGTCCGGTTCATCAAAGTTAAAGGGTTTATTTACCTTTTTTAGCGTCAATTAAGAGATGTTAATTCTTTAATCATCAAGTGGCAAGTCTTCATCAGAGGCTTCGTTCTCCAGAAAAGAGCCGAGAGTTTTTCTCAATATGCTGAAAGTTTTGTCATCCTACATTCCGAGAATTCGTGGTTAGGCATATAACAAGATAAAAGAGAGAGAGTACACATGTACATGTAAGGCTAATATTTTTTACTCGTTTCTTTTTCTTCAGAGACTCTTCCAATTGAGCAAGCTTTTCTGTGCAGAACCTCTCCTGTTCCGATATCATTGTCTTCTCCTTCTTCCCTATATGTTATCTTACAGGTGCAACTGAGTAAATGTTGCCATCTTATAACAATGCTCTCATTAGAGGATTAGCTTACTTAGTTGCTCATATCGCATATGGAGCCTCTCCTTGTCTTCCTCAAACTTGGAAATAGTGTCTGCGAAACAGAGGTTTATGTGCTCAGTTTTGGTAATATCCCACTTAGCAAATGAAAGAAACATCCAGTACTAACCAATCTTACGCGTAAGAGATGACAAAAACTAGAGGGCAATAGAAATGTACCTTTTAATCCTTGTAGGTGATCAGCTTTGTCTTTCATGAATTTCTGATGAAGCTCTTCAAACTTAGCATATTCATCCTTCAAGATATTCTCACACTGCAAATATGGACCAGGTCAGCTCCTTGTAAGCTTTCTAAAGATTTGAAAAAATGTTAAATATCATCTTGGGATCTTTGTTTAGACCTCCTTTGAACTCTTTGTAAGTGTTTTGGCAAAGTTTTGTCTGCAATGTGTAAGTCAAGGACAGAAACTCATCAGCACGCTTCCATTTCATATGTTAACCAACATTCACAAAAAAGAAAGATCACACATCCATCCTCAGCAACATAGCCTACCGTTCTTTCTCAAGTTTTAACTTCAATTCGTCGATTTTTGACTTTATCTCTGTGGAAACACTGCCAGAAAGATATAAGAGGATTAAAGCAAGATTCAGCTATCAAACGAAAGACAATTTGAGAGAACATTCTCATTAGAACCATGGAGTTTGTGTCATGGTCCTGTGGAGAAGACTAATTCTGCTGACCAAAAGCAAGAATACCCACAATCCTTATATCTTCTTTTGTCGTTCTGGGTCAATAAATAACAAAATCATACTACTAGATGTCCAATTAATGGCAGAACCAAGTAATCAACCACAGTCTTTCAGAGTTGAGGAACAAAAGACTGAACATCTGTCAATGGAATCAAACAAACATGATATCTATCAATATCAAATGCTCGAGATGATCGAACACCTAAGCATCATCTGGCTATATCTAGTTGATAAATTTAGTTTGTGATACATGATCCAGATAATAACATGTACCAACGAAAACAAATAGAAGAAACGATCGTATTAGCAAAATATCCAATAATGATTACGATTCATATGGAAATTGAGGATATCGACACGACTTTCTTGATAACAGATACTGATCAGAAAATCATAGTAAATGACATCTAAGGTTACGTTAATATCGAACTCTGTTTCTACTAAATATTCCATAACATGAGAGAAAACCTGTAACGAAAGCGAAAATATCACCTGGAGATGCTTTCTTCCTTCTTCTTCCGGCCATCCTCTTGCGCTTTCTCTCTGATTTGCTGCAACGCCGACATGATCCCTTTTAGATCACTTCACAAACCACATGGAAACCAATCGCGAGTCACAATTTAGCCAAAAAAAGCAGAAGAAACGAAGAAGAAGATGAAAAGGACTGACCTAGAAACATCGATATCCAAATCGTCTTGGAGTATTGCGTTTGGTGTTTGCTTCTTGAGCGATTGCGGCTCCGGCCGTGCTCTCTTGTTGTTTTTTCTGGTAGAAGACATTGCTGCAGATGAAAGACGAGAGAGAGGTCAGGGAGAGAGACGATGAGACGAAAATTTGAAATTCAGTTTCGATTGTGGTTTTTGCCTGCTCGGTTATATAACGCCCCATTACATTTAGAAGACGTTTGTTTGTACTCTCCCGTATTTTCTTTTTTTTAGTAATATTATAAAATAATATTTTTATTTCAAATCTAATATCCTATTAAAATTTTAAAAATAATACAAATAATTATATAAAAATATTTATTTACTTTAAAAAAATTATATATAAATTTAAAATATTTTTAATTTGTCTTTTCTAATTTAAATTTTAATATTTTTCTATTAAAATGAATTTTATGTATTTTAATTTTAAATTTATGATATTATTATAAATTTAAACTAATAATACTATTTTTAAAACAAAAAATTAAAAAATATTATTTTACAGAATTGCCTTTTTTTTCTTTTTAATTATGGTTTTTTTCCTTTTTTGAAATTATATTCATTTTTAATAAAGCAATTTTGCTAGATGTAATTTAAAGGAAAATGAAAAATTCTTCAGCTCAAACCCAAAGTTGTATAATATGGAATTAAGTTAAGGAATTTGAAATCAAAGGAGTACGAGTTTATTTACCATTTAGACAAAAACCACATAGATAAACATACCTACATGAGTTTGACAAAAAACATACCTACATAAGTATCTAATTTTGAAAATGATTAATATTGTCGAAAATGAAGTTTTAATATGTAGAAAGTATAATATATTTAAAAAATTTTATGGTAAAGAGTAAGAGTAATATTGTAAAATAACACAAATAATTATTTAAAAATATTTATTTACTCTATATAGATTATAGATAAACTTAAAGTATTATATTTGAGTTTCTTTTTCATATAGAATTTAATTTTTTATATTAAAATGAAGTGTTCATGTCATTTAATCTTAAAATTTGTGATTGTTAGAAATTTAAACTAATAATACTATTTTAAAAGAAAAAATTTTAAAATGGTATTTTATACAATTGCCCAAATAAAAACTCCAAAAATATGAGTATACTTTTACGTTTTTCTGTGGGTATTTTTTGCTTCTTATTTATATTTATTAAATTTTATTATTTTTATATAAAGTGGGTCTTTTTTTATAAAAAAATTCTAGGGATCACAAGTAAGTGTTTGATTTTTTTTGTCACAGTTTAATAACATTGCAATATTTACTGATTAAATGATACGTAATGTATTTTCAAACTAGTGCGGTATCGAAGTACTAATGTATGAGAATATGAAGTTCCTCTTCACTACCTACTTTGCTAGTCATCCGCGTGGGAATGATCATCTCTTGCCTCATGGCTAAGTGTGAACTCTGGGAAGTATTGTCGCAGCGCTTTAAAATTCTCTATCTCTGTTGTGAATCCTGGTCACCGCTCCGGTTCTGATACTAGGTTGATTAAATCCATTGAATCGGTGAGGAATGTGTTACAAAAGCGTTGTAGCTTGTGAAGGTCATCATTGCCCATCATAGTCCGAAAAATTCTATATTTAGTGGGGATATCTCACAATATGTACTTTTCATACCCATCATGTCACTAATTCTATCATGAAGTTTGAGCATCCAGCCCATTTTTGATGTGGTTTCCCCCTTTTTCCAAGACCCATCGATGTATGTAACAGACAAATCGTGAATATCCTGAATGAACTGTATCGGCTGATTTTGTTATCGATGCCTTTGGTTTCTCCTTTCCTGTGTTGTGGTGTTTGATTGTAATGGCAAGTGTTTGATTTAACTCCCTTGGATGCTCGGTCATATATTTGTCAAATATTTTTGTGCTTTCCTATTCAAAATGCCATTTGAATTTAGAGAAGTCTTACAATGTCTTCCTTTGATTAGAAGTACAAATTTTTTTCCAAGTAAGCAAAATTTAATTGTCAATGTATCCACCTTCGCTCCATAGCAAGCTGGTGGTCTGAGATCTGCTGTTAGAGCTGTCAATTGGACATGATCATGCTCAAATGGACATGTCCATATAGAAAAAAACAATTTATCAGCTAGAATTTGGTCGGTCCATATGGACGATAGACTAAAATATGACCGCATTCAAAATAACCAGGTGCAAATAGGTTTCTCCATGGACGTTAAACTAACAAGCCAATACGTTTTCTATAAAAAAAAAATTACAAGTAGTATTTGTTAATCAATAATTGTTTTTTAAAAAAATCGATATTATAGTACAAATAAGAAATTTTTTTTTAGCTAAACGTGTTTCCGCGCTTTTATGAAAAATGCAGTTTTGGTGAAAAATGTGGTTATACTTTTTAGCAAAAATATGTGTTTTCTTTCGTGGTGGTAATTATGTCTCTGTTTTTTTGATGAAAAATGCGTTTTGGCAAAGAATTTAATTTTTTTTATCGGAAAAAACACATTTTCATATTTTTTCCAAGAAAACGTATTTCTGCGTTTTTGGCGGGAAAATGAGTTTCTACAGTTTTGGTTAAAAAACGCATTTTCGCATTTTTGATAGAAAAATGAGTTTTTTTATGTTTTTGTTGGGAAAACACATTTACAAGTTTTTGGTGGAAAATAGGAAAAAATATTTCTATTTTTTTAGTTGAAAACATATTTATGCATTCTGAGTTTCCAATTTTTTACAGGAAAAGATATTTCCACATATTTGGTGAAAAAGGTTTATGGCCAACATGTTTTTTTTTAATTAAAAATACCATTTTTTAATTTTGGCAAAAAATAATATTATAATTCTTTTTAGTTATTTTTTTATAACTTATACCGTCCATTGACCACATAGTCTGGTTTATTTTTGACCGCAAATCTATTTAGATGTTAGTCCATTTAACCCGCTTTGTATTTGGGCGAGTTCATTACCGTCCATTCGAAATGCGGTATGAATGTAACCCATGGACAGCCCACCCATTTGACAGCTCTACCTGCTGTCTCTCATACTATAACAAGTATAAAGCTCATATGGCCGTTAATGGGTTTCATACACCTTAAAACATTTGAGTAGGATTGACTCGTCTGGTAGCCAAAATCATGGAAGTGGGCTATAGAATGATTACTTAGGCTAGTGATTGACCATTTTTTGTTAACAGATGGAATCCTAAAACAAAATCTAGACTAAAAGCGTTTATGGGTGGGTAATAGAATATTGCATGTTTATAGAGTGTAAACCAAGAAAACAGAAGAAGTAATTGAAGTTTAAATGTGTAATGTGTTGAAGGCCGCAGTAGTCGCATCATGTTCCATGGAGCATCAAACATGGAACGTGAATGAAATTAACTCATGCACTAATACTATATCGAGATATTTGCATTGAAAGTAGCACTTATTAAGTCAATCAAAGTTTCTTTATTAAGTTCATGCCTAGTTTTACGTTACCTAATTTATATAAGTCAGTCCATTAATAAAAGCTAATACCCATGTTTTAATTTAAAGTGAATGATTATATATATATATATATAATCTGTAATTAGACAGATTGTGTAGCACTGAAGCATATATTTACTTAGTGAAACAAAGAAAAGAAACACTTACTTGTCACTATGTAACAAGTAAGAGTGGACACGAATACTTGTTGTCTGTTCTCGACCCTTTACTCGACTCATATAAACTTCGAAAAAGGGTATCTGTAACTGTTGGTGTCGAATAAAAAGTATCATACTATTATAGTTTTGGGTTACTGTATGAGTATCAATATTACACTATTATTATTTATTATATACTTATATATTCATGTAAATATTGTGCATTGGAAATACTAACATATTATTAACTTTTTAAGTTAGGAATCCATGTTTTTGAATTTATATTGTTTAAATATGATTTTTAGTTTTAAAATTTTTTTGTCGAGAAAGAAATGATTATATCTTTAATATATTATTTGAAAAATATTTTAAAAAAATAATCAAATCTTAACGTATTATTAACAGAAATATCATATTAACGTATCAGTACCACAATGAATTTCAAATAAATATATAAATAGATTTAAGATATTAGAATAGTTACATTATATGTCATTGTTATTAATTTGGTTAGATAATCAATATATTTTATTAAACTAACTAAAAAATACTATTAAATTCGTAAAAAATAATTATTTTTCTTTCAATGATTTATATATATAAAAAGTAATATTAAAAATAATTTAAATAAAATTTAAAATTATATAAATATTTAATATATATTTACAAATAAAATAATATTATATAATTTGTGAATATTTTTCCCACACAAAACGTAGGTATAAATTTAGTAACTATTTAAATAATAACCGAGGAAATAAATTTATATTGATATCGAGGATATCAGACGGATTTTGGCCAAAGGTAAATCTCGTGGAAAATTCGTAAAAAAATATGTTTGTTAGCATATAGTCATTTAAGTAGCCATTTGAATTTGAATATCCGTTAAAATCTTTCGAAAATTTTCCCTCTCAATCTCAAACATATATCAATGAAAAAGCCAAAGAAATATCTTCATCAAACCACTTAAGTATTTTTCGATAATGGATGGATAATTCTTTATATGACCTAGTAATCGATTTACTTACGAAAGAATTTGTCTTTAGCCATTTATGTCATTTGCATCAAATTAGAAGATACTCTTGCAAATCTGTAAAATGATTTGTTATTGTCTTAAATGTGTGAATAGTAGATTTATCTTTGTATCGTTAACATGGATGCATCTATATATGATTTATTTCGGAATACAAGATTTAATATATGTATGAACAAAATGTTTCAATGGTGAATTATGATAGTAATGGCTAAGATGTTGATGACCGTAAAGAGGGATCATCTTTTACCAACTCATACTATGAGATTCAGAAAATTGTGATTGATTTTAATTTTTCATAGGTGTATCTGTTATTTCTAAGTGTGACAATCAACAATCCGGTTTAGCATAGAAGGAGCCAGTTATTGAGACTTCTTATGCGATTGGTTTAACATCTGAAATTGAAGACTGGTTTGGTTTAATCAGGTTGGTTCAATCTCGGGTAGTTGCCGGTTTACTCTATATATAAGAGTAAAAAGGGGATCTAGGGTTTTCACGTTTTTCATCGAGGTTGAGAGGCTGAGAGGGGAGGTGCGATCTTTCTTTCTTTTAGCTGTGGTTCATGCCGTGTCTTTCTGGTAAGAGCCGTGTATGTTTTTTCGGTGAGAGGTGTGAGGTTTCTCCGGTGAGTGGTGTGAGAAATCCGGGTGAGAGTATTCTTTCTTTGAGCGATATCGGTTGTGATATTGTTTCATGTATTCGGAACTCATTCTCATGATAGTGAATTGCTTGTACCGTCAAGCCCAGATGTAGGGTTCTCTTTCGAGACCTGAACTGGTTAAAATCCGTGTGTGTGTTTGAATCGTTTTTCGTATTCGCATTTTACTGTTTTGCAAACTAAAAATCGGAAAGTTAGTTGAGCAAATCTCAACAAAGTGGTATCAGAGCCACGGAGGAGAAAAACGGAATCATGACAAACGCAAGAATCGAAGTCGATCGATTCGACGGGAAGGGAGATTTCTCGTTGTGGAAGAGGCGCATGCTTGCACATCTCAGTGTTCTGGGATTAAAAGATACTTTGGTGGAGATAGTCAAAGAATCGCCCAGAGAAGGTGAAGAAACAGATGCCGAAAAACAAAAGAGGCTTGATGAAGAGATCGCAAGATCTGAAAGAAGTGAAAAAGCGATGAATCTGATTTTCTTGAATGTTGGAGATCATGTTATGAGGAAGCTTGATGCATGTACAACAGCAGCATCAACATGGTCTACGCTTGAAAGGTTGTATCTATCCAAAACTTTACCGAATAGAATTTTTCTTCAACATAAATTTTACACGTTTAAAATGGTAGAAACACAGTCAATAGATGAAAATATTGATGACTTTCTAAAGATTGTCTCGGATTTAAACAGTGTAAGTGTTTCTATGTCAGATGAAGTGCAGGCGATCCTTCTACTGAGGCGATCCTTCTACTGAGCTCTCTACCATCTCAATACAATCACCTAAAGGAAACACTTAAGTATGGAAGAGAAACTCTATCCTTAGAGGAAGTTGCGAGTGCTGCAAGGTCCAAAGAAATGGAATTGAAGGAGTCTGGTAGCTCACAGAAAGGTGGTGAAGCATATATGGCTCGAGGTAGACCAGAAAAGAAAGAAGTCAACGCCAGAGGTAACAGAAGTAGATCTAGGTCAAAATCAAGATCTAAGGTTACGTGTTGGTATTGTAAAAAGGAAGGGCATATGAAGAAAGACTGTTTTGCTCGGAAAAAGAAATTCGAAAACGAAGATAGAGGTGAAGCGGCTGTAATGGTAGATAAGATTCGAGAGATTGATGCATTAACAATCTCAGATCAAAATCCACAAGAAAGATGGATTATTGACTCGGGATGTTCTTATCATATGACCTCGAGGAGAGAGTGGTTTAGTGAGTTTAAGGAAGTAACCGGTGGACAAGTGCTTTTGGTAGAAAATAGATCGGTTCAGGTTCAAGGAATTGGATCAATCAGAATAAATGCCAAAGGAGGAACCATCAAGTAGTTGGTTAATGTCAGGTATGTTCCCTTACTAAAAAGGAATTTGATTTCTGTGAGTACTCTTGATCTACAGGGTTTCAGAAATGAAGGAGAAAATGAAAGGACCAAGTTCTACAAGAATGGTAGGTTGGGTCTTCAAGGTACACTTTGTGGAAGTTTATATCTCTTAGATGGTGAAACTGAGATTTCTATGTTGAATGCAGCTGTATCAAAAGATGATACAGCCTTGTGGCATAGTAGATTATGTCATATGAGTATGAAAAATCTTAGGATATTGGTTGAAAAGGGTTTTCTAGATAAGAAAAATATTAGTGATATGGAGTTTTGTGAGAGTTGCATCATGGGTAAGTCTAAGAGACTAAGTTTTAGTATTGGAAAGCACAATACGGATGAACTACTTAAGTATGTTCATGCTGACCTGTGGGGCTCTCCAAATGTTCATATGTCTCTGTCTAGAAAACAATATTTTCTTTCAATAATAGATGACTATTCAAGAAATGTTTGGGTATATTTTTAGCATCTAAATCTGAAGCCTTTTCTAGATTCTGTGAATGGAAATTGTTAGTTGAAAATCAGGTGAATAAGAAAGTTAGGTGTCTTAGGACTGATAACGGGTTAGAATTCTGTAATGCTGAATTTGACAGTTTCTGTAAGAGTCATGGGATAGAAAGACATAGGACATGTGCGTATACACCTCAACAAAATGGGGTACCTGAACGCATGAATAGGACTATAATGGAAAATGTAAGGTGCCTTTTAGATGAGTCAGGTCTAGAAGAAAAATTTTGGGCTGAGGCTGTAGCTACATCTGTCTATATTATAAATAGGACACCATCATCTGCGAATGATGGGAATATACCAGAACAGATCTGGTTGGGAAAGGAACCTGGTTATTCACACCTTAGGAAGTTTGGGTCAATTGTTTATGTTCATGTTGACCAAGGAAAACTAAAACCTAGAGCTCTAAAAGGAGTGTTTATAGGTTATCCTCAAGGTATAAAAGGTTACAAGGTGTGGTTATTAGAGGATAAGAAATGTGTGGTCAGTCGAAATGCAGTTTTCACTGAAGATAAAATGTATAAGAATTATCTTGCAGATATGAAAAGTAATGCAGGTAAACAGAATGGTGAAGGACCTGATGTACATACTGAGGTGATGATAGAGAATCAGTCTGATCAATCAGATAAGGAAGAGGAGCAAGAAAATGTAGAAGATACCCAAACAGGTGGAGTTTCTGGGGAAGAAGAAGGGCAAACCAGTGAGGATGAAACAGAGGATGGAAACAATAATCTGGAAAATTATCTTCTGGCCAGAGATCGTGTTCGAAGAACAATACATCAGCCCACCAGGTATGCAAATGATAATATGTTAGCATTTGCCTTATCAATTGCAGAAGAGTTGGATGCAGATGAACCAAGGGATTACATGGAAGCTCGTGCAAGTAAGAATTGGATTAAGTGGAAGGAGGCAATGGACGATGAGATGAAGTCACTTAGTCAGAATCATACCTGGAATTTGGTAAGAAAACTAGAGAACCAAAAGGTAATTGGGTGTAAATGGGTACTTACAAGGAAACCAGGAATACCGGGGGTAGAGAAACCTAGATTTAAGGCTAGGTTAGTAGCCAAAGGATATTCACAGAGAGAAGGTATCGATTATCAGGAAATATTCTCTCCGGTAGTAAAACATGTCTCTATCAGAGTGTTGATGTCTCTAACAGTGAATCTGGATTTAGAGGTTGAGCAGCTTGATGTGAAAACAACATTTTTACATGGTAGTATAGAAGAAACAATCTATATGAGTCAGCCAGAGGGTTATGAAGAAAAGGGTAGAGAAGAGTATGTTTGCAAACTGAATAAGTCTCTATATGGTTTAAAACAAGCTCCAAGACAGTGGAACAAATGTTTTGATCAGTTTATGACAAAACATGGTTTTGTAAGGAGTAGTTTTGATCACTGCGTATATATCAAGGAATATATGAAGGATCAATATATCTATCTACTGTTGTATGTAGATGATATGCTCATTGCATCTAAGAGTAGAAATGAGATTAGGAAGATAAAAATTATGCTGGGTAATGAATTCAATATGAAAGATCTAGGGTCAGCTAAGAGAATCTTAGGAATTGATATAGAAAGAGATCGAGAAGGTGGAGTTCTCTCTGTCACAGACAAGGTATATCAAAAGGATTCTACAGTTGTTTAATATGGATGAGGCTAGGACAGTTACAACACCAATAGGAGCTCATTTTAAGCTAGCTCCTGTAAAAGATGATGAAGAAAGTATAAAGGATGTACCGTATTGCAATGCGGTTGGTAGTATCATGTACTTAATGATAAGTACTAGGCCTGATATTGCATATGCAATAGGATTGGTAAGTCGGTTTATGAGTAATCCAGGGATTATTCATTGGAAAACCGTTCAATGGATATTGCGTTATCTGAAAGGAACACAAGAAAAGAAGTTAGTGTTCACAAAGTCATCAGATATCAGAGTAGAGGGTTTCTCAGACTCAAATTATGCAGCTGACATAGACCGGAGGAGATCGATAACTGGTTATGTTTTTACTGTGGGGGGAAACACGGTAAACTGGAAATCAAATTTACAGCATGTGGTAGCATTATCCACTACTGAAGCTGAATACATGGCTTTAGGAGAAGCAGTAAAAGAAGGTATTTGGCTTAGTGGTCTTGTTGATGAGCTAGGTTTCAAACAGTCAGGAGTAACTGTTTGGTGTGACTCACAAAGTGCTATTTGTCTTGCGAAAAACAACACTTTTCATGAGAGGACAAAGCACATTGCAGTGAGGTATCATTTTATAAGAGATGTTATCGAACAGGGGGTTGTAAAGATTCAGAAAATTCCTACTGCTAGGAATCCAGCTGACATTTTTACTAAGGTTATTCCTGTGCAGAAATTCGAGCAGGCTTTAAACCTGCTCAAAGTGACCAAGTGAGAGATAGGGTCACGCTTTGCGGTACAGAAAGCAAGTAGATCCAAAAGAAAAGGAAATAGGAATGTTAATTGTCAAGGTGGAGATTGTTATTTCTAAGTGTGACAATCAACAATCCGGTTTAGCATAGAAGGAGCCGGTTATTGAGACTTTTTATGCGATTGGTTTAACATCTGAAATTGAAGACTGGTTTGGTTTAATCAGGTTGGTTCAATCTCGGGTTGTTGCCGGTTTACTCTATATATAAGAGTAAAAAGGGGATCTAGGGTTTTCACGTTTTTCATCGAGGTTGAGAGGCTGAGAGGGGAGGTGCGATCTTTCTTTCTTTTAGCTGTGGTTCATGCCGTGTCTTTCTGGTGAGAGCCGTGTATGTTTTTTCGGTGAGAGGTGTGAGGTTTCTCCGGTGAGTGGTGTGAGAAATCCGGGTGAGAGTATTCTTTCTTTGAGCGATATCGGTTGTGATATTGTTTTATGTATTCGGAACTCATTCTCATGATAGTGAATTGCTTGTACCGTCAACCCCAGATGTAGGGTTCTCTTTCGAGACCTGAACTGGTTAAAATCCGTGTGTGTGTTTGAATCGTTTTTCGTATTCGCATTTTACTGTTTTGCAAACTGAAAATCGGAAAGTTAGTTGAGTAAATCTCAACAGTATCAACAATTGATTTTTTGGAGAGAATACAACAAACCATTTAACGCACTGATTTTATCAGAAGTCATATAAAAAAATTAGCAATGAAAAAAAAACAATATACGATAAATAAGTGTTATAAAATATCAAAAAAATCGAAATATTGATTGTTTAGTTGGTAGTTCAAAATGTTAAGGGTGTAATTTAAGATCATGTCTCTATGATTTTATTTTTATAAAAGTTATACGATCGGGGAAGAATAAATAGTGTAATGATTATATCAACTTTATATCTATCATAGAATCGTGTAGTGACAAAAAAAAAAGTTGTACAGTGATGTTGTACGACCGATTTGGATTATCGGATCATTTGATTTACAATTTTTTGTTGACAAAAATAATAATAAATATGCATATTGATAATTAGAACATACTAGTATTTTTCATATAGCTTATAAATAACCAAAGAAGTGCCCCTAAGCCTGAACTACCTTTACAATAATCCTAACATATTTGAAAACAAAAACAATATATAGATGATACATCGAGTACAAGAAAATGTATGGAATATTGAAGTTGATTAATTGCCTCTTGCAAAATTTAAACATATAAGTAAATAATCACCAAATAGTGAACACACACAGTAGGGGTAACAGACTTGAGAATTTTTTTTAATTTACGAATCTCGAGTTAGTGGTTAAAATAATGAACCCAGTTGGTAGATCCAAATCTAAAATCTTTAAATTCCTCGACTGCCTCAATATGCCGTATTTACGCATAAACCCCTAATGTTACATAATATCAAAAATTCAAATATTCTTCTTGATTTAAAAATATACTTAAATACCTATAGTTATAAACCTATTTTTATTTTTAATTATTTTTAATATAAAAATAAATAAAAAAATATTATATTTCTGATTCTATCTAACTAAATTTTATTTCAAATTTTTCCTTTTTCAGTTGTTCCAACAGTTTTTTTTCTTCATTTTTTGTCATTTTTTAATTTATGTTTCACACCGTTCTTTTTTCATTTTATTTTTTTCTAAATTCGAAGATTTACATAACCTTCAATTTTATTTTATTTTGCTTTTCTGGTTCGTTTCACATATTTTCGATTTATTATTATTTTATTCTATTTTAGTTTTTTGTTCTAATATATATCTTTTTTTACTTTTTCTTCTTATTCGATTTTATCATTTTCATCTATTCATATCTCTATAAATTGGTACTCCATAAAAAAATTTAGTGTCGAAATATTGTGAAAAAATTATTAAAAACCATGATACTTGAAAAAAGAATTACAACTAAGTATAAGAAATATAACTGGTGTAACTAACAAATATTCAATTAATATAACGAGTATAAGTGATAAAATACAAGTTGTACAATTAATAAAGTTTGTATAACTATTACAACTAATAAGTAACCGATGTGTAAATATAATCTGATTTTTTTGTAAATAATCATTAAAAATAAATTTAGAATATCATTACTATTATAACAAAAAGATAACTAGATTAACGACAGTTATTTATATTTTTTTTGATACGTTACAAGGGTATTTCAAATTTTTGTCATATATATATATATATATATATATATATATATATAGATTTTTCATACATGAATAATGGATTTTAACTATTTTAAACAATAATCCCGATTTGATTATATTTGATAGGAAACATTATGTATCTATAGTACGATTACTCTAAGAAAATTATCTATAACTATGTCATGCCATATCATTGATAAGAGAAGCACCAAGTTACGAGTTGGATATTGTACATTTTCGTTTGTATGCTATTTTGTGATTATAGTTATAATGCATGTTGTTTGTTTATATAGCGTAGACGGTTATGAATACGTTTAATCGTATGTTTTTAATCGTATCGTTATTTTAATCATCGATTAAAAAATTACGATTTAAAACATAGTGTATAATAGATTTTATTCTCCGTAAATAGATGCGATAGATAAACAAATAACAATGCGCTGCAACATACAAACTAACACGACTATCTTTTAACATAAAAGCATGCATTTTTTCTATAAACCAAAAGTACTTTTGATACAATTTAAAGTTTTATTTTATAATTTTTTTATTAAACTTCATATATTTTATTCAACAAAAAAATTAAATAATGTTTACCCTTTTAGAAAGAAAAAAATTATGTATATGTTCTTAGTGACCAAAGTGGGAATGGTGAACTCCAGAATAGGTAGATATTTCGGAAGAAGATTAATATGCATGTGTGTATATAAGAGAATAAGAGAGAGAACGAGAGTTAAAAAAATTTCTAATCATATTATAAACTTGAGCTAAAGATTTATTGTTTCCTTTTCATTTCTGATTAGTGTAAAAGATTTATACTAGATTAAAACTTAAATCTTCTCCATTTATAATATAAATTTAAGTGTGAGATTTATCATCTACAAGTGCTAATTCTGTCTGAATTAACTATGATTTTGAAAAATTAAAATCCACCGTTAATCCGGCCTGGACAAAGAACATCTATGGATTTATAGTAATTATTATTATTATTCGATTTTTTTGTTCTTGTGAAAATCAGAAAAAGTTTTAGTTTTTGGACTTGGGTTACAATCATTTTAGTGTTTAGCTATATTCATTTTTAATTTTTATATAATTTTCACTGAGGAAAATTCTTGACTGAAATTTAATAAATATAACATCTTTTATAAGCTATTTGGATTTTAGATCAATTTTAATTTTTTGTTTTGTAGAAAATCAGATAAAATTTTAATTAATCATTTTAGTATTAATATTTTAAAATTTTTGATCTAAATTTAGTAATTAAATTTTAAAATTCCAAAATATTATAAATTATTTTTCTGTGAACATACATATTTAGTATAAATAAATTACAAATATAATTAAAGTCTTATTTTTGGATTCTTTTTTTCAAAGTTAGAGTTTAATTTTTTTTATTAAAAATAAATTTTAAAATATTTTAATATTAACTTTCTGTTATTTTTAAAATTTTAAATTTAAAAAATATTATTTTATCAATTGTCAGGTAATTATAGTAAACGATTTTTACTACACGCAATATTCGTTAAAAATAACCGTAGTGATATATTTGGTCAACTCCTGTTAGGTTATCTTATAACACACTGTTTTGTATGATTCCTTGTTTTTTAATATCAAGTGTAATAAACAACAAGCCGTATTTATATTAGTTTATTACTTTTTTCCGACACACTATTTTTATTACTTAAACGAAATGTATTATCTAAGTATCTATTTCAATTTCAAGCCCTGGAAACTACTATAAATACACCCAACTTACATCAACTCAAATACTCACACAAACAAAAAAATCAAAAGAATAAAAATGGGTTTCTTTAGTAAGAGTGTTTTGCTAACTATCATAACACTTTACTTCTTCACTTCTTCTGTTTTCACCTCAGAAGTGAATCGTTTGACTCAATCTCCTTCCCCAACATCCCCTCGTCCCCACCTCATTCCTCACCCTCCAATTAAAGAGCCGATTCTTCCGCCAACAACCAAAGCTCCCATCAATTTACCAACAGCAAAAACTCCCATCAATTTACCAACAGCAAAAGCTCCTATCAATTTACCAACAGCCAAAGCTCCCATCAATTTACCAACAGCCAAAGCTCCCATCAATTTACCAACATCCAAAGCTCCCATCAATTTACCAACAGCCAAAGCTCCCATCAATTTACCAACAGCCAAAGCTCCCATCAATTTACCAACAGCCAAAGCTCCCATCAATTTACCAACAGTCAAAGCTCCCATCAATTTACCAACAGCCAAAGCTCCCATCAATTTACCAACATCCAAAGCTCCCATCAATTTACCAACATCAAAAGCTCCCATCAATTTACCAACAGCCAAAGCTCCCATCAATTTACCAACAGCCAAAGCTCCCATCAATTTACCAACAGCTAAATCTCCCATCAATTTACCAACAGCCAAATCTCCTATCAATTTACCAACAGCCAAAGCTCCCATCAATTTACCAACAGCCAAAGCTCCCATCAATTTACCAACAGCCAAAGCTTCCATCAATTTACCAACAGCCAAAGCTCCCATCAATTTACCAACAGCCAAAGCTCCCATCAATTTACCAACAGCCAAAGCTCACATCAATTTACCAACAGCCAAAGCTCCCATCAATTTACCAACAGCCAAAGCTCCCATCAATTTACCAACAGCCAAAGCTCCCATTAATTTACCAACAGCCAAAGCTCCCATCAATTTACCAACAGCAAAAGCTCCCATCAATTTACCAACAGCCAAAGCTCCCATCAATTTACCAACAGCTAAATCTCCCATCAATTTACCAACAGCCAAAGCTCCTATCAATTTACCAAGAGCTCTAGCAGCAAAAGCTCCCATCAATTTACCAACAGCAAAAGCTCCCATCAATTTACCAACAGCCAAAGCTCCCATCAATTTACCAACAGCCAAAGCTCCCATCAATTTACCAACAACCAAAGCTCCCATCAATTTACCAACAACCAAAGCTCCCATCAATTTACCAACAGCAAAAGCTCCCATCAATTTACCAACAGCCAAAGCTCCCATCAATTTACCAAAAGCTAAAGCTCCCATCAATTTACCAACAACCAAAGCTCCTATCAATTTACCAACAGCCCCAACAGCCAAAGCTCCCATCAATCTACCAACAGTCAAAGCTCCTATCAATTTACCAACAGCCCTAGCAGCCAAAATTTCCATAAATTTACCAACAATCCCAGCAGCCAAAGATCCCATCAATTTACCAACATCCAAAGATGCCAAAGTTGCTAAATCCCCGATCCAACCACCTGTTCTCCCACTGGTTTACCTTCCTGAGTTCATGAGGACACTAGTGGCCGTGCGAGGTATGGTCTACTGCAAAGCCTGCAAATACGTCGGCGTTGACACCCTCCTAGGCGCCACACCCGTTAAAGGTATTATGTGTGTACTTATGAGATAAAAAAATGGCATATTTATTCTATAATATCATTGGAAAATGTTTGTATTCTCTCTTGTCGGTATGTGAAACACTTCAGTTCTTATTCCATACTTTTATCGCATAACGCATTTAAACAAATACTATGATTCCATGTATTATCTAGTTGGAGTATATTCATATTTTATGAATAGGTCTTTGTTTATTTGTCTTTTCTTCCTATTAAACAAATGCATAAAAATACTAATTTCTTTCATGTGTTGTTATACGGGATGCAGACGCAGTGGTGAGACTTTTGTGCAAGAACAAGAAGAACGTGATATCGGAGACAAAGACGGACAAGAACGGATACTTCATGCTCTTGGCCCCTAAGAGCGTGTCCAACTTCGGTATCAAAGGTTGCCGAGCTTACCTCGTGAAGTCGCCGGATGCCAAATGCAGCAAAGTGTCGAACCTCCATGGTGGATACATGGGCTCCGTTCTAAAGCCGGTCGTGAAACCAGAAAATTCCACGGTCCTCATCAACAAGCTTACGTATAGTCTTTTCAACGTTGGTCCATTCGCATTCGACCCTGCCTGCTCCAAATGAGTTATGTTTAGTAATAACTAGTAAACTTTTATTATGTCGATTGAACACACTTTAATGATTGTGTGTGAATATCATTTCTTTAGATGAGTTTCTTTGCGTAAGTGTCTTATGTTTTTGTTAGAATAAAAACCATCCTATAACTCAGGGAAATTTATGTGCTTGGTTCTCATAGGATTGCCTCTCCTGTTTAGCAAACTAATATTAATTATCTTCACAGGAACTGTATCATTTGGAGATTGCAACTTTGGAATTTGTTCAAACCACATCCAAATGAAAACTAATTCATGAATCTGTCTTGTGAAAAAAATTGAATTCTATCTATTAGTGAGAACACTTTCAACAAATACCAATCTTCGAACGCTTTATTCAAAATTATACATTTCAAATTTTTTTCAAAATTACTTATTTTCACCTAAAATAATATAGAATCTGTAAAAACTCATAAATATACTCAAAAGAATTGGCAAACACTCAAAAACATTTCTAAAACATTGATTATAATTATAATGATTGTTTATTCCTAATTGTTTTCATGCTCCTCTTAATTCTCTCTATTTTCTATATATATAGTGACAAGCTTTTTTTAATAGACATATTCTAAACATGTATTTCTCTCTCAAAATGATATATTTCGTCGAAACCACTTCCTAAACTATTTTTAAAGGTTACATAACTATAATTTGTAACTTTGATCCCTCTAATATTATATAAATTTGTTAAATTATTATTACTCTATAAATCGGTTTTAGAAGGAAAGAATCTCATTTAATATAAAAATAAAACCTTTGATTATATTTTTACAAACCATAAATCGATATGCCAGAGAGCGTTAAATTTACTGATTTTCAACACCCAAAGATGCGATTTTAATTAGTATTTGTAAATATGTAAGCTTTTCTTTCAGATTTAATTATTTGTATTTTAACATGAAAATTCTTAATCAAAAACTTTAAAATAAATATATATATAACTAAATAACGCGTGAACCAATAACCATAATTTTTTGATTATATTCTACAACTCATAAAAAAGATCCCTTTTATGAATAGGTCTTTGTTTATTTGTCTTTTCTTCCTATTAAACAAATGCATAAAAATACTAATTTCTTTCATGTGTTGTTATACGGGATGCAGACGCAGTGGTGAGACTTTTGTGCAAGAACAAGAAGAACGTGATATCGGAGACAAAGACGGACAAGAACGGATACTTCATGCTCTTGGCCCCTAAGAGCGTGTCCAACTTCGGTATCAAAGGTTGCCGAGCTTACCTCGTGAAGTCGCCGGATGCCAAATGCAGCAAAGTGTCGAACCTCCATGGTGGATACATGGGCTCCGTTCTAAAGCCGGTCGTGAAACCAGAAAATTCCACGGTCCTCATCAACAAGCTTACGTATAGTCTTTTCAACGTTGGTCCATTCGCATTCGACCCTGCCTGCTCCAAATGAGTTATGTTTAGTAATAACTAGTAAACTTTTATTATGTCGATTGAACACACTTTAATGATTGTGTGTGAATATCATTTCTTTAGATGAGTTTCTTTGCGTAAGTGTCTTATGTTTTTGTTAGAATAAAAACCATCCTATAACTCAGGGAAATTTATGTGCTTGGTTCTCATAGGATTGCCTCTCCTGTTTAGCAAACTAATATTAATTATCTTCACAGGAACTGTATCATTTGGAGATTGCAACTTTGGAATTTGTTCAAACCACATCCAAATGAAAACTAATTCATGAATCTGTCTTGTGAAAAAAATTGAATTCTATCTATTAGTGAGAACACTTTCAACAAATACCAATCTTCGAACGCTTTATTCAAAATTATACATTTCAAATTTTTTTCAAAATTACTTATTTTCACCTAAAATAATATAGAATCTGTAAAAACTCATAAATATACTCAAAAGAATTGGCAAACACTCAAAAACATTTCTAAAACATTGATTATAATTATAATGATTGTTTATTCCTAATTGTTTTCATGCTCCTCTTAATTCTCTCTATTTTCTATATATATAGTGACAAGCTTTTTTTAATAGACATATTCTAAACATGTATTTCTCTCTCAAAATGATATATTTCGTCGAAACCACTTCCTAAACTATTTTTAAAGGTTACATAACTATAATTTGTAACTTTGATCCCTCTAATATTATATAAATTTGTTAAATTATTATTACTCTATAAATCGGTTTTAGAAGGAAAGAATCTCATTTAATATAAAAAATAAAACCTTTGATTATATTTTTACAAACCATAAATCGATATGCCAGAGAGCGTTAAATTTACTGATTTTCAAAATCTAAGATGCGATTTTAATTAGTATTTGTAAATATGTAACTTTTCTTTCAGATTTAATTATTTGTATTTTTAACATGAAAATTCTTCCAAAATCACAAAAAACTTATTGTAAAACTAAATATATATATATATATATAACTAAATAACGCGTGAGTTCAAATAATATTTTTAAATCATAAAACCAATAACACATAATTTGAATATAAATTTTGAAATTATATAATCAATAGCACTAAAATTTATTTTGAATTCGTTAAAATACACAAAACAATAGTCCCAACTAGAATAAATGCAAAAAAAAAATTTGATTATATTCTACAACTCATAAATAGATTTAATAAATAATTATTATAAAGATGTATAAATCTTTTAGTGTAGTTATCATAAATAAATAATCCAAATTAATACCAAAAGAATTGCAAACCAAGGTTAAATTTATTCTACATTTTCATATATCAGACCAACTTAATAAAGATCCTCATATGTTTCCAATTACCCATGAATTGCAAATAGCCATCTCACATAGTTTTTCTAACATGCATTCACTAAACTTTGTTTGATTTCTTTTACGGTTAATTCTAAATTTCCTAACAAACTACATTAGATATCTATCTCTCTAAATAATGACTCAATTAGTTTAATAAATTCAAGCACATTCCTTTTTTCCTATTTTTTATCAAAAATTTAAAGAAGTAAAGAATATTTATTGATATTATGATTATGTATCTAAGACTAGCGTTTTGATTTTTGTCTTTTATTAATCTATATACAGAAAAGTTAAAAAAAAAAAAATTAGAAGGGTAAACTATAATATATTGTAGAAATTATTAAGAACTATTCTATCCAATTTTTTGTCATTTACTTTATTTTGGTGGGTATTATGGATATGTGGTCTAATTCTCCTAATAAAAATAAAATGAACGGCTGTAGAAAAAAAACGTAGAGACAGATTTAAAACAAATTTCAACACCGTTCCAAAGCAATATGGCATATCATTGTCAATTACCCATCAAATTTGTAGGAGCGGAAAAAATCGGAATTGAAAACTGCGATGAAAACAGGTTGACAAATCGAAAACGATTGAAAATAAAATTAAGGAAAAGACGAATTCATGTAGGTGAGATTTGATTTTTTTTTAATTCATTAAATCTCCTGCACTGTACCGGTTTTGTGAGATTATTAATTTCATGATACAACCACGATGAGATTATAATCTCGTAACACCCAATTATATACAATATCCGAACAAAAATTTCTATGGTATACTTTTGATGAGATTTGCTATATAGAAAAGAGAAAGAAGACGAGAGGGAATGTGGAAATTTTTTGGACAAGAAATATGCGAGAAAAGGAAGAGAGGTTAATGAGGCACCAATGTTCGTATTTATATCCTAAAGGACGTGATTTTCGCAAACCGTAAAATGTGGTAAGTGGATGTAAATCATGGGAAGTTGGAAGAGCAAAACATGACATGATGTTTGACTCAGTTTGATAAGGCTCAAGATCCAAAACTAAGACCAAAACTAAAACCAAAACCAATACCGAACCCAAATCCAAAATTAATACCGAACCCAAATCCAAAACCAATACCGAACCCAAATCCAAAACCAATACCGAACCCAAATCCAAAACCAATACCGAACCCAAATCCAACCAGACAGTACATGGTTTGGTCTTTTTTCTAATATTTTAAAACTTCTACATAAAAATTTCTGTTATATAGTAAGAGATTTCTTTTTAAGTTTTCAATATAAAACATTTGCTCCTTTTTTATTAGCATTTGGCCAACAAACTTATGATTTTTTATAAATCCAATAATTCATTTTTCATTTACATTTCAATAACTTTTACAATCAATATTGACTTATGTAATCTAAATTTAACATGCAAAAAATGTTCCAACAGAATTTGCGTTAAAATTCTTGTTTTCGAACTTATTAATTTGAGAACAAATTCACTATAATAAAACCCTATATACAAAACCCATTTCCATGCATCTGCCCTTATTTTCTCTTTTATTTAGCAGATTCTTTGGAAGAGTACCATTCCATTAAACGGTGAAATCTCATGAATACATTTCATAATTCAGACATTTTTGCCCAACGAAAGCATATGCAACAAGAACCAGATTACTCCATAGAAAATACATATAGTAAACGTGATATACTTGAACAAATTTGTTTTGCATCTCGAAATGTATATACGATTTTATCAAAAGGATATTACTAGCCATTGACCATTCCACTTTTACATCCATATCCTCCCGTATTTATCCATACAAATTTACTATTTAATACATTTGACAAGATATAGAAACATCACTTAATTAATTATAGACATAAATAAAACACAGTAATTTATCGAGAAATAGAAAAGAACAACAACAGATGAAATGAGCATATATGCATCATGGTTATTAATAAAAGGAAAAAAAATTAATAAAGAGAAAACTAGAAGTTTAAGAACCGTACGTACGTAGTGATCTCTCTTATTTATTTATTTTGTTTGCATTTCTTTGCCCTCTCGCTTCTATAAGCATATTGTTTTTTTTTTTGTATATATGCTTCTTGAATTTATGAAGTTTGCCTGTAACAATGTGTGATGACACTGCAGCCACGTCTGTAAGGGTTAGCCCTTTTTCTCTTCTTGCAGTCATAGTAAGACCGGCCACGTCGACTGCATGGTACATTGTTCTTCTTGAGCGCACCATAACTAATGTAACTGCGCCGTGCGGCTAGTTGGCGCCGGTTAGTCTCAGAATCCATCAAAGACTCAAGCAGATCGTCATCTCCAATGCAACCTTGGCCATCGACACATGACTTGGTTAGGGTCCACGTAGCATTAGCTGATTCGACGACTACAGCAAGAGTCAAAAGGCCAAGGATCAACAAGAACTTGAAACCCATTTGGTTTTGTTTGTGTTGTTTGATGATGAGATTTAAAGGTTTTGGTTTTTATGGTTATGGAACAATAATGGTGGATTCTTCTACGCCCTTCCTTGTGAAAGGAGGGAGAAATAGAAGTAATATTGCAGAACAACAAATGAGGGATGCTTTTGTTGGAGATAAAAAAAGCGAAGACAGAGAATGTAAGTTTTGGGTTTTTTTTTGTGGTTGTTAATTTTGTTTCTCAAGTGTTGGCCCTTTTTTAGGATATAATTTTTTTGTTGATTAGAATTGTTCATTTAGTTTTTTTTTTAAATTTGTTAAATTTATATGTGGCATTCCTCTTTGATCGGGTACCCAATTTTGTGGGGGGGAGACATGTATTAAAAATGTTAGAATTAGTTTGTACATACTCTTTTTCTTTTTACAGCTTTATGTTGGCACAATCACTTGGGAATTAGGTGGAATTAGTTCTATTAGCAGTGTTATCTATTATTTTATCTTTCGTAGAAAAAAACTCGGCATAATACAATATTATTAACAAAAAAATCAAATAATTGTCTTTAAACACTATTTTTCCATTGCAATTTTTTGTTGTTATTCAAGTCTTATGATTTAATAAATGAAGAAAATTCTAACTAAATTATCTGACTCTCCATAAAAAAATATGAAAGCTTAATACGCAAGCTTTAGAATTATTTAATAAAAAATCCAATTATGAATATTTATACTCCAAGAAATATCGTATAGAGACGCAAACGTGATTGTAGTTTTCCCAAGTCATTAAGATTAGTGAAAGACAAAAACTTGGAAAACTTGGGAGTATATGATTGCCATTTTTATAACTAAAATAGATACTCACTTGGCCTATCACTACAAAAAAAAAGGAAAGAGTTTAGTCATGTTTTTTTACGGTTACAACATATTGTTGTTCATTTATTTTTCGTATTTATTTGCGATCAATCGTAACGATCAAACGTTATGTCATACATTATAATTTTTTTCCCGTAGATTAAAACAGTGATGCGACTAAAAATTTATAATTAACTACAACCGCAAATTCTGATGACAAACAAAGAACAATATATATTGTAGCCGCAATCATAATGTTGATTGTAGAATAATCGCATATGTCGATGACGATCAAACGAACAAAATTTTTATTTGTAGAGTACATAGCACAAACTACCCACAAGCTATTATAGTATGTTAGAATAAGTTATAGTATGTTAGAATGAGTTATACTATATTAGAATGAGGGCCGGTTTATAAGGTAAACCACTAGTGCATTTGGACATGCACTCACAACGATAATATGTTATTTCTATGTATGTCAGAAACTTGATCCGTGGAAGTTTTTGCGAATAATATATTTAAAAAAGTGTCAGAATTTATTGATAACTAGATATAGATCTGTTGTACAAGTCTTTAATCAAATTTTTATCACCTTAGTTGATATATTTTTAAATAATAAAAATGAATAAAAAAAATTATAATGGATTTGAGTTATATCCAATAATTGACAAAAATGAATTATTTTTCTTTATATTATTATATTGATAAATATCAAAATCTAAATTCATAACGATGTATATCAAAATTTCGTGAATTATAATAATTTTTTATTTACATTAATATTTTGATACAATATAAACTAACTGTGATACATATCATGAATCCGATGAGTTATAAAAATCTTATGTATCACAGTCATCTTAAACACATAATAGAATTTCCATTTACAACTGCTTTTTGAATAATGTAGGAAAATTCTAGCAAATTTTTGATATTATATATTTCAAAAGATAATATCAAATTTTGACTAGTAAAATTCATGACATATCTAAAAAAAAAGAGAAATATTTTAAAATAGTAAAAATTTAAATTTTTGGTTATTAAAACTACAACTACTAGTTTTTTATTTTAAAAATACTACAAATTATTTTGTAAAATAATCTTTTTTTACCTAAATACATTATAAATATTATTAAAATATTTTATTTGAGTTTAAAAATTTTAATCTATGATTTATATTCTCCATCATTATTTTTAATCATTTATTATATAGTATTTGTAGTAATTTTGGAAGAAATAACGAGTGAAATAGTTTCATAATCCGAGTCAATGTATTCCACAATTGGATCAAAATCTTTTCTGGCAAAATAGTATCCCAAGTACCTTTCAAATATCTGAGAATACATTTTATAACAATGCAATCCTTTCTCTCAATACTAGTCATAATCTGACTTCTAACAACTTGAACGAAATCATATCATGCGCAAAGCATAGTATGTATCAAACATCGAATTGCATTTGCATATAAAACTTGTATTATATCTCTAACTTTTTCATCAAATTTATGATATTGAACTGTTGAGAACTTGAATATGAATCACAAAATGTAAACACTTATTTTGAATTCATCACATCAATTATAGGGTTGTTCGTTTCGTAGCCGCAGAAAGTTGCGGCTACGTCATGCGGCCAAACGTTGTTCGTTTGACCGCCGCAATTTTTTGCAGTCAAACACTATGGTCGACCACAGAAAATTGTGGTAAAAAATTTTAATCGCTGCGAAATTGTAACGTTTGCGATCAAATAATTGCGATAAAACTTGCGGCGATAATCTGCGGTAATCAAACAAACAACAATACTACATCGTCTAATCGTACTATTTGACTGTAGGTCGCTACCGTATACGATGCGGCAGGCAAACAAACAGCGTATATATATAACATTTGCTAGGTAGTTATTTTGAAAAAAATCATTACT